>CM071843.1:59820152-60445152 GCA_036507285.1 Trichosanthes cucumerina | reverse complement strand
TCCTAATTATGGCAAGAGATTTTCTTTTTCTATTTTGAGGATTTGACCATTCTCTACATGATTTATCAAACACAACATCATCCAATTAATTGACAGTCAATTTAAGATGTACTAGAAAAGATGTTGGTTCAAACCTCAAAGTGATATTGAATGGCAAAACATGCTTATAATTAGAAGTCAATATATTTTGGTTCTTGCAGAATTACAAAACAAAATGCCTCTGGCTCTACTTTTACATGGTAGTCTGGGGAACAAAGCAAGAACCTTTACAAAATAATTGGAGCTTGATCTAAGCTACCCAAAAAGCATGGTACTCGACAAACATCATTACAACTCGTACGAACCTCTATAAGAAAACTTAAATTTGCCCATCATTTTCTCTTAGAACCTAATGACCTATGTACAGGGCAGCCGTTAAATATACAACCAACCGAACAAAAAGAGGAAAGAAGCATTCACATCCGGTTTTCAGAGCTTTAATTTTCTAAACCTTGACTAAGCTTTCTCTTGCACCTCAAAATTGCAGTTGGTCCTGAATGAGCGCCGTTATCAGGGGAGTCCTCAACAACAGATTGCATAACTAAACCTCGATTTCTTGACAGCTTTCGAATTGGTGTGGTAGGCAATGTTGCTGCTTCAGAATTGTCTGCTGATGCTTCTGCTTGGGGCATCGATGCTGAATTCAGAAAGATCCTGTGGGGCATCAGCTCCTCTCCAACTGGTACCATATCCATCATCAGCTGCAAATAAATATCACAAGTATGTGTTCCTCAATTGAAGCCAAGGATCTAAACAGTACACAACATTTCATATATATATATTTTGAGCCTCTATCCAATATTGTATCTACAAATCAAGAGGGTAGAATATTTTTCTTAATATTTGAACTCTGTTACATGACACTGCAAAATGCAAAGTCGGTATCATAACAATGAATGCCACTCTGTACCTTCCAATCCTTGAAATCAAATCTGAATACAAAATGACTGTAATTAACTTCATGTGACATAATGGCACTATGGGCAGGGGCATTCTTCGGTGCTGAAAATGTTGACAGAAAATGTAAGTTTATAATGCAATGAACACAATGTTTTTAAAGAAAAGCATAAAAAAGTTTAGTCTGTAGATGTTTACTCACATACAAAATGGGAACCATTTTTATCAATAGTGATCTCAGCCCGACCATCCTTAACCAGAAAGGATAGAGCAAATAAGTTCTCTACCGTCTGTGCAAAAGACTTTCTATTCAATACCAAATGTTCAAGTTTAACGGTTTTATTCCTCCTCAAAATTCCAAACATTATGCTCATGTTCTTATCTGTATCAGTTTTTTCTACAGATCCATTTTCATTAACCTGCACGTATGAATATTGAAATAAACATCAACGGGGTAATAGAATATCAAATGCATGAAAAACAAACAGAAAATGCAATTAATTCTACAAGCCACTTGAGCAAACAGAACAAAGTTGTAGCCTATGGGTACGAGCAAAGAACATCAAGCACTAAGCTTGAGGAGTGACTCTCACAAACAAGCTTTATAATGTCCAGCTGAAATATTAGCAAATTCAATAATATATGTCCTACCAAAAAAGAAATATCTGTGCTTTCGGTAAAATTGGGCACGATGCCATCTAACAGAGTAATCCAAAACACGCTTATACTAATCTCCAAATAAATAGAGTGCTTACAAAGTTGGCTGTAGCATGGAATTTTAAAGCAACTTCTTCTGTAGGTCACAGACTCTTAGCAACAAGTTAAAAAAGCTCAGAACAGAGTGACAGATGACTCAATCCTAAAATGCTTAAATATCAAAATCTTTACAGTCTAACCTCTGCAGGTCTCGAACTTTCAGTAGGCCTGGAACGTTTCCTGGAAATATTAGTCTTTCGCTGCTTCAACTGAGTACTCATAGGTCCTAGCCTTTAAAAAAGAACACACAACAAAGGAAGTTATGCAATTTATTAAGGAAAAAAAACGTCCATTGAACCCACTTTAGCATTAAGTTAGAGAGAAAAAGGAATCTATGAATCTCACATGGTGCAGCATCCATGGCCATTCATGAAAATAGACGAAACACTTAGTCCAATATCTTTCCAACTGAGAGAAATCAGATTGTTTTCTTCAGATGTTATACCACCATTAATGTCGGCAAATTCTCTGAGCAGACAACTCACAAAATCTGATGGAGTAACACCTTCATTTGACTGGGACCTAATAGAGGTCACAAGGGAGTTTGCAATATCTTGCAACGCTTCTGCATCTGCAACTTGTTCCCTTGGCTTCTGAACTGAAACCCAAATGAAAATACAACCATGTCATATGAGTAACAATACCAAAAGGAAAAATAACAAATCCCCTTTCATAACTCGAAGTTCAATACACATTCAAACTTATATGAATATAAGAATGCAAGGGGAAAAGGCAACAACGGACAAGTATCAATTTTCGCTTGTATTTTACTTTTCTTTTGATGAAAAATTTAAATAAAAGAGAGAACAGTTCTTCAACGTAAACAAGGAGAAAAGAAACACTATAGAAATACCTTGCTCGTGCAACTTTTCCACCTCGTTGATGATAACATTGAACTTATCCGAATCCTTCGACAAATCCTCTCTCCTTTCTTCAAAGACAAGAAACCAAAAAAGAAAACGATTACCCACACAAACAAATCAAACCCACAACTTAAATCCAGTAGTAAAACAAAAGGAAGAGATTCATCATACCACTAATCTCATGAATGACCGCAAGGTACCGAGACCGAAGAACCCGCCGCTTCGTCGAGTCTTGCTGACCCTCTTCTTCTTCAGTCGCGTTGTCCTCGCCGGAGTTGTCTCGCTCCCGAGCAACCTTCTCACGCTTAACCTCCCTTAAACTGGCAGCATCGACGGCATCGCCGGCTTTACTCTGATTACTGCGGCTGCTGGCGGCGGGTTCGCGTTTGACAGGCCTCATCGTCACGATTGGGCAATGGAAACCCTAATCAAAATCCAAAATTAGGGTTTAAACTCAGGGCGAAGAATGGAGAATTGGTGAAGAATCAGAGAGTTGCAGAGGAATTTGGAGAGTCGAGAATTGTGTGTTTTGAATTTGGAGAGAAAAAAAAAAGGAAGACGAAAAGAGCGGGGCCTCTCCGACTCTGAAATTTGGCGTCATGAGTGTGGGGGTTTCCCTTTCCCGCTTCTTCTTCACAATTTACGTCGTTTTATTTAAGGAAAAAAAATATCTATATATATATATATATGTTTTTTAGTTCTTGTTTCTACTAATTTATTACCATATAAAAAATAAAACGTGTTTTTTTTAATTAATTTATATCAAATATCTCTCGGTAGTTTTTATTAAATTATATCAAATATCTCTCGATAGTTTTCAATTATATTTCTAGTTTTGAAAATTTATTGAATATTTTTGTCGGCATCCTTAATGCATTTGATATGTTAATTAGGTTATTATGTCTGTAACTACTTTTGTCAATTTTTATGCGGGTAATAGTTAGAAATAAATCATTTTAAGTCTTACATAAATAACCATGTCTCAAAAAGAAAAAACTAGTTTATATAGCACTCCACTCTACTTTATTTTATATTTTAAATATAGTTTTATCTTTTTCACTAATGGTAATAAATACAACCAAATTAATGATTTATAAATATTTTACTAACCATTCAAAGCATTTCATTAACACGATTTTATCCATTACCAAATAGCTAAAATTGAGAATATGAATCCTAAAATTAAATTCTTGGACAAAACATAATCCAAGTGCGGCTCAAATTGACTTGAATTCTCGTTAGAAACATCATTTTCCGACTTAAAAAACTTAAATTTCAACTAGACATTGAAAAAACTTGAATTTCCAAGAGGAAAAACTTGTTTGGTAGATAATTTGAAAACATAATTTTGAAAATAAATAAAATTGTATTTCATATTTTCAATATGTGTTTGGTCGCAGATTTAGAAATTGAATTCTAATTTAAACAATTGTTGAAAATGTGTTTATTTATATACTATGAAATTAGTTGTAGTTACAAGGCTAAATATTATATTGAATATAAACAACTATTAATTAAGTTATGAACATGTTTTTTTTGTTTCAAATTTTGTATAATTATTATTTTTCAATATCATATAATTTATAATACATGTCACCCTTCCTATTTTAATTTAACAAAAATAAATTGTGTTTATAATATGAAATACTATATTTATTAAAGTTCTTATCTTTTTTATATATATTATATTATACAAATTTTGATTTAATAAAAACAAATTGTGCTTATAATATGAAATAACGTGTGGGAGTTAGTTCTACATCTATTAGAAATAGAGTAAAATTCTTATGAGATGCAAATGCAAGCAACATGCAAATTGACTCAAGCCTAGCAACAGGTGTGAATGTTTCCTCATAATTCATTCATTATTCGTGATTGTAACCTTGAGCAACTAACCTAACTTAACGATATTTCCAAATTCATCTATTTTATTTCCAAATACTCATTTAGTACCTATAATTGAATAATTATTAGGACACGAAACTAACTCCCACACATTATTTCTTTTAAATTGATTTAATTCTTTTTGCATAGCCATTAACTATAACTCATCCGTTCAGTATCTTTAAATTACTTTCGTTCAATTTGAGACACGAAGACAATATTATTTAAAGCATTTAAAGAAGAATGAGTTCTTACCCTTGAGATACATTACCTATAATTTATTTATAAGGATGGTGAGTAGAGAATCTTCAATCCCAAAAAAGAGTTTCCTTTGGCTCTTTCCGGGTCTCAATTGTTGCTACTACTTATGTGTCCTTATCTTGAATGTTCAATTTTTTGAATGGTTTTTCTAATTCATCACTCACAAATACTTTATTAAATGCAACATGTATTTCCTCAAGTACTAAATTTATTGACTTTTCAATCACAAGAGTTTTTTTTATTAAAAACTCTATATGTTTTACTACAGGTAGAGTATCCTAAAAATACGCAAATTTCTCAAACTTTCTAAGTTTCCCTTTGTTTTTCAAAACAAAACACTTGCGACTAGAGACTTTGAAATAGTTAATATTTCGGAATTTTATTATTAACAAGCTCATATGGAGTTTTATTCCAAACAAGTCTTATTAAAACTTTATTCATTATATAAGATGCAGTATTAACAACTTCAACCCAAAAAATATTTTGGAAAATTATATTCATTTAGCATGGAAGTGATTAACTCTTATATAAATACCTATTTTTCTTTCTACAACAATATTTGTTGAGGTGTTAGAGAGGAAAAATCAAGAAGAATACAATTTTCTTCCCAAAAAAGTTTCGAAGAAGCATTTTCAAATTCTCCTCCATGATCACTTTTAATTTTTTAAATCATAAAACATTTTTCATTTTAAATTATTTTTTAAAAAATGATAAAGAGTTTAAAGTTTTATCCTTATGAGATAAAAACAAAATCCAAGTGAATCTCGAAAAATCATCAACTATAACAAAAGCATAATGTTTTCCACTCAGACTTACCACTCTAATAGGTCAAAAAAGATCCATATGTAATAGTTGTAAAGGCCTAGAAGTATAAACCATTTTATTTGGTTTGAAAAAAAACTTAGTTTGTCTATCCATTTGACATACGTCACAAACTTTGTCTTTTTCAAAATTTAATTTTGGAAGACCTCTAACAATAGATTTCTTATAAATATTTGAAATTTAAATGCATACTAGCATGTTCTAATCTTTTATGCCACAACCAAGGATCATCATGCAAGGCGGATAAACATTTATTATCTATTATAGGACAATTAAACTGATAAACCGCATAAACATTTCCATCTCTATTTCCAACAAACATGATTTTTCAATCACATGCATTTTCAATTATGCAATTTTTAAATTACTTTATAGCTCTTATCATTTAATTGGCTAATACTTGATAGATCATGGTTTAATCCATCAACTAGCAAAACATCTTCAATAAGAAAATTTAAACTATTACCTATGTTACCTTTGCCAATGATCTTACCATTTTTGTCATCATCGAAGGTAATGTATAGATCTTTCTTTTTTTAGGTATGCAAATTTTATGCGGTCCCTAGTCATGTGTTTGAACACCCATTGTCCAAGTATCATTTGTTCTTTATCGGTCTCAAACATACCTAAAAGAAATAAATTCTCAAGATGTAGTCTTAGGTACCCAAATTGGTTTGGGTCCTTGGGGGTTAGTCAATAAAAATTCAGGAATCCATCTCGTTTTTTTTTTTTTTCATTTATAGCATTTGATTTCCTTAAATTGCATGCATAAACTTTATGACCATGTTTCCCACAAGCATGACAGACAATAGATGATCGTGATGTTTTTTTTCACAAAATGATTTGTAAATTTCTTTCAGACTACTTTTATAAAAAATGTCTTGTTGCTTACCATCATAATATCTAAATTCTTATTCTCATTAGTAAATTTTACTGGGGTAAAGAATAAATCTTCATTTTTGCTTTCTAATATTTTATATTCCTATTTTAAAGCATGCAAATTTGACTTACAAATCAAGATATTTTTTTAATGCCTCATTTTTTTTTCTTTTATACTTTATAACTCAATTAATAGGTCATATTCTCGTGAGTCATTCTAGCATTTTTCTTTCCAAGAGACATGTATTTGCAGTCTAATTTTTTCAAATTCATTTTTAACTTCATTAAAAGCTTCAACAAGTTCATCAAAAGAAAGATTTTTAGGAATTACCTCTCGTCGTCGTCTCCAAATGCCATAAAATAAATGTTATTTATTTCTTTTTCACTTTCAGACTTGTTTTCATTGTTTTCATCCTTAGGAGCTTTTATGGCATTCTTGCTATTTTTTTTAAGATAACTTCCTCGTAGGGCAGTCCCACTCCACATGCCAAGAATTCTTGCACTCAAAGTAGATAGTGGAGTTCCTGCTCTTTTCTCCTTTGCCATCTTGACTATTATTTTTCTGGAGAAATTTTACTTCTTGAAGAACGCCTTGAACTTTGTAGCCAAGTAGGCATATTTGTCTTCATTTAATTCATCATCACTTTTAGAGCCTTCTTGAGTTTGAGTTGACTTTAATATCAAGTTCTTCTTATTTTTAACGTCATCTTTCATGTTACTCTTCATGATTATCTCAAGCATCATGAGAGATCAAATAAGCTCCTCTAATAGAAGTGTTGAGAGATCTTTTTGGCTTCTTGAATCGTCGTAATTTTAGCTTCCTAACTTTTGGACAATGACCTAAGGATCTTCCTGACATTCTAAGAGATAGAGTAAATTTTTCCTAATCCCTTCAAGGCATTTACAATATTCGTAATTCGAGTAAACATTTCAGAAATAGATTCATTAGCATTCATGCTAAATAGATCATAATTATGAACTAACATGCTAATTTTTTATTATTTTACTTGAATTGTTTCTTCTTGAGTTATTTCAAGCATATTCCATATTTCTTTATTAGAGTTACATGCAGACACTCTATTAAACTCATTAGGACATAAACACAAAAAGGATAGTTCATGGCTTTAAAATTAATGGACACTTTCTTTTTATATCCTTGTTTGACTCATTTTCATTTTTAGGTACTTTCTGATTGACAACAAATTTAGTTGAGATAGTGGGACCGAGATTATTTCCCACGAATTGTAGTCAATAGAAATCAATTAAATTCTAATCTTAGTCTTCCACCAAGCATAATTATTACTATCAAAGAAAGGTGGCATGATGTCAGATTGATCCTTAACAAATCCATTTATTTTAGTATATTTGTTGTAAGCTCGAACAATTAAGGATTTAAGAAAAGGTAAAAAAAATTAAGTGAGAAAAATTATTTATTTAATTAAAAAACAATGAAATTTTTTTTTTAGTTAAAATGAATTTTAGCAAAAATAATTTTTCAATAAAATTTCAAAACTGATTTAGAATTTAAAAAATAGGGTAAAATTGAATTTTAAGAATCAATTTGGAAAAATTTATAGTGAAAAAGGCCTTTTTAAAACTCAAATTTTTAACTTTTTGCTAAATTAAACAAAAATCCAGATTAAAATTTTTAAAAAAAGACAGTTTTAAAACTATGCAAAAAAAAAAATCAAATATCTCTTTTTAAAAAATGGAATCACTCGGGTACCGATTGTAAGATCTAAAGGCAACACTAGAGGAGGATGAATAAAATTGTCAACAACTTTTTCAAATTTTTAAAAATCAAGTTACTAAGATCCCGTTTCATAACCATTTTGTTTTTTGTTTTTAGTTTTTGAAAGTTAAGCTTATGTTCACCTAATTTCTCTACGATAGAGATCATCTCCCTTAAGTAAACATTTGAACTCTTAGCCAAATTCTAAAAACAAAGTCAAGTTTTTGAAAGCTACTTTTTTTAGTTTTCAAAAGTTGATTTTGTTTTTTAAAACATAGGTACAAAGTAGATAATAAGACATATAAATTCATTGGTATAAGTAGTATTTTTAGGTTTAAATTTCAAAAACTGAAAACCAAAAACAAAATGGTTATCAAACGAGGCCTAAACTTTTTAAGCAACAAACAAGTATTCAACACAACATAACAATATGGGATACAAATCGTGCACTCAAATATTTAAGCCGAATCAATTATAAATCATGTAATTAAAGAAATAATCAACTGAAGTAGAAAATAAGGTGCGAACAAATAAAGAGGACAAGGGAAAGAATACACCAAGATTTATAATGGTTCGAAAAATTGTCTACTCTGCTCCCCAAGCTCATCTTGGGTATTTCACTAAATTCAATCCTCTTGCAGGTGAGAGTCAAACCATCACGACCAATGTTCCTATGTTAGAAAACTCAAATCCTTTTTCTGGTTCAATATTAAACCAATTCAATTTTC
Organism: Trichosanthes cucumerina; assembly: GCA_036507285.1. NCBI lineage: Eukaryota > Viridiplantae > Streptophyta > Magnoliopsida > Cucurbitales > Cucurbitaceae > Trichosanthes > Trichosanthes cucumerina. The sequence goes on along the minus strand of CM071843.1, from coordinate 60,436,291 downwards.
ACACAACCCAAGGTATATCTCATACCTTAGTACAAATCCCAAAGAAAATTTAAACAAAAAAAAATTGCTTCTTGAAAGCAAGATTACACTAGTTTAGGATCAAGAAAAAATTGCTCTAAAAATTTCTCACACAATAGCAAAAATATTGGTTATGAGAATGGTGAGATTTTTTTATTATTATTATTATTATTATTATTATTATTATTTTGAGTTAGAGAGATAGTGGTTGCTCGAAATCTCAGAATTGTAACTTAATGACCAAGAAGCCTGTTGCCTTTTGATAAAAGAAAGGGATTTTTGTGGCCATTAGATATAAGGCATGGAAAATTGAATGGTTAAGTTTAAATTGGGCTAATTTAGAATTAAAAAAAGGATTTATAATAGTGTAAGATTCACTATTTTTTACATAAATAAACAATTCGATCTTATTTTTTACACAAATATTGTAGGTATTTTACTAATACACCCCCAACTTCAATTTGATAATTTTTTTAAAAAAAATAAAAGCAAGATATGAAAAAAATAAATTGTTTGTCAAATCTCTTATTAAGAAGAAATTCAAACAAGGAAATGAGATTTGACTAAACAAATTTGGAAAGATTTTGATGAAATCAATAATTTTGCATTCTTTCCTAATAAAAATTTGAACCAACAATTGAAGAAACGAAAAACAAACCTCCACAATCTAAAAAATTAGGGATAATCTTACTCAAAATCCTACAAAAGACTCACAACAACCCACGCAGTGACAACTCTCTTTCCAAAACCTCAAATCTCCAACGATTTGCACCCATTTTTCTTCTCGAATAAGTGTTGCAATAAAAAAAGACACAAGTACAGCAGATGTTGCTCTCTAATTCATCAAGGCAAAGATGTGAGGACACTTTAGATTTGGGTTGTCATTGTTTATTTGATTGAGACGATGTGAGGACTAGTTGCAATCGTTGGTAATTTGATTTAGGTCGCCATTGGTGATCCGATTGAGGCGACATGTGAAGGCAGAGATGTGATGACCTAGTTGCAATCGCTTTTAGTTTTATCACAGTAATATACACTAATCCTATTGGATTTCTGGTAAGACAAATGAAGATGATGAAGATAAACTCTTTGTTTTTCTGATTTTTCATAAATAATTGCATATTTCATATATATGGGCATTATACTAAACATAAGTGAAAAATGAGTGCATACTCGTGTGTTTCTTCTTAACACACCAAGTGTGTGTGCCACCTGCACGCGCGTGAATCGACTTAATTTTTAATTTATTTAAAAAAAATTAATTAAATATTTATATATAAAAATAAATTTTGAAATAAAAAAAATTGTGTCACGTGTCGCCCTTCGGTTGGTCCATGTATGTTACGTCACCCCACAATGTTCATGCTACGTTAGCAAATTCGACCGTTGGAGTGTTACATTAGCAAAAGCAAATCGTTGGAGTGTCACATCAGTTGCCACGTCAGCAAATCATGTCGTCATGTGACACCCGAGATAAGGGGCATACATGAATGAACCAGAACCACATCTGAATGAGAGGGATCCCGAGGATATGAAAGTATGGTTGAGAAAAGATGAAAGTATGGTTGAGAAAGGCATAACAAAATTGATAGTTATTGTCTATACCAATAAGGTGCACCTTCTTTTTTGGTGGCTCGTAGGAACTCCAAAGTTAAACGTGCACCCTCTTGGAAATTTTCCTAAGGAGCATGTGAGTGAGGACAAAGCATGTTGAAAGGACCCGTGTTGGTTTGTGAGGAAAGTCTTCACTCTCGCAAGTAGCTCAAGGATAATATGGATGATATGGTGATGTGTGCAGGTCACAGGGGATCTTGGGCCTGGGACATTACAGTTGGAGTGCCACGTCAGTAAGTGGACTATTGGAGTGACACGTCAGCAGTGCCACGTTAGCCTAGTGTCACGATCTCATTGGGTTTTCTTTTCAAATTTCTTTTGTTATATCTCCTTCGTTTGAACTCCGATTCGAGCGATTCAAAATGCAATTGACTCGTTTCTTCGAACTCTACAAGATAGACTCTTTGAAATACTAAAAAGATCAGTAAAAAAAATTGAGTTTGTTATCATAAAAAATATTTGGTTTGATTGAAGTTTTAAAACTAATAACCACCCTTCATATGAAGGCATTTAGAAGAATCATATTACAAAGCATTCAACCAGAGAATTCAAAGTCTTCCAGAGTTAGATTGCATAAGCTTCAAGTTGAGTCAAAAAGTTTAGAGTCTTCAAGAATCATAATACATAAGCTTCAAGTTCAGCTAAAGAGTCTTTAAGAATTAAAATTCATAAGCTTCAAGTTCAGTTAGATAGTTAAGAGAATTAAGAAGATTTCAAAATCCAGAATTCAGAAGATTCAACGACTGAAAGGTTTCAACAAATTGATCACCTCTTCATCAACTACAATAGAAAATTCAACCTCCTTTGTATGAGAACAAGCTTGCCAACCCTGAAATCAAAGTCTACATTCCAAGATCAACAAACCAAAGGTTGATATAAGATCAACAAACCGATAGGCCGGTCCAAGACAATAGGTCGATCCAATATCAACAAACTGACAGGTCGATCGAAGATCAACAAACCGACAGGTCGATCCAAGATAAATAAGTAGATAGTTAATCCAAAATCATCAAATTGACAGACTGGTCTAAGATCAACAAGCCAACAAGTCAATCCAAGGGGATCAACAAGCCAACATGTTGATCCAATAATATCATCCAATTAAATCTCAAAGCTTACATACTCGAGAGAAAGAATTAGAGGATAAATATTGAAATTGTAACACTTCACAGAAATATATAAAATCAAGTTCATTGCACGAATTAAATTTCTTTGTTGAGATATTGTGTGAACAAAAGCATCAATTAAAAAACACTTGAGATAACTCTTAAATTGGGTGATTTAGCTGTATTCTTATTCTTCAACTTTGAAATTAAGCTTCACAAAGCGATTGATTGTCTTCGATCAAAAGATGCTTAACTGTGGGTGTAAAAAGATGATTTTTGGGTGATTTTAACTAAAGTAAGAAGGAATGAAAACAATGGGAAAGTAAGAGATTCAAGAATGCTCATGCCCCTTTTAGAAAGACAGTGCAACTCCAATGCATTTGCGAGGACGGTAACTACAATGCAATTACATAAACTGCAACTGCAACGCAATTGCAGTACACTTGTGATTTTCACCAACTTTAAACTGATAAACCGAGTTCTACCCCTATTCGACCTTCTCTGAAGTATCTTTAGGAGACTGAGTGATTAAACCTATATGTTTATGGCTAATCTAACTCAGGTCAATTGGCATACAACTTTAAGGTTTTAGAGTCTCGCTCTATGTCTAGGGTCGAAGTTCAGGACTTATGTCTGTTGGGATTTATGCCCTAAACTTGCGTAATCTTGATCAATTAAATAAAGTGTTATTTGTTTTGATAAGATTACAGTCTTGCTTTTATAAATCCAATAAACTAAGCTCCAAGGTTATAACGTTTATCTTGAAATCAATGTAGTGGACACTATTTAGGTTGACTTCAAGATTATAACCTAAACAGTCTATGGTATAAGAATAAGGTTGGAAACCTCATTCTGGTAACACCATGGATGCGACCCACTTTGTAATTAGTACAAATGAGGTAATCCAACTCATTCATGTAGTTGACATGCGAGTGGGGGCATCCTGTATGAAGAGTTCATACAAGACTGGATGGCAAATTATTAGTCAAACCGAGATAACACCGTAATGAGGATAAGACTAGTAATTTATAGATGGTCATTAGTGACTTGACCTGAATCCTGAGCAAGTTAAGAACTCCTGCTTATAGGGGTTTGTCCTTAGACTAGTATGGGTGTCCTTAGACTAGTATGGGTGAAAGTGGCTTGTAGCCGACTCAATAAGCCTACTTTCTCAGTGACAAAACCTCGTAGGCAGCTGGGAACTTAACTATGCAAGATGGAATTCACTCATTCCTCTCTTGAGGAATCGAGATAGGTTGTTCCCTCAGAGAACCGACTCCAGTGTCTTGAACAATGGGCCCCGCCCTCTATGAGGTATGAGTCTAAGGTAGGACCTTAGACTGGTTGTTGTTCATTAGAGGATCGGTGGTGCTTAAGGAGCAAAGAGGTAATCACGAGGGTAAAACGGTAATTTGACCCACCAGATTACTGAACAACTTTGAAAGAAAGGTCGACTCATGGGTAATGACTATATCGGTGGACACAATAATATCTACAACAGAGAGAGAGTGCAACTACAAGTCTATAGTGGTGGTGACTTGTAGTTAATGAATATTGATTAAGCTGGATCAAAGAGTTTGATCGCTTAATCTCACATCATTAGAGCTCATGATCCGTAGGTCCATTAGATCCCTCCGTTGGCTCAACATGGTAATATTGAGGGTATAAAGTTAGGAGTGAAATTGAAGTGTTCAATTTCATACATGAGGAGTTATATCAATTATATATGATGTAATTGATATAATATATAGTTTTAATGTGAATTAGATTTATATATAAACTATATACTAAAGAGAGATAAAAGGAGGGGTAGAATGGTCATTTTCATACCATTCCCCTATATATAGTTGCATGAGAGGCAACTAGGTTAAGACTTTGGTCAAGACTTTGAGAAAGTTTTTACAAGCCTCCTTGTTGTGTTGTTGGAAGTGTTCCAAAATACAAATCTCTCTCACAAAATACCTCACCACTCCTAAAGGGAACCCACCTTCCTCCCTCACCTAGAGAACATCGGAGAAGATCCGGTGGTGGTGTCGGTGTTCGTACGAGTTCTTGTTGTTGAGATCGTGACCGTGTAGAGGGGAGCACTTGAAGAAAGGTTCTTCAAAGGTAATATACTTGCTGTCCATTTCTGTATTTTATGCTTAATCTATGTTTTACGTTCTTGCATTTTCCATTGTAACTAAATCAAGAGCGCGCGATTCACAATCGCTTCCGCTGCGGGGACTTCGATTCCCTACAATGTCTAAGCCTTTTACTCTATTGCTTTTGTGGCATCTGCTGTACTTAACCCTTTCAGTATTAAGTTTAAGCTCAACAAACAACTTTAGATGACCGACTAAAGTTACCCACATTAAATTCACCAAAAGTAAACTCCATTTAAAAGTTAATTGAATTGTTTTTGCTTTGGAGTTTATGTCTTTCCTTTAGGGCATTCACATCTTGAATCCCTAAGAAAACTTAGCTCCTCATGATTAAGTTAAAGAAAACAGTAAAGTTATTGGAGAAATAAGACATGCAAAATTAGACAACTCAAAAGAAACTAAAAGTGTTGGATTAGAATAGGAATAAAAAATTCTAAAATAACCAAAGACTAAAGAAAACCTCAAAACTCCATGACAGTATGCTAATGTATTCGTAAGCATAAGAAAAAAAAAACAAAGATGAACACTAAAGGAAAGAAACCCAAAAACTACAATGAACTCCTTCATCCAAATCGAGTTCTTCGTTCAATACCACCTCTAACTCTCGTTGTGATGGGATTGAAGAAGAGAATCGAGTTGAGAAGTAGAAGAAACTACAACATAAACTAAGAAGAAGAAAAATTACAGAACTGGAAAAAACCAAAAACTGAAAAACAGAATTCTCATTTGAAGAGAAGCTCCCTTTTGACGGCTCTTCCTCTAAAATATTTAGGGGTGACATTTTAGGGTTTCTTCCTTCATGGGTCAATTTTCCTTACTGTATTTTTGGAGAAAATCGACATAAAATCTCTCAAAATCACGAAAATTACGACTTTTCTGCGATTTTCTGCATTTTTTCATATATGTTTGTTACGTAATTGCATAACAGTTGCATGCTATCAAAAATTCTTTTTCTAGACTTGTCTACTGTGTAATTGCATTACAATTGCATGCAATAAAAAATCTGCAAAAATGAAATAAGTGAGAAATTTTGCTTTCTTTCCTTTCAACTTCTTATATTATTGGATTTTCTAACCTTCATGTGAATAACACAACTTATTTCAAGTTTTTATTAATATTATTGAAGAAAAACACAAGTATAACTAAGTTTAAAAGCTAAATAATTCTCATAAATGAGAATTATCAGTTTGGCAGATGTATTTTGTAAGAAATGATTTTGAATTCCAGGATTTTAAGATATAGAGATGAATTGAAATTTCTATTTGCGTTTGAAACCAAATTCATTTGAAATCACCGAAATTAGAGTTTCTTGTTTGGATGTTTACAAGAAGTTAAAAGAAAGTATAACATTTTATTGTTATGCCCCTCTAATTTTGCATAATATTACTTTAATTAATAACAATATATTTTAATGAAAAATATATATAACCATAAAAACACATCATTAATAAAACAAATGAATTTAATTGAAGTTTGCAAATGTGATCATTATTATAAAACATAATTTTTTTTTAAAAAAGTTGCCATGGAATAAAGCCCACCAATTATTGCCCCATTCTTCAACCATGAATAAGAAAAAAAAATATTTAAAGAGACTAACAAAGATGAAAAAAAAAAATCTGACGTCTAGTTGGCTTAACTATATATATATATATAGATATATATAAATCCAACAAGAGCATAGCTCAACTGGCATCAAGTATGATCGAATCCCCCCACCTCCAATTGTTGATGTACTAAAAAAATAATAATAAACATAACCGTAAGTTTACTTGAATGATTTTTTAGTATGAATGCGAAACCTAACTGTAAGTTTACTTGAATGATTTTTTAGTATGAATGGAGAAGAAATAATGGATAGATATAAGCTGCGTAGACAGGTGTACAGAAGAAAACTATTATGAAAGCGTTAATTAAAAAAAATCTCTATGGGCAAAGTTGGAAACAAATTTTGTAAAGTTTAAATTCCTATCAAATTCGACCATTTGTGGATGATTTTTTTTATAAAGAAAACACAATTTGAATCAATTGTGATTTCAAATCCCTTAGGGCCTGTTTGATACGCAATCCGGATTCTGTTTTATATTTTCGGATTCACTGAATTCGGTGAATATGTGTTTGGCAGACGTGTTTTCGAAAATTGTTTTCGGATTCTGAGATCGAAATAGTAGAAATTCTGAAAACAACATTTTTATGTTTTCATTGTATCCATATTCAGAATTTAAAATTTTAAAATTCATAATTATATTAACACAAAGATAAAATTCTTAATAAATACAATATTTCATGTTATAAACTTAATTTACTTTTGTTAAATTAAAATATTATAATATAATATATTATAAAATATATAATATTATATTATAAAATGATAATTCTATACAATTTATAAAACCATGTTCATAAATTAATTAATAATGACTTATATTCAATCTAATAATTAGTTTTGCAACTACAACTAATTTGATGATTTATAAGTATATTATAGGACATATTTTAAACAATTGTTTGGAATGAAATCAAATTTATAAATCTACTACCAAACGCATATTTGAAAACACGAAATATTTTCATTAAATCTTTTTTTTTTTCATATGAACAAGTAAAAGGATTTCAAATTAGTTGAACATTGGTTTTTCAAACAAGGGATAAATGATTTGATTCTTCGAGAACGCTAATTAATAAATAGTCATTCTCCTTCATTTTTTTTTAATTATTATTTTAAAAGCTTATTGATCAGAACTCATTGAGGGGATGCCTTACCCCAGGAAAGGGATAATGGCCTAGGGGTAGCAAGCTATAAGTTGTAAATATGTTGAAGTATTTCTATGTAGGTTCCAATCCTGTCATGAGATAAATTCTATCCAAATAATTGCTCCCCAAGGGCTTGTTTAGTATGTAATCCAGATTCTGTTTTATGTTTTTGAATTCACTCAATATATATTTGGCAGATGTGTTTTTAAAAACTGTTTTCGAATTCTGTGATCCAAATAGTAAAAATTATAAAAACAACATTTTTATGTTTTCATTATATCCCGATTTTGAATTTAAGATTTTAAAATGCATAATTATATTAGATAAAGATAAAAAATAATATTATATATTATAAATTATATAATATTATATTATAAAATGATAATTATATAAAATTTATAAAAATCATGTTGATAAATTAATTCATAATAACTTATATTCAATCTAATATTTAGTTTTGCAACTACAACTAATTTCATGATTTATAAATATGTTATAGACATATTTTAAACCACTATTGAAAATGGAATCAAATTTCTAAATATGTTACAAAACTAAAAACATGTAATATAACTCTGTTTTCATTAAATCATTTATTTTTAAATTTCTGTTTTTAGATGACTTACCAAACATGCCCTAACATTTTGGTCGAGATTTAATATCTTATCTAATTTGCAAGTTGACAATCATCTATTAATATATTTATCATATGCTTTATTTGGCTCATCAATAGGATGTTATAATCATTTGCATTGATCGAATGTAATCATAGTCATCATATTATTAAAAAGAGAATTCCGAGGACACCGCGAGTTTCTTCGTAGATCAGGCCGCTGATTCGCTTTACGCCGCCTCGCCTGGCCAGTCGCCGGATCGCTGGCTTCGTGATTCCTTGAATGTTGTCTCTCAGAACCTTACGCTGCCTCTTCGCTCCTCCTTTTCCGAGGCCTTTCCCTCCTTTGCCTCTGCCGGACATTGTTGCTTATTCACCGCCGAATTGAGGATTTTAAAATTTGGAGAGAACTTTGATGAACAAGGCTCAGTTTCTCACTTTGTGTCCCTCACTGTTCTTCAATTTTCAGGGATAGATCCAAATATTCATCTGAAGCTCCTTCTATGGATTCCCATCATTCCTGCTCACGAATATTCTAGGCACAATTATTCATTCATTCCCAAGTAAATCCGTTTCTGGGCATCCGCCATCCCCCGAGGTAATTCTTTATTTCTTCATTTCACACCCTCGCCTTTTCCTTCTGCATTTATCTTACCGATGCTGAGCGTTGGAGTGTTTGATTTAGTTCGTTTTTGTTCAATTTATCGTGGGTTTACTTGTATTCAATATCACGAATTGTAGATTGTGTTAGACCACAAGTTAGGCGTGTCGATTTTAGTAGGCGAAGCATATTTTTCTATCTGAATTACTAGTGAATCTATGTTGTTTGTGTTAACCCAATTGCGTTTCTTGTATATGAGGGGTGTTTGTTGGATTGGATCACAATGTGTTGCTAATTGGCAGGTGTTTGAGAGACCTTTATGATGGGGGATCAAAGAAGACACAGAATTCTGATGGTCTCTGATTTCTTTTATCCCAACTTTGGCGGTGTGGAAAGTCACATTTATTATCTCTCACAATGTCTGCTGAAACTTGGTCACAAGGTTAGAGATGGACCTGTAATGTATTTCCTACTAATTTGTTATTGAACCGAAATGCATTGAGAGGGGACTGGGAGGGAGTATTTCAAGGTATATATTATTGTTCTTGGGCTAGTGAGTAAGAATTGAAGTTTTCTTTGGTATAAAGATATATGATTAGGTTGTATCTCATTTTCTTTCACCATATCTTCTGCATCTTTCTTTGGAAGTTCATTTGAGAACGATCAGGTTTTTTCTTTTCTTTTTTCTTTTTTCCCTCACTGTTTCTCATTTTGAGTTGAGTTCCAGTGTCAAACGCATTCTCGACATGTAATTTGGACTTTGGAGTATCTAATTCTTTTAAATTTTCAAATACATCGGACATGCCAAGAACATTTTTAGGGGAATTAAGAGGACATATTGTGTAGGGATGAAGAAGGAAGCATATTAAAGAACTCATAGATGATAACTTATTCAAGCTTAAAGAGTACATTACAATCAATATGATATGAATGAATAAACAAATTATATAAAAGCTAAACCCAAGAACAGAAAATCTAACTCAGAACTTGGTTGACTTTATTTTGGCTATCTCAAGAAAAAAATATAACATTTAAAATTTTGTGCTTAAGCTGAAATGTGTGACATTTGACTTTATTTTGGCTATCTCAAGAAAAAATATAATTTATTTTTTTACGTTTAAAATTTTGTGCTTAAGCTGAAATGTTACATATTCTTTTTTTTTTTTTTTTCAAAAGCACTTAAATGCGTCAAAGTAAACAATTATATTTTTTTAAATGTGTTTAAGTGAATGTGGCCCTTGATTAAAAGTAAGATCAAAATTTTCTGGATGCAATTTCAATAAAAATTTTTGTATAACATATTCTAATTTATGGAATGTCTATGCGCTCTTCCATTACATAAATAATATGTTGATGAGATAATTTTCACTATTTTGGTCCCCAGTCTCAATCGAGTTCCCTTACCTAGCTTTCTTGCATGCTTGGTAAGCCCTTCTGATTTGATATCTATGTAAGTTTAAACTATTGTCAAGTGTCAATTATATAGACTTTTAGAAAATACTTTTCTAGGTTGTGGTGATGACTCATGCTTATGGAAATCGTAGCGGTGTGAGATACATGACAGGAGGCCTAAAAGTGTATTATGTACCATGGAAACCATTTCTGATGCAAAATACTTTGCCAACTTTCTACGGGACACTTCCAATTGTCAGGACAATCCTGATTCGAGAAAAAATTACGTTAGTGCATGGACACCAGGCCTTTTCAACCCTTTGTCATGAATCTTTGATGCATGCAAGGACCATGGGATATAAGGTTGTATTTACCGACCATTCGCTCTATGGTTTTGCTGATGTGGGAAGTATCCATATGAACAAAGTACTACAATTTACTTTAGCAGATGTTACTGAGGCTATATGTGTTTCACACACTAGTAAGGAGAACACAGTTCTACGATCAGGTTTGCCACCAGAAAAAGTTTTTGTAATACCTAATGCTGTCGATACTGCTATGTTTAAGCCTGCTTTGATCCGACCCAGTACAAATGAGATTATCATTGTGGTTGTAAGTCGATTAGTTTATCGCAAAGGGGCAGATCTGCTTGTTGAAGTCATTCCTGAAGTCTGTAAGATGTTTGGTAATGTAAGTTGTAAGTCAAACTAATGTCTATTTAAAGTATTGACTTTTGCTATCCTTGTAATATGTAGTTGATTCACCTGAACTTATTCTTGGCTATGCAAGGGCTGTTTCATTTGGTGCTGTTTCATTTGGTTTTCAAGTCTCGACTTCCTTGTTCAATGGTCGTATTATTTATCTGTTTTGCCATTTGACAAGTTTTCATGCACTTCATTAATTTCTTTTTGCACGAAACCTTGCCATTTAAGCATGAGAATGATACCTTACTTTGCATGGGGACATTTCTGCTTGTATGGTCATATGATTTTGGTAAGTCAAATTTTGCATGCATCCTCAATTTTTTTTTTTTAAAAAAGTTCTTTCAATCTAAAATTTCAAGTAAAATGGTGCTTAATGAGTACAGTTGAGTAGATGACACATTAATTAGTATAACCATCATGCTGTGGAGTGATGCACTTTATTAAGGATGACACTTTTCAAATAATCAGTATGTTCCTCTGTGGAAAGATGTGATTGGAGTATTTGATCCTTAGATTACATGAAATTTTCACAGGTGCGATTCATTATTGGAGGAGATGGGCCAAAACGTGTTCGGCTAGAAGAGATGAGGGAAAAGCATGGTCTTCAAGATCGAGTTGAGATGTTGGGAGCTGTTCCACATGCTCGAGTTCGATCAGTTCTTATATCTGGCCATATATTTCTAAATAGGTTCCACTTCTTGAGTTCTATACTTGAAGTACATATTTTATTCTAAGAGTCTTAGACTAAATGTTTTCGTTCTTTTGAAAAAAATCAGGGTTTTTTCTTTTTAATTGATGTTGTCAATCAAAACTAAAACAACTATGTCATTTGGTTGATGCCAAATGAAAATTGTTTGTCACTTTTTTCCATCCTTCCTGGAGTGAAAGGTGAATACTAGAAATGGAAAAATGTGGTACTCGTTCTTACTGTGAGTCTATGTTAAAAATTGGGTTGACTTCTTTTCAATTTCTGAATGTTGGAGCTTTTTAAGACTTTGGGAATAGAACAGTTCGAGAATCATGTTGGCCTAGGTCTTGTATTACTGTAGTCTGTAGTAAATTCAATGTCTTTTGGTGTTTACTATAAAAAGACCATGGAACTTGTAGACTTAAAAATAAAGCATTTACATGACTGTTTCTACTTTGTCCATGTTGGATTGTCATCTCATCCATGCTGTTGGTTGCTACATTTTCCTTGATGTTTGTTTTAAAATCAAAGGGTATATGGTAATGAAAAAAAGATTTGATTAAAACTTGGAAATCTAGCTGTCGGTTGTTTCTATTGTCACCATTCTGTAGATGTGTATTGTCATTTGAGAATCGTTGGTATCAGTGCTCCTTGACCGTTTAACAGTTGGTTTTGTGTCTGACTTTTACCATTCTTGCAGTTCTTTAACGGAAGCATTTTGCATAGCCATATTAGAGGCTGCTAGTTGTGGATTATTAACTGTTAGTACGCGTGTTGGAGGCGTGCCTGAGGTGGTCAAGAATAGAAGTTCTTTTCTACCTCTTTGATTCTAATATTTCATATATGATACATTGTGCTCAAGTTTCTCGAACTTTTTGGTTCACGTTTTCTGGTTTGGCTATTTATGTTCTGTTGTCAGGTTCTACCAGATGACATGGTTGTACTCGCAGAACCAGATCCTGGTGATATGGTACAGGCTATTAAGAAGGCAATTACCATACTTCCTATGATTGACCCACAAGAAATGCATAATCGTGTGAGTGCATTCTTTGAAGGAAAAAGAAAAAAGGTTTCTCTATGAACATCTGGCAATATATGTACTAATATTATTCTCTCAATCTAAAAAAAAACTCTTAGATGAAGAAATTGTATGATTGGCATGATGTTGCAAGAAGGACAGTTATTGTATATGACTATGCTCTGAGAAGCTCGGATCAAAATCTTCTTGAACGACTCTCCAGGTATGCTATTGATTGATATGTTTACGGTGACATGTCCTTTGGACAGAGAGTTCATATGTTTAAATGGGAATTTGACAGAGCACTACTTATCATTCAGAATTCAGAGTTCTTGAGATCTACCATTCAGCTTCTTGAATGAAAGGCTCTCTCCTCCCCACTTTTCCTCGCCTGAACTCTGTCCCTTGACCATCTCCGACCACCATGCCCACCAGAAACAACCACCACCCTAGTCTCTGGAATTACTCCACTCGGTCAATTCACATTGGACGGAAGACATTCTCCATTGCTTTTGATGGTCCTTCTCGAGGAAGCAAAGCCAAAGCCAAGATAACTGAGATAGGGAAACACTCCTCACGTTCCATATCCTTATCATGGAATTCTTTAATCGGTTAGCTTCCTCTTTTCATTCTCTTCACAAAGATCCTTGCTCCTACAAGTTCTTCAAGAAGCTGCAATCGACTGATGACACTCTATGGGTGGAGAAGTTAAAGAACAAGTTTGGCTACTTTGTAGATTTCACTTAACTTACTCACAATGGCGAACGGAGAAAAATCCTTATCCCATCTGAAGACGGGTTGGTTCTCCTTTTTCTCTCTTATCTCTGATTATCTGGGTGAGGCTCAAAAAGCATCATCTACAGTCGAACTCCCACAAAGCCACACCTTTTGGCGGATACTAAACAAGTTGATTGTACCCTCCAACCAACTATCTCCTCACAGCCATCGATTCCTCGGGGTTTGTGGACTGGTACCCTAATCTGTCAGAGATTTTCTCATACAGATTCTTGGCCAAATATTCGGTCTGTATTGCAAGATTGCATCTCACCTCGTTGCACCATCAACCCTTTTCAAGTGAATAAGGCGGTTATACACATTTATGATTCCGAACTCTCGGATCATCTCTGCTATAGTTCTTCCTGGCATTTGGTTGGTGAGTTTAAGTTAAGATTTCGTGCCTTTTCCACTTCTTCCTTTTTGCAGGACAAAATGATCGTATCTTATGGTGGTTGGATTGAAGTTCTGGATCTTCCTCTTAACCCGTGGTCAGTTGATACCTTCCGTTTCATTGGTGATAAATGTGGTGGTTTTCTTAAGATCTCAGATCACACTGATCGTTGGCTTTCCCTCAATGCTGCACGCTTGAAAGTGCAAAGGAATATCACTGGTTTCATCCCGGAGTTTGTTGAATTGCCGGAATCAATCGCTGGAATCAATCTCTCGGTTAGAATCGGGCCAGTTACGGTAATTGACCGATTACAGCTCAGCAAACCTACGGTTTTGGATCCATTAATTGCAGAGGAGGCTGCGAATCAGACTGTTGGTTACTTTCCTTGTGATGCCACAAATAAAAAAGGAAAATCTCCTTTAATTACGGTCATTAAAGAGGATGGGCGATTACCCAGCAGGTCCACGGTTTTGCATCCTTTATTTGCAGATTCGCCAGCTGAAAGATTTTGTTTCCCTTGTGCCTCAGATGAAAAGGAAAAAAACCTTTATTGGCTGCCGAGAAAGAGGCTGAATTTTCGGAAGATTGCAACTTAATCCTCCCTCCGAAAATCTCTAGAAAAGATTCCTTATTTGGTGCCACTATTGAGTCAAGGGAGTCAGATACGGTTTGTCCTCTTTCATTTAATCCTTTGATCGTTTTGCCTAACAAACCTCCTATTTCAGTGGATCAATCAGACCATATGCTCGATACAGTTCCACAGTTTCTGGATTCTTTGATTGGAGCAAGTGGGCCTTCAAATCCTCACTCCCCTGCCTTAATTCAACCAACCCTCTCCACCATATCTTTTGATGCGGGTCCCACCAATGAGGAAAATCGTTTGTCTTTACAGATTGGAACTAAACACTCCACTTTTTCCACTTTTGATGGAAAGTCAAATCAGCCTTTTATTGCCTCTGATACCGAGACCTACCTCTCTAGCCCTAATATACTTACTTCAAATCATGATTTTCACTTTCAATCTGAACCTGTTGACCCTGCAATTTTTGGAGATAATCCTTCCCCTGATACCGCAACCCCCTTAAATTTTTTACCACCAGTTCCCCGCGACTTAACAAGCCATTCGGAAGTTACTGAGCTTTTGACAAATTCTCTAGTCTCTTCTTCTTTGCCGTCATCGCCCACTAATGGAAAAACACCTCACGGTCAGCCAGTTGCTGGTCCCTTTCCTTTTGAGTTGCGTGATATTGCTAATTTTCTCACAGAGCACGGTTTATGCATTTTGCCAATTCCATCATTACCCCAATCAGCCAAGGCAAAAAAGGTTCATTCGACCTATGGGCGGAAGAACAAGCTACAAAGGGAATTACAGAATTTGAAATCCACCGTCCACTATGATAAATCTGCCACTTTGGCTTTGATGGAGGGTTCATCGGTTGAGCAATGAAATTCCTAACTTGGAATGTTCGGGGTCTTGGTTCTTGGAAGAAGCAGGCCCTAATTAAGAGAACAATTCTCCAACAAAATCCGAGAATTGTTTTTTACAAGAAACTAAACTAGCTTCTATTACTCATCAGTTGGTGAAGTCTATTTGGAGTTCAACACACATTGGTTGGGCATCACTTGATGCAATTAACTCTGCTGGTGGCATCTTAATTCTTTGGAGTGAGCCAGATTTCACTGTTAAAGAAGTTATACAAGGTTTGTATACAATCTCCATCCATGTCTCTCTAACTGATGATTTTTCCTTCTGGCTTACTTCAGTTTATGGCCCTTCTGGTAATGGTTTTTATGCGGATTTCTGGAGGGAGTTAGATGATTTGGCTGGCTTAGGTGGTGACCGTTGGATTATTGGCGGGGATTTTAATGTTACTAGATGGACTTGGGAGAAATCACATGATCCTTTAATCAGCTGCAACATGAATACTTTCAACCGATGAATTTCTACTTATAATTTGTTGGATGTTCCTTTGCAGAATGGTAACTTCACTTGGTCAAGCTTTGGCCCTATGCAGTTTTATCCCTATTGGACAGGTTTTTACTTTCTAATGACTGTTCTAGGAAGTTTGGCTCTGCCACTCTTCGTTGTTTGGAACGTATCACTTCTGATCATTTTCCGCTTGCTCTTTCCGGTAATGTTGTTTGGGGTCCTTGTCCTTTTCGTTTTGAGAATTCTTAGTTGCAGATTGACTCAATTAAGGAGGCTATCTCAGGTTGGTGGTCTCAACACTCCTTAATTGGTTGGCCAGGTCATGGTTTGATGATGAAACTGAAGGGTCTAAAGGTTTTCTTGTAGAACTGGAGCAAATCTCATCGTTTTGAGGCCCATAGATTACACTCCTTTATTACTCAGTTACAGATTTTTAGATAATTTGGAGGACACTACACCCCTCTCGATCTATCAGAGTGAGAGTCGTCGTCTCATCAGGGATCAGATTGAGGTCTTAACAACCCAAGATCATATCTATTGGCGCCAACGGTGTGAATTGAAATGGCTTCAGGAAGGTGATGAAAACACCAAGTTCTTCCATGAAATTCTGGCAGCAAGGAAAAGGAAGAACTCCATTACTGAGATCCTATCCCGAGATGTGGTTAGCCTTATTACTGCTGAGTTTCTTGATTTCTATTCTAATTTGTTTGCTAAAGATAAAGACCTCCGTTTTTTGCCCGCTATTATTGGTTGGAGTCCTATTTCTATAGAGCAGGCAAACGGTCTTGAAGGCAGGTTCTCAGAAGAGGAAGTTCGTATGGCTGTTTTTTCTCTAGGTTCTGGTAAAACTCCAGGCCCGGATGGCTTTACTGCTAAATTCTTTAAATTCTTTTGGGATACGATCAAACAAGATGTTATGACCATGATTCAGGATTTTTATTCCTCTGGGGTTGTTAATGCTTCTATGAATGAGACTTATATTTGTTTAGTACCTAAAAAGTTGGCCCCCAAATCTGTTTCTGAATTTCGACCCATAAGTCTCATCTCTTGTGTTTATAAGATTGTTGCTAGGGTTTTATCTGATCGTTTGAAGTCTGTCCTGCCTACTACAATTTATGATAATCAGCTTGCTTTTGTTTCGGGAAGGCAGATTCTTGATGCTTCTTTAATGGCTAATGAGCTGATTGATGATTGGTCAAACCGTAATCTAAAAGGTGTAGTCTTGAAGCTGGATCTTGAAAAGGCTTTTGATATTGTTGATTGGGATTTTCTTGATGCAGTGTTACAGGCAAAAGGTTTTGGAAGTCTTTGGAGGAAATGGATACGTGGCTGTGTCACTAGTGCAAACTACTCTATTATTATAAATGATAGGCCCCGTGGGAAAATTATCCCTAGTCGTGGTATCCGACAAGGTAACCCCTTATCTCCCTTCCTCTTCATTTTGGTCTCTGACTGTCTAAGTCGGTTGCTGACCCATAGTGCTAATAGAGGCCTTATTTCAACACATCTGATTGGTGTTTCATCCTTAAGTTTAAACCATTTGCAGTTTGCGGATGATACTTTACTTTTTTCTACAGCTGATAGACTTGCATTGAAACATCTGTTTGAAGTGGTTGAAATTTTTAAGAAGGCTCTGGGTTACGAATTAACCTTGCTAAGAGTGAGATCTTGGGTATTCATGTTGATGGTTCTGATTTGAGGTGGATGTTGTCAACTTTTGGATGCAAACAAGGAATGTGGCCAACTACCTATCTTGGTTTGCCTTTGGGAGGGAACTCAAAAACTAATTCTTTTTGGAATCCGATAATTGAACGTCTGAAACAGAAACTCCATAATTGGAAGTATTCTTTTATCTCGAAAGGTGGGAGACATACCCTTATTCAAGCTACTCTCTTTAGTATGCCTTTGTATTATATGACTCTTTTTAAGCTCCCTTCAAGAGTCATTATGCATTTGAATAAGATTATTAGGGATTTCTTTTGGGAGGGTGCAAGGGGTGATGGTGGAATGCATAATGTGAAGTGGACAACCACTGAACTCCCTAAACTGTTGGGCGGTCTTGGGATTGGCAATTTTGAGCAGCGTAATAGGGCCCTCTTAGCAAAATGGATTTGGCGATTTTTTCAGGAACATGATTCTCTCTTGAGGATACTTATTGTTGCAAAGTATTATGATCATACACAGATAGTCAGTTGGCCCCCTTTTGCTCCTACTGCTCCTAATAAATCCCCTTGGAGGTTCATTTGTGGTGTTCGAGACTTGGTCTCCTCTCGATCTACTAGGCGCATTGGGAATGGTAGGGATACTTGTTTTTGGACTGATTCTTGGCTTAGTTGTGGTCCTCTCGACACTGCCTGTCCACGACTCTTTCGACTTTCTTTGTTCCCTGATTCTAGTGTTGCAAGTCTTTGGAATTCCAGGAATTCTGCATGGGATCTGAAGCTTCGACGCAACTTAACAGATTTGGAGACTATTGAATGGGCCTTTCTTTCTCAACTACTCTCCTATATTAACCTCTTGAATGTCCCTGATTCTTGGGTTTGGCCTCTGGAGCCTTCTGGACATTTCTCTATAAAATCTCTAACAGAGAGTTTATTGTGCTCTGCTGATTTGGTGACACAAGACATCTATTCGGTCATTTGGAAGGATAAATATCCGAAGAAGATTAAGATTTTCCTTTGGGAACTTAGTCTGGGAGCCGTCAATACTTCTGATAGACTTCAAAGAAGATTGCCTTATATTACTCTCTCTCCTTCTTGGTGTCCCATATGTCATATGGGATCAGAGTCTTGTTCACTGTTTGTTTGCTCAACGTTTCTGGTGGTGTCTGTTGGATGCTTTCGGTTGGCTACTGCCTTTCTCCAATAATATTTTTGATTTTCTTTCATCCGTCTTGGTGGGCCATCCGTTCAAAGGTTCAAAGAAGATTTTTTGGATGACTTTTGTTCGTGCTTTCTTGTGGCATCTTTGGATAGAGAGGAATGGTCGTTTATTCAGGGATGTTTCCTCTTCTTTTGATCGTTTTATGGATCATGTTCTTTCCATTGTTTATTCGTGGTGCAAGCATGTGCAACCTTTCGGTCTTTATAGTTTATCGTTTTTTATGTCAAACTGGCGATCTTTCTTGTAATTCACCATTGGTGCTCGGAGTTTTCTCCATTTCATTTATCAATGAAATTGTTTCTTATTCCAAAAAAAAATAATAATTCAGAATTCAGATACTACTAGCACATCTTCCACTTGTCAGCAGACGTTGAATGAAATATTAATCCTAAATTAAGTTGGCATTCGCCTGATATTCGAAAACTTGAGTAATCTGTTTTGTCCTTTGGTGCAACTTGCTATAAAGTGCTGCTTGTAAAATAATATTGAAGGGTCATCACCCCTAAAATCTATATTTCAGGTATCTCTCATGTGGATCGTGGGCGGGAAAGCTTTTTTGTTTGGTTATGATCATTGACTTTTTGCTATGGTATCTTTTGAAACTGTGGAAGGTAATATAGTCATATTCCGTTTGGTTTCATTGAAATATCTTCCAATAATTTTCAAAGAAATAGATCTTTGGTGTGTTGGCAAACTGTGTTCATCAAATCTTCCAATAATTTTCATCTGTATTGACTATCCTCTATACTCTAATAATAGCCTGATGAGAACATTGAGGTGGTGCCCGATTATACATTGGCGTGCAATCAGGATCAGGGGCCAATGCAGGACATGGGCAAAGAAAAGGCTTGAAATGACTATGGACAAACCATCAAGATTGCTCTTCTAGGTATATGAGACTAGCATGGATGTTACCTAATTAAAAATATATGTAGATCTATGATTTTTGAGCCAAGTAGTTCTTAGAAAATGTAGGTCGTATCTTGTAACTAGCTTCAAGAAGATAAAGGAAAGGTTGATCTTGGGTCAAAATCCTGGATGAATGAAACACACTTATGCTTCCCTTCAAAAGTCTTACAGAAAATTATTGTGGAAAAGTAGTTCATTGTTATGTTGGAAAAAAGTGAAGGATGATGACTTACATGAGTATGCTCAGCTGTTAAGGCATCTAATTCTTTCCTTAAGATCAGATGTCCAAATCCCACTTCTACATTTGTTGTACTGAAAAAGTCTATTTGACTGGCATATGACTAGTTTAGTTTTGTTGGAACTATTGTGCTGATGTTGCATATAGCCTTTTCTCCTTAATTTTCTCAAGTACCACATCTTGAATTTTCATCATGTTCTTTCCTTGAATATTTATATCCTTATTTAGGATTTGGGGCACTCATGGATGCCATATCATATTGCTCGTGTATGCTTTGAATAGATGAGATATCCTTATGCAAAATGTTCTCTAAAGGAATATTTGGTATGCAGGCGAATGTTATGAGGTTGAACTCCACAATCTCATTCCTGAACAGTTGAAAGAAATGCACCTTCCCTTTTGCCCTTCGTTGTGGAAAAGGTTCAGAAACAAGGTATTCTTCCCAATGATATAGGTGGACGCTTCTTGAGTATGTTTTGAATGGAGTTTTGATCTATTTCCTTTGTTTGATATCTTTTTCTTTTTCAGCATGAGGAAGGAAAAAATCATGAGTAACTTTCTGTAATATAGTGTTGAAGAGAGTGGGAGATCTCATTTGAACAAGGGGAGGTAGTTACAACTTACGAAACCATTTGCATTTGGATGGTTTGGGCATTGAGACTTTGTAATGAGGTTTTGTCTTTTCAACAGGGGGGAGATTAAACAACACTTTTTTTTCTTAACAAACTGAGCTTTCATTAAGGAATATACAATAACACACAACAAAGAAGGTTCATAATTACAAAAGTTCACACCTAGCTCATAATTACAAAAAAAAAAGTCTGTTTGTTGACTCCTAACCCTTCATGAGGGGTAAGAGTCTCTCCCTCTTTTATAGAGACAACTTTCACATTGCATAGGAAGATCAACACTATTGACTCTATTCCAGGTGTTTGTCAATGTTGTTGGGGGCCTCGATGGTGCATCTTATGTATGCTTCTTACGATCTGGATAATGTTTTGTGGAGATGCTAATTTGTGCATCTGAATTGGGACTATTTCATGGAGACTTTTGGTGTGATTTTGGCCCATCACATAACATTTCTTGCCACTTGATGTTGGAGGTCATGATGCTTCCACCTGCTGCTTCAAGATATGGGAGAGACCCTTCTTGTGTACAACCTTTTTTTGCTATTGTGTAGAATCTTTGGTTTTATAGAAATGGGAGAATTTTATGAGTGTGTGAGAGTCTTGAGTGGAGGTTTGCTATGATATTTCTCTTTAGATGTTTGACGAAAGAACTTTGTAATGATCTTTTCTCCTATTTTCAACCTTTTAGTTTACTTTTTGTAAGTTCCATATTTTTGTTTTGGTTTTGTTCCTTTGTAATGTTAATATTACTCGAGAAGTGCCATGTTTTCAAATTAGGGGAAAAAGATTAGGGTTGAATTACAATTTCAATTCGTGTTTGTGTCAAATAAGTCTCTAAATTTTTAATTTTATTTCTAATAGATTCCTGGATTTAAAGAAGTGTCTAACTAGTCTCTAAAATTTTCATTTTGTCTAATAAGTTTTTGAACTTTCAATTTTGTGTCCATTTGTCCTTAGATTATTCAACTTTTTTTTTTAAAAAAAAAAATCAGAACACAAAATTTAAAGTTTAATAGTTTACTAGAAGCAGAATTCAATTTTACATTTAATCGATTCATCATTTTTTTAAAAAAATAAATATATTAAAGACCTATTCAACACAAAGTTAAAAGTTTAATGACCTAACTAATCCTTTTAAAGTTCATAAATTTATTCAACAAAATTAAAAAATAACTTTTAAAGTTAGTAACCCGACTAGAAAAAATCCCTTTCCTTGCAAGATTATGTGCTAGGATATTCAGATCGCGACTAGTATTGCTAAAATGAGCTCGTGCAAACTTCTAAGGGAAGATATGTCACTAATAAGGTTGTGAACTTTCGCATATGGTGTCACGAAGGCATTTACCAGGACCACAATATATAATGAGTCAGAGAAGATATGAATCCGTGTAAACTCCATCTGTGCAGCTAGACGCAAACCATCAATGATCGCCAACATGCCAGATTTAGAAATGTGTTATGGCTATTGACAATAGATGCCAACAATCTGCCATCAACAGTCCTAACAACCACCCCCTCTTGTTCTAAGTTCCTGTTTGTTGCAAGTAACATTCACACAAATATTAATCCAAGTATTATCTACATTCAACATTATATTCTTGGGATGTAACTTCTGATTAGCTGTAGGCCTTGCGTTCATAGATTGATATTCCTGTAGGGGCCACTCACATTTTAGATCAGGAGCCTTCAAAGTGCACTCGAAACATAAATCATTTTGATCACTCCACAAACCCCATGAGCCTACACACAAAAGTTTAAAAATATTAGAAGTGTGATTTTTATGTAAGAAAGCCAAACCTCCTGAATAAACATCAGGTTGTCTATTCTCAGTTCCACTCCTGATAATAACAACCTCCACACCTCCTTTGCCCTCGAACAATTAAAAAACACATGTACCACTGTTTCTGGTTGTCGTCCACACATTGGACATACTCGTGGAACTTCTATTCCCTTTTGACACAAATTAACTCGGGTGGAAGACAGTTATGGAAAGATCTCCATACCAAGTGTTTAATTTTTGTTGGTAAGTTCAATTTCCACAAGGATTCCCACCACTGCCAATCACTCATCTCATCTGATGAGGATGTTGTGTTAATTCCCATTGTATACAATTTGTAACCACTTTTGACCTTATAATGTCCCGTCTTGTCAAAATGTCAGATCCATTTGTCCGAACAATCTGTTAAAGAAATTGGTTGTTTCATAATTTCCTAAACATCCTCCCTGCAAAATAAAAGATGAAGTTTCTGGGCAACTCATTGCTTGTGTGGTGTAATGAACTCCGAGACTAACAAATCGTCAACCCTAGGGTGGTTGGATAGCAACTTAAAAGTCCACAATCTTGGTAGCCATGGATCCTTACAAATCCTAATGGATTCCCCATTTTCCAGTTGAAAACGTAGTCCCTTCCTGAGAAGGTCTAAACCCCAAACAAAACTCTTCCAGAAATATGACTCCGACGCATGAATAAATGCCATCAATAACAGATTAGATGAGGGAAACATGATCATCATTTAACTGGCATAAAGTGTATATCCACGATCAATGAGTCAAAGATTCGTATCTCCACACTACATGTTAACAAAAAAAAAAAAAAAGTTGCAAGAGTTGTGTATTGAAATAAGGGTGACATTGTATTATTTGTACTATTTAACTTATATTATCCTCCAATATTATTTTATCAATGCATTGCATTAACTGCAACACTCTTGTTGAAGTCTATGCATATAGGTCTTTTGGGGGAGTGGCCAAGAGAATAATTGAGTTTTTTTTTTTTTTTTGAAAAGAAAATTCATTAAACAGTCGGAGAAGGAAAATCTCCACAAAGAATACACCAAACCCAATCGGGAAAGTCTGAAGTCCAACAAAAAGGGTTTTCCTCCGAAGTGGAGGAAAACAACCAAACATGAGGCTCCAAAAAGATAGCCCTTGCAAGATGATGGGAAACAAAGTTACAAGACCTAAAGTAGTGTATAAAAGAATCAAAAGGTTGTTGTTAAGAGCGGATACTACTTCCCACGAGTCCGATTCAACTGTGATAGAGTGAGAAGAGTACATATCCAAGCACTTGAGAGCTCTCAAACCAGCGCATATTGTCGCAACTTTCAAGGATTTGATCGACCATCTTCTCAACCGATGTTGAAACCCAAAGCAGATAGGAGATCTTCCAGAGTCCCGAACAACCCAACAAATTCCACCTCTACCTGCAACCTCATACCAAAAGGCATCAACATTCAACTTCAACACGCTAATCGAGGGTGGAGACCACACGTTCAGACTAAGAGGCTCTTGGACGGGGTAGAGAGCGATCACGACGGTCACCGCCTTCAACAACTTCAAGACTTTTTACTACAAACTTGGAAAGTCGATCCAAATATGGGGGAGTACTTGCAAGATAAACACACATCGAATGGGTAAGGGAGTTCCTCCAAAAGCTCCACAATATGGTGATAACTTTTGAGAAGTCTTCTCCCCAGAGCGTCTTTGACATCCAGTCCCAATAATCAATGGGGGTCCAAAGATCCCTGCACTTAGAGATGTCCACGGGGTGGGGTGGGGTCGGGGAATGACTCCTCGTCCCCGTTCCCGCCCCCCATTTCATCTCTCGTCCCCGCGAAATTCCGCATTTAACTTTGCGGGGAACGACCCCGCATGGAATAATTCCCCATTTAGAATTTTATTTTTCTAAATTTTATTAACTAATTTCTTTTTTCTTTTGAAAATTTTTATTTAAATGGTTAATTATTCTTTAGAGATTTCTAGTTAAGAGACATTTTTTCAATTTCCTTAAAAAAATAAAATGATATTTAAGATTTATGATTTATTAGATGTATACAAATATATATATTAAAATTAAATAAATTAATCGGGGCGGGGACGGGGTTGGGATCAGGGTCGGGGACGGGGAATGTATTCCACGTCCTCGTCCTCGTCCCCGTTTAGCCAATTGGGAAATTTAATCCCCGCTCCCTCCCTCGTTTCCCGCCTAAATAAGGATTCCTCGCCCCGTTAGAGGCGGAAAAAATGAACATCTCTACCTGCACTCATAAAAAAACTTAGCCATGTTAGGAAAATAATGTAACCACACTTTCGAGACCAGTTTGCAGGTCTAGAACGCACGAGAAGTGGTCTCTACTTTTTTCCTGCACAAACAAACAAATATTGTCAGTAATAACACATCTTTTGCAGATATTATGAAGGGTAGGAGGTGTATCGTTTAACAACTTCCAAACATAATTCTTCGCACAAGGGATCGCGCTATAGTGCCAAATCTTATTCCAGAGGGACTTTTTGACACTAGAGTCCGATGTTGATGATATCTCACACGACTTAAGGTTGGAAGCTAGATGATAAACACTTTTCACCGAAAAGATGCCCCTAGAATCCTCATTCCAGATAATTTCATCATTAAGGTTAGTTTCGCTAAGGAGAATATTCAATATGTCATCGGCATCAATTGCAATGAAAATCTCCTTTACTAGGTCTTCCTTCCATCTGCCATTCTCGTCGATTAAATGCTTGACTCTCATGTTTTTATGTGCCCATTTGACCCATAAAGGGGTTTTACAACCCTGCCTCGCATGCCACGAGTCTTTATCGATCATGATATGGTTTCCATTACCCACTTTCCTTTTGAGAACAGCTCCCTGCCCCACATGATACTCCTCCAAGTTAAGGAGGGGTTCTGGCCCAGCTTCGCCTCTAAGAAGTTTCCATCTTTGAAGTAACACCCTTTTAGGACCTTGACAAGAAGGCTTCCCAGATTTCGGAGAATACTCCAACTGTGCTTGGCAACCATAACTTGATTGAACATGGCGATTTCTTGAAAGCCTAACCTGTCGTTCACTTTGCTGCGACACATTTTCTTCCATCTAATCCAGTGGGCTTTCTTTCGGTTGCTTGACGAACCCCACCAAAAGTTTGCACAACATCTGTTGATTTCCTAACAGATTGAATGAGGAATACGAAAACAACTCATCGTGTAAATGGGTATGGCTTAAGCTATAGATTTGATAAAAATCTTTTTCCCTCCCTGCGAAAAGAGCTTCTCTTTCCAAGATTGTAACGCTTTCCAGACTTTATCCCGAACTTTGCAAAAGATATTACGTTTATTATTCCCATTATGAGAGGGCATGCCTAAATAATCTCCAAGGATCTCAACACTTTTCACGCCTAAGATCCTTCTTAACACGTCTACAGTAGCTTGATTCAAGTTTTTGCTAACCATGAAGGAGGACTTGTTAAGATTGATCATTTGGCCCGAGGCTTTTTCGTAGGTTCTCAGAATGTCCTTAATCACCTTGAAATCTTAGGCACGAGCTCTAAAGAAAGGAGACTGCGATCTGCACAAAAAATAAGTGGGTTAAAAATGGACCATGTTTTAGGTTTGGTGGCTTTACTTTCAAATCTGCTGAAGGAGCCATCATCCATTGATAGGACAAAAAGTTTCGACTTCATGGCCATTTCCCATTGGGTCAAGCCAAAAAGTTCAACCATTAAAATTTCTAGTTTTAAAATATTCTTGTAAAAATTTCATATTTATTTTATAAAGATTTTGTTTAAATCTCATTTTGGTTATTAACTTTCAAAACTATCCCCTTTTATTCCTTATTTAGAATCCCTAGATCATCGTAAATAATATGAAATCATTTTATGTGTCTGAAACCATAAAAAAAGTGAAATCTTGTATTTTTTTTAAAAAATCTATTCTAAATAGGTCGAATTTTAAGTTTAAATAAATATGTTTGTCAGTTTACCCCAACTTATATAATAGTTTTTTCAGGATAGTTTTCTCTATTGAACTTCATACTATCGATATTTTTTCTATATTCAAACTTAAAATAAAAAACAAACTCAAGTCAGGTTTTTATTTTACCTCCCACGATATTTTTCTATTTTTTAGAAATTGATAATAATAATTTAATTTCAATATTATTCAGGTAGCTTTGACATTTTCAACAATTTTTTTTATAGACAAGCAAACTAGAATTTTTTTTTACTTGGTTCATCTTCAAATTTTTTTTTTATCTATTAATTTGATAAGAATAATATGTTTTTTTTTTGTTCCTATTGATTACATAGATTTTTTTCATGTATATATCTTTAGTTTTGTGTGGTTCATAAATTGGGGTAAAGAAGAAATTAAATATATATATATATATTTTAGTTTCTTCATCACCCCCAATGATTTTTTTTTCTCCATTCCTAGACAAGATAAATCAATTCTCTTTTTGATGATTTTGTTTAGAATCGACTGAGTTCAATTTATTTTCTCATTTAAATTAAGACATCTGTAATTTTTTTATTTTTATTTTTAACAAATAATGATAACATTTGTAAATTTTAATTAATAAGATGACTTGTTTTGATTATTGGTATATTTTCATGATGATATACATTTGATAATAATATTTTATATTAAAATATTTTATTATTAATTAAAATAATTACCTACAAAATCCATAAGAGCATAACAACAAAATGTTATACTTTCTTTTCATTTCTAATAAGCATCCAAATAAGAAATTTTAATTTCGAACATTTCAAATCAATTTGGTTCCAAACATAAACAAGAATTTGAAATCATTTTCATTTTTAAAATTTTGTATTTTGAAATCATTTCTTATCAAACATAACAATAGTCCTTAAATATTTAAATTATCTATTTTAATTCTTGAACTTAACCATTTTGGTTTATAAGCTTTTAAAACATCTATTTTAGTGTTTGAACTTATAAAAATAGCAATTTTGGTTATTGTAAATCTTTTGCCGTTTAACATTTGTCCATGCGACAATCACCTTAGATGTGAATGCGTGCTCATATTGACATGTTATTACGCATACTGAAAGCTATATTATTTATTTATTAAAAGTACAAGCACAATAA
Source organism: Trichosanthes cucumerina (assembly GCA_036507285.1). Classification (NCBI taxonomy): domain Eukaryota; kingdom Viridiplantae; phylum Streptophyta; class Magnoliopsida; order Cucurbitales; family Cucurbitaceae; genus Trichosanthes; species Trichosanthes cucumerina. Next base: position 60,408,996 of record CM071843.1, on the reverse strand, counting down.
TGAAAATTATCCTCAACGTGGACATAATTCATCTGTCAATTCAAGTAACATCAATATTCTATTTACAACAACGCTTCACATGTCTCCACATTGATATGATATTATCCACTTTGAGCATATGCCCCCATGACTTTACTTTTGGTTTCACCCAAAACGCCTAATACCAATGGAGATATTATCCCTCACTTATATACCCATGATTTTCCTTTTCTCTACCCGATGTGGGACTTTGGTCGCACTCCCAATAATTGTTCTAAATTTTTAAAATTTGAAAATTTTCATACGTGATTTCAGGAAAGAAAAATAAATGGGACATGTATAAATAAACATTGTATGTTTTTTTTTAATTATTTGAATGTAATGCAGTACCATCTTTAATTTGGTCCTCTAATTCTTTCTCTCTCATGTACAACTGTTTCGACGGTTTTGCAACTTGTTTTCGTAGACTTGTCTTGAAAGCTTTGCTGCTTGTTCTTGAATATAGATTTTTCTCGAGGTTTTGCAGCTTGCTCTCGACTGTAGACTTGTCTCGAGGGCTCTGCAGCTTGTTCTCGAATGTAAATGTATCTTAAGAGTTTTGCAGCTTGTTCTCAACTGTAGACTTGTCTCAAAGACTTCACAACTTGTTCTTGAATCTAGATTTATGTCGAGGGCTTTACAACTTGTTCTCGACTGTAAACTTGTCTCGAGGACTTCACAACTTGTTCTCGAATGTAGATTTATCTTGAGGGTTTTACAACTTGTCTCAAGTGTAGACTTGTCTCGAGGGTTTCACAACTTGTACTTAAAGTTTAATCAATCTTTTGGGTTTTGAAATCTTCAACTCTGGAAGAGTCTTTGGTCTTCAAAAAGCGTTCAACACTTAAGTTTAAGAACTTCCAGCTTTTTCTCGAGGTTCAATCAATTTGTCTAGGAAGCGTGTTTGGACTTTAGGGAGTGTTCGACACCTAAGGACCTCAAGGATTCTCTCAATTCTCTAAAGAATTTGATTTTTTAACCTTTCAAATGAAGGAGATTCCTTCTATTTATAGAGTTTTCCATGGACATGTGAACTAGAGTCGTAATGGCTTTTGGATCAATTATGAGTTTAGGCTATGGTTGGCTTTGGTCTAACCATTTAGATTTGAGTTTTATTTAATTTTGACCTAAATTTCATATAACCTAATTTGACCAAAATAAATTTAATTATTTGGTCAAATTGTCACAATGAAAACGTATAATCTTTTAAAATGAAGGGGTTATAATAACAGGGGTTATAATAGTTTAGAATTTGTCAATTTTTATCTTCAAATTAAAGTTGAGACACATGTCAATTGGAGATTGACTCAAAGTATCAAAGAAGAAACACAAAGTTCAAAATTGAAGACTGAATTAATAATTTTTAATATAATGGATTAAAGAGGAAAAAAGCTTAAAGTTTATGCTTTGGTGGTGTACTCGACCCAAAGAATAAATTTTGATTTAAAAAGTCTAACTTTTATCATATTAAATCAAAATTAATACCAACTCAAAATTGAAATAAAAGAAATACCAAGAAGCTACCTAACATTTAACACCCAAGAAAAAAGAAAAAAGAAAAAAACTTCGAAAAAGAAAAACGCTCAAATTTATTATTATTATTTTTTTCCTCAAACGATCTTCATTCTCATTTCTCCATTTGCTCTCAAATCTGTCATTTCCTCTCGAAGAAACCGAATTCTCCACCAAATTAAACCCTCTTCTTCTACCATTCTCCGTCAGATTGTTGTATGAATCTGCTTCCCAACCAAAATCATTTAATATCCTCTTCTCTAGAAAGAGAATAAATTCCAGTTGTAGCCTCCGATCCAGTTCATAACCCTTCAGTTCCTCTTCGTCGCCGGCTGTTTTTTCAACTGTCGGCGATGGCGAACTGCACCGTCGAGTCTTGTAAAGTCGAAACCAGTGATGGGGTCAAGCTCCACACGAGGGTTTTCAAGCCAACAGATGAGGAGGCGAGGGAAAATCTGGTGGTTGTTTTGGTCCATCCCTATTCGGTTTTGGGTGGTTGTCAAGGGCTTTTGAGAGGAATTGCAGGTGGGTTAGCGGAGAGGGGTTATAGGGCTGTGACTTTTGATATGAGGGGTGCTGGGAAATCGTCTGGAAGGGCTTCTCTGACTGGATTTGCAGAAATTAAGGATGTGACTGCTGTTTGCAAGTGGGCCTGTGAGGATTTGTCTGTTAATCGAATTTTGTTGGTGGGTTCATCTGCAGGTATGTTGGCCTTTTCTTTTACTGCTCTGGAGTTTTGTCGAGTTGTGGCTTGATTTTGGTCTCTGTTGGTGAAATGTTGTTGAGATTGCTTGTCTGGTTTGGTGTTTTCATTGGGATATCAGATATGATTATTTCTACATATTGATTGAAATTCTTTTCAACATGATGCTCTAAATTTTTGTCTGTCACATTTGGGAAAAGGATGCATTATGTGTATGATGGAAAGGGAGGTTTATGAATTAGCCGAAGATAATGTTTGATTCTTTTTATATAATAAAACTCTCTAGTTGATTATTATATGATATCTATTCATGAAAAAGAGGAATTTATTCATAATCTTACTCATGGAGAAGGTGCCTGAAAGGCTGTGAGTGTTTCTGTTTTGTTTGTTTTTTTTTTTATATATAGAATAATAATTTTATGTAGCTGCCGTGGAGAATGGCATTGAAGATTTTGGATATCGAAGATGTGAAAGAGAATTCCTGGATGATTAAATGGATTAAGGCTTCAAAAATACAAACTTTAAGATATAGTATGGTATAGTTATCTTAACTATTGAGGAATTAGGTGATTTAATACCGTAAGTTTTGTCACCCTAAAAGGATCTCAATTTGCACCATGTACCTTTTACTTTGCCATTTTGATATCTGTTTGTACAATGAATTCTGAGAATAGTTTTCTAAGATCTAAAGAATTGATCAAATGGAAGCTTTTCTTTAAATAATACATGAACCTAGGGCTTGCTAATTGTTGTGGAACTCATCAAAACTAGGCTCTGGTTGAGATTGTTCTTTTCCCTTCCTTGATTGAGCAGGTGTCCTATAGTTCAATGGCAATGTTGCTTCATTTTATCTGTATGGTTTCCTCCTCGTGCATAGTTCTTTGCAACTTTTCTTTTTTAAGAATAAACCTGGACGAAATACCACATCTTGGGAGAGTATCAGTGCACCCTTTTGCCTTTTCATTTGAAATTGCCAAACTAGCTACTAGCATATACCATATAGACACATCATATACAATTGGAAGAAATATCGTGTCAAAGCAAAATTGAGAGTGGGATAGAGGGACGAGGTGGTACCACGTTGATGATGTATCTTGTAAAGTTTAGAGGACCAAGAACATGATTTTCTATTAGTCTATGGGAACAAAAGGCGAGCAAATGAATTATTTTGAATCACATGTAATTGCGTCCTTTGCAGGAGCCCCCATTGCAGGCTCATCTGTGGATTTGATAGAACAAGTGGTAGGCTATGTCAGCCTTGGCTATCCCTTTGGCCTAACTGCCTCAATTCTTTTTGGAAGACATCACAAAGCCGTTTTACAGTCTCCGAAACCAAAGCTTTTCGTGATGGGCACACAGGACGGGTTCACGAGTGTGAAGCAACTGCAGAACAAGTTAAAATCTGCAGCAGGACGTGTCGAAATGCATCTAATAGAAGGTGTGAGCCACTTTGAGATGGAAGGCCCTGCATATGATGCTCAAATGGTGAATCTTATCCTTCATTTCATTTCTTCTTTGTAGAATATCAACTTTGTTTAGAATATTTGTGTGGGAACAACTCACCCCTTATTACCATTGTGCATTTGCCTTTGTAATATTAATTCCTTGCGTGTTGTGTAGGAAATCAGAGGCTTTGGCTTAACAGATTGTGTATTATCACAGTAAAAAGCAAAACTAAACATCTACCATACCGTTGGATATGTATTATTAACACACATGTATGAGAGGTAGAGAGAGACTAATCTACATGAGATTCTATTAACAATAGAATAAAGTTTTACAGATAACATTTCTTTTGAAGTTAAAGCTAGAGATCAAAATAAAACAAGAACTCTTTACTTAGTACAATCAATAATAAACAAAAGCCAAGGCACCAATATCTGCACAGTTGGTCGCAAGAATTTGGAAACGCCATAGCAGAGAAGCATGCTGCTGAGTTTTTCCAATCAACAAAATCAAGTTCATCGCCATTTCCATCAATTATTAGCAAGCCTGCAGGTTTAAGCATTTTTCCATTTTGGAGCTTCGGCCACTTTACATCATCATACACGAACCATTGATTGTCCTTGAGAATATGGTTCTCTCCCATCTGCTTGAATCCCAAAAAAGAAATAATAAAACGAGGAAGAAACATGGTCTTCTCACTACCAAGTAACCCAATTTAACATTTCTTGTTGTTTAAAATTAGAGAAAGAAAAACATAATCCATTGAGATTGGGGTGATGAAACTGTACATCCATTACTCAAGAAGCAAGTTTAATAAATAATCAGATGAGTGAGTTTTTTGAGCCTTTCACCTTGCTAAGGGGTTAAGGACAGAAAGCTATTACAAATACATTGATACCAGGCGAACTTTTGAATTTCATTTATCACTATTCAAATAGAAGTCTACTAATTGGAGCAAACAATTTTTACAAAATTGGGAGACCAATGACGTTGATAAAAAGAGAGCATAGTAGAAGAAAATGAAAGTTTTTAGACACCATGTACATATACAGAACCAATGCAATATCATTTAAATTATGTACTGTACACCAGTAAGGATGTTTAATTAGTTATTACCACTCTCACCGTCAGATGCATCTTCAAGCCTTGCAATGGCGTTGACAAGGGATTGTTCATGGTCCTGTATTTGAATAGATTCAGAATAAGTTGTATAAATAAAGACATAACAATGTTAGTCAGGGTCGAGGATGGACGATTCATACTTTCAGCAATTTCTTAGCCTTTTCAATCTCCATGGGATCGGGATGATTGGCACCAAATACCTTTTCCACCTGTTTGAACAACTCCAACAACAAGAAAAACAAAGGTCATCACTTGAATTAACCAAAAAAATAAACAGAAAATGAATGTTGAAAAGAAATCATATCAGATCTTGCACACCTCCTTAATCAGAGTGTCTGTGTTAAGTATTTCAATATCACCCATAGCCTGCTTCCGAGATCCATTTTGGGATACAGGCAAGTCTTTCCTGGATTGACCCTTTGTGGTCCCTCTACCCCTTCCACCAGCTGCAACTGCACCTCCTCGTGTCATGGACTTCTTATTGCCCCTACCATGTCCAGGGCGAGCACCACTGCAAGATACTACAGAATCTTCTCGTTCCCACCTAATATCTTCAGGGGATATCTAACAGGGAAGACGCATAAATAATACATAAGTGACAATATTCCACTCCCAATCAGGAATTCCAGAAGAAATATGACTAATGAGTTTATGGCCGGTCATTTCATCATCCAATTTATAGTCTGATCTCTAAGTGAAAAATGAAGCAACATTTTCAGACACACTACAGGCCATCTGGTTTAAAATCAACAGCAATAACTGTTTGTGGTTCGATTTTACCACAAACTATACAAATTCTTGAACAACAGCATAGATCATAAGCAGTAAACTAGCAAGTGGCCAAGCAAGTATACTATCAGAAGATTGGAAGCAGGTTAAATGTCAAAGACAACATTCCACTCTAAATCATGAGCCCTACAGAGACATGACAATCTATATTTACTGCTGCTTAAATTATCTTCCAGTTGCTAGTGTGGCCTAAAAGCTTAAAATTATGCACCAAAAAACATAGAAGAATGTATAAGATAGTTATTACTTCACCAGTGAACAATTGTTACAAGCACTAAGCAAACAGATCACAACCCAAAAATGAAACTATGAAACTATGAAACTATGGAACTATGAAAGTACACGCTCAGCTTGATCTAGCACACAGAATATTGCAATGTGATTATAAACATCGTACTAATCATCCCACCTATTATGTTTAACTCTAACGTCTAACCTAGTTGAGGAAATACAAAATTGATCTCAAATATAAACTAAACAAAATCTGATATACTTATTCATTTGTCAGCTTGAATAAGTGAAGAGAAAACCTTTTAATAAAAGAAACATTCTTATGGAGAACAACATGAGCACTTGGCAATCTAGCAAGCCCGTTGTTTATTTATTTATTTTGAGGGTGGGGGGAGTACCTCTTTAAGGTTGACCCATTCCCATGTCTCGTGTGCTGTATTAATATCATAAACCAAAGCATGACGGCCCTGTCCAAAATAAAGGTCCATGAGATCAAGGAGAACCCACGTTTGGAGTAAAATCAAATCATTAAAAAAACAAACCTCAGCATGGTTATAATCAGTTATAACAGCCTCATAGAAGCTGTTGTCTTCAGGCCACCTGGTCCAAACTTTCTTTCCAATTAATGATTCGTGGGTTGCTCCTTCAGCATTTTCATTTGAAGCAAAGGCTCCTAAAGAACCTCGATTATTAACTTGGCCACTTCCAGTAAGACCTGTATGCATGGACTTCACAACAAGTGCTGCAGTTAATGCAATGCATTGGCCAGATATAGAGGATAATAAAAATTAAACAGAGAAAAATTACTCTAAATTCTTCAATAGGTACAAATTATAAAACTTACTGATTTCGTCTTTGTAGTCCTAGCTCCAGGCGGAGGACCACGTCTCATGGCTGATGAAGTTGGTTGTGTACCAGTGGGTGCACCTTGGGACAAGGAAGCTTGGGATGTTTTCTGTTTCTTCCGTGATGCTGAAGCAGTCGGGCTGGGTACGGGATCAGCCATCGGTTGATCAGCATTGAGCTTTCCAGGTTGGAGCCCCTTTTCTGTTCTCCATTCCCTAAGAGCGTTAATCATAACGGTGAATAACAAAATAGCATGATCCATACCAACTGTGGTAAGTAGAGGTACAGGACAAGCTATACCATAAGCAAAATAAAAGATCACAAATAATCAAACCTTATCCTTTTGATGACATCGTCCGCGTTTACCCTAGATAAAAGCTTTCTGTGTTCTTCATCTGATACTCTCAACTCCTTTCTTAATTCTGTTATTAAACTTTCCTTCTCCTGATAAAAGTTAAGATTGCGAGGAATTAGAAAGCTGGGCATAAAAATAAATTTGATGAAAACAAACAATTAGAGAAAAAAATACCCAAGTAATTGCATCAGATTGAGCTTTAAAAGCACGCAGGACTGAACTATATGCTTCCTGTTCAATGTGGTGGATCTGAATTTCCATATCACCGAGCATCCTAGGTAATGTAGAAGAATTTACCGGTCCAGATCTTCCGTTCCCAGCGGGAAGCCCACCTCTTTGAAATCTATTTTGATGAGGAGGAGGAAGGTCATCATCTGTTCCTGCAGTTGTTTTACATCATAAAATCTTAAAACACGAAGAAGAGATCTCCAGATGAATGCTGTCATTCTAGGAAATAATATATTAAACAAACAAAATCGTCCAAACAAGTTCATAAGGCACCTTCCATACCGCCTCACAGGCAGTTGCTTTATCACACACGAAGCAACTGAATTTAAACAGAATATAAATGTCAATTCATTAAACATTATAAGACTAGAATACATCCTTGCTAGTGAATACAGGAGAGAAGACATAACTAGAAGAAATGAGCTAAATGAGAAAGTTATTATAGCCAAAGGGAAATATTATACTGACACAAAAGAATGGACAACACAAAAGCTTTCTTTCATTCCTTTTTAAAAAGAGTTGGCACACGACTATGTTTGGTACAATTTTCCTCACTTCAACATAACATGGCAAGAAGGCGATACTCAGTCTACCGGATTGCTGAAAATAAAAATGCTGCTGCAATGTACAAGCGAAAAGGCCTGGAAAGAAAGTAACCTAACTTAACTTCACCCACAATGACTAAAGAGTCTAGGAACAGCTAAGGAAGTAAAGCAAGCAACAAAAAAGGGTAAGAAAAAAGGAAAGAAAAAAACTCAACATAAAGCTACTCAGTTTCATTATGAAATTTGTTTCTAAATGAACAGAGTAGCTAAACGAACTGGAATTAGATGGAATACTTTTTTTGGATGAAGAATTGGATGGAATACTTAAACCAGCAAAAAGAAAACCTAGCCATCATCGAGAGTAAAACATAATTCATAAGTCAAACTATTGCTATTGAGCTCTAGAAAACCCTTTAAAAATTCAAAACCAATCTTTTCAATTGACTCACCACTGCTATCCGACGGTTCGTACTCCATGGAAGTTCCTCCCACCCAAATTAATGCTAACTCACTTGACCCCACGAAAGGAAAAGCAACTTCACGTCAAACCCAACTCTCAAGACGAGGTAAAATTCCTCGGGATTCAACGAGAACACAGGCGGCCAAAAGTGAACAAATAACAAACAGACCCAACAAACGACTTCGCAGAATATGGCCGCAACTCCAAGCTCGACGGCAGCCCTCGAAGTCCAAGAAGCTAAATTTGCCGACACAGGACGGATCGAGTGAGAATCAAGACTCGATCCGCTCGGAAAAGTTCAGCAGACAGTAATTGCAAGAATTTCAGGCAGTAAAATATGAATACGACGAATCTAGGGATTGGGAATTGAGGAGGAATTTGAGGTCGTTATATGAGGGGGCTCGAAGGTGTGAAAGATGAACGATACACGAGAGAAGCCGTCCTGGGTTCGGAGGGAAGGCGGACTTGAAATCGATTATTGTCTACATCTCTGCATTTTGTTTCCCAGTTAATAATTTCGTTCAATTCCGCCATGGGTTTTATGCGATTTGGGCTTGGGTGTAGAATTAGAAGAAGGTTTTATTTGTAACCAAAGAAATTTTCTATATTTGGTTCTCCATGAAAATGCCCTAGGATCTTTTTGTACATTATTATTATTTTTTTCTCATTAACCTATTGAATAAATTAAACCCTAGCTCTTTTCTTAAAAAAAAAAAAAAAGTTAAACCCTAGCTTAAAGGGTTGAATCATGCCCAATGCTTGTCTCAATTAGCATATATAGTGCTCAATAATTATCTTCGCGTGTTGTTTCAATATCTACTCATGCACGTTATATTAGCATGTCAATACGCATTTTTTAATACAGTAATGTGAGGGTGAAGAATCAAACTTTCAACCTAAAAAAATGACCTTGCCAACAAAAAACTAAAAAAATCTAATAAGTGTCTTTATCTAGTGATGTATACTCAAATTGATAGTTATATCATCTATATGTCTATTTGGATTCTTAAATAAATATACTATCATTTTGTAGCACAGTTGAATGTTGAAAATTCTATGTCGATCCGAGAATAATCAACAGGAAGATTCTCACTTTGTACAATCAAATATCTCTTTTAGATGATGAATGAAAAGAGAACAAACAAAATGAGGAAAAAACAGTCTCACTGTTGGAGTTCCCTTTTTTTTATTAAAGAACACACACGTCGTTTCTCACAAGGAAACGTTGTTGCCATATCTTTTTTAGAGGGCAATTACAAAACTACCACATATATATATATATATATATATATATATATATATATATATATATATATTAAAACCCAAAATGATATGTATATAAATAATTAATACTTTCAAATATATATAAAATTAATTAATACTTTCCATGCCAAATAATTGATTGTATAATAAATAAATATTCAAACGACTAATTTTTTAGAATTTGAAGATCGAATGAAATATTTTTCTTAAAAAAAAATCGAATGTGTTATGGGTGAAATTGGATCAACAATGAACAGGTTGGTTAAAGGGCTACAACGAAAGGCCGAACGAGGAAAAAAACCCAATACAAGTCCAACTGGACCGAAATCGAATAGGGACCGATCCGAGGCGAAAAGCGACGAGAGAGCGTGCTTGGGCTTTGGCCCAAGCACGTGGTCGACCTCGACCGACAAGGTGGTAGAGCCCTAAATTGGGCCCTACCTTGGCCCAATAAGCTAAAAGGGAGACCCGAACTTGGTTTATAGGTCCGATTCCAACCCACTTTCGGTCTTTCCTTTTTTCATTAGGCAACGGAAACCCACAAAAACTAGGGAGGAATTATTTAAGTTCTCTGAGGAGTGGAGAGCCAGGTAAATGGATTCTAGCCACTATAACTCTAAGAACTCCTAAATTCTCTCTAAACTCTCTCTGACTTAAGCATCGGAGTCGGTGTGGCCTACACCACACTGGCGTCCAAGTTTTTCTTGTCTTGCAGGCCGCGTTCTTTCCCCTAGAAATATAAATTTACCATCGTTGTCACGTGGAGTCCAAAATAGTTGGAACTAGAAGAAACGCGATTTTGGGCAACAATAGTTGGCGCCGTCTGTGGAGAACGACAACGCTTGCTTGGAAACCCTTGTGTTTAGGTCTATCCTACGAAAGATGAGCAGAATTTTGGGAAACAAGTGTTGGAACTAGAAGAAACGTGATTTTGATCAGGACCGTCATTTGCGACAATCGCAGGAAGACAAGCCTCCTCGGCCTCATATCGAGGCCGAGATCGACCAGATTGAGGTCGAGGTCGACTTGATTGTTGAAGCAAAAGTGTAGTCAAAATCCGTCATGTGCACGAGATCGAAAAGTCAAGGTAGGGGACGGAGCCGAGGCCGAGGCAAAAATAAAACCTAATCTTTGATCAATACTGAACAAATTTAAGAAGCGTAATCGAGGATAAGAACCGACAAAGAACTTTGGCTGAAGCCGAGACGAGCAATTCTCCAAGTATTGAAGCGACAGATCTGAGAAGCGTCATCGAGTGAAAAAAGCAACAGAGGGTCGAGGCCGAAGCCGAGGCAGAGGCTGACCTTGAGGCCGAGGCCGAGATGACATTGAGGTCGAGGCTGAGGCCGATCTTGAAGTCGAGGCCGAGGCTAATGTTGAAGTTGAGGGCAACTCTAGAGTCAAAGGTGAAACAATCAGTCCAACATGGAATGCAGAATTATTAAAATATTCAAAGAGAGTTAGACCACATACAAGGTAATTTACACCAGGTGAGTAATGTAAGGTTTGACATTGAAACTTTGATAGAAGAGGTATATCCACCTTTTACTGATGAAATCATGAATGTAAAACTACCTCCCACATTCAAAGTTCTAAAAATTAAATCCTATGATGGAAACAAAGACCTTGTGGTGCATCTAAATATATACAGATCATGGATGAGACTTCATGGGGTGAACGACGCAATTAGATGCAGAGCCTTCTCATTCACTCTAGTAGGACCAATGAGAAATTGGTTTCGCAACATAAAAAGATGATCTATAGGTTCGTTTAAGGAATTGGCTCGAGCATTCGTGACACAGTTCTTAGGAGGAAGAAATCAACACAAGCCAACAACTCATCTGCTCTCCATCAAACAAGGATCCAAAGAAACTCTACGAGAATATATTACTCAGTTCAATAGTGAAGTTTTATGTGTTGAAGATTGCACTGATGGAGCAACATTAATGGTCATAATTAATAGACTTTGAGATCGAAGACTCAAATGATCTTTGAGAAAAAGAAAACCCATATCATATGTAGAGCTCATCACTCGAGCTCAAAAGTACGTTCATGAAGAAGAATTGCTTCATACGAAGAAGAAGATTGATTTACTTGAAAAAAGATCAAGTGAAACATTATATCAATAAGCCAAGAGACAGAAGATGGATAACCAGACACTTCGACTTGGCCACCCATCTAGAAAGTTTGAAAAGTACACCTCAATATTCTCCTTTAGTAGGGGGCTTCATTTTGCTCATCTTTCCTTAAGGTAGATTTAATTTTTTTAATTCTATCAATTCATGTAAGATTGAAGTTCTATTAGCAATAGACTTATCTTCTTCAAGCTACAAGTGGTGTCACTCAAGCATGAGTTCAACAAAAACTCTTACTTGAGCAGGAGGCTATTGAGGGGATATGTTTCCCTATTTAACAAAAAGCAAAAGCTACATAGGAGATATGCCTCTTTGTTGAACAAAAAGCATAAGCTACATAGGAGATATGTCTCTCTATTAAACAAAAGATAGAAGCTATATAGGAGATATGACTCTCTGTTGAACAAAAGGCAGAAGCTACATAGAAGATATGCATCTTTATCGAACAAAAAGCAGAAGCTACATAGGAGATATGCCTCTTTATTAAACAAAAGGCAGAAGCTAGATAGAAGATATGCATCTCTATCGAATAAAAAACAGAAGATATACATTATAAACCTAAAAGACCAATTATAGTAGGGTCGAGGTCGACAAGGAGAGGTCGAGGCCGACCATACTGTAAGTAAGTTATTTATGTTGGTTTTATGGTTTGAGTTCATGAATGAGAGACCTATTTGTCAATTTTTCTTATTTGATAAAACTTGCACTTTTTTTTTATCAATTTATCTTGCTTAGTAAGACTTATAATTCTATTTGTTAGAGTTGATCTTTTTGAAGTACAATTCATTAAAGAGAACACAAGGATGATAAATAGAAAGATAAAAGTCTTGTGTTGAGATTAAAAAGATTAAAAAAAAAGTGTGAGTAAAATACAACCAACTCTCATTCATATGCTTCTCCACTCCCATTAGAGATATCTGGAGAATAGAAGCAACATAATCATGAGTTAGAGAAAACAAATGAGATAGGGGGTTGGAAAAGAAAGACTAACCACATGGTCGAGGCCGACCTCATGTGGCCGAGGCCGACCACCTCTTTAGCCGAGACCGACCACCTTGGGCGAAGCTGACCACCTTGGTCGAGACTAACCATTGTCATTAGAACACACTCTCATGGTTATAGTTGAACTCTTTCCAACATTCACTACTCCAGATACGACAGTTTATGGCGTGCGAACAAAGCACGAAACACGCAAAACTCTTGAGCACTTAGGTGCAGAGGAAGCGAGCCAGAAGGTTGATTGGACCACAAAAAGGTTCGGTTAACTGATCTTGACAACCTAAAAATTTGAGAAAAATCTCACGATGGGTCCCCTATTGAACACGCCCAAAAAATTAGTTAGGTCCATAAGAGGGACTTGATTAATTCATCTGAGCAACCTAAAAATCTGAGTTAAGTCTCGCAATGGGTTTCATAAAAGGAAATGAGAAGCAGAAAATAGAGAAGCAGAGATCAAGCTGATTCACTGAGAAAATTCCAGGATCACAAAAATAAGATGCAGAGGCTGATGAGAACTTGTTCACAGTTGACAAAACGACGCGCGCAAGAGTTTGGGCGGCTAGACCGATCGAGGCTAACCAGACTGGTTAAGGCCGACCAGATCGGACGAGGACAACCATACCGACCGAGGCCGAGGTTGACCAATCTAGTCCATTGCCCAACCCTCAATTCCCACTTCCTTGCTCATTTTCTCTTATCCTCTCTCGGTATCGGCTCGAGATAAAGCTACATTAGTCCAGAAATGCTTATGAAAAGCTTGAAGCTACAAGGCTACCTGAAGCTACGTATTTGAAGACCACCTCAAAACTACACATTCTCTCCAGGAAAACGACATAGATCGTGAATCTAGAGAAGAATTCCAGAAGAATTGACATTCTAGAAGCATAACTAGAGAGAATTCGAGACAAACCTCGAAAGATCGACAATGACTCCAAAAAAGCTTACTAGGCTACTCCCAAGTCAGGCTCCATACAATTACTTCACATGCTCTTAATCTAGAATCCTAATTAGGGAGTGAGGGCTAATGTTATGGGTGAAATTGGATCAATAATGAACGAATTGGTTAAAAGCCTACAACGAAAGGTCGTACGAGGAAACAAGCCTAATACGAAGTCCAAATGGATCGAAATCGAACAGGGACTGGCCCAAGGCGAAAAGGAATGAGAGGGCGTGCTTGGGCTTTGGCCCAAGCTCGTGGTCGGCCTCGGCCGATGCCTAGGCTGACCAGATGCAAGGCCCACTTCGGGGCCTTGCATCTGTCTCATTTGGTCTGTAGGCCCGGTTTCAACCCACTTCCGGCCTTTCCTTTTCTCATTAGGCAACAGAAACCCACGAAAAATCCTAAGGAGGACTGAAGGGGAGAGTTAGGTAAGTGGATTCTAGCCACCATAACTCTAAGAACTCATAAATTCTCTCTAAACTCTCTCTGACTTAAGCATCGGAGTCGCCCGCACCGGTGTCCAGGTTTTCCTTGTCTTGCAGGCCGCGTTCTTTCCCCTAAAGATACAAATTTACCGTTGTTGTCACGTGGAGGTCAGATGCGTTCTCCTGTCTAAAATTTGGCAACAATAGAATGAAATAAATATTAAACTTGAGAGACATTTAAATATAAATTAATTGTTGAAAAGTAAACAATAAATAATTAAATTATAGTGATTTAAAGCCTTTCTTGTGAGTCATTGAAAGTTTGATCCTCATGCTAAACTTTTGGCCTTTTTTTGTCATGCTAAGTTAGTCGACTACTTAATTAATAATTTCAATAGGTATTTGCATTAATTTAATATATTGTTACTTAATAGATAATTCATTATAAGTATATATTTGGGCAAATCCCACTTAGTTTTTTGTTTGAAAGCTCTCTTTAAATAAATAGACTATGGTTTACTATTTTGAAGGTAATATGTTTATTTATAATATTTCTCTTGAAATTTTCTACAACTTTCAATATGAATATCAAGCTATCAAATCGATGTCCATTTAAATACAGTACACTCATAAACGTTAAGAAGATATGATAAGTGATCATTTTTAAACTCATATATTATGTTAAGTAGACTTGCATAATAGATAAATTGAGGGATGATCATGGACCATCTTAACATACCTCGTTTTTCATCATAATCTTCAAAGGTAAATAGTCTTGGATAAATATACTCTAAATTTGAACTACACTTTTGAAGATAGACTAATCTTATACTTAACAAAGTTTCACGCAAGGATAAAATTATTTCGTTCTTTTAATCTCTTTAGTTTTGCAATGATAATGACCCAGAAAACTAGGCATGATAAATCAAGTTACCCTTCAAAGAGTAGATATTATTCTTCTCATTCTTTTAAGCTTTGGCAGCTTAATTAAGATAAGATATTCTATTATTTTGATAGCAAACACACTTTTATTCAATTCAAATCTAGTTATATTGTGGGATGAATTTCATCTTAGCAGGTCTTCCACTCTTATGCTTTATCCTTTTCGTAGTTGGTGGAGTTCAATATAATATTTATGACTTTGTTGTTAGCATTATAAGTTAATGAAAGGCTTACACGTCTTTTCATTGCCTAGAACATCTATCTTACAAAGTCAGTAATTCAACTAGCACTAGACAAAATTATCAATATGATTTAAATGGCACAAAACTTATCCTTTTTGGTTTAGATATCACTTTTTTTTCTTTTTTTTTTTTGGGTTTAGATATCACCTTAAATGCTATTTAATCCATAATTTTTGTATGTAATTCTCCAAAATTGAATCCATTTAGTAAAACGGTATACAGAGAAACCGTCATTCACTTTAATTTACCGTTGTTAAGATTGTTACTGTTAGGTTAATTATTGTTTACTGTTATCAACTACACCACATTGGTAAGGGATTACTGAACACGGTAAAGTGATAGAATGCTAGTCCAGCTTATGGCCTACTGTTGTTGGCTCCATTACTGTTACTTGAAAGGATGTCCATACCGTTACTGCTTGTGCACGTGGAACAATATGTAGTAGCAATCGATAAAATTGTAATAAAACGTAAAAATATACCAAATGTGGGAGAAAGAGTGAGGGCAAATAGGGGATTCTTTGCTATAAAAGGATTGTGGGCCCACGTAATACTGATCATCTGTAGTCGGTGGGTGATGGGATTGAATCCCGCAGCGGAACCGATGTGAATCGCATTGCTTTCGTTGTGTTACTTTTTTTCTTAAAATTGACATACATCATATGTAAATCTAGGCTAAGCAAGATAAAAGAGGAGGAAAGGATAACAAATATAAAACCTCTTGCAGAACTATTCTTTACGAAATCCTTCTCCCATTCACGAACTCAACGATCTCATAAGATCTCCTCTTCGAACCACGAACCGAACTCGATCTTTTGGACACTTCTACTTGATCTTCTCGATTGTTCTCCGACGGATGAGAGAGGGTTGTGGGGCTATCTTTGGAATATAGGTTTGGAGAAGATAGAGAGAATTTGAGAGAGAATGAGTTTCTCTTTTGGTGGATTTCCAAAAAAATTAGACTTGGCTTCCAAAATGCTTCACAATCCATCTTTAATTAGTGGTGTGTGGTGGAGGTGAAATCTCCACCTATTTTACCACTTTACCATTGAAGGGAATCGAATCCCCTTAAGCAGCGGAAACGTGGTTTAAAATCGTAATTGCTTGTTTTGTTTTGGTTTACTTCAAAAACTAGTACATTGGATAAATAAACCGAGATAAGCAAGCTGTAAATTCATAAACTAAAAGGAAAAGAATGTTTTACCTTTGTAGTTTCACTGTCTCAGCAACTCCTTTCTTCACAAAGTCTACACAACAACAACAAAATAACTTTCTTCTGATCAACAAGACACCACTAGCTACTAAGGAAAACCCCATATCCTCTGAATTCTTAGATCCTACCTTGGTGGGAAGGGTTTCCAACAATTTGGAAGTAGAAGTGAATTTGTTTGAGAGAGAGTTTTTCAGCAATTCTCCAATTGCAAAATCAAATTCATTCATTCCTTTTTCTCTTCTGAGCAACGAGAAGATAAAGAAGAGCTTGGAGGGACAACTCCCCACTCCCTATCGATTGGAGAGTTGGGAGACGTGGGGAACGTGTGCTCCTGACACGTTCCATTTTTTTAATTTAAATAATAATTAATTAAATTAATTATTAATTAATTAAATCATATTTAATTAATATTAAATTAAATATCTTATATTTAATCAAGATTAAATCACATTTAATCATATTTCCCTCTAACCTATAGTTTTAATGAACATTTTATGTACATTAAATTTTAACCTATAGTTTTTAAATATGAATCTCATTCACATTTAATTAATATTTGAACTCTTTCAAATATTTTATTCTCTCAATTAATTTACATTGAATCATATTCAAAATAAATTATACTATAAAGTTTTAATGCACATAAAAACATTATATTATAATGCATCTCCATACATTATGTTTATTCCCTAATATAATTCGAACATTTCAAATTCTAATAATTTAAAAACCCTTTACGAGCTAGGAGGTGAACCTAATAGACCTACAGATCAGAAGCTCCAACGATATAAGATTATTCAGTTAATCTCATTAACTGAATAATCAACATTCGTTAACTGCGGAACACTCCACTAAAGTCCCGCAGTTGCACTCTTCTCACTGCATATATATTTTTGTGTCTACGGATATTGACCAATAACAACAAGTCAATCCTTCATGAATGTTCGTAACACCTGTTGGGTCAAATTACCGTTTTACCTTTGGGTTACATCTTTCACCTTAAGTTCCAGTGCTCCTCTAACGAACAACCTGTTTGTGGTCCTACCAATAAACAGAAGTCCATCTTGGGGCAATGAGAGGGTCGGACCCTTTGTTCAAATCCCGAAGACACCACTTAAGGGAACATTTATCTACTTACCCTAAAAGGCGGGAAGGAGTGAATTCCTTCTTGTTAGGTTAAGTCCTCAGCTGCCTGCTCGGTCTTATCCCCAAAAAGGTAGGCATATTGAGTCGACAAATTTGGCCACTCTCACCCATACTAGTCAAAGGACAATCCCTCGCAAACAGGAGTTCGTAACCTGCTCAGGATTGATATCAAGTTGCCTAGGTCATCCTATTGAAATAGAAATCTAACTAGTCAACGGAGTTACATCTAATGTGAAGGGAATCGAGTCCCGCAGCGAAAGCGATTGTTAATCACGCGCTCTTAATTTAGTTACAACGATTTCATTCAAGAACAAAAACATCTAGATTAAGCACATAAAACTAGATGGACAACAAGAAATATTACCTTTGAAGAACCTTTCTTCAAATGCTCCTCATCTCTCACGATCGTGGATCTCAAAGAACACGAACCACGAGCATGCACTAAGACACGACCACTGGATCTTCTCCGTTGTTCTCTAGGGTGAGGGAGGAATGTGGGTTCCTCTTAGGTAAGATGAGATGTTGTGAGAGAGAGATTGTGTTTTGGAACCTTTCCAACAACACAACAAAGCCTTAGGTTAACTTGACCTAGTTGCATCTTATGCAACTATATATAAGGAGATATGGATAGAAATTACCATCCTATCCCTCTTTCATTCTCTCTTTAATATATAGTTAATATGTGAATCCAATTCACATTACAACTATATATTATATCAATTATATCACATATAATTGATATGACATCTCATATATGAAATTGAACACTTCAATTTCATTCCTAACTTTATACCCTCAATATTACCATGTTGAGCCAACGGAGGGACCTAATGGACCTACAGTTCATGAGCTCCAATGATATGAGATTAACTGACCAATCTCTTTGATCCAGTTAATCAATATTCATTAACTACAAGTCACTCCACTATAGACTTGTAGATGCACTCTCCTCACCGTAGATAATATTGTGTCCACTGATATAGTCATTACCCATGAGTCGACCCTTCACAGGTTGTTCGTAATTACAGCTTGGTCAAATTACCGTTTTACCCCTGTGATTACCTCTTTGTTCCTTAAGCACCACTGATCCTCTAATGAACAACAAGTCTAAGGTCCTACCTTAGACTCATACCCTCATGTAGAGGCGGGGTCCCGTTGTTCAAGACCTGGAGTCAGTTCTTAAGGGAACAACCTATCTAATTCCTTAATGTAGGAATGAGTGAATTCCATCTTGCACAGTTAGAGCCTGTTTGGTAGGCAATCCAGATTCTATTTTATGTTTTCGGATTCACTGAATTCAGTGAATACATGTTTGGCAGATCTATTTTTGAAAACTGTTTTCGGATTCTGTGATCCAAATAGTAGAAATTCTTAAAACAACATTTTTATGTTTTCATTATATATAGATTCTGAATTTGAAATTTTAAAATGCAGAATTGTATTAAACGAAGATAAAATCTTAATACATATAGTATTTCATGTTTATAAACATAATTTACTTTTGTTAAATTAAAATATGTATAATATACTATATTATAAAATATAAAATATTATATTATAAAATAATAATTATATAAAATTTATTAAAAGAAACACATGTTCATAAATTAATTAATAATGTCTTATATTCAACCTAATATTTTAGCTTTACAACTACAACTAATTTTATGATCTATAAATATATTATAGTGTACACTTTAAACTACTGTTTAAAATGGAATTAAATTTCTAAATCTGTTACCAAACACATATCTGAAAACATGAAATACAACTCTGTTTTCATTGAATCCCTTGTTTTCAAATTTTTGTTTTCGGATTGCCTACCAAACAGGTCCTTAAGTTCCCAGCTACCTACGAGGTTCTGTCCCTGAGAAGGTAGGCTTATTGAGTCGGCTACATGTCACTCTCCCCCATACTAGTCTAAGGACAAACCCCTATAAGCAGGAGTTCTTAACTTGTTCAAGATTCAGGTCGAGTCACTAATGACCATCTATAAATTACTAGTCTTATCCTGTTAACGGTGTTACACTGGTTAGACTAATAATTTGTGGTCTGGTCTTGTATAAACTCTTCATACAGGATACCCTCACTCGCATGTCAACTACATGAATGAGTTGGATTACCTCATTTGTACTAATTACAAAGTGGGTCGCATCCATGGTGTTACCAGAATGAGGTTTCCAACCTTATTCTTATACCATAGACAATTTAGGTTATATTCTTGAACTCAACCCAAATAGTGTCCACTACACTGATGTTCAAGATATAAGTTATAACCTTGGAGCTTAGTTTATTGGATTTATAAAGCAAGACTGTAATTCTATCAAAACAAATAACCCTTTATTTAATTGATCAGAATTACACAAGTTTAGGGCATAAATCCCAACATAGTGATTATTATTTCGTGGTACGATCTTATGCAATCTCATTACATAGGATATCCCCACTCGTCGTCTACACAAACACGTTAGGATCACTGTGTTTGTATCACATACAAAGTGGGTCATATCTATAGTATTACCAGGGTAAGGTACCAATGTCTTATCTTCTTACTATAGACCCTTTAGGTTGTATCTTGAACTGAGATCCTTATATCTCGAACTGAGATCCTTATATCTCGAACTGAGATCTTTGTATGTCTACTACATTCAGTTCAAGAGATATGTTACAATCTTGGATGTTAGTTTATTAGATTTAGAGTTAGGTTAAGGCAATATAGTAAATAATGATAAACAATAACTCTTTATTGACTTAATTAAAACATTATTTACAAACTATGAGTTTTATGACATAAATCCCAACAAACTCTCACTTGAACTAAAACTCTAGTGGGGTACATTACAATCTAAAACAGTAGTTACAAAGATACAAAATACAATAAACTAGGGCATCCACATATCCATTACATATTTCCCACTTGCCCTAGATTACCCTATACATGTCTCGTAGACCTAGACTCTCCAAATGACCCTCAAACACGTTAGTCGTGAGAGTCTTCGTAAATGGATCAGCTATGTTGTGCTCCGAAGTGATATTCGTGACCGTCACATCTCCTCGTTACACTATCTCCCGTATAAGGTGATATTTCCTCTTGATATGCTTCCCTCGTTTGTGGCTACGAGGTTCCTTTGAATTGGCTACCACACCACTGTTGTCACAGTATAAGGTGATGGAAAATTCCATATTTGGCTACCACACGACTTGTGTCACATATAACAGCCTTAGATGTTAGTTTATTGGATTTAGGGTTAACTTAAGGTAATATAAAATAATGAATTAAACAATAACTCTTTATTGGAGAAAATAATAACTCTTTATTGAGTAAATTAAAACACTATTTACAAACTATGAGTTTTAGGGCATAAAACCCAACAAACGCTTCAGTACATAGGAGGAAAAGATAACGGGAGAGGGGGTCCCCTTGTCGTAGCCCTCTTGTAGGTTTCACCTCTCCCCTTCTTTCCCCATTTTTGGAGAACGTATACAAAACAAAAGATACACATCTCATTATGAGCTCAATAAAAGTCCGGTGAAATCCTAAAACACCCATAAACTTCTCTAAGAAGAACCACTCCACCCTATCATAGGCTTTTCTCATATCAAGCTTTATAGCTACCACTCCTTGTTTCCCTTTCTTCTTATTCTTTACAAAATGCAAGCACTCAAAGCCTAGGATTGCGTTATCAGCTATATTTCTTCCTAGTACAAAGGCACTTTGAGAAGGAGATATTACCACATCAAGAATAGTCTTTAGTCTATTCGCAATCGTCTTAGAAATCATCTTATATATGACATTACACAGACTAATTGGTCGAAAATCATGGACATTAGAGGCATTGGAACACTTTGGAATTAGTGTGATAGCAGTAAGGTTAATATCTTCCACTGATCGCCCCTCATTTAGGACTTGGGGACAGAAATCTACTACTTCCTTCCCTACTATGTCCCAATACTTCTTGTAGAACAAAACAAAGAACTCATCCACCCCTGGCGCCTTAGAAGGGTTCATCTCTTTGAGAGCATGAACTAATTCCTCCTCAATAAATCTATATTAGTCATTACCGAATTCATACTAGAAGGGATTTCTTGTGCAACTTGGTCTAAGAAAGCATGCAACTCAATCCTATCACACTTTCCATTCAAAGTAAACAGGGTATTGAAATATGAGCAAACCTCTTTTGTAATCTCTCCTATATTTGTAGTCCACTCTCCCTTTTGGTTTCGCAACCTTTCTATGAAGTTGGTTTTTCGTCTCTGAGAGGCACAAGCATGGAACCATTTCGAATTCATATCACTCCATTTCAGCCAATCAATTCTCACTCTTTGTCGCCAATAAATCTCTTATTCAAACAACAGTCTCTCCAGATTTTGTCTTTTTACCTTTACCTCTTCATTACTAATTATTGCTTCTTGAAGTTGTCCTTGGACCATAACAATCTTCCTGTCATAGTCCCCTTTCTTTCCTTTTCCCCAATTAGTCAGTTTATTTGCACAAAAACGTAACTTATTAATTAAGCTAGCACCATCCTCTTTTTTCCCCGCCTGAGGAAACCTCCAACATTCAGATATGAATTCATGACAATCCTCTTTCAAGGTCCACACTTCTTCGAAGCGAAATAAGTGTTTTTTACATCTCTCTCTGCTTGCCAGAACTGGTGTTACTTCAATTTGCAAAGGGCAATGATTTGATGTCATAAAGTCGAGGTGACGTATTGATGCAAAAAGCAAAAGTTGCCAAAAGGAACTATTGCACACAAGCCTTTGTCCAACCTTTCCTTAATGTTAATCTTGCCATTTCGATTTTGGATCCATGTGAAAGGGTGACCTTTGAAACCCATATCAAATATATTGTGTTCTTGAATAACATTTTTGAACCAATCCATTTGAGTTGACCCCCCCTTCTGAACCATCGACTATTTCATTGAAATCGCCCGCAACCAACCATGGGAGATTGTACAAAGAGTTTAGCCTTTTAAGAAGTTCCCACAGAAAAATTCTTTTGGAAACCACTAGGTCGTCATAGAAACCAGTAAATCTCTAATTTCCATATACATTCTTCACAATGACATCAATATGGAAACGATGATAGGACTTCAATTCCATATCAACATCATTGTTCCAGTACAGACATGAACCCCCACTGCTTCCATCACAATCTACACAAAAACATTGTCATAATTTAACCCATCTTCAACAAATTTGCATAAGTGTTCTTTATTTTTGTTTAAAAAAGAAAAAGAATTTTAGGCCTAGAAAGGTCAACCACCTTCTTCACCATTCGGAATGTCTCCGGGTTGTCCAACCCTCTGGGACATTCCAACATAATATTTTCATTGTAATCGACGACCTGAAAATCAAGGTTCGCCATTGGGTTAACCATCACATCTCTTCCTTTTTCAGTCTTCTGTTTTCTCCCATTTCAGAACACCACTTCATTTCCAAAACTCTTTTTCCTTTATTTTCCAAAGGAAATTGTGTAGCAGAACTATTCAGCAGTCGAATTATTCTCTTCCATTTTCTCGTTGTTTCTTGAGTTACTGTTTCCAGCTTTCCTTTCCTGTCCCTATCTCCTCCTACAATTACTGACTGTTGCAGGTCAACTTCAATCAAGGCATTAATGGAAATCTCACATCACTGAAGCTGGAGTTCCCAAAACTACATCCATTTTCATTTCATGCCCATTTTTCCTCCTCAGCATTAATTCCCCTGTCTTTCCTTCGAAACAATGGACCCTCCGACCTCCTCCTCGTCGGATTCCGATGACCCCTCTTCCACTGATTCGGTATACTCTCTCCATCGCCCTCCATTTCTCCCTCAAATTGTTCCTTTCGCCATAATTTTTTGGTTGTTTAGCAGATCTGATGTCTGTAACTCTTTATTCTTCTTCAGTCAACTTCATGCTCTTCCATTTTGTAGCCAGATCACTTACATCCATGCTTTCACTATTTGCCTTCTGTTTCTTGTAGCTTAATCAATCCGGTTTCACCTTCTTCTTACAGTACACAAACAAAATATGTTGCACACGAAGAAATGCTCTAATAGGGTGAGAATATTGCTCTCACAGGGAGACAATTTTTCCTATTTTATATTTAGTTGTTAATTTTGTGTGTATATAATCGATATATTTATTTATTTATTGAATATAAAATTATATTAATATTTTTATTAATTATTAGTGAATTATTTTTAAATGACATAATTTGATTTGAAAATACTTATCAAAACCGAGCATAATTCTAGCATCTAGAATGTATTAATGATTCATGAGTTATGTGGTTCGAATCCTCCCATCTTTATTGTACTAAAAAAAATTCTATCTATAAATATTTCCAGTTTAATTATATATCTTCTAATTTTATTGTTTACCTTATATATATTTAGTTAATATGACTTATTATAATTTCGTAATTAATACTCAATCTCTTTTTTTTTTAAGGAATGATCAATACTCAATCTAAATGTTATATATTTAGCATATATAAAATTTTATTTATAAAAAGTTTAAATTACAAATTTTAATTTCGTGTTTAATAGATTCTTAAACTTTAAAAAATGTGTAATAAAAATCTTTTAGTTTTATTTCAATTTTATATTTATTAGATTTATGACATATTTAAAAATTTTAAAAATGAATTGTTCTATTAGAAATAAATTTTAATTTTTTTTTTATCTAATTAGACCCTAAACTTTTAATTTTATATATAGATACGATAATTTTAAAGAAAATGTTGGATGAGTCAATGATCCATTAGACATAAAATTAAATGTTTTGGGACATATTAGTGTTTGAGGACCTATTTGACTTAAAATTCAAAGTTAAAAACTTTAGTAGACCCCTTTTAAATTTTAGGAACAATATCAATAATTTCAAATTTTAGAGACTAAATTCATAATTTAATCTTACAGGTAATTGTGCCCACGTAAATTTCTGTATTTGTTACTTCCATGAATGAAGTTAACATATCGAAAATTTTCTCATAACTCTTTTCACCTATTTATTTCCTCCTTTAAACAAACCTATATTTATTTTCTTTGTCTTTGGTCTTGCACAATGTTTTCTTCTTCCTCCATCATCTCCTTTCATTTCTTTAACATGCCTTCCATTCTTTTTAATTAGAAAAAAAAAAATTAAAAGTAGCTTGCAAACAAATAATTGAAAATAAAACCTTAGATAGGTGATTGAAAACTACATAAATATAAGGGGAGCTGTATTGGGTAGCCATTTATGTTTTGTTATTTGCAAATATAATAAATTTTAAAAGAATAAGTAAATATGGCAAAACTTCAAAATAATATTTAATTATTCACCTCTTCTCTTATTTTAAAGGAGAAATTTGTGCGTGTGTTCTTCTCCCTCTTCCTCCAAATTTGTGTGTTTTTCTTTTTCCTTTCAATCTTCATCTTCTTTCTCAATTCAATGAGTTCTTCTCCCTTATTATTCTTTTCATTATTGTTTCTCGATTTTGCTTCGTTTTTCGCCTTGGTTGAGTGTGTGTTATTTACATTCTTCTTCTTCTTCTTGTTTTTCACTTTGACCTACATTTTTCAATCGAGGATTTAATGTTTTGTTTTTCGATCATGGACTGTGACCTACATTTTCTGATAGTTAGCAAGGAAATAAACACATCATGATATAGGATAAACTTCAATCACAATATATGTGTTCTGATTGAAGTCTATAACAACAAAAGTCTATTATTGATAAATGTCTGACAAGTGGTATAAGTCTATCATCAATAGACGTCAATAAACTTCAATTACATATATCAGTGATAATCTTCAATTGTGATTACAGTCTATTAGTGACAGACTTCAACCGTAATACATGTAGCTTGTTTCTGGTAGTTGAAGTTTATTAGTAATAGACTTCAACCACAACATGTAGCTTGTCTATTATGATTGAAGTCTATTAAAGGATACACTTCAATCACAAGACATAGTTTGTCTCTCGTAATTAAATTCTAATCATTGATACACTTTAATCACAACACATGTAACCATCCTTTTGTGATTGAAGTCTATCACTAGCACAATCATGTGTTATTGAAATCTATCAGTAAGCATAACTTTTTGTTGGCGATTAAGTTAAGAAGCACGTTATGGCTAAGAAAAAACAACAAATTATAGCATATAAACATAACTACAACGTCAATGGTATGAACAATGAGGGCATTCATGAATAGAATATTAACTAAATTCCACTAAGACGTAACGTAAATGAAAAGAAATAAACAGAAATCAAAAGATATCAAAATCAAAATGTAAACGTAGATCATAATCCTAAATGCATCCAAATATTATAACACAAAGACAATTCGAAAAAAAGTCATAAAAGAATTGAAAAACTTACTCCAGGTGAAGAAACTCCGAGAGACCACAAAGATAAAGAACAACGTTAAGTGGGGATGAATGAAAACTTTTACATGAAAATTTCGCTTTTGAAGAAATAAAACGCATCGAAAAGGCTGAAATTGTAATAACGTCTAAATATTTGGATTTAATTCCAAAAGAAAAAAGAACCCCTAGACATTTTTAGAGAGAGGAGAAGATGCTAAGGGGTATTTGGATGGGTGAGTTGTGGTTAAAACCAACTCTTTGTTTGGCCCACCAAAATATAAAATACCCATTTCCCAACTAACTCAATAAAGATGAGTTGTTTCATCTTCATCCTCTCATCCCCTTCGATCCCTCTACTCTCCATGCGATTTTGGGGTTTTATCTCTGTGTCGAATGAGCTATCGATTTTATTTCTCCATTTTTTTCCAGATCTATAAGTCTACCTCTCTAACCTTCATTTCTCCATTTTCCCCTTTTTTCTCTATTAGATCGACTATTTTTTCGACTCCTTTCCTACAATGGTAAGCCCTAAAAATGGATTTTCATGTCGATTCACTTTCTCCATCCATCTCATTCCTTTCACCGCCCTATTCCCTGACTTCGGTCCCTTGCCGAAATCCTTGTTTTTCCTCTATATGACCATTCCCTCATCCACTACCAACTTGTCAATTGATGGGTTGGTTCGGTTGAATGCATGTTCCATTTAAGGGACGAGTGAGAAATTTTATGGTGGAGCTCTTGATTCTAGGTTATGAACTTGGTGAAAGGCTGAACGATAGGTAAATTTTCTCTCCCTCCGGCCGATGATGAGCATTAACCTTTTTTCATATAATTTTTTTCCTCCTATATATATTGATTTCTGGCTAAAATTTATTTCGTCCACGATTAGGCCTATTGATTTGTTGTTATTCAACTTTGTTGTTCTTTCATTTTGTACTAAGTTGTGGTTGAATTTTTCTTATCTTTTTTTTTCCTCCTATGCATATTGATTTCTGGTTCAAACATACTCTTTCCACGATTACGCCTACTAATTTCTTGTTATTAAATTTTGCTTTTCATTCATTATGTATACCGACCTACGGTTGAATTTTTATTCTTTTTATTCTTTTTTAATTTTATCAAGTTGTACACGATTTTTGCGTTATGATTTGTTGCTGGAATATTAACATTTTCATTCAGCATACTGTTTTATTTCCTACATTGTTCTGTTCATTTTTTTGTGCATATTATTATATGTCTTTATTAGTACCTATCCATGTCGAATTGTGTACTACATTGATGATGAAGTTTGACTGTATCAGTCAATTTTTTTCCTAAGGCTGATTTGGATTTTTACATACTTCTACATTATTGTTACACATTTATGTTCTTATGTTCAATTAATTCCATCTAACTCATTTATTATAGATTTATGCCACCTGCCTTCACACAATTAATTACAACAATTATTGTCCTCAATTCTTGCTCCATTGCTTCATTTCAAGTATGTGGGAACAACCACTTACTCCTTCTATATATGTTACTCAACCCTCACGGTTTTCATTTGAGAATACTCCACAGCCTTCTCTTTTTATGCCTAGTTTGTAAGTATCTACTGCCTTATCTTTTTATGCCTAGTTTGTAAGTACCTTTTTACACATTATTTCCCTTCAATGTTTTGCATCCTTTTGTTCATAAGTACCTCTTATACATTATTTAATTTCATTGTTTTGCACCATTTTGTTCATAATTCCAATTGATTCTATGTGATTTTTGTACATTGATTTGTTGTTGGCATATATATTTTTCATTCCTCATATTGTTTTATTTCCTACACTGATCTGTTGATTTTTGTTGCATTTTATACGTTTTTATTAGTATATATTCCATGTCCAAGTCTCAACTACATTCATGAGTGTTATTTGACTATAACAGTCAAGTTTTTTCCTAAGGTCGGTTTTATTTTTTACATACTTTTTTCTACCACACTGTCAGATATATATGTTTTTCTATATTGAATTTCCTTCTTCTATATATTGTACTCAACTTACACGACTTTCATTTGAGAATACTACATTGTCTTTCCTTTTTTCATAGCGCGTAAGTACCACTTGGACCTTATTTCAATCATAAATGTTATGCAATTTTTTTGTTAATAATTCCTAATTGATTGTATTTGAATTTTCAAGTTTAGCTCATCCTTGCGTGCACATCAAAAATAAACCGACTCCTCACGACACATTTCGAATCCACCCAAGGTACATAATTCAACAATAAGTTTATCTTTTGGTTAGCCTTTTTTTTAGAGCTATTACTTTTGTTTATATCTTACTCATTTTTCTTTTTTTTAATATGTGCAGACCCAAACTAATACAATCCAATAAATTAGTTTGAGGTTTGGAATGCTTTATTTTTCCTTAATGCAGACCTTCCTTTACTTATATGTATACAGTTTTTAGAGACACACTTTGGTTGGTCGCCTTTACTTATATGTATACAGTTTTTAGAGACACACTTTGGTTGGTCATTGCTTAGGTGTAGCTTTATTTTTTCAAGTTATGTTTTCCATTTATACAATGTTCGATAATTTTCATTGTCATACTTTAGGTATGTTTGTGATTTTCGTACTTCTTTATTGGACATTAACGTTGGTTCTCTTTATACCTAAAATTCAATAAATATTGTGTCTTGACCGTGAGAAATTGTTGATGAACGTTCATATTTTTTAACAGAAGAAATTTAAGACTTTTTCGAAAATACCAAACATTGTTTTGATCAAAGTGTCTAATAATCGAATATTTAATGTTGATCTATAAAATTAATGGTAGTTTCTGATAACTTCCCTTCAAAGTCTTCTAGGAATCAATTTTTACATCATGCATTTGAAAAAGTAAAGTTGTATATGGTGATTTTTTAGTTATTTGTGTAATCACAATCGATATTATTGTTAATGAAGTCTTAATTTAAATTTGTTTGAAAATTTATATTAAAAAAAGTACGTAATATAAATTTTTCCTAATTTGGCATGTTTTACATAAATCCAACATATATACTATTTTCAATGTTTAACATGTATTCGAAAATACGACACATTAACCAAAAGGATTGAGTGCTAAATTGTAAATATTTTAACATTAATATATATTTAGGGTTTTCAAACAAATAAAAATAATGATATTGATAATTTGACCTCTTTACTATGCAACTGTAATGTTTCTCAACTTAGTTCAAATTGAATTTCTAGTTTGAACTTGGTATCGTCACAATTTTACAAAACCATTTTGGAATTGGTTTTCTTAAGAACATAATTTCAAGTGGCATACCCAAATTAACCATTTGAAAAAAAAATTGCATAATGCAGATCCAAATTAAGCTTTTTAATTTACCCCACAACCTA
Organism: Trichosanthes cucumerina; assembly: GCA_036507285.1. Classification (NCBI taxonomy): domain Eukaryota; kingdom Viridiplantae; phylum Streptophyta; class Magnoliopsida; order Cucurbitales; family Cucurbitaceae; genus Trichosanthes; species Trichosanthes cucumerina. Next base: position 60,379,724 of record CM071843.1, on the reverse strand, counting down.
AACCTAAACTATAAACAATAACTCATTTAAGAGCACTAAAATCTCTAAAAACCTACAACTCTAAACCCAACTAAACCCAAAAGGCCTACATCATACAAATCCATAAACCCAAAAAGCCTTAAATCTTAAAACCCTAAACTATATAAGCTCTAAACCCTATAACCACATAAACCCTAAACCCTTAAACCCTTAAAATCACCTAAAACTCTAAAACTACATAAACACTAATCCCTAAACCCTAAAACTCCTCAATCCCTAAAACTACCTCAATCTCTGAACCCATAAAAGCCCTAAATCTTAAATCCCTAAAATCACCTAATCACCTAAAACCCTAAATTGAAATTAAACACTAAACCCTAAAAGCCCTAAATCCTAAAACCCTAAAATCACCTAAACCCTAAAACTACATAACCATTAAAACCCTAAAAGCCCTAAATCCTAAAACCCTAAAATCACTTAAACCCTAAAACTACATAAACACTAAAACCGTAAAAGCCCTAAATCACCTAAACCCTAAAACTACATAATCCTAAAAGCCTTAAATCCTACAACCCTAAAATCAAGTAAATCCTAAAACTACATACTTCATAAATCATAATATCACCTAAATCCACAAGCGTCAATCACCATCATAACTATTATATTTTAAGAACAATTGTATCCCCACCCCGTGATTAAGATAATATGGATATCATTGAAGAATTATTTAATATAATCACCATCATAACCACCTCCCAAAGGCAGATGTTGATGAGTTTAGGCTTCCTTCTCAACGATTATCGGAGGTTAGGACACCAATTTGCGTTCGATAGACATCACATTAGGCAACTGAATTTCTTTCGCCTAATTTATGAGAGTGTCTTGTGTTGTCGTGAAAGTACGAGGATGGATAAAAGGACATTCACAATCCTTTGTAGCATGCTACGAACGATCGGTGAACTGCAGTCAACTCAATATGTCGATGTGGAGGAAATGGTTACCATATTTCTACATATACTAGCGCACGATGTCAAGAATAGAGTAGCCTGCAGACACTTTGCAAGGTCTGGAGAGACTGTGTCCAGACACTTCAACTCTGTTCTTACATCAGTCTTGCAGCTTCACGAGGTGTTGCTGAAAACCCCCTGAGCCAATAACGAACTCATGCACTGATACACGATGGAAATAGTTTGAGGTATTGTATGCATTCCTAGTCATAAGTTCAAACAAACGATACGGTCATTAACCTTAAACATACACATATTCAATTCACACAGAATTGTCTGGGTGCATTAGACGGTACTTACATAAAAGTCAACGTTAGTGTCACTCATAGACCTCGACATAGGACAAGGAAATGTGAGGTGGTCACAAACGTTCTTAGAGTCGTTTCCACCAATGGAGAATTCATATTCGTGATGTCAGGTTGGGAAGGTTCGACAACCGATTCTAGGGTTCTTCGAGACACACTTTATCGACCTAATGGCTTGAAAGTCCATCGGGGAGAATCGTTATTGTTACACTATTCATGTATTCATAGGTTCAATGAATTACCAATGTGTTAATTTTTCAATTAATTTACTGCATAGGATATTACTACCTGTGCGATGTTGGGTACCCAAACGTCGAAGGATTCCTCACACCGTATAAACGAGAACGTTATCATCTTTTTTACTGGCGTGGATTGGGGAATGCACACATTACTCCAAGAAAAATTTTCAACATGAAGAATTCATCTGCAAGGAAAGTCATCGAGAGAGCGTTCGGTGTGTCGAACACTGCTGAACAAATGGATGAGGACATCTGGTTGAGTTCTAAAAAATTTACTCGATCGGACCAACCACCCATGGATAACCAAACAACAACGGATGTTGGGAATTAAGAGTTATATGAGACCCCTACAAGTATGTACACTCCATCTTTCATGACGAATAGGGAAAGTGGAAAGCAAGAGGAAAATGTCGTCTTTTCAAGCAAAAGTAATTGATGTCATGCAAGCAACCATTGTAAGCCCTAAACCCTATTCTCTTTTATCATTGAGCACTCGTTCATGATGTTTTGAAATATGCAAAATCGTATAGGTTGCACTAAACGATGTCGTGATCGAATTTGGGAATCTATTGAATTTGGAGCTACAATGTGTCTAAACTTCATTAAGGGATAGGTAAACATTGAAATAAGCATATTAAAAGTTTCATTGAAGTAAGTTCAAATCATTAGCAATTTGGAGAAGTTTTAGGTGCATCATGTATTGAATGGAAGATCATATGTCTCACAGACTTGGGATAAGTTGGCTAAATGTTTAGGGTTTCTTTACACACTTATTTTGGTGTTTTAAAAAAAAAAGAAAAGAAATGAAGTGAAGGATAAAAGGAAAACAAGGAAGGAAAAGCTCAAACCATTTTGGTTTGGTTTGCTTTAAAAATAATGAAGGAAATGAAATGAAATGAATGGATATAACATTGTGTTTTGTTTTGTTTAGGAAATAAAAGGAAAGAAAAGAAAAGAAAGAAAGGGATAAAGGAAAGGAAAAGAAAAGGAAAAGAAAAGAAAAGCAAAAGGAAAAAAGACAAACTTTGCCTCCTTGGTTTATAAAATGGCTTTATCTTCTCAATTTTCTTCTTCATTTATCAAAACCAAAGTTGAAGCTTCGTGGGAGAAGGAGAAAGGAAGAAAAAGGAAGCCATTTTCGTGATTTTGGAGCTGGAATTGCAGAAGAAAGGAGGAGAACTCAAAGCTTAACTATATAGCAAAGAAGGTGATCAACTCAGACCAGTTCTGATGTTTTGGTCTTTTCGAGCTCAATAAGAAGAGGTAAGAGTTGAGTTTTTGATACATGAAAGTTAACTCAATTTGGAACAAAATTTGTGAAGGAAGCTCGAGCTAAAACTGAAGTTAACTTACTGTTTTGTTAAGAGGACGACAGAAGACAGAATTTGCTGTCAAATCTGGGAAGTCTCTGATGTTTTGGTTGTTCTGATCTGTATACTTGGAGTTAGAAGCTCTAATTGGTATGGTTAGAAAGCTTATTCAATTTCCTACAAGTTTCATGAAGGAATCGTGAGACGAAAATGATTGGAAGATGTTGTAATCTTCAGGTTAAGTTTCGGGTTGCAGCAGGAAGTGAAATCTGGAACAGCAGCAGATTCATTTTAGGGGTTAAGCTACTGAGGTAATTTCTAACCAATACGTTAGGAATCTCATTTTCATGTCTTCACAAGAGTTTTAGAGGGTTCAAAAAGGAAGATTTTGATATAAAGTACATTCTTTTTGGATAAGTAATGGAGAAGTTATGGCTGTCTGAAAACAGGGCAGAAAATCTGAAAATGCTGGAATTATGAAAGTGTGTTTTCTTGCAAGTTTTAAGGTCAAAAATCATGAGCTCAAGGTTCTAATGATTGATTTGGCTTGTTTGACAGGCCAAGAGCAAATAGGTCAAGTTTACAAGCCAAGGTTCCAATTCTAATACTGTGAGTGACTCTATCTTAGAACTATGTTTAACCTATGTTTTTCTTCATGAACATAAGTGTTGATAATTACATCTTGTTTGAACTAGTTGTGAATGTCTTCATGGAGTTTTCTAACATAAGGTTCATGATGGAACCTAAGCATGCTTTGAATTAGTTGTAACTATAAATCCAAGTATGGAAACTAAATTATGAAAGTATGCTTTCCTTAGAGAATGTTTTGTGTAAATCCACTTGGGAACATATTTAGATGATAATATGAAATTGTCAAGAAATTGTTGTATGTGTTATAAAGACATGTTTTCCATGGTAAACAAGTTATGTCTTGATCTTGATTAACCCCTAATACTGAAGGACATTCGAGAAGGTACTTAGGGGAAATGAATCATGATATCCCGACATCAAGGACAATGAGAAGGTATCCGGGAAGTAAATGGTTTTACCTAAATACCAAGGACAATGAGAAGGTATTTGGGTAGTAAATGGTTTTACCTTAATACCAAGGACATAGAGAAGGTATTAGGAAAACCAAACGACTAAAGGTATTCCACGTGCTCGTGAGAGAGAGAGAGAGAGGTATGAACCTTATTGGAATAAATGTATCTCTACCACCTCTATGGTTTGATGTGGAGTCATGTCATGTGTTTTATTGTTATGAGCTATTATATTATTGATTTATCTACCCTCGAAAAGTTAGTACATTTCGAGTTGTGTGCTATGCATGCAAGTGGTGACTTAAAACTCAGAAATTGGAAGCATGGTTTGTTAATGTTTACAAACAGATGTTAAGCTATTTTGTACTTATAATCTGCCATTATTATGATTCACCTGTGAGCTTATAATGTTTTAAAGATAGACACTCACTGAGCTTTTTAGCTCATTCTTTCAATGTTTTCAACCATTTTCGTGTAGAGATCGAGCTCTTTGTACCGACATCCCGCCATAGTCTGCTGGAAGTTCATAAATTGTTAGTTTGTACGTGGCTGGTGTTGTATAGCAAGTCGTTATGTAGTTATAGAAGTCTTATACATTAGCGGTTGTATATGCAATGAGTTGTCTTGTGTTGTTTTGATGCACTTGACTTTTAGTTTCCAAGAGAGACTTATGAAGGGTTTCTCCTTGTGTATGTTTAATAGTTGTCCAGTTTCTGCTGTGTTATGTTAAAATGTTCCATATGCGAACATAGTATGTTTATCGTGAATACAGGTCGTGAGGTATTGTTAAGAGGTAAACAATGTCTGTTGGTTTCACGCCGCCTTTCGGGCTAAGTAGCAGGTAGTTCGGGAGGGGGTGTGACAACCATGTACATGCACACGACGCACATGCAGACTCTTTTATCACGATAAAAAGAAAAATATGAAAATGGAATCTGCTAGACGTAAAGATGTTGTAGGCCAACTGTATGCAATATAAGGGTTGATCGAGGATGATCGAATCATCGTTATAGACCTCTTGGTCTCAAACATCCAGAAGATGGACTGCTTCCTCCAAGTCCCACCATAATCCAAGAAGAGATACTGCTTGTATATTCTTGGTAGAACCGGTTGAACACCTACTCCACCCATCTTTAATTTTACTAATCCAAGATGTCTCAGACACTTTATGTCTATTTCATTAAATATATTTTGTGAACGATAACATTTTTTGTATACTCATATTTTTTTGGGGGCATGCGAGATAGAATTTGATAACATGTCATTCATTCTTTTGTCATGAATGTATATATCAATGACGGGAAATAGTAAACACCATTTTGATAATCTTTCATGAAGTTTGTTTTGGACATTGATAGTAAATTATCTACCCAATTGCATTGTTTTTTTTCTTTTTTTTGTAAACCTTACAAATATTCAACTGATTCCTATTAATTAAATATTAATTGAAGAATTCAATTGATAGGGAAAAAATAACAAAGTTTGATAACAAACCATTATGTTCAATCATTATGCAAGTTAATATTATACACATTTATTACACTAAAGTTATCATACAACACAAGTTCGGTGTTGCACCTAGATTCAATGTTGGAACTTGGTGGTATTGTGTTTTGAAGATGAATGTTTCATATAAAATATCTAAAAAATATCGGTAAGATAAAAACTGACTATTTGATTTTTAAAAAAAAATTGCACTAGATACTCCTGCACACCTCAACTCAACTCTGCACTCCAAACATATATTTTCTGCGCTCAACCCAACTCAACTTTGCACTTTAAAATACATACTTTCTGCACTCAATTCAATTCAATTCTGCCCAACTCAACTCAACTTTGCGCAACAAGCACCCTCTAAATGATCTATTTGGTGGTATATGGAGACTCATGCCCAATGGAAAGTAAATTAGAGAGATAAATAAGAGAGATGCATTACATGTACTATTCAGTGAAAATAAAGAGAAATAAGAAGGAAGACAAAAGGAATAAATCAAAAGAAATAAATCAAAAGAAATGGATGAGAATATAAAATGCTATCAATAAGAATATAAAACGATTATCATTTGGGATGATTTGGCCCGAAAGAAACGTGAAATATCAGTGGGTTATGAGCTTTCTAATCATTTACAAGAGAGAATAATTAAATTTGATATATTTACGAATAATTTAATGTTTTGCTACATTTTCCAATATTTAGGCCCATTCTCCTATATATTCAAATGCCCTTATATATAAATAAATTGAGTTGGTAAATCATTTGTGATATACTTCATAATAGGTAAATTCTTGATAAAAAAACTTCATAATAGGTAAATTCCTAATATAATTGATATAAAGTATATCATGAATATATTATGCTATTATGTATGTATGTGTGTATATGTTTGTGTATACGTGTGTGTATATAATGTACATGATATTGATAGATTAAATATATGAATGATATACTCCATTTTAGGTATATATATAACTATGACGGATATCCTTAAGTTTAGTTTGGAATTACTACATCTTTTAAAACAATTGTTGGCAATCGGGCTTCTATGAAAAATCAACTGCAAAATGAAGTAAAACCTTATTTGGTAAATTTCAATTTCAACTTACAAAGAACTAGATACAGTGTTTGGTAAACTAATACTAATTTAGTATGATTTAGCTATAACAACCAAAGTTGATATTTCAATTATTTTTATTATGATATTTATTTTATAATTTATTATAGGACAATTATTTAAAATTTTATATGATTTAAATTGCATATAATTTTGTTTAATCTAAATTGTTCCAAAAAATTTAAGAAAAGTAATGGTTTTATAGATGTATATCGATCCAAATGTTAAAAATTCAGATCCAAATCCCACGTATAATATCAACCAAAAAATGATAAAATTCAATATAAAAGCTTAGAAACTATGATATTAACCAACATGTTAAAATGTCGATGAGAATATAAATTCGAATCCAAATCTTATGTGTGGTTGAACTAAAAAAAAAGGAGCATTTGGCGCGCATAGTTGAGTTGAGTTGGGTTGGGAGAGTTAATCTGTCATTATGTTCAGAAGTCTGCATTTTTATTTTTCTTTATTTAGAAATTTACTTCTTTCAAATTATAGGCAATATAGTCTAGCTTTCTCTTTTTGCTACACATGAAACTTCTTTCAATTTATAAAAATCAAATATTGCATTCCTTGTAACAACAAATAGCAATTTGGATGGGAAAAAGCAATGTACACATATTATTTTTTTCTTTAAACACATCAAATTTTTATCAGAATATAGAAATCTAAGGTTTCATTTTCTAAGAGCACGTCAAACTTTTTTGAAACTTACGGATGAAGAATTTATTATGACTTTTTTCTATTGCCAATAGGGTGTTCACTATGAGGGAGTTTTTTAAAAAACATTGACCATTTTATTTTATTTTTTTGCAAATGAACATTGTTTGTTTACATCCCTTTAATTACATGTACTAAATTGAACATCTTTAGAAAAAAAAAAGCCAATATTTTACTTTTTAAGATGCCAAGAAAACGATAACATAATTCAATATTAGTGTCATGTAGGAGTAGAATATTGCAAAGTATTAATAGGTCATCAGGGTCTATTTACATCATTCACAAAACATAATTATAGTTTACAAACTATAAGTAATGGCCAACAATGAGTCGAGTTCGTAAGTTTAAAAAAACATTGTTGGAGTAAAGAATCAAACCAACTAAATATATGCACATTTCATATTATTTTGAACCATGGGAGTATCGTCGGTAGTTGGAATTTTTTGCTGGCAATAGTCATCAAATAGGGTATCGTTGGATGCAGATATGATTACCAACAATTGTTGTTGATCGTTAGCAGTAGCCGTGAATTGCTATATATGGTCGCTAATTAGAGATGCCCATGTTTTCGTGGGGACGGGGTCGTGCAGGGATCCACCCCTAATAGGGCGAGGAATCCCCATTTATGCGGAGAATGAAGGAAGGAGCAGAAAGAAAATTTTCCCCGTTGGCTAAAGGAAGACGAAGATGAGGAATACATATCATTGCCCATCCCCACCCCTATACATATATAAAATAAACCATAATTCTAATTTTGTATTAAATATCATTTTATTTGGGTAAAAATTTTGAAAAAAATATCTTAAATAGAAATCTTTAATTAAAAATTAACCATTTAAATAAAAATAAAAAATTGTTTAATAAAATGTAGAAAATTAAAAAATGTTAAACGAGGAATTATTCCCCATGGAGAACCCGATCCCCTCGACTTCCCTATGTAGAATCCCCACCCTGTTTCCCGCGAAATTAAATGGTGAATTTTGCGGGGACGAGGAATGAAATGGGGGGTGTGGATGGGAACGGAGAAACAATTCCTCGGCTTCGCCCCGCCCTGCCTTGTGGACATATCTATCTTCAATGAGGTCTTTGGTCGTCGAAGAAGGTCGTTGTAGGTGGTCGACGGTTGACAGAGAAGGTCGTCGGTTGTTAGAGAAGTAGTGATAAAATATGTTAATATGGTTATGCAAGTCATTGTTTTTAATATCCTAACACTGTTTGAAGTTAGTAAAGTTAAGTTGTTTTATAGATAGTTAATTATAGAGAGTTTAAAACTCAACTCAACCCAAGGGCCAAACACCGTTAGAGGGCGCTTGGAACACCGTCTTGGGTTGGATGGTTTTGGAATTTAAACCCAAAACGTTGTTTGGGTCACTGTGTTCAAAACCCAATAAGTTTGAAACACAACCCTAACCATAGGGTTGTGTTTCGCTAATTCCAACAGTGTTTTGTTAATTCTCAGACATCAAAACTGCATACCAAACACTGTTTTCTGATTCCTAAGGTTTCAAACCCTTTAAAAAAAACCCTACAGAGTTTCGATTTCGAGGGTTTTGATTCCAAAACGATACTCCAAACACCCCTTAGGGCGTGTTTGACACATGAGTTTGAATTTGGGTGAGTTTGAGTTCCAAATCCAAACTCATGTTTGGAGCAAAGCGTTTAAAATCGTTGGTTTTGGAACCCAACCCCACGGGTTACAATAGTGCAACCCCATGGGTTACAACAGTGTAATCTCATGAAATTTGTTCCATATTTTTCTTCTCCATTTATCGACCACTTCAACAACTCTAATGAAAACGTCGACGACCACCCAATGACCACCGACAACGACAATTCCGACGACTACACCAGCGACTCAACTACCACCATGACTATCTCTAACAACCAGTTAGGTTTTCATTTCTAGTGGCCACTTCGACAGACAACTCTTGCAACCATCCGATAACCACCGACAACGACAACTCCAACAACCACACCGACGACTCGACCACCGATGACAACTGCCTCCGTCGAATACTTGATTTCCATTTCCTTTCAATTTGTCGTTTTTTCATTTTCAGTAACCACTTCGACAACAAACTTCGATGACAACTTCGACACCACCGACAATGACAACTTCGACGACCACATCGGGGACTCGACTACTGCTGACAACTAGCTCTTGCGACCACTTAGTTTTTCATTTCCTCTTCCATTTTCAACCACCACTTCGACAACAACTCCAGTGACAACTCCAACGACTACTGACAACGAAAACTCCAACGACCACGCCATCAACTCGCCACTATTGACGATTGCCTCAAGCGACCACTTGGTTTTTCATTTTTGGTGTCTTTTTCAACAACAACTCTGACGACCACCCAATGACCACCGACAATGACAACTCCAACAACCACCTCGACAATCCAACCACCTCATCAACTCGACCACCCCAACAATCTAGTCAATTTTTTAAAAGGTTAAAATAAAACCAAAAAATGGCTACTAAACAATTTTGTTTGCATAATAGCATGCAAATATAATCTCAAAACCTTTGAACTTTGTGAAACTTTTCCAAAAAAAATAAGAAAAACAACTTGATTTTCTTTGTTGTTTTTTTAATATACACTCAAATGACTCAATTTTGTAATTTCTTTTTTAAAAGTTAGGAAAAAATTAAATATTTTTTCTTTCTTTCGCACAAAGGAGTGTTATATCCTTTTGTTTCATGTCAGTTGCAACGTTTTTGGACTGTGTATCTATATGTGTGAACTCGTGGTAGGGGTGTTTAAAAAACTCGATGATCCGAAAAACCCAATCAACCCAACCCAATTATACGGTTTGGGTTGGGTTGAGTTGAAAAGATAAAAATTTTATGCGTTGGGTTCGTTCGTGGGTTCACCAAAAATTTGTTTGGGTTGAACCTAGAATCGAACTAACCCGAACTTCATATTAATTTTAGAAAAATATTTTTTTGTTACTTATATTACAACTATATATACATATATTTACTTTAATTTTATAATTATTTTATAATTATTTATTATTCAATAACTTTTTAAAATAAGTTTGTGAGTGTTTTGGAAGATAAAAATTCATAATATAAATTAAAAATGGAGTTGCTAATCTTAATTCAATATTAAAAAAATAATAAAACATATATATATATATATATATATATATATATTAGGGATGACAAAAATACCTGCGGGTCCCCACCCCGAACGGGGCAGGGAATCCCCGATTTGACCGGGTATAAGGGTCAAATCGGGAATTCTTTTCGGTCCCGCCCCAAACTCGCCTCGAATATATATACATAGATTTTATTTTTTTAAAATGTTATTAATATTGTAATACTAATATAATTATATATATATATATATATATATATATTATTAAAAAATATTTAATACAATAACAATATAGTATATTCTGTTTTTCAACATACTATTTTTTAAAAATTTTATAATGTAATAAATTTTTTTATTAAATATTTTAGAATTTAATGATTTAAATAAATAAAAAAATAATAATACTTAATTTTATATATAATTGGTAAATACTTTTAATTAATTTTGAATACGAAAATAATAATAATAAAAAAAAGGAAAACGATGATTTCTGCGAGGACCCGATCTCAACCCCGATTCTCCAAAACGGGGAATGAGATGGGGACGGGGATGGAGATGCATCCCTGACTGCGCTCCACCCGTAGCCATCTCTAATATATTATATATATATATATATTTTACATATCAACACTTAACTTTTTTTAAAAATAAAGTTTTATGTATATAATTCTACCAACTTGAACCAACCCAACCCAAATGTTTCATGGTTAGGTTGAGTTCATCACTGTATAAGAGTTTTTGAGTTGAAGATATTTTCAACCCTAATAGTTGTATTGGGTCTAGAAAGTACTTTAACCCCGACCCAACCTACGAATACCCCTAACTCGTGGCATGTAATGCTTTCTTATGTGTGAATGCTAAAAATTGTTCTAAAGGTTTAAAGTTTTTTCTATTCTTCAACTACAACATAAATTGAAACTTTGATTGAAAATTTATTTAAAAAATTGATCAATGTTAGACATTAACTCCTACTATTCACATAACATATACTACAAAATTTGAAAGAAATAAAATAGGTAAAAGAAAAAATGTGAAACAAAACTATATCAAACCAGAGTTTAGAAAAATGCACCCCAAACACATTTCCAACCTTCAGAACACACCAACCTAAACACAACTTGAGAACACTGCAACCTAAACACAGTTTTTTAATTCTTAAGCTTTTGAATCCCTAAGGTTTATGATTTCATAATTCTGATTCCGAATGCGCTCCAAACAACCTTGAAGGTGTATATATATATTTTTTTAACATATAATATATTTTTTATAATTTGAACATGTAAAATAACAATTATTTTATTTATTTTTTAAATAGAGACCCTCAAAGTCAGAACTAAAAAAAAGAAAAGAAAAGAAAAAAAAAGTTGAACAAAAACAGAATGTCATTTGTTTCACATCTCTTCCCCAAGCTCTCGCTGCTTTCCCACATTTCTCTCCGCTGCCATGGCCACCGCCTCGGCTTAGTTCGCCGCCGTTCCACTCTCCTCATTCGTCGCCCTTCTACCTCTCTCGTCTCTCCGCCTTCACCACTCGCTGCCCACTCTCGCCACGGCCGCCGGAGAGTTTCCATGGACTCTGCTTCACCGGAGGTTTCGGCGTCGGTCGACTCCGTGGCGGAGGGTTTGAAGAATCAGAGCTTGAACAGCGACGATCGTGGCGATGGAGGAAGTAGCGTCGAGCACGAGGCCAAAAAGAAGCTCGAAGATCTGAACTGGGACAATTCCTTTGTCAGAGAGCTGCCTGGCGATCCCCGTACCGATATCATTCCTCGAGAGGTTCCATTTCTTTGTTTTCAGCTTTGTTTTTTTGGCTAATATGAACTGTTGTTGGGAAATTGGAATTGGATGTTACTTGTATTTCCAGGAAATGTGGAGCGTGGGAATTAATGTGTGTAATCAATTGGAAGCTCAAGTAGGAACTCTTTATGTGCTATAGTTTAATGCTTTTTCCTTACTGCGAGTTTCAGCAACTGATCGGTGATAAAATGGATTTTGATTTTGATGTACCCCCTATTTGCTGTATGGGATGACAAAGAGAAAAATTCATAGTTTATATTCCTGTGTTTTCATTTTCTTTCCAAAGAGAAGGTTCTACAGAGTACAGTTTACTTGGTCTCTAGGACTAGTTTTATTTTTTTCCGGTCATCCTGAGCAGTTAATTCGATTCTTAGGTTCAATTAATATTTTATTGTAAGCATGTGATCCATTCTTGATGCAGTTTATTGGTTGCGTTTAATTTCCATGCTGTTTTTCTTTATTTTTTGGGGAAAAAAGGTTGTGCTTACCCTTCAATTTCTTCTCCCAGTACCTGTTCTGGTTTCACATTGGTTAATGCACCAATAGCTTTATGACTGGAGAGAAGCATGGACTTTATATCATACAGTCAAATTCTCGAGCCAAAAACGGAAAGATTTGTTGAAAGTTGAAACATTCAATTTGTTAGTTACATATTTTGTTTCTATACGAACTTTCGATCTCTTACAAAATGTGAATGCAGTTATATTCGTTTTATAAATGATTGTATTTTTTTAGCTATGCTATGAGCATTTGATGCCAATGTGGATTTGATTTAATGGGTTATTCTACTATCATAATTGATTAGTTTATCTACGCTATGAATCTTAGGTATTACATGCATGTTACTCAAATGTATTGCCTTCGGTTCAAGTAGAAAGTCCTCAGCTTGTTGCTTGGTCAGAATCGGTTGCCAATTTGCTAGATTTGGATCCTAAAGAGTGAGTTTCCTTATTTCTTTTGCTTTTTGATAATTGATAGATGAGGTATTTGCAGTATATAATGTAAGTTATGAAACATGGATATTTAGTTTGAGTAGCATCTTAAATATCATCATCTGATGCTATACACTCTACTAGACACTTAAGATATAATTTAAATATCTTTTCTCATTATTGTTTAATTTTGAATAAAGTATGAATATAATATTCAGATTATATTGATGTGGAACCGATTTAAGGTCTTCTTTCTTTTGATGCAAGATAGATATAGAAATCCTTGGAAGGGCATCTCCTTTGAGTTCCCTTCTTTTTCTTTATTGGTTTATCTCTATGGGAGATGGGAAGGAAACGTATTTTTGGGAGGATAAGTGGTTGGGGGATAGACAAACCCCTCTGCCCTACTTTTTCTTGGTTGTACCACTTATCTTCTTTGAAAAACCATTTTGTGGCTATTGTCTTGGATCCGTCTAGGAGCTCTCCTTCCTTCTCTTTTGGCTTCCATTGTCCGCTTTTCGATAGGGAAATGACAGCCGCCCTCTCTTATCTTTGATGGGGGAGATTGTCCTTAGATCGAAGATGAGAGATATCCATCTTTGGAGTCCCAATCCTTCTTAGGATTTCTCTTGCAAATCGTTTTTCCAGTGCTTAATTGGTCCCTCATCGGTAGGTGAGTCCGTCTTTTCTACTATGTGGAAGGTGAATGTTCCAAAAAAGGTTCAATTCTTCGCCTGGTAGGTCATGCATGGAAGAGTTAATACCTTAGATCGACTGATGAGGAAGATGTATAAGATCATTGCTCATTAGTCTAGTGACTAGTGTTTATAAGATCATTGCTAAAAGCTTGGCTAATAGGCTTAGAAAGGTTCTCCCGACAACAATGCCTGATTCTCAAGGATCGTTTTTAGCTGGCATACATATTTCGGATCAAGCTTTAATCGCTAATGAGGAAGGATTATAGAATCATGAAGTAGGAGGGGATTCTGTTTAAGATTGATTTTGAAAAAGCCTATGATCATGTTGATTGAGATTTCTTGGATAAGGTCTTGGTGAAAAAAGGTTTTGGTTATAAGTGGTGGTCCTGAATTTGGGGTTGCAGGACAACTAGGTACTCTATCCTGGTTAATGGCAAGCCCAGGGGTAGGATTCGTGCTTCTAGAGATCTCAGACAAGGTGACCCTCTCTCTCTCTCTCCTTTCCCTTTTCTCTTGGTGTTGGATATCCCAAGTAGGATTATTTCAATAGGGGCGGAGGGTAATATTTTGGAAGAGTTCAAGGTTAGAAGGAATAAGGTGGCCCCGTTTCACCTTTAGTTTGCTGGCGATATGGTCTTTTTTTGTTTTGGTAAGGATGATTCCTTCTATAATCTGAATAAGATTCTTACATTTTTTGTGGCCATTTTGGGGCTGCAATTAACAGAGGCAAATGTTAGATCTTGGGCATTAAACTGTGGCCCTTCTAAGTTGGAGAGATGGGTGTCTTATGTGAGGTGTGAGGTAGGTGCTTTCCCTTCATCCTACCTTGGTCTTTCCCTTGGCCATAATCTTAGAAATACCTCTTTTTGGGACTCGATTTTGGATAAGACCTGCAAGAGGCTGGCATCTTGGAGGAAGAGTTTTTTTTCCAAAAGGCGGGAGACTTACCCTTATTTAGTCTATTTTGAGTGGCATCCTGACCTATTTCATGCCCCTTTTTAGAACCTCTAGAGCAGTTAGTTAGGGAGTTGAGAAGCATATGAGGGGCTTCCCGTGGGAAGGGATGGACGAAGTTAAATGCTCGCACCTTGTGAGTTGGGATGTGGTCTCTAGGCCACTCGACTTGGGAGGTTTAGGGATTGGTAATGTGAGAGCAAGAAACAAGGCCCTGTTGGCTGAGTGGATCTGGCTGTTGTTTCCTCGGTCTTATGATTTGCCCTCTTTGAAGAACCAATCGGTGGCTTCGATTCTCTCTTTCTTCTGAAGCCATTCTTTCTCCTTCCCTTGGGTTCTGTCGTGCTTTGACCATTAGGGAAATGACCGATGTTATCTACTTATTGTCCCTGATCATTCAGTTTCGGTTCTTTCCTCATCGGAAGGATGCTTGCCTTTGGATTCCTTCTTATAAAGGCTTTTTTGTGCAGTCCTTTCTTCCATTGCTTAGTTAGTCCTGTCGCGCCTAGTGTCTCCTCATTCTCCTCTCGGTGGAAGATGAAGGTTCCAAAGAAGGTCAAGCTCTTTGTTTGGCAGGGAAGGATTACACCCTGGATCGTTTATTGGTCGGGGTCCCCCTTAGTCGGGCTATTTTGTTGTATCCTTTGAAGGAGGGCAGTTGAGGACCTTGATTATATTCTCTGAATTGTGACTTTGCTCGGGATGTTTGGGACTACTCTTTCTTTTTCTTTTCTTTTTTTTTTCCAGCAGTTTCATTTCAGCTTTGTGGGGCACATGGATAATAGAGAGCTGTTCATGGAGTTTCTCCTTAGTTCACCATTTCGTGAGAAAGCGTTGTTTTGTGGCAGGCTGAGGTTTGTGCTATTTTATGGAGTCTGTGGCGGGAGAGAAATAATAGAATCTTTAGGGGGTGTGAGAGTTCTTTTATGGAAGTGTGGTCCTTTGTTAAATTCCTTATTTCTTTTTGGACTTCGGTGTTGAGGTTTTTTTGTAACTTTTCTTTATGTCTCATCTTACTTAACTGGAACTCCTTTTTGTGGTTGGCCGCCCTTTTTGTGGGCTTCTTTTTTTGTATGCCTGTGTTATGTGTATTCTTTCATTTTTATCTCAATGAAAGTTCGGTGTTTTATTTAAAAAAAAAAAAAAATACAAGGAAGATGTATTCTTTGGTTGGGTTGTTTTGTTGGTTTCTTTGTCAGAAGGTTGAGGAGGACCGTGATCATATTCTTTGGAGGCGCAACTTTGCTCGATGTGTTTGGGATCTCTTTTTCTAGGGGGTTCGACTTTTAGTTTGCTAGACACAAAGACCTAAGGGAGATGATCGGGAGCTCCTTCTCCATCCACCGTTTTAGGGAAGGGGGAGTTCTTGTGGCATGTGGGAGTTTGTATTATGTTGTGGGGTGAGAGAAATAATAGTATGACTTTTAGAGGAGTTGAGAGAGATCCTAGTAATGTGTGGTTTCTTGTAAGATTCTACGCTGTTATTTTGTAATTATTCCTTAAATCTCATTTTATTGGACTTGAATCCCTTCCTTTAGTGGGATTCCCTTTTGTGGGCTTGGTTTTTTATATGCCCATGTATGCTTTCATTTTTTCTCAACGAAAGTTTAGTTCTTTATATAACAAAAAAGTCTGGGGTATTCAATTTACTAGATATTTTATTTCATTCAAAGACAACATCTTAGACAACACCTTCCATTAGAGGTTTTGTTTTTGTTTTTATTTTTGTTTTTTTAATGAATAATCGAACTTTCATTCCGATAAAAATGAAAGAATACACGAGCATACAAAAAAAAAGTCCACAAAAGAGAGCTGACTATAAAAAAGGGCTCTAGTCAAGCAAGATAAAACTTATAGAATAATTACAAAAAAGCCTCAACATCGAGGCCTAAAGAGAAATATAGAATCTAGCAAGAGACCACACCTTCCATTAGAGTTAACGACTTTGATGTTGAGTCTGAGGTTGGTGATCCTTTGAATTCTAAGATGAAGAGCACTACTGCGAATGGAGGGGATGAGGGGTTCATTGAATCTAGGAATTCTGATGTGGGAGAGGTTCATGACTTTTCAGGTCTCGAATCAGGTGAAGGTCTTTACGAGCAAGATTTAGAACTTAATGACGATTTGAATGATGACTCTTCCCTTTTGAAGGTGTTAGAATCAGGGGAGTAGAACAACTGTGAGAAAGATTTATGGGGAAATAAGGGATCCTCGAAAGGTCATGACAAGGAGTTGATTGAAAAGGAGTCACTTTTTCACTCCCCTGTTCCGGTAAGTGTAAAGGATTTCAGAGATCCTTTTTGTGGGAAGTATTATACAAGGAGGAGGGCTAAGAAAGTGGTTGTCAGTTTTGCAATTTGGGAGGAATGCGTCTTCTAGGACTTTGGGGAAAAGTCTATAAGCTGGAGTGCTGATCGCGTTTCTTTGGTGCCGTGTTCTGAGTAGAATTTCAAATCTCTATCCAATTTTCCTTCTTTCACAGTAAAGGAGTGTAAGATTAGGTCGCAGGGAATCGCCTTTTTTAAGGTTGCTTTTCGACTGGTTGGCTACAAAGAGAGTGGCTCGGCTCTACTTTCCCCTGTTTTGGGTCATTGCTCGGGTGTTGGTTCGATGGTTAGTTAGAGTAGCCCGGAAGCGTTGTCGGTTAGAAGAGCGAGGCCTAATTTGGTGGAGGAGGACTATCCGGTGGTTAATTTGGAAAGTCTCTTTGCTTCTCCTTCTGTTAATTTGTCATTGGTGGGAGAAAAGGATGGGGGTGGCATTGTTTGTCCTAGTGAGTTGACTTGGTTTGAATCCCTTATAAAGGCAAGTGGGTTACAGTTTAAAGAAGTTGCGATTGGTGGTCGCTCGTCCTCGGTGTGTTGAGGTTAGGCTCTTGGAGTTTGAGAAAGGCTCGAAGGAGGTTTGGTGGGTTCATATGCAAGTCTTTGGCTCGTCAGGTGGTTTGCTTTTTTTATGGATTGTGGGTTCAGGGTAAGAATTCGGAGGAGGCAATGTTCATAGGGGTTATTCCCTATCTCGATGCTTGTGCTTTTTCTCTATTGGGTTGCTTCTCGAGTTGGTTCAGGGTTGATTCTCTCAGTTTCGAGCAAGTTTGCTGTTTTGTTTAAAGCTAGTGGCATGTTTTTTCTAGGAGTTGAGCCGTCTTCTCCTCTAGTTTTGTAGTATTGAGGTTTCTCTCTTGGAGCAAAAGGGGTTTTGGTGATGTTTTCAGTTAGAAATCTTTGTCATTTCAGTGGGGTTTCAGAAGTTTTTGTATTTCTGATGCTTTTTCCGCCTGTTTTTTTGTCTCTGGTTGCTCTTTTCAGAGTGGTGCTGGTCTTGTTTTTTGGTTTTTGAGGCGGCCTTGGTTCTTTTGGTGGTGGGAAAGAGGTTTTTGTTTGGTCGGGTTTGTAAGGGTTGGGGAGTTTCAGTGTTTTTTGGATCTGTGTTGGTGTGTTTGTTGGTATCATTTTGTATTGGTGTGCTTTTCTTTTGTAATAATTTTCTTATTTCCTTTGGTGCTTGTATTTTGAGCATTAGACTCTTTTCATTATATCAATGAAATCTTTGTTTCCTTGTCAAAAAAAAAAAGAAGTTTAAGCAGTGTAGAGAACGACACATGCCAAGCAACCTTTGTGTAATCTGTTGGATGATATGGTCATTGAAGACTCCTATGCAACAACATTTGACTCCTTGTTTCCGACTCCAAGTAAACAGGCCTCAACTATGAACGAAGTACATGATATCCCTTTGAATCTATGCATATTCTTCTCTTTAATCAAAGCTAGTGGACTTCAATTTTGTGAAATTCCATCTTTGATACTAGAGGTGGTTACGCAAAAGGATTGACAGATTGCAACAACCGCATCTACAATGCTTTGCTAACTTGCCTCTCTTATTAAAGCTTGTGGATACCAGTCGCGCGAAATTCCTTCCTCGATATCTAAAGGGATTCGTTAGTTAAGTTGTGTTTGTGTTGCTTTGATCTCTTTCTTCAAGTTCATATGTTTTTTTTGGTTTACGAAGTAAGTTCTATTTTGGTTTTATTTTTTTCATGTTGCTAAGGTTTTGGATTTTGGTGATTGTTTGCTCAATCATGTTTTCAATTAGCCTTCAGTTGGTTTCTTCTTTGTTGCTTTGTTTATGAGTGTAGTGCTTTCCCTTGGGCTGTTTAGCAAGGTTGGTGTGCTCTATATTCTTAGGGCTGACATTACTGATGAAGTGTCGGAGTCAAAGGATCTTCTTGGAAAATGACATGAATTAAAATATATTGCAATGTAGAGATAACGAAACTACAAAATAAACCAAGTCAATTGAGGTACTTGGACCCTCCCTAACTTGAGATTACTCAAGCCCTAAAAAATCTCTAAATCAATGCTTGGTTAATCCTCTCACATTCCCTCTATTTATAACCGTACACCATAACTAACTCTCTAACTATTTACTAATATGCCCTTAATATCATTCCTATTACCCGCCTCTAAAGCACACCTTGTTTTCAAGGTGTGGCTACACAAGAAATATTCAAAATTGGGTATTAGACAAATCGATTGAACTTAGCCTTGCAAATATAAACCCTAGCTAACGCCATGTGTTGACGGATGAGCAATGGATGGCGTTGGACGATGGCAAACTAAGCGTCAATAGCAACGTGTTGTGAGCAAGAAGGAAATGGTGGAACCGTGCGAAATGACAAACAATTGTGGTTTGAAGCCACGATAGAGGTGGCGAAAAGTGGCAGAAGGCTGTGCAATGGTGGGCAATGGTTGGCGATGAATGATCATCGACAATGGCTACCTGAGGCAATTAACAACGTACATGAACCGCAGGGGAGATGTTGCAACGACTAGGGCTGCTCTTTTCACTAGGGCTGCTCTTTTCACGAGGGAATGATGCAAAACCGGATTGGTTCTGAGTTTAAGATTAAAAAGAAACAACCCAAAACCCATTATCCATAACAGTCTCCTTTTCTTCACTTGTATGCAATTGGGCTTTAAAAGTAGAAGGCAAACTGACCCAAAATCCAACGTTTATAACATTAGCTTGATTTTTATCTTATAATAAGGAATAGGCCTCAGCTTGTTTATTTAATTTCAGCCCATATGGAAACAATTTTCTTAACTCATGTCCAAGACTAGCAAACTCCCTCCCACAATCTTCTTTCTGACAACTCATGTGACTAGCCAAATTCGCATGCACGTACTCTTCTCCATGAAATCTGTGTTGACGTCTTCCCCAAAACTTCAACTTTGTCAATGTCTGTGTTTGCAATCGACATCGATCTTCATCAACTTTCAATTCCTCCGCTGCCTCGTCACGACATTTGCATCGACGCCGTCCTTGGGATCTTCGACGACAATTGTCGTTAACGACCTCTATCAACCTTTTTTCTTCTTTTCTTCCAAACTTTGTAGCTACTGAAGCGTCACATCTTCCTCAGTGGTCGATGATCAAGATCCCACTCCGAAATTTCATTCTTCACCAAGCCCGTACTCTTTCTCGCTCATTCTTGCACGGTCTTCAAATTCCGTTGGATTTCAAGTGCATCTCCTCGTAAACCTTGATCGAGAGTATTTTTCGACGATTTTCCCATCTTTTTGTTCCTTTTTCCTTCTTTTTGCTAACAAACATAACTTGGACGAATCTGTTTCTTTTCTACTTTTTTTTTTCTTTTTCTGGCAACCATGTTTTTTGGTTTGTTGTACACCCCTTCTCCCTCATTTTCGTTCGACCTCATTCCTCCTTGATGGATTCTGGATCTTTTTCTGACTTTTTTCTTCATCGATTTCCTTTGAGAAATTTGATGATTCTTCCTTCTTTGTGGCTGCTTCACACTCTTGATTATAAATTTTGATTTCTTTCCTCATGAAATACCAGATTCTAGTACAAATTTCTATCTCTCTCTTCAGTCAGTTTAATCTCCTTTTTCACTTATGCAATCTCCTCTCTTAGTTCTGCAAAACAATTTTGTACAGATTGAAACCTTGAGTTCATTCGGTCATCCAATTGATTCTTCAATTGGTCCATTCCTTTGCGTAAATTCTTCACTATTGCTTCACTTAATCTAGCTCTCAACTCTTCAAACTCTATGCTAGAACTGAACTGCTCTGATACCAAGTGATATGAACTAAAATATATTGCAATGTAGAGATAACGAAACTATAAAGTAGACCAAGCAATTGCGTTACTTGGACCCTCCCTAACTTGAGATTACTGAAGCCTTAAACAATCTCTGAATCAATGCTTACCTACTCCTTTCCCATTCCCTCTATTTATAATCATATTTCATACCTAATTCCCTGACTATTTACTAATATACCCTTAATGTCATTCCTATAAAAAAAATACATGGATGGTTACTTTTATCATCAACATCAGCTTGTATACCAAAGGAGGAACTTGAAGGCCATGTTTTTTATCTTCTTCCCCTTAATGTCATTCCTATCAAAAAATACATGGATGGTTACTTTTATCATCAACATCAACTTGTATGCCAAAGGAGGAACTTGAAGACCATGTTTTTTATCTTCTTTCCTTTAGGGCTATGTTTTTACGGGAAACTTGGAACATGAAATCAAGCAATTCGAGGATTTGACTTCTAGGTTATGAACATTTATTTCTAACATCGGTTTGCATGAGGAAGTTGCTCCAGTTGTTATGCATGGGGTTCAATTCATTTCTTTTGATTGGTGAGCAAAAGGAATTGATTTTGGTGGTTGTGCATGGGAGCTTTCATTTCTGGTAAAATATTAGTTGGTGAGCAAAAGGAATTAATTTCGGCGGTTGTGCATTAGGAACACCTATTTCCAATCAATTTAGAAAGGAGATCATTAAGGCATTTGGCGGTCTCTTCCACTTTGCAAAAGGGGCTTTTTTATTGTAGTTATAGACTCTTTATCAGAATTACGGTTGGAAAGAATTCATAAGATCTTTCATTGGCTTCATCGCTTTGAGTCTGCTCATTTAAAAGCTTCATCCTGGTATTCTCTTTCAAAGCCTTTTGTTGGGTTTTCTCTTTAGATTATTTATTTATTTTTTAACAAGAAACAATACTCTTCATTGATAAAATGGCAAACTCCATAGAGGAGTTGGAAAAAAAAGCAAGTGAATACAAATTAAAGAGAAACAATAAAGGTATGTTAATTCAAATTAATATTAGAAAGTGAAAATCCCTCAAAAGACTTGGAAAGAACGCTTCAGGAGGAAGCCAAGAGATGAACAAAATCAAAACAAACAACCCAGGTAAGGGGGTGTTTGGAGCATTGTGTTGGGTTTGGATGGTCCTGGAATCTAAATCCAAAATAATGTTTGGATCATTGTGTTCAAAATCTAATGGGTTTGAAACACAACCCCATAGTTTTGAATAGGACACCCCATACATTGTTTTCTAATTTCCAAGCTTCAGAATACTGCACTCCGAACACTGTTTTTTGATTCCTAGGCTTTCAAACCCTCCAAAATAAACCTCCCGGGGTTTTGATTCCGAAACGGTGCTCCAAATGCCCCTTTAGATTATTTGTTTAATTGCTTTGCTTTTATTTTCCTTTATAATCTTTATTTTTCTTGTTTCACTCCCTTGTGGAGTTTGTATCTTTTGAGTATTAGTCTCTTTTCATTTATTGAATGAAAAGTTCCGTTTCTTGTTAAAAAAAATGGATTGGGAAGAAGCTTGATAGATGGAAAAGATTTAATTTGTCTCGAGGGGGTCGATTGACTTTGTGTAGCTCTGTGTTATGTAGTATTCCTTTATATTACATGTCGATTTTTGAAATGCCCGCTCAAGATTCTTTGCAATTAGATAGTGGAATTTCTTTTGGTGGAGGAAGGACGGTGAAGTTACTCACTTAGTAAGCTGGAAAACTGGTTCTAAGTCTCAATTATTTGGTGGATAGGGTATTGGTGCTTTAAAACTGAGAAACCAAGCCTTACTGGCTAGATGAGGTTGGAGATTTGCGGTTGAACCTTCTTCTTTTCAGCAAAGAGTTGTTGCAAGTATTCATGGTGTTATTCCTGGCAATTGACATACTTCTTGAGCAAAAAAATTAAGTTTAAGAAGTCCATGGATGAGTATTTTGAAAGTATGGCCTCATGTTGATATTTGGCTCGTTTTAGATTAGGAAATGGCCAGCATATTAGTTTTTGGTATGATGTTTGGATTGAGGATGCCCTTTTGAAATAATTTTTTACTTTTCTTTTCACAATTTCCTCTTCCCCAAATGGACGGGTTTCGGATTTTTGGGACACTGTGACTAAGTTGGAGTTTTACTTTTATAAGATTGTTGAAGGATGATGCAATCTCTGATTTTCAGGATATCTGGGGTCTTTTAGCAAGATCAAAGATTAATTGTCAGATGATTCTAGAACTTGGTCTATCGACCCATCAGGCTCTTTTTCAGTTAAATCTTTGACCAAACACGTTGCTGCAAATCCCTCAATGGATATGCTTGTTTTTAAAGCAATTTGGAAGTCCAAAAGTCCCAAACGGATCAACACTTTTATCTGGATTCTGTTGAATGGGCATCTGAACACTTCAGATGTTCTGTAAAGAAAATTGCCTTCGTTTAAGCTGCAGCTGTCTATTGGCCTGCTTTGTCATCAGGATGGAGAATCTTTGTTTCATATCTTTTTTGGATGTGAATATGCTTTGAATTGTTGATTCAAACTGTTTCTTCAATTTAGTGTAAGTTGGGTTTTCTCCAATAGTTTTAAGGACAATGCAATGCAACTTCTCATGGGTCTTTGATGTATGCAAAAGCTTCTCTTTTATGGATAAATGTGGTTAAGGACATTTTCTCGGAGGCATGGTTGAAGAGAAATTAGAGAACTTTTGAAGACAAGCACTTAAATTGGGTTGATCGTTTTGAGTCTGTCTATCTCAAGACCCTCTTCTTGGTGGACTCTTTCCAATTCTTTTAAGGGCTTCTCAATTTACGATATTAATTTGAATTGGCATATTTTTATTGGTACATTATAAGTTGAATTTCTTCTTGCTTTCCTTCCCTCCCTTTTGGAGTTTGTAATTTTGAGCATTAATCTCTTTTCATTTCTTCAATGAATAGTGCTGTTTCTTGTTTTAAAAAAAAAGGATTTTTGTAAGCTCTCTTGGGGAGGATTTTTGTAACTAACACATGGCTGTAGGACTTCAGCTTGTAACTTTTGACTTATCAAGGAAGGAGTGTTTCAATTTTTTCATTTTTTTATCTTATCATTTATTATTTTTTTTTTTTAAAAAGAAGAGAATTTGGGCTCATTTGATTGGTCATCATACGAGTGTTCTAATAATTATTTTCTCTTAGTATTTCAGTCTTATTCTGATGTAGTCGATTAGATGTCTGTTCAGACAATGTTAACTTTTCATTTTAGTTTAGAAAGGTTGAGTTTTATCCAATTTGTGCGATGTATGTCCTCTCCCTCAGAGTTGTTTTTTTCTTGCAAGAGCTGAAGGATTTTGCTTTTGTCATTGCAGATTTCAAAGGCCAGATTTCCCCCTCTTGTTCTCAGGCGCATCTCCATTAGTTGGAGCGTAAGTGTGAAATACTAATTGATTGACAGCACCAACATTGTTATTTTCATTATCCTCTGCCAGCTGATATTGTTTATTACAGGTCGCCTTATGCTCAATGTTATGGGGGCCATCAGTTTGGAATGTGGGCTGGACAATTGGGTGATGGTCGAGCAATAACCCTTGGAGAAATACTTAATTCCCGATCTGAAAGGTGGGAGTTGCAGCTAAAAGGTGCTGGGAAGACTCCATACAGTCGGTTTGCAGATGGCTTGGCTGTGCTACGAAGTAGCATCAGGGAATTCCTTTGTAGTGAAGCAATGCACAGTCTTGGAATACCAACAACTCGCGCACTTTGTCTTCTGACCACAGGAACATTTGTTACCCGAGATATGTTTTATGAGTACGTAGACAAAAAAAATCTGTTCAAGATGGCAGTTAAAGACAATTTGTAGTTACCGATGATCTTTTTTTTTTTTTTGATGAAAAACCGAACTTTCATTGAGAGAAAAATGAAATAATACACGAGCATACAAGGAGAAGCCCACAAAAAAGAGGGGAGGCCACTAAAAAAAGGGGCTCCAATCAAGCAAAATAAGACTAAGAGAATAATTACAAAAGAATCCTGACACTGATGCCCAAAGAGAAACATAGAATCTAACTAGGTCCATACTTCCAAAGAAGAAGGTCGCCTTACGCTCATAAATGTAGTTATTTTCTTGTACATTTGAATAGGGGTTTCTCATAAATTTAGGAATTAATTTCTGAATATAGTTCTTTTCTTCTTCTGCAAAACCTTAACACAAATAAATTTCATAACAAAAATTTTTGTTCTTATTATTTTTAGATCAGGGATTTATTTTTTATTTATTGAAATCATGATTTTTCCTGAATATCTATATGTGAAGAAAAGGATTTAACATAAATCCATGTTAGGTTACGGCAATGCAATAATACGTTTCAATTGTTTGAATTTATAGTGGGAATCCGAAAGAAGAGCCTGGTGCAATTGTATGCAGAGTGGCTCAATCCTTTTTGCGTTTTGGATCATACCAAATTCATGCCTCTAGAGGGAAAGATGATTATAAAATTGTTCGGGCTTTAGCAGACTATGTGATCCGCCACCATTTTCCTCACCTAGAGAATATGAGCAGCAGTCAGAGTTTATCTTTCAGCACAGACAATAAAGATAGTTCAGTTATCGATCTCACTTCAAACAAGTATGCAGGTAACTATTTCTGTTTAAAAAATCTCTATGATGTTGTAGTTAAAAATAGTTTGTGACAACTGACAAGAAGTACAGGTAGCAAAAATGCTACTTGAACTTAACCGTGTCTGGACCAGTGTACAAATTAAGGTGCATCTATTGTTCAGGAAAAGCTCATGCTTAGGAATGAAAGAGGTAGGAAGAAGAATGCTTACGAAGCTAGGTTATCATTTAGCTGATGTGAGGAAGTGCTAAGGCTATATAGTTTATGATCCTTCATTGTCTGAATTTGCATATTCTTTTGTGCCATTGTATTGTTTCTCTGTTTGTTACTGATTATCAAAGATTGCTTTTGTCCTCTTAAGATCAAAATGTTACTCATAATTTA
Source organism: Trichosanthes cucumerina (assembly GCA_036507285.1). Classification (NCBI taxonomy): domain Eukaryota; kingdom Viridiplantae; phylum Streptophyta; class Magnoliopsida; order Cucurbitales; family Cucurbitaceae; genus Trichosanthes; species Trichosanthes cucumerina. Next base: position 60,353,940 of record CM071843.1, on the reverse strand, counting down.
ATTAAGGCTTCAATTTGTTAGAGGCATGTGTAAAAATCTTGGGATGGTATTCTTATTTAAAATTTAGGAAAATGAAGAATTTCCCTCGTGCTTCCTGAATTTCTGATGTTCCACATGTATCTTTGCCCTTGAACTGCATTAAAGAAGCTAGGCTACCTCTTTCAAAGTTTTAACTACTCTATATATTCAAGCATCAGAGTTATACTAGGTGGCCTAATTGATGCACATCATGAGCTTGGTGCAGCTTTGTGCCTTGAGGCTCCTTTTATACACTATATCCTTCACATGCCTTTTTTTTTAATTTTTTTTTTTAAATTTTGAATATTTTTAAACAAGAAACAAACTTTAATTGATTATTGAAAAATTACAAGTATGCTCAAAGATGCAAACTCCCACAAGGAGTTAGAATGGAAAAATAGGAACCTATCTTTCATATGTTAAATTACCAGTTTTGAGTTTAATCAAATAACCTCTGTTTCCTTACAAGGTTACAAATCTTATTGGCGCACTGTTTTGTGCCTATTATTAAGCAACGGTTTCAATCATTCTTCTCTCTCTCAAGAGTGAAGACCTTTACATTCTTGCTTAAATTTTATTCCTTTACGGCATTTGGCAGCAACGAGGAATTTGTTAGCAACCCAAGGGTAGCATGACCCAAATGATGAATCCTGGTTAACAGCTTACTTCTTTGACTGTTCTTGGCTCGTCTGTGAACTTTTGTAGAGCCTAGTGCATGTGGTCTTTATTTATTTTTATTTTCTTGGCTAAGAAACCAAGCATTTATTAAGAGAAATGGAAGATTGTATGGGGCATACAAAAATTCTCCATCTTATTGCATGGTAGGTGCATATTCTCCTTTTAGCATATTCAACTTGCTCTTTCTGAACAAAAAGGGTGCATTTTATGGTAATGCCACTTCTGTTTTCACTGCCTTTACATGGATGATGTTATCAGCTTGGACTGTAGAGGTCGCTGAGCGAACTGCTTCCTTAATAGCAAGTTGGCAGGGGGTTGGGTTCACACATGGTGTACTCAACACTGACAATATGAGCATCTTGGGTCTTACCATTGATTATGGTCCATTTGGATTTTTGGATGCTTTTGATCCTAGTTATACCCCCAATACAACTGATCTTCCGGGCAGAAGATACTGTTTTGCAAATCAGCCAGATATAGGCTTATGGAATATAGCCCAGTTTGCCTCAACTCTTTCAGCTGCTGAATTAATAAATGATAATGAAGCAAACTATGCCATGGAAAGGTGGTTTTACTTTATCGAACTTTTATCTGTTTTAGAGTTGTTAACCTTCCATTGCACTCATATTATGACATTTCCCCTCTCTTCTTACAGATATGGAGACAAATTTATGGATGACTATCAATCAATAATGACCAAGAAAATTGGTCTGCCAAAGTACAATAAACAGTTAATCAGCAAGCTTCTCAACAACATGGCTGTTGACAAGGTTGATTATACAAATTTCTTTAGATCACTTTCCAATGTCAAAGCTGATCCCAGCATCCCGGAGGAGGAGCTGTTGGTCCCTCTGAAGGCAGTTCTGTTAGATATTGGCAAGGAGCGTAAGGAAGCTTGGGTTAGCTGGGTAAAGACGTACATAGAGGAGGTATAGTGACATAAAATATCCGATGGTTAAAAAATAGCAGTCGTAACTTAAAAGTTAAAACATTTGCATATTTCTGTTTCTCCTTTGGTTCTGATCTGTTTTGCTATTGTTCGTTTGCAATCCTCTTTTAAAATCTTGTTTCAGTACGTCAACATGTTGATTTTGAATGTTTGACTTTGAGTTAAAACATTTTGAAGCTTTTGGATCGTTATGAATATCACATTTATAAGTTATATAACTTGCATGTCTATCTGCAATGTTGTTGGCATAGAATTATTACCGATGAGACTACGAGGTCATTAGATGATTCAAGTACCTGGAAACTGTTTCTGATGTTTTAAATTCCACAAGAGAAAGTATGTAGTTGCCTTTTGCAATCTTTGTAGTATCTTCCTTTTTTTTGTATTCTCTATTTCCCGTGCCTACAAATAACGGAATCTAAGAGCTATTTTGCCATTCATTCATTCCCAATCTCAACTTTCCCTTGATTCTTTTTGTAAGGTATTCCCCTTGCGATGTAGTGATAACAGAGAAAGGAATTCCCCAAGCCAATGCAAAATATCTTCCAGCTGATTATAGAGGGCTGGTAATGGCTTCCCTGCCCCTGTAACTTTCTGAGATAGATAGAACAAAGAGAATGAACAACACTTTTTCTTTACGTATATACTACCCATCATTCCCTTCATGATCCCCCTCCTTCCTGACCTTTTTTTGTTCACAAGAAGTAGAACTTTTCATTGATGAAATGAAAAAAGACTATTGCTCAAGAGTTTCTTCCTTGGTCCACTCATTTTGTCTCGTATATTTTGAAGGATTCTTCTTGGTGCATTCTTTCCAAGTCTTTTGCTAGTTTCTCTTTGCAAGATCTTTATTTTAATTGACATACTTTTATTGTTCCCTTGTTTTTGTTCTTATTTTTGTTCTCGTTTCCTGACCCTTCTAACTGGTCAAGGGAGAATTACCCTCCCTGCCCCTCCTAGTATATTGTACGATAATCTGGGCTAACATAAATGTAATGCCCAAGGCCTAGGATCCCCTGCGACCTGGCCACTTCACCATATCATCCATACCATCTTTGAGTCGCATGCGAGAGTGAAGACTTTTTCCACAAACCAACACGACTCCTTTCAGCATGCTTTGTCCTCACTCACATGCTCCCTAGGAAAATTCCCAAGAGGTCACCCAACATAAGATTGCTCCAAGCCAAGCACGCTTAACTTTGGAGTTCCAATGATTGAGCCACCTTGTTGGTATAGGTAGTAGCTATCAATTCTTTTAAGTCTTTCTCAACTATACTTTCATATCCTCATGGTCACTCTCATGTACCCGTTTTCCTCGGGCACCATACTTTCATATCCTTAGGATCCATCTCATTCAGATTTGAACTCAGTTCATTCATGTACCCCTCTTCCTCGGGCGTCACATGACCAACTGTAACACCCCGAAAATTAAAGTCATTCCACTTGGGATGTTACTCTAGGTTACACCGCTCACGCCGAAATTTCGGTAGCATAACGACGCAACTAGGACAATTCCAAAAATTTCGTATCACCTGAACAAGAAAGCACTTCCAAAGAAAGTTCTCACGAGGGTATCCGACCTTCTCCAAACTACAGAATTCAAACAGGCTGGGCTCCAGTCCCCCGGAGTTTACAGACAACCACACAAGTTACTCAACACATGCTTTCTACAAGAGATGTCAAAACAAAACATGCTTTCTTAACCAGAGATGCCAAAACAAAACATACTTTCTTAACACGAGTTGCCGGAACAGAACATGCTTCCTTAACACGAGATTACCAGAACAGTGCATGCAAAAGTTCAACATTCCAAGACTAACGCAACAACAAAAGATACAGGCTAGAATGAGAGCACAGTAGAGCAAAAAAGGAACCAAATAGTCCACTTAACGAAAAAAACCCTAACTAAGTCTAACAAGTCCTTCCATAGTCTCGCAGGGTCCTCGCCGACTCTGGTCATCTCAGTGTTTCGTCTTTAGTCTGGTTACTCTCGCACCTCATCACTCTTGTAGCCTGACAGGTTATTAATATGTTTTTTTATAAATTTTATATAATTATTATTTTATATTTTATAATATATTATATTATACCTATTTTAAATTTAACAAAAGTAAATTAAGTTTATAAACATAAACTACTATATTTATTAAGATTTTTATCTTTGTTTAATATAATTCTGCATTTTAATTTTTCAAATTCAGAATCTGGATACAATGAAAACATAAAAATGTTGTTTTCAGAATTTCTACTATTTGGATCACAGAATCCGAAAACAGTTTTCGAAAATACGTCTGCCAAACACGTAGGTTTTTAGCTTTTGAAAGTTAAGCTTATTTTCACCTAATTTCTCTACAATAGAGATCATCTCCCTTAAGTAAACATTTGAACTCTTAGCCAAATTCTAAAAACAAATTCAAGTTTTTGAAAACTACTTTTTTTAGTTTTCAAAAGTTTGGTTTTTGAAAACATTGGTACAAAGTAGATACGAAGACATATAAACTCATTGGTAAAAGTAGTATTTTTAGGTTTAAATTTTAAAAACTAAAAACCAAAAACAAAATGGTTATCAAACGAAGTCTTAATCTTCAATTTTTAATTTTATCAAACTTCTTAAGGGTGGAGAAATGATTACTTTTCTCAGAACTAAATTAGAAATTGGCCAGAATCCTTCCATTAAATCACACAAAATTTGAGTGATAAAATTCTCGAAGTCAAGCTGCAGGAATGTACAAATTCAACCATTGTAATATGTAGGGGTGAGCAAAAAAAACACCGAAAACCGACTCGACCGACCGAAACCGACCAAATCGGAGGCGGTCGGTCGGTTTTGTATTTGGTTCGGTCGGGGTCGGTGTGCTTCACAAAACTGACCGGTCGGTCGGTCGGTTTGGGGCAACCGAACCGACCGATTATTAAAAAAAATTAAATTATATAATAATAATAATAATAATAATAATAATAATTAAAAAAAAACTAAAAAGATTTTCTGAAAATATATTAAATAATAATAAAATAATAATTATAAATATTAAATAATTAATTAAATAAATATTTAAATATATATATATAAATAAGACCGAATCGAATCGGTTGGTCAGTCATTGGCTTTTTTGGTAAGTTTTTAAAAAAAAAAAAAAAAAAAAGCGACCGACACCTTGGTCGATTGGGGTCGGTTGGGGTCGAAAACCGACCCCGATCGACCGATGCTCACCCCTAGTAATATGCAAACCTAGTGGGTTAAAAAAACTCCAAATTCATAAATAAAATGCTCAAATGCGCTAGTCCAACAAAAAAGTATCCAACATGACTAGAAGAACCAATATCCACAACTTTTGTTTTTGTCTTGGCTTCTCTTGGTTTGGCTGTCTCGGTTGTATATCATGCATGATTTTTCATTAAAAAATTCATTACCTTCCTATAATCTCACTACTTGTTCAAGTTCAGGGTTCAATTTAATGAAATTGAGATTTTAAGGCTATATTTGGGAGCTCCAGTCTAGTTTACTTGAAATAGGAGTAATCTTGGCACTTGGAAGTCAATAGTTTGTTGTGTTTGCTGTATAGGGAATGGTAGTAGGGGCGGTTAGCTAGCTGTTAATGGTTATGGTTATTTAAGGCCCCCTATTATTCATACGTATGTAAAGAAGGGTAGAAAGGGGAATTGAGAGTCTTGGGTTGTGGTGGAGACCATGGAGAGTGAGCATTGGTGGTGCGTTGCTGGGGGTTTGGGGTATAGTTTTTGATGGTACTTTGTGGACATAGTTGTCTGAAAGGGAGAGAAACAACTCTCTGTAATTGTTGGGAACTTATTTTGTTGTGATTGTTCTTGGTAAAATCAATAGAATTCGGCTAATAATCCCACAGTCTATTGAAGAACTCTCAATAGAACAGTGTTGGATCATTTGAATCATCTTGAGTGTTTGTTTTACTTGTTAATCGTGTTTTAGTGGTGTTTAGATACCTAAAAAATTGGTATCAAAGCACGTTCATCTTGGGGAGAACACGAAGCAGGACTCAAAAACAGGTAGAAGAAGGGTTAGAAGGAACAGAGAAAGATATATTGGAGAGGAAGGAAGTGCTACGGAGCCTGGGAAGAAATATGAAAAGAATGTCTTCGGTGGATAAGGATATGAAAGAAAATCAGAAAGCCTTGATTATGATGATGGCCAAAAACTCGGGAAGTAAGAGCCAGATGACCTTTACGATGTCCAAACACAATCTGCAAAACAAGCTGAGGGAGTGGAAGAAGGAGAATCATCTCAAGGGAAGAAGATGCAGAATGAAGACTGGAGAAAATTCAAGAAGTTGGAGATGCCGGTTGTTTTCAGGTTTGAATTCGGATTCTTGGTTATTTCGAGCCGAAACGTATTTTGACATCCACCAATTGAGTGACATGGAGAAGATATCATTGTCCCTAGTTAGCTTTGAGCAACCAGTAGTGGATTGGTATCGTTGGACATACAATCGGAAGACAATCACAATGTAGGAAAACTTGAAAGAGAGAATCTTCACCAGGGTCTGACCTTCATAGGGGGAAGCCTTTGTGCGAGGTTTTTAGCGATTAAGTAGGAAGGTACAGTTGTAGAGTTTCGAGCTCGCTTTAAGGTGTATCCAGTGCCATTGCTGGAGTTGCCAAAGGACGTTCTGCAAAATATGTTTCTCAACGGATTAAACCGGACGATTATGAAGCAGACATAGCACGTAGAGGATAGGGATATGACCATCAAATTAGCGAAGGAAGAGATGGGCTCGAGCAAGGAGCGATAAGGTAAAACTGGTCTAGAGCATAGGAAGTAAAATTAGTAGCGCGTCAATGCCGAACAACTAAATCGTTTCGATCAGTAACAATCCCAAAGAAAGGAACCCTAAATCGTAAGGAACCACCGTTAAGAAGGTTGTCAAATGCTGAGTTTCAAGCTAGGAGGGAACAAGGGTTGTGTTTCCGTTGTGATGAGAAGTACTCCAAGAACCATCACTATAAGGCTCGCAATATAGGAGAGTTAAGAGTTCTGCTAGTGGGTGAGTGTGGAGATATTAAGCTTAGGCAGGAAGAACCCGAGAATGAGAAAGATTATACGGGTGTGGAAGTTAGAACTCTGGACATTGGAGACACGTTGGAGCTTGACCTGAAATCCGTCATTGGATTTTCAACTCCGGGCACTATGAAGGTGCGAGGTCAAGTGGGAAATAAAGCAGGGTGGTGTTGATAGATTATGTGGCGACCCATAATTTTATCTCTCATCAATTGGTGGAAGAGCTGAAGCTTCCCAAAATGAAGACAACGAACTATGGCATCGTAATGGGTAACGAACTCGCGGTAAAAGGTAAGGGAGTTTGTAAAGAGGTGGTTGTTCATCTGCCAGAATTGTCGGTGATCGAAGACTTCCTACCCCTGAGCTTAGGGGGAGTGGATGTGATACTAGCAATGCTGTGGCCACACAATGTGTATTTCATGGAAGTTGATTGGGAGAACCTTGACCTTATGATGACTATCATAATGGGTTCTAGCAAGGTGACTATTCGAGAGGACCAAGGTCGAGGTCTCTTTAAAAATGTTGATCGAGTCATGGGCTGATTCTGATCAAGGTTTTTTGGTTGAACTTCGTAGACTGACCCTAGATGAACAAACAACTGACCATGTAGAAGAAATAGTTTGCAACCAAACTTACCGGTAGGCGTGTGTGATTTATTATCAAGATATGTAGAATTGCGGATATCTTCAACAACTTGCTTGTTTACCGCCTAAGAGATAGATCGATCACCGCATTGAACTCAAGGAAGGCCAACTGTCAGTAAATGTGAGACCGGTGAATGACGATGACAATCGGGCTCTCTTGAAGGCAGCACTCCTCCTGAGGTAGGTGTTGTTGATAAACGACCACTTTAACGTGATGACCCAAACTTCAAATGCTAACCTCACTTAGAAAAAGAAAAAACCCTAATCACCAATAAAAATTCTAAAACCCTAGGCTCTCTCTGATACCGTGTACTCAATATTGGAAAAACACTCAATATATATTTCATTAGAGGTCACTAACACACACACACACATATATACATATATATCTATATATAGGTATACAAGGAAACCCTAATACTAAAGGATGTACAATTACTATAAAGGACAAATATACACAAGCATATTATAATAGTGAAATCAATAGAATTTGACTAATAATCCCACTGTCTATTGAAGAATTCTTCAATAGAACAATGTTGGATCATTTGAATCATCTTGAGTGTTTGTTTTACTCGTTAATCGTGTTCTATTGGTGTTTGGATTTCTAACAGGTTAGTAGATGTTATGCTAATTATGGCAGTATTCAGTAAGCTAACAGCCATTGGAGAGATGGGTTGTAGGAGTGTTTATTTGAGAGGGAGAGAGGGAATGGACTTCGCATGCAAGTAAGAAAGCTTGTATTGGGGAAGGTCAGACCTTTTAAAAGAGTCTGAAATTGTGTTACTTTTTAGTAAAAACAAAAAAACTTCACTTTTCTCTTGATATACTCATGTTATGACATTGTCTTCCTCTCCTTTGGGTTCTCGACCATGGTTCTATGGAGTCGGATCATCACAATATTTCCTTGAGCATATTAATACATTTGGCCATTCAACCAGGTTTTCTGTATTTTCTGAGGGCTTTTATTTCCTTTTATTGTCAAGCCTTGTTTCTTTCTTTGTCCTAAAATAAATGTCTGGAATTCAATTTTCTTTGACCATTGCCAACTATATATTTCTACTTCTGCTAGGTGGTGTTGGCTTTCTCGATTGTAACTTGCAAAGTGCTTGGTACTTGTGTATGTATGCTTTGTTGCTTATTTGAGGAGATGCACACATTTCTTCCACCAATGTTTTGAAAGGCGCGCTCCTAGATGTAAGGTGCAGGTCTAGCGCCTCACCTTGAAAAATCAAGGCGAGGTGCATGTAGGAAGTTGTGCGCCCTCTTGTGAAGCCCTAAGGCGTTGGGCTTGTGCCAGGCTTCTTGATTAATTAAGAAAATAACTAAATTTTACCTAACTCTGAAACGCAAAAATCCTTGCGTTTAGGATTTTTCTTCTTTATTAATTTTAAAAAATTTACTAACCCTTAGGGTTTTTTTTCCCTTCATATTCCCACCTCAACCCTGCTTTCTCTTCTTTATGTATGTTCTTATATATATAGGGCGCCTAAAAGAAATAAAACCTGTGCTTTTTTTGACTCCTTGCGCCTAAGCCTCAAAATGCTATTGCACCTTAGTGCACCTTGAGTTTTAAAAAACACTGTTTCCAACCATAAATTCCAGTAGAAAGAGTAGATAAAGTTGCACCAAAGCATCTTCTCGTTCTTGAAGGGGTAGCCAATGATGGTCTAATTGAGGAGAGTGAAAATCTCTCCGGGTCTAGTAATATGCTAGTTGAAGGCATCTTGTGAGAAGGCCCAAAAAGATGAAGCACAGGGGACAGTAGCTGAAGAGATGAATCTGAGATTCTTTCATACAAAGGTAGCAGGAGCTTGGAGAAATAGCAATCCATGGGGATTTTCGTTGAAGTTTGTCATATGTATTAATGCAAGCATGGGTGAGCTTCCAGAGAATTTGGCTTTTTGGGCTAGTCTCTCTTTCATAATTGGTTGTAAAAGACAGTTTTCCAGTGGATGCAAGCTTCCTTGCTAATGGGCTTGTTGTAAAAGTGTCATCCTTCTCTAAAGCTCAAGCCCAATAATCTTCCTGTTCTTTGAAAATGAAGGTCGATAGCAGATGGGATAAGGAAGCCCATTACTAAATTTCCACTACGTTTAAGTTCCTCCTCATATGGAGATTTCAAAAGTCAGAATTCGGATTCCGTAATTCAGCAATAATAGCCTCCCTTTTTAAGGTATAAAATGATAAAGAACAAGATACTTGGCTTGGACATTTTGTTCAACAAAGTCGTCTCCCTTTTCAACTCGAGATTCAATATCGATGTATACCAACTGTTGCAATTTTTTTTTTTGAGGGGGGAAACAATTTCATCGATAAATGAAACATGTGTGACCTCTAACACCTAAAGGTGTATTACCAAAAAAAAAAAAAACGTCCAATGAGAAATCAAAGAAGATAAACTAAAAGTAGAAAAATGATGTTTTCATTTACACCAATACCAGTGTTTTCGAGGCGCACCCGAGCGCTCGCCCGAGGCGCAAGGCGCGGCGAAAATGAGGAGTTAAGCCTCCAACACCTGCAAGGCGGGCTACTTCAAGGAGGCGCGCGCCTGGTGGCGCCTCAAAGGCTTTTTTTTTTTTTTTAATTTAAACTTAACTTCATCTACACGAAACCCTAAATGACAGCCCACACATAAGCCCATGAACTCCATGCACCATGCATTTGATGCTTCGTAGGTTTTTTTTTAATGAAAAGTTGAAAACGGTCCAGACTTCTCCTCTCTTCTCGAGTCCTCTCTTCTCGAGTCCTCTCTGCATTTGACGCTTCATTGGTTGGACGTTTTTCTTCATCGATTGTTGCTGGTCGTTGGTGTTGCTGGTGGTGCTGTCGTGCAGGAAGCTTTCATTCATCGACTACTGCTGGAAGTTCATCGATTGCTGCCTGCTGCTGCTTCTTCTGTTCATCGATTGCTTCTGTTCATCCTCATCGATTGCTTCTGTTTGCTGCTGCTTCTTCTGTTGGTTTTTCTTCATCGATTTCTTCTTTCTTCTTCTATTCGTTTGCTGCTACAGTGCTGCTTCTCTTCCTAGTTTTGGTTGGTTGTTTGGTTTGGTTGGTTGTTTGGTTTGGTTGTTTTGTTCCTAGTTTTTCTTCTTGCTTCTTCATTGATTGCTGGTTGGTGGTGGTGTTGCCGTGGCTAGCTTCTTCAATTTTCCTTCTAATAGGAATCATCAATATGGGAGATGTTGATACAAAAAGAAAGCACCCCTGTTGGAAATATGTTGTTTTGGAGGATGAGAAAGACAAATTCTTGCAAATGCACATTTTGTGGAAAAATCACAAAAGGTGGAATTTGTAGAGCAACTCATCATTTAGTTGGTGGGAATCGAAATGTAAAAGCATGTTTAAAGTGCCCAACCAATGTAAGAGAGGAATTGAAGGATTATCAAACAAAAACAAAAGCAAAGCGAGAAGAAAGTAGTGCACTAACAAACTTCGAGGATTATGATTTGAATGCAATTGATGAAGAGGATGAGATGGATGCCATTGGAGGATCGAGTTCAAGTACTGGAACATCTAGAAAGCGAGCTCTTGGCAGTGCAAAAGGATCTAGTGGAAGTCGGTCACAATTGAACTTGAAGCCACCACGACAAAAGGGAGCCATGGATAAATTTGTTTATCCCGATCCAACCAAAGTTGTTGATGATAGGAATAGGATGAAGAAGTTGAAGCAATCTAGCATTACAGAAAAATATAACAAGGAGGGAAGGGATACTACGATTCAATTCATCATGCGTTGGATTTATCAAGCAGGTATCCCGTTAAACACCATTCACTTAAGAAGTTTTCATGTAATGTTAGAAGCAGTTGGTCAATTTGGCCCTGGTTTGAAGTCTCCTTCTTATCATGAGGCTAGAGTTACATGTTTGAAAAAGGAGGTAGAATTTACTAAAACAATAGTTAGTAATCATGAGGTTGAATGGAAAAAAAATGGATGTTCGTTGATGTCAGATGGGTGGATGGATATAGAAGAGATAGAACTTTAATAAACTTTTTAGTTCATTCTACTCTGGAACATTATTTTTGGAATCCATTGATGCATCTTCATGCATCAAAACCGTGAAAAAAGTATATTTGAACTCTTGGATGGAATGGTAGAGAAGATTGGAGAAGAAAATGTCATACAAGTTGTTACTGATAATGCCTCAAATTATGTCTTAGCTGGTAAATATTTAGAAGCGAAACGACCACATTTATATTGGACACCATGTGCTGCTCATTGTTTAGATTTGATGTTAGAAGATATTGGAAAGATGGATCAAATCAAAAGGTGTATTAAAAAGGTCGTGGCACTTAGTGGTTTTATTTATAACCACTTGTATGTGCTAAACATGATGAGAGAATTCACTAATCAACATGAATTGGTAAGACCCGCCGTTACTCGATTTGCAACATCATTCTTGACACTATCGAGTATTCATAAAAATAAGGTTAATTTGAGAAAGATGTTCATCTCTGAGAAATGGACAACTTCTAAATGGGCAAAGGATCCAAAGGGTAAGAGAAAGCGGTGACACTATCTTGATGCCATCGTTTTGGAACTCGATTGTCTATACGTTAAAGGCATCGGGGCCACTAGTTCGTGTTCTTAGATTAGTTGATGGTGACAAACCAGCTATGGGGTACATATATGAGGCTATGGATCGAGCAAAGGAGGCTATCAAGAGCGGGTTTAATGATAATGAAGCAAAATATAAACCTATTTGGGATATCATTGACAAAAGATGGGATTGCCAACTTCATCGACCTTTACATGCAGCCGGTTATTATTTAAATCCATCTCTTTTTTATGATCACAAAGATAGAATTATTCAAGATGTAGAAGTTATGAGTGGTCTACTTCAAGTTGTGCAACGACTAATACCATCAAAGAATGACCAAAACCGATACACGGTGGAATTGGAGTTGTATTCGGACGCTAAAGGCATGTTTGGCATCGATTTAGCTATCAACACGAGGAAAATTAAGACGCCAGGTATTGTTATTCTTTAAATGTTTGGGTTTTAAACTAAAGTTATTCCAAGAGTTAATCCTAAACCATTTTAAACATGTGACAATGTGAACAACATCATGGTGGGCTCTTTATGGGGGTAGTACTCCAATTCTACAAAGGTTGGCCATGAGAGTTCTAAATCTCACATGTAGTGCTTCTGGTTGTGAACGCAATTGGAGTGTTTTTGAACACGTGAGTGGTTAATTTGTCTTATACCTTATTAATTTAATATTTAAACATTACTTTTTAACTCTATATTCATTATTAATTTTGTAGATTCATTCGAAGAAGAGAAACATGTTAGAGCAAAAGCGTTTAAATGATTTAGTTTATATAAAATACAACCAAGCACTTAAAGAACGCTTCGATTTGAAGGATCAACTTGATCCAATTTCTCTTAATCATATTGATGAGAGTAATGAATGGTTGGTTGGAACGCTTGAAGAAGAAGATAATGAACTTGAAGCTGATAATGAGTTGGTTTTTGATGATGACGACCTCACATGGGGAGATGTGGCAGATGCTAGTGGTGTTAGAGAACCTCTAAAGTACACTAGGTCTAAAGGGAAGTCAATCATGTTGCGACTTCATCTTCTAGAATTCGAACACCAACACCTACTATACAGGCGGTTAGTGATGAAGATGATGACAATGTAGAGGAATTGGATCTTGAAGAGGAGAATGATCAAGGAGTAGCAGGAGATGACGAGTTAGATTTAGATGGGGAGGAAAATTATGATTATGACATTTGATTGATATTTTAGACTTTTAAATTTAGAGTTTTATACTAGTTTTTCCTTTATTGTTGGTTCACTGATTCATTATTTCATAATTTTCATTCTTGATAACTTTAGACATTTGATTGATATATTAAGTTTTTAAGGTTTTTTCATTTTATATGATATTTACTATACAATTTATGGTGTATATATTATTTATTTATATATTTAATTATTGCGCCTCGCATCACTCGGGCCACGACTTTTTGTCACCTCTCGCCTTCGGGCTATCACAGGGCTTGTCGCCTTGAGGTGGGCCTTGCGCTTTGAAAACACTGACCAATACATAACATGAAAAAAAAGTTCATCCATACTAGAGAAAGGTCCCTAAATAGTCTTCTGTTCCTTTTGCCCCAAAGAAATCCTAGGAAAACCTTCGTTTAGCGCAAGCCATAAAACCTTCTTTCCCTCCATGGAACGAGGCAAGAAATGTAGGCACAAAAGTCATAAATGTCATTAGGTAAGGTCAAAGAGTATTCGAATGCAAGAAGGATCACGTTCCCATAACATTTAGCAAAGGAGCAATGCCCAAAAAGCCAACTGTTGCAATTTATTAATGGACTTCCATGGGCCCTTTGATGAGAATAAAGATTTCCTACTTGGTTTGGGGTTGAAACAAGAACCATATTTTGTAGCAATATAACATCTCCAAAGGGATTTTTTCTCAACATAAAACTGCCAAATCCATTTAGCCTGCTACATATGTTATACCTTCCTAGACATTGATTGACCGTAGTGGGAGAAAATTGGAGTCCATACCTTTCAATGGAACAACGTTGTGCAACCATTAGCTTAACTTAACTCATATCAATAATTAAGGCCCCGTTTGATAACCATTCTGTTTTTTTGTTTTTAGTTTTTTAAAGTTAAGCTTATTTTCACATAATTTCTCTACAATAGAGATCATCTCCCTTAAGTAAGCATTTGAACTCTTAGCTAAATTCTAAAAACAAAGTCAAGTTTTTGAAAGTTACTTTTTTTAGTTTTCAAAAGTTGACTTGGTTTTTGAAAACATAGGTACAAAGTAGATAAGAAGACATATAAACTCATTGGTAGAAGTAGTATTTTTAGGTTTAAATTTCAAAAATTAAAAACCAAAAACAAAATGGTTATCAAACGGGGCCTAAATAATTTGATTTTTTAAAGAAAAACCAAACTTTCATTGAGAAAAATGAAAGAATATAAAGGCATACAAAAAGAGAGCCCACAAAAGAAGGAAAGCAAACTACAGAAAGTAAGACCTAATAGATAATTACAAAAAAACTTAGTTACAAATGTGAGACACCCATAGGGACACAAAATTTAACAAGGGACTAAACCTCGTTGGGAAGTCTCTCAAGCCCTCTAAAGATTCTATTGTTCCTCTCACCCCTAAATAATTCGATTTGTTAGGCTCATTTTCTTTAGAATATCAATAGTAAATAAATCTTTTACCCGTTTTTTTTTAAATAAGAAACAAAACTTTTCAGTGAAATATTTAAAAGAGAATAATGCTAAGAAATACAAACTCCACCAAGGGGTGAAAAGAGGAAAACAATAAATAAATAGACAATCACAAAGGAAAAATAATTGCATCCCAATTTAAACTTATATCTAGTAAAGAAAAAAAAAACAAAAGGCTTGGAGGGAGAACACCATGATGAAATCTTTAATAACCTTTAATCTTGCAGACTGAAAATGTTCAACCCAAGGGAGATGCTTATCTTCGGAAATTCTCTAATTTCTTTCCACAATTATGATATTAGAGTTTTGGCTGCATTTACTCATAGTAAGTTCAACTTTGGAGCCAAAATAGGACCAACTATAAGTTGAAGAATATTATCCTTTAAAACATTTGAGAAAACCCAATGTGCATTGAAGAGGAGAATGAAGCTTGAACCAACATTTCAATGAATATGAACTACCGAAGAAGATATGGGAAAGGTAATCACCATCCCTGTGGCAAAGAGGCAAACTGAGGGCATGAGATGGAAAAAGGGAGGTTTTCTTTGAAGAATTTCTGATGTATTTAGACTGCCGTTTAAAATTACTCACTATTAATTTCATTTTTTTCTTATTCAGTTTTGAATTTGTTTGAGTTAAAAGTTATAACTATAACAAACTGGAATCGCCACTAAGCATCGAAGACAACCACCTGTTTAGGTATATACATCTTTCCCAATTTTCAATTTGGATGGGGAAAATGGAAGTTTCGAACTGATATGAGTGTTATTTTCTCAAAACTCATCCTTTTTATCCTAACTTGAGGCAGTATCTGGCATCCATTTACAAAACCTCCAGGCTCCAACCAAACAGCTTAATGCTCTTCTCACGGTCCTGTTTGAGTTTTCCGGAAATCATGCCCAGATATTGGACTTAGTTCAGATTTCTGGAAACTCTATAGCGCTAAAAGATGCTTTTGTTACCAGTTGCTGAATTTTCATAAATTGCTGTATTCATTTAGGGGTTGTTTGGGGCACTGAGTGGTTTATAATAGCATGAGTTATAATAGTATGTGAGTTATAATAGTCTGTAGAGTTATGTAATGCGTTTAAGATGCAAAGTTATTTAGTTTGGGTTATAATAGTTTGTGTTTAAGGTGTAAAGTATTCCACAAACTATCATAACCGACGCCCCAAACAACCCCTTAAGGAACGTTGTTGGCACGCTTTGAATATAAAGATAAATTATTTTTCCTTTATCTTATCCTGTATTCTATTGCTTTTGCAGCTTGCTGGGAGTGGTATCTCAGATGAGGAGCGGAAGGTCTCTATGGATGCAGTAAATCCTAAATATATTCTGAGGAACTACCTATGCCAGACTGCAATAGATGCTGCTGAACAGGGTGATTTTGGAGAGGTTCGTCGGATGCTGAAGATAATGGAACGGCCATATGATGAGCAGCCAGGAATGGAGAAATATGCACGGCTACCCCCAGCTTGGGCTTATCGGCCGGGTGTTTGTATGCTTTCTTGTTCTTCATGAGTTGATAGCTTGCACTACTTCACACACACACAAAAAAAAGAAAGAGGAAATAATTTATTGATAGAATGTTTGCTATGTATATAATATTTTCAAGTCAGTGTTATAATCTCGAACAATAATGTTCAGCTACTATTTTTCTTTATGGTATGACCTGAAATTTAGACAGTTCTCTCATTTCCGCTTCTACATTCAGATACATGTTTTTGTTTTTACTTGCATGATTGAGAGAAACAGTATTACAGACTTGGAATAGTGTTCATTTTTGGCAGTCATTGGATCTTCAACTACAAAGTTCTATAATGCCCGCATATATAGTCTTGACAAAGAAAATATCCAGTTGATCTAATCTTCCATTACCTAGGATTTTTTTACATATTGAGTTTAAAAACTGATTTTTATTGTTTAGAACAGAATTCATTGAAGAAGATTGAAGGACCTGCATTTTAAAAGATTTTTGCGGTGAATTCTTTTTCTGAATTTGTTCTTATTTTGAAAACTACAGGTTCTTCTCTTGTGTATGTGATTAAAATGGTTTCAAACTTTCAAGTACATAGAATTTCAACTTTTACAAACTATCAGATCAAATATAGAAATTGCAGCATTTTGTCTTTTAATTTACCTCGACTAGTTGTTTTCTGATGCAAGAAATCTGCCTCGTGAAGCTTAGCAACATTGTTAAGGCAAAAATTTGTTTGCTTCTTAAGTTGTAGGGCTTATTTCATACGAATGCAAAAGTTTAAACAAAATTAGAAAGAATGCAGGCTCTTAATTTACCTTGACAGGTTTCATTCTTTCTTTATATTTCATGGTTTGATCCATTGATCTTCGTCTTGTTAATTTCAATTATCTAGAGGTTAGAAAGATTAAATGTTTGGTACTGGAATTTGGTTTCTCTTATAGAAACTTGGCTCCGGAGATTCTCGTAGGAGAATTTATTTTTGGCATTATGTAGTCATGGGACACATTGTTATGGATTGATGTATCTTGGAAGGAGAATTTATTTTTGGCATTATGTAGTCATGGGACACATTGTTATGGATTGATGTATCTTGGAAATGTTGAAACTAAACAAGGTTGGATTCGGCTGGCAAGTTTTGGTGATTATTATATGGTGGGTGTGAGACATGACCAGAAGAAGCTGAAGCTTTGGAAGAAAAATCTGATTGATTTTTGAAGTCTATAAATCGTCAACCTTTCCCTCCCCTGCTACCTATCTCGGCATCTTACTTCTTCTTTCCCCTCTTTGGATAAGGAATTATTTTCAGCTTTGTGGAAGTTTAAAAGTCCGAAGTGCATTAGCATCCTAATACGGATCATGCTTAAGGAGTTATTAACTCCTCCTTAACGGATCTCTAAAGTGCTATGAGGTTCTTCAAAAGAAGCTGCCTTTGCATTATATTTCACCATCGGTTTGTTTGTTTTGTCATTCAGCTGCAGATTCTCTTCAACACATTTTCTTTGCTTGCCATTACTCTCGACATTGTTGGGCAAACATGTTAGCGGTTATCAATTTACATTGGGTGTTTTGCAGCTCTTTCAATGAAAAAATGTGTTTAAGCTACTTCTTGGCCTAAATCCAAGATTTTGTGGTTCAATGCAGTGAAAGCCATCCGTTCGGAGCTTTGGTCGGAAAGAAAAGCATATCTTTCAAAACAAGTAACTCTCCTCTCTTGATCGGTTTGAGTTGGCTAGGCTTAAGGCCTCATTATGGTGCTCTTTTTCCAATTCTTCTTGAATTATGTATTCAAGACTTATGTCTGAATTGGAATGTTTTCATCTTTCGTCATTAAGTTTTCCTTTTATAGGTCTTATTACTTTCTTTCTTTTATGCCTTGTGCTGTTTAGTTCCATGTGGAGTTTGTGCATCTTGTTTTCCCAAAATTTGGTTTGGTTGAATGGTATCATTCCAGACGTCTTCCCTCGCCTCTATCGTTTAACTACTCACCCAAATAGTTTGGTTGTTGAAGCTTGGATGACCTCTCATGCATCATGAAGTTTGCACCTTAGAGGCAAATGAATGATTTAAGTCTTTCATATCTACTCTCTATGATCAATACCCAACATTGAAATGACTCTGGGTCTTGGCTCCTTGATTCATTCATCAATTTTACGGTTAAATCACTCATAGGAGACCTTGTGGATGCCTCTGATCCTTTTGAGTAATCTTTACGAAGTGATTTAGAAAGACGTTTATCCTAAAAAAATAAAAAAAAAATTCTTTGGGAGCTTAGCCTTGGAGCTATTAATACGATGGATAGACTTCAAAGGTGCATGCTTCATTTTCATCTTTCCTATCTTGGTACATTGTGTGTTCCTCTAATATCGAGTACCTTGGACACCTTTTTGGGCATATTGCTCCTTTGCTGCCATATATTGAGAAACAACTTCTTACTTTTGGATGACCATTGATCTTGTCTAACAATATTTACGACTTCCTTGCCTTGTGGGACATCCCTTTCAAGGAGTGAAGAAGGTTATGTGGCTTGCTTTTAAACAAGGTTTTCCTATGGTTTCTCTGGGACGAGAGGAATGGAGGGATATTCAAGAACTCTTCTCTATTTGATAGATTTATTGATTTGATTCTCTTTCATACTATTCTATCTATTGGTGTAAATGTAAACATTATTTTTCTTAGTCTTTCTTCATTGATTTCGAATCGAAGATCTTTTTAATAATTCACCTTTAGGTATGAGAGTCTTTACTA
Organism: Trichosanthes cucumerina; assembly: GCA_036507285.1. Lineage (NCBI taxonomy): Eukaryota > Viridiplantae > Streptophyta > Magnoliopsida > Cucurbitales > Cucurbitaceae > Trichosanthes > Trichosanthes cucumerina. The sequence goes on along the minus strand of CM071843.1, from coordinate 60,335,176 downwards.
TGTTATTTCCTTCATCAATGACCTTTGTTTTTTTTTCCTAAATGGTATCGTTCCAAGACTTTAAGCAATTGTGAGACAATCGGTCATTAATTTTCGACTCATTTTGATGGGTCCCATCCACCTACTCAAAAAAATTGTCTTATCCTAATAGGCTAATGCAAGTAATACTTTGCATGTTCAGATCTAATAGTCTATGTGATCCTGCATCCACGAGGAAGAAGTGCATTGTAAGGGTACTAATAGGAGTAGTATGAGGTTAGTAAGAGCATAAAGGTAATTAGATAGGGAATTAGTTAGTTCTGTTGGGTTATAAATAGAAGGACGAGATTGAGAGAAGGCATGTAATTGTTGAGTGTTTTAGAGCTTGGGTTAGCATACTCAAGAGAGAGAGGTTCCAACTGCCTTATACTTAGTTTATCTTATAGTTTTTATCTTTTACATTGCAATATATTTCAGTTCTTAGTTCTTGGTATTTGGGTTCCTAACTGTAAAACAGAATTGAGAAAGAATAATATTCGTTCTATTCACATTTGAGGAATATGACAAATATATATAGGTATACAAGGAAACCCTAATACTAAAGAATGTACAATTACGATAAAGGACAAAAATATATATATTATAACACTAACATTTGGTACCAGAACATCTCATCTTGGGAGATGGATTAGAAACAAATCGAGGGAAGACTTGATGTGATGGACCAAGAGATGATAGAGATTAAATTTGTGATGGAAGACATCCAAGAGAAGGTTAGGACCTACAATCGAGGAAAACATAACATCACTGTTAAAGACTTTAGGAATGATAGTGACGTAGTTGGTTTTGTTGCGCTCTCGATCAACATCTTCAAAAGTTATGGAAAGCTCAGAACAAAAACAAAATATAATAGAAGATCTTAGAGAGGAATCGAATGTTCGTGTTGAAGATAAAAGGAAGGAAATAGAGGAGAAAATCGTCAAGGAAGCAGTAAAACCTCCAGAAACACAAAGAAAAATCGTTTAAGAAATTCTGAAGGCGGTTTCGTGCAAGGAATCGTCGAACGCGAATGAGAAGATCAATCCTCAGTTAGAGGATGGGTGGATAGACGAGAGAGATAAAGGGCAACAATGGTGCGAACAACATCAAGGTTGGAAGATGAAGCTCGTGCGACAATTGAGAAAGAAAGTAATCCAAGAGAAGCAATCGAGGGGAGACGGATATGGTTTCTGCTGGAGTTTGAAGATCGTGCGAGAAGGGGATAGAAGGGAATTTAGTATGTCGAATCGTCAACCATTAAGGGGAAAATATCATCTTACTACCCGCAAAGTCTGAAAGAAAAGAAGAAAAAAGGTCGATGGAGACGGTGGTCGACAACGCTGGCGTGTGTGCCGAGAGATGGAAAAGTAACAATTCAAGGAACGTGGAGAAGCGGGGGAATCAGAAGTTGAGGGTCATGAAGAAAAAAAAGATAAAAGAAGACCAGTGTCGGATGGAGGTCGACATCGGCGACAAGAGATACCGCGGGCAGAGATTACGCCCATTAGAGGGCACCAACGCAACATTCTGAAGGGAATGAAAATTCCACGCAGCATAAGGGTGATCGAATCACCGTGGTATCATTGTGAAAAACGTTTTCTTAAAATCAAAACTATCTAATAGTAACTAGGTTAAACATACAATTAAGGAAGAAAAACAGTAAGAACACTTACTCGTTGAAGAACCTTTCTTCACGTATTCCTCCTCCGATCACGAACCCTTCGTGTTCACGTTCTCAACGATCTCGATCTCCTCAACGAACTAAAGATCCGGACACGTTTCGAAAGGTTTCTCGGTTGTTCTCCTTTAGGTAGAAGAAGAGTAATGGGACTCTTCTCTACTCTTCTTTGGTGTAAGGGAGGAGAGAATGAGAGAATTGTTGAGAGAGAATTCAAATGCTCTTTTGGTGAGAAATCCAAAAAATGAGCCTTGAAGTAAAAAATCCTTCTTGCAAAGGAGTTTAAATAATGGTGATAGGTGGAGTTGAAATCTCCACCTATTTACCATTTAACCACAACCATAGGTTATGCAAATCATATTTGCATAACCACATATAATAAGATATCTCATATCTCATTATACAAATCACATTTGTACAGTTGTGGATTTTTAAATTAAATCACATTCAATTTAATTTCTCTCAATCTAATTTCTCCAAATTAGCCATAATTAGACAATTAGGCTAACCTATAGTTTATTATGAATCTCATTCACATTAAACTATATAATAAGTCAATCATATCTCATATAAATGACATAATTACCCTTTAATGAATTTGAACACTTCAAATCCACACCAAAACTGTAAACCCTCTATTAATCCAGTTTGAGCCAATTGAGGGACCTAATGGACCTACAATGACGAGCTCCAATGATCCGAGACTAACTTGCCAAACTCTTTGACCCGGTTAATCAATATTCATTAGCTACGGTAACACTCCACTAAAGCCCGTAGCTGCACTCCCATCACTATAAGACAAGTTGTGTCCATTGATATAACCAATGCCCATAAGTCGACCCTTCACATGTTGTTCGTAGGCACTGCTGGGTCAAATTACCGTTTTACCCCTATGACTACTTCTTGTTCCTTTAGTCCCCACTGCTCCTCTAATGAACAACAACGTTGTAATGGTCCAACCATATACAACACCCCTCTCGGGCCAGTGAGAGGGTGAGCGCCCGTTGTCCAAGCCCTGGAGACAACACTTAAGGGAACAACCCCTCTAGTTTCCCTAAAGTCGGAAACGAGTGAATTCCATCTCGCGTAGTCAAGTTCCCAGCTCCCCACGTGGTCCGGCTGCTAAGAAGATAGACATATTGGGTGAGTAATTGTGACCACCCTCACCCGTACCAGTCAAAGGACAGATTCCCACAGATAGAAGTCCATAACACGCTCAGGATTCAGGTCGAGTCACTAATGGTCATGTACGAAGTTATTAGTCCTATACTGTTAACGGTGTTACATTAGTAAGTCTAATAATTCACGGTCTGGTCTTGTACAATCTCATTGCACAGGATGCCTCCACTCGCATGTCAACCACATGAACAAATCAGATCACCTCGTTTGTATCTAATACAAAGCGGGTCGCATCCATAGCGTATCCAGGATTAGGTCTCCAACCCTATCCATATACTGTAGACCGTTCGGGTCATTAACTCGAATGTGATCCTCCCTGTGTGTGCACTACACACCATTCAAGTTCTAGTTCTCTCATAAATTCAATGGCCATAGAGCTTAGTTTATTGGATAAAGATTGTAAAATTTGCGAGACACAAAGTGATGAAATAAATAACTCTTATTAATTTTAAATGGTAATATTATAAACAAAATGAGATTAGGACATACATCCCAACACATTCCTAACAAAGAAATCGAGGGGAGGGAAGGTTTTGGCCACGTGCGTTGTCAGAAAAAGGAAAAATCGGGAAGCATGTTGGTGACTCTTGGGCATACCCTAATAATCTATTTTGGAATGGGCCACAATTGAATAAATGGGCTGGAATTATTGGGAGTGGGATGATCTTGAATGAACTGGCTGAAGGTTGTGGGTTGGGAGTGGGCTGAATATATATTTTTTTCCTTAGAAAGTAGGTTATAAGTTTTGTTAAAATATATATATATATATATTGTATATTGTTTTGATCATTACTCTTTTTGTGTTGAGTCTTGTAAGCACACCTTGAGGACAAGGTGTTTTGAAGGGCTCAGTAATGTAAGGGTACAAATATGAGTAGTATGGGGTTAGTAAGGGCATAAAAGTAATTAGATAGGGAGTTAATTAGTGTTGTTGGGTTATAAATAGAAGGAAGGGATTGAGGGAAGGCAACCAATTGTTGGGTGTTTTAGAGCTTGGGTTAGCATACTTAAAAGAGAGAGGTTCCAAGTGGCTTATACTTGGTTTATCTTGTAGTTTTTATCTTTTACCTTGCAATATATTTCAGTTCTTAGTTCTTGGTATTTTGAGTTTCTAACATGCACCTAGATTCTATGAAGCACGAACACTCTATTTTAGATAAAGTATCTGTGTTGGAGATGCTTCAAACACGTGTTTCATACGTTAATTTATGTGTCCCTTTATTTATTTATTTTAAATTTCGGGCACGCGTTGGGCACGTTTTGAACATGTATTTGACCCATTGGGCAAATTTTTAACCAAAAATGGCCTAGCCCATTTATTTTGAGCCCAAAGTTAAAAGTCCATATAATTTTAAATTTTTAACCCAAAAAAGACATTAAAAAAACATAAATAATAAAACTAAAAAGTAAAAACTCTTTTACCATTCACGAACAAAACATGCTTTCTATTTCTTTTTCGTATGTAAAACTATTTTTCATTTCCTTTTTTGTATTTACTCTTGTTTTATACTATTATTATTGTTAATTCACTTGACATTTTATGCTTTTTAGTGGATTACATTTAGTATTTTATGCTAAGTCCACCTATATCCTAAAAAAATATCATATCTCCAATGTGCCCATGTCCTAGTTATTAGTAATTGATGTATTGCCGTGTCTTATCGTGTTTGTGTCCTGTGTCCGTATCCGTGCTTCTTAGCCTAGATTACAATTTGGCTCTCTAAGTGTGAACGTGAAGAAAGTTTCTATTTTCTTCTAGTGTCATTATGAAGAAGAAGAAAATTCCCCATTTTCTCCAAGCTTACAAATCCCTCTCTCAATTTTCCTAATTCAATGGAAAAATAGTAAAATCTTAATTTTTGAAAGACTAAAAGCTCAAGGTTGAGTTATGAGTTTTTTTTTTTTAATTACGTTCTGTTTTTCAATTAATGTTTTATGTTTCTTTTTTTAAAAAAAGTTAGATTTAACACATTTCGGTCTTTTGTCTTTTAAATTTTGTTTTTAAGTTTGTATGTTTCTAATTTTTTTAATGTTGCAAATTAATGGGTGATATTAACAAGTGTCAATTCCTTGACCTATAAAATGATCAACTTACATGTGAAAGATGTTTCACCAATACTTTCTATTTCAATAGAAAACTATTCATTTATGGGTTTTATACATGAATAACCCAAATTAGAAGTTCATTTTACATGTTTGTATATAGTTCACCGTTTTTTACATAACTGTCTATCTTAGCCTATTTTTTACATAAAAGTTAGAGGTCTTTTACAAATTTGCCCTTTGTGTGATGTGACAGTAATTTTTTTAAAAAAATATTGACAGTCGTTTCATTTTTGGAAAGAAGGGGAAATAGAAAAAATCACACGATTTTGGGTCTTAATTGCATATACTTTCCATATGGAATAATAATATATTTTCCATAAACATTTCCTTATATTTCATAATATTATCCTTAATTAATTAACGCTAGATTTATTTATGGTATATTACTCAAAATCATACATATTTTTGCTATTTCTCATTTCTATCATTTATATCATACCTTTTTCTCATATAATCATTGTACGAGAAAGATCAATACATTAACCGTGTGTTTCTTTATTCATTGCAATAGGTATGTTATTTATTAAGTATTGTGTAGTATTTTGTTTAACTTTGTTCGGGTTACGTACTTTGTTTAACTTTGTTTGGCTTACGTATGTTGTTCGATTTGCGTATATTATTCAATGTTATATGTATAACTAGTAAATGACATGTATTAATGTTTCGTTATGCTTCTATATTCCATATGTAGTTTATGATGTATATTTGAAGGAATATCGACAGGTAGCACAGTAGATTATTTACAGATCATGCATATACATTCATTTATATATTATATACCCCATCAGATATAATTACGTTCTAATACGTTTCAATATAATATTTACTTTCATAATATATACACAATTGTATATATTATATATATTGCATTACATATACAATATTAACTCTCTGATATATTGTATTTCAATTTTATAGGTAGTTGTGTTATACCTATTCTTTACGGGAGATATTTGAACAATATATCAAACTATCTATAGAATTGAAATACAGTATATCATATAGTTAATATTGTATATGCAATGTAATATATATAATATATACAATTGTGTATATATTCTGAAAGTAAATATTATATTGAAACGTATTAGAACAAACTGTATACGATGGGGTATACAATATATAAATGAATGTATACGCATAATCTGTAAATAATACACTGTGCTATATGCCGATATTCCTTCAAATATACATCATAAACACATATGAAATACAGAACTATAACGAAAAATTAATACATGTCATTTACTAGTTATACATATATGATTGAATAACATACGTAAACCGAATGTAGAGTTAGACACAAGTACATAACCCAACGAGTTAAAAAGTACTACACAATACACAATAAATAACATACTCATTGCAATGGATAAAGAAACACGTGATTGATGTATTGATACTCATTGCAATACACAACACACGATAAATAACATACTCATTGCAATGAAAAAAAATGAATGATATGAAAGAGACTCGAAATTGGTATAATGATCATTCTCGTAAATTGGTATAATGATATTATATTTGAATATATTTTCCATAAAATAAGAAAATGTTTATGGAAAATATATTCAAATATAATATTACCACATATGGAAAGTATATGCAATTAATATCATAAATCGTTATATTAATTAATAAAAATAAAAAAAATGGAACGTAAATTAAGGAAAATGTTAGGAAGGATAAGAAAATATTTATGAAAAATATATCTAAATATAATATTACCACATATGGAAAGTATATGCAATTAATACCACAAATTGTGATAGTAATTAATAAAAATAAAAAATTAGAAAATAAAATAATAGATTTTCATAACAAATTATGGAAGAGAGATAAAGGGTATATTCGACCCAAAATCACTATAAAAGTCTACGAGTGAAATAAATGGTATATTATGTATATTTGTGTAAATATGTATCACAAATCTATACATTTGCGTAAAAATTCCTTCATTTATTGTATTTCACTCTCTCATTTTCAATTTTCTCTCTTTGTTTAACAAACATTGAGACTTTGATTTGATATATTGGTTTCGCAAATACTTTTTTTCCATCTTCATTTTTTTTCTTAACACTCATCAATTTGTTTTCTTCAAGTTGAAGGGCTTTATTTACAAAGCTTTAAACAAAATTGGAATATTGTAGGCTCTCTTATTTTACTTGACTGGCTTCATTCTTTCTTATATTTCATATTTTGCTTCATTCTTTGCAGTCTCTGCATCTTGTTAGTTTCCAATGTCAAGATTAAGTCTTTAGTATTAGTAATTTGGTCTCTTATAGAAAAGTGGTTTCATTTCTCCTACCTCTTGTTAAAAGTGTATATCATTAGGAAGCAAGTTCTGATGATTTTATACTATGATACCTACCTCTAGTGGAAGTTAAAGTTCTGGGAGAAAGTTTGATGGTGTCGATCGATCTTTTAAAATTGAATAAGTGCTTTCTTATTCAATAAGCACTTTTTTGAGAAAAATATTGAATAAGTGCTTTCTTATAGAGTACATCAGAAGTAGGTTGATTAACCAAACACTATAAAAAAGTATAGAGAAGTTCAAATAGTGGGACTTTGCATTCTTCTAGGAATCACATCTAAGTCACCCTAATCCTACTTATCCTGTAATCATATTGATTTACCATGAACTATGAAAGTTGTAGAAATTGGACTGAAGAAATTTATCAGCAGATGGAGTGAATGGACAGGGTCTTGGAGGAATAATAGAAACAAGAAGTGGAACTATGCCTTCAAGCATCAGTATTACCGGTCTTATTGGACAAATTATTCAATGAAGCCGCCACAATGTGGTTGCCTCATAATAACTGTTGCATGTGAATCCAATAATTTTCATGCCTCCCAATAACTCTTGGATATAAGTTCGAAGTACTTTTCTCTATTCATCCTACGGTGAAAAACTACCGGTCACAATGTGGTGGCCTCACTGAATATTTTGTCTAGAACATCTAAGCTTCCTTGTTGGGAACCGTCATAGGCCCAATCGAGCGATATTTCTCCTCCTTCAAAAACTTCCATACCTCCCTTCCTTCTGCAACATATGATTTCTAGCAGCAGGACACCAAAACTATACGCATTGTTCCATTGGAAACAAGATTTAAGTCTTTAGTATCACTGGGGTTGACTTGAACCAATCTGGAGCAATATGCCCTGTTGTTTCTTTGATATTAGTTTCAATTCTATTCCTACTTTGATATATATCCATTTTCAATAGCTTTATGCCAATCCAAAATCAGAAATTTTGGCATTGTAATATTCATCAAGAAGTACAAGTACATTTTGAGGCTTTATCAATAGATGATCTGCGTGCTGCATTCTTCATGTAAGTAAAGATGCTAGGTTGCTTCACCTTCACCCTTCACGAAGACAGGTGTAGGTGCGCTTTCGCTCGGCCACATGCGATGAACATGTTTTGAGCTAAGTGCATGTTGAGCACTTAAGCGGAGCTTGTGGTCACTCGTTCCTCGCTTGTTCCAATCCTAGTAAAGAGCCTCAGATCCGATTCTACTATTCCATTCCGGCCCTTACTAGCTCTTCACTTGGTTGTACAAAGAGCATGTCCGAGGGGGCTACTACGCTCATCGCACATTTGCATCACCACCAACTCCTACACCTACCACGAACGTCGAATCATCAAGAGTCCTCTTGCTCTTTTCTTTAGGTATTGGACGATCGAAGTCTTGCTCGATGGAACTAGTATATTTCTTCTTAGTTTTAGATAAGAAACAGATTTTTCACTCGTATCTTCTCTCCCATTAGAGAGGGGTAACTTCTTTTTCAACAACTATTATCTCTATATACGACTACTACACAAAAGCAATCAAACGCACTTCAACTGTAAAAGGTCTGAATAATTCATAATCAAGCATTGACCAATCAGTATATTTGGAAGATCTTGTAGACTACATAGTTCATTGGTTAATTTTTTTTTATACCACCTTCACATATTTGCGGGAGAATTGGCTTGCAGTCGCTGTCGTTATTGTTGTATTCTTCGTCAGAAGGCGGAGGAAGATCTCGATCACTTGCTTTGGAGGTGTGATTTTGCTTGCTCTGTCTGATGCCTTTTCTTGGAAATGTTTGATTTTCAGTTTGCTGGGCAAAGAGGTTACAGGGAGATGATCAAAGAGTTTATTCTTTATCTGTCTTTTGGTGAGAAGGAAAGGTTTTTGTGGAGGGTGGAGATTTGTGCGATTTTTTGGAGCGAGAGGAATAATAGAATCTTTAGAGGAATCGAGAGAGACCATGGTGAGGTTTGGTCCTTGGCGAGGTTCTATGTTTCTCTTTCGGTGTCAATCACTAAGATCTTTTGTAATTATACGCTTGGTTTCATTTTACTTGATTGGTTCATTTTTTTGTCAATAAAAGCTCGATTTCTTATTATTGGGTTACAAGTTTTTTCTTTTTTAATTACATTCAAATTTTCAATTAATGTTTTATGTTTCTTTTTTAAAAGTTAGATTGAACACATTTGAGTTTTTCGTTATTGGATTAACTTCCATGTGAAGATTGTATCACAAATATTTTATACTTTAGAAGTCTATTCATCTATTGGGTTTACTCTCTCATTTTCAATTTTTTTTCTCTTTATTCAACAAACATTGAGGCTTTGATTTGATTATTAATTGCTTTCGCAATATTTTTTTCATCCTTAATTTTTTTTCTCAACATTTTTTTTTCAACAATGGTATCAGAGTCTTAGATTTAAAGAGTTGTGATTTTATTTGAGAGTGAGAAACTCAATTTTTGTATTTGAAAAAATGTCTCCTAATTTTGGTGTAAACTCCCCTCCACATTTTAATGGTGAAAACTATTGATTTTGGGTTGTTAAAATGTAATCCTACCTCAAGGCATTTGACCTTTGGGAATCTGTCTCAACTAATGCAGATTCTCAACCATTAGAAGAAAATCTAGCACTGAATCAGATAAGACTACATAAAGAGGAGAAATTGAAAAAATCGAAGACTTTATCCATTATTCAGGGTGCTTTATTAGATCCTGTTTTTGCTAGGATTATTGATTGTAAAATGACAAAAGAAGCTTGAGATAAATTGCATGAGGAATTTGAAGGAAGTGCAAGGGTAAAGGTTGTAAAATTATTAACTCTCAGTAGAGAGTTTGAGATGTTGAAAATGAAGGATTCGGATTTTGTGAGGAACTACACAACAAAAATTTTGACCATCGTAAACTAGTGGTAAAATTTTTTCAGATCAAATAGTTGTGGAAAAAATAATGGCCAGTGTTTCCCGCAAATTTGATTCAAAGATCTCAACAATAGAAGAATTTTTTGATTTGACTACTCTCTATAGCTAAGTTAATTAACAAATTAATTACAAGCTCAAGAACAAAGGGATACAAAAACATGTTGAGGGTGCATTTCATGCCAAGTCTAAAGCCAAGAAATCTGTTGTAGAAGATGATAGACGGGAAACCAAAAATGAGGGGAGCAAGGTGATAACTCTTAATTAATTATAATTACTGTGTCTAATTTCTTTCAATTTTAATTGAATATTGTGTTTAATTGTTGAAATTGTGTCTAATTTAATTTAGGTGGAAAATTGTCGATTATTTAATGGAATTAGTCTAAAAAAACATATTTTAGTTTAAATTCATAAATTAAAATAAAAATTGAAAAAAAAGAAAACAAAAAAAACAAAAAAAAAAATTAAAGTGAAAATTAAAAACTGGAAAAATGAATAAAATAACAAAAAAAACCGTAAATAAAAAATATAAAATTAAATAAGTAAATACATTTATAAGTGTATTTTTTAAAAGAAAAAGAAAAATAAAAGCTTAAATAAATATAAATAATAAATAAGTCTAACAAACTTTGTTTGTTTCATTTGCGAGGTGGCTTGAAAAGAATGATTGGACTTATTCAGGGAAAAACCGACATGTGGCAGTAGTAGAACTCTTCTTCATGAAACTCCCTCAACCTGCCATTGTTTTTTAGCAAAAATTTTAGAATGAAAAAAGTTATTTTTAGTCTTATTTTCAAATATAAATAGGAGACCTTAGTACTTGAGAAGAGACAGTGAGGTGTGTTTCAATTTATTTGTAAAGCGCATTGAGTTTTTTTTTTTTTTCTTGTTTGAGTTTTTTTCCTTTATAGTTTTTATTGTTTTTCCACTCTGTGTGACTAAGTTTTAATTTCTAGTTCAGTGTGATTTAATTCCCAGTTGTAATTTTGTGAGGTTTTGAGCCAAATTGAAATTTTGTTTCTGATTCAAGAATTCTTTGTTTCTTGTTCTATTTTTATGATTGATTGTTACTGATTAAATTGACGCCTTAATTTAGTTTCAATCAATTTAATTCTATCTATGATTTTGTGATCCGTAATTGTCACAAATGATTGGAAAAATGTAGGTTAAATTACAAGTTTAGTCCTTGAACTTTGAGGTTTGTGTTTATTTGGTTCATGGACTTTAAAAAGTGTTAAATAGGTTCATGAACTTTCAATTTTGTATCTATTTGGTCCCTGACTTTTCAATTTTGTGTCTAATATGTCCTTGACCTAGTTGACGTTTTTTAAAATTCATGAACTTACTAGAAACAAAATAGCTTAAGCTTCTATTAGACAAAAAAATCAATTTTATATCTAATATGTTGGGTTAATTTTAAAAAATTGTGAATATGTTAGGGACCTATTAGATACAAAATTAAAAGCTCAAAGACTAATTAGACATTTTTAAATTTCAAGGACTTATTAGATACAAAATTGAAAGTTCAGGGACCTATTTGACACTTTTTAAAGTTCAGGACCAAATAGACACAAATCTTAAAGTTCAGGGACTAAACTGGTAATTTAACCCAAAATGTAGAAGGGGTTGACTAATGTGTGTGTAATTAATGACTTTGCCATTTTACATAGCTTGCATAATAGACTCTAGGGAAACAAAGAAACAAAATTAATTAATTTATAGTTATGTCAATTAGTTAATTTTGGTTTAGTTCTCTCATTATTTTTAATGCTATTATTTAATCAATATGGAACATTATCGTGCCCAATTAATTAAATTATAAGTTTTGATTTTGATGTTGGGTTAAAATCAATTATACTAGGGGAATTTACATTTACTGCGATTTTTCCGAATAAATTGACTGAGTTCTTGAATTAGAAAAATTGAAATTGATATATATTTTTTTTCTTTTAAGCTTATGATCAAGATTACAATTGAATGAAATTTACATACTTGAATTGGAAGTTTCATAATTTTTTTAATTTATTGTTTAATTTATTTATTTTGTTCAAAACAATTCAACCTCCCATCTATTTTTATCATTTTATTTTAACTTTGAGAAATTAATTCCATTGGTTCCCTTGGGATTCCACCTGTTCCATTATGTCTACAAGTTAGATTTAGAAAATTAGTAAATATTTTGGAGGGCTTCGACAAACCCGACCACAAGGAAAAAGTAGGAGCATGAAAGAAAGGTAATTTTCCTCATTGTCGTTATTGTAAAAAAAGACCAATCATGTTGAGAAAAATTGTTGGTCAAAAAACAAGCAAGTCTAACAGTTTGATTATTGCAACAAGGATGGTCATACAAAGAAGTTTTGTTATGCCAAGAAAACCAAACCCAACATCCTCAGGAACAAGCAAATTGCACCCACAATAATAAAGAAACAAATTTATTGTTTATGGCTTCTCATATTGATGACAAAGAGTCAACTTGAGTCAACTTTCTGGCTTATTGACATAAGCCACTATTACTCACATAGCTAAAGATATCAATCTTTTTAGCCAAGTTGATAGAACTATAAAGTCTAAGGTCATTCTAAGACATGACGAGACGGTGCTAGCTGAAGGTAAATGTATTGTCATTATGCATACTAAGCAAGGTGAAAAGAAAATATCGAATGTTTTATATGTTCCGAGATTATCTCAAAACTTGCTCAGTATTGCTCAATTGTTGCATAACAAATTTTTCGTGGTTTTCAAGGATCAAGTTTGTGTTATTTATGACCCACAAGGACTAAAAATTGCAAGGGTCAACATGGTTGAAAATGATTTCTTTTTGAATAGTGACTCTTTATGTCACTAAATGTCAAAGTGGAAGAAAGCACAAGAAGTGACGTACATCATTGCTTTGGTCAGTACAACAACAAACCTTTAAAAAATTCACATTCTTATAATATGTTGATGATTTTTTCAATTTTATCTTATTTGATCAGATTTGTGAAGGTTGTCAAGAAGGGAAGATGCACCTATTACCTTTTCCCCAAAGGTGGCATTTTTAGAGCCAAAGACAAGCTTGAATTAGTGCAAGGTTTGTGGTCCTATGTGCAACATATCCATTGAGAATAATAAATATTTTATTCTATTTATTGATGAATTTACCTGGATAACTTGGGCATATATTTTTTTTTTTTAGAGAACTCAAATTTTCTAAAATTTCAAGAAGTTTATAAATTTGGTTGAAACTCAAAGTGGTTGTAAGCTAAAAAATTTTTAGAATAGATAATGGGAAGGAATATACTTTCAAGTAATTTGATAAGTTTTGTGAAGATTTGAGAATCCAACACCAACTGTCCACTGCCTAAACACCACAAAAGAATGATGTATCGAAAAGAAAAATAGAACCATGATGAAGATGACAAGATGTCTAATCTTAGGAAAGAATTACCAAAGAAATTTTTGGCAGAAGCTATATGTACTGTTGCTTATTTACTCAATTGACTGCCTACAAAGGCAATTGAGGGCAAGATACCTTATGAAACTTGGTCAGGTGGAAATTTTTTTTGTTAAGAACTTGAAGATTTTTGTATCTATATATTATACTCTTTTGTTATTTCTATTAATAGATCTAAACTTGATGAGAGGGAAATTTAAGGAGTATTTATTGGCTATATTGTTGATTCAAAAGGGTATAAATTTTTTTTTTGAACACTGACTAGATTATCTTGAGTCGTAATGTCATCATTGATGAAGATTCTTATTAGGATTTTGAGGAGCAAACAATTGTAAGAGACTCATACACCAATTTTAAAATCTTAGAACAAAATGAATCTTCTTTTGATTCAAATGATTCTAATGATCAAGATTGGCAAGATCCTATTTCAAATGATGATGATCTCGTTGATGCAACTGGTGATGATCCAAATTACAAGGTAAGATCACTTGCTAGTATATATGAAAGTCGTAATCTTGTTATTGTTGAACCAAATAGCTATTATGAAGTTTCACAATCTGCTGAATGGATTGTTGCTATGAAAGAAGAATTGAAGATGATCAATAAAAATGATACATGAGAGCTTGTGGAGCAACCACAAGGAAAGAACGCCTTGGGTGTGAAATGAGTGTTCAGAGTCAAACATAATTTTGATGGTTTGGTCAATAAATATAAAGTAAGGTTAGTGGTAAAAGGTTATGCACAACAACCTGGAGTTGATTATAGGATACATTTTCTCCAGTTGCACGACATGACACAATATGATTGATTATTGCTTTAGTTACACATTTGGGGTGGAAAATATTCCATCTAGATGTCTAATCAACTTTTTTGAATGGTGATCTTGAGGAGAAGATTTATGTGAGTCAACCTAAAGAGTTCATGGACGAAGGTTAAGAAAGCTCTCTATGGATTGAAGCAGGCACCACATGCTTGGTATAGTAAAATTGATTCTTACTTGCTTTTTCAAGGTTTCAGAAAGAGTATGAGCGAAACTACTCTCTATGTTAAGGTTGATAACAACTCTAATCAACCCATTCTTTCCTTTATGTTGATGATATGCTTGTGACTGGAAATAATTATCAAATGTTACAAGATTTTAAAGTCGAGATGAAAAAGATATTTGAGATGTCAGATCTTGGTTACATACATTATTTTCTTGGTATGAAAATTCTTCAAGAAGACAAAGGTATTTTTATTGCCCAAAGAAAGTACACTCAAAGAATTTTGAAGAAATTTAAGATGGAAACAAACCTTCAAAGTTCAAGTATCCAAATATCAAGTGTCAAATCCAAGATGGATCCTTCGAACATGACTTCAAACATTTTGCAACATCAATTGAATATTTAACAAAAACATTATATTCTTCGACATTTGCACTTTAGCAATCATATTATTATGATGATCCTTTATTGAAAGACTATAATCCTTCATCAAAATATTATAACCTTTGTCTAGAAGTTGTCCCAAACTCAAAATATTATTCTTCATATTTGACACAAAATAAACATTAGAGATAAATTCATGCTTTCCATTCTTCAAGTTGATTAAAATCTTACATTTTCCTTTCACAAGAATTTTTGTAGATCGCCAAGTACGATATTTCCACCAACATATTCATCAAGTTCCAAGAACTTGATTTACTTCCACACATGTGATTGTTTGCACCACTATCAAGATACCACGAATTATTTTCACATGTCTCTTCACCTTTGCATACTAGAAGCAAAGATAACTCACCGCTTTTAAAGTCTTACTATGCATAGTTGACATTTTTTTTCAACTTCTGCATTCCCAAGAATAATGACCAAATTTATTACAATTATAACATTCCACTTGACATTTGTTGTACCTCCTGTCATTATTTGATGTTCCTCTATATGCCTGAATAATTTTTCTTCCACGACCTCTTTTGATGAAATAGTATTTGAATTACTCTCATCAAAATTTCTTTGACCGAAATTTTTTTGACCTCGTCCTCTAAAGTCACCACGTCCACGATTATGACCTTGTCCTCGACATAATCTCCTTTTTCTTAGCTATCTTTTTATCTTTCACCTGCAATTTTGATTGAAAAAGTTGTTCGGCGTTGTCTATTTGTTCTTCTTGAGAAGCTTTTTTTTCATGGGTTTGTAAAGTACCCACAAGTTGATCAACGAACATTGTACTCAAGTCCTTTGATTCTTCAATAGCTACAACGATTGAATTGAATTTTTCATCTAATGAGCGAAGTATCTTTTCAACTACTTATTCATCATTTATTATCTCACCATATTTCTTCATTTCATTTACAACTGCTAACAGTCTTGAAGTATAAACTGAAATTGATTCAGACTCCTTCATGTTTAATGATTCATAACCACCTCTCAATTTTTGGAGGCGGACCTTCTCGACTTGGTCTACTTTTTTATAAGTATTTCCCAAAATTTTTCATGCTTGCCTTGCATTCGTTGCTCAAGAAATCTTCTCAAAATTTGTATCATCAATAGTTTGAATAAAATTAAATAGGAGAGAGAGATTTTTTTAAAAAAATCAAGAATGCACGTGGGCAAAATGGACATTCAAAAAAGAAATGCCACAGGCGCAGCTCATGTGTGACCATAACTAAAAAGAAAAATCGGAGGGTGATTAATCAAAACATCCTATTCTTTTTAGCTATTCCTAAGATTTTTCCTAGAAAATATTGTAATCCAATGATTCAAGAGTAAAGTACATAGCCCTCTTAAGATATTTACCATTAATATAAATCAACGATATTACTCTCTCAATTTGCCTTGCCTGCCTTCGTTCTTTCTTAAATTTCTTGTTTTTCTTAATTTCTCTCCATCTTGTTAGTTTCCATTATGAAGACTAAGTCTTTGGTATTGGTAATTTGGTCTCTTTTATATAAAAGTGGCTCTATTTCTCTAACATAAGACTAAAAGTCTTTGGTATTGGCAATTTGGAGAATATTTCTTCTATAGATGAAAAAACAAGTATAACATTATAGTCTAATTACTAATGTGTCTATTGCTTGGAAATGTTGAAACTAAATTAGAACGATTAGAATGACAAGTCTTGGTGATTTTATACTATGAGAAACACACAATAGAGCAACATCGATGACCCATTGATCTTTAAAATCTAGAAATCTATTCTTCTTTCACTTCATTTTAAATGAAAATTTTTGGAAGGTGGATTTAAGGTTTGTCTAAAGAGAAATTGCGCGAAAGAGCATATTTTCAACCGTATATTTCACAAATGATCCATTTTTTTAAAAAAATATCAGCTGTATCCTTGCTCATCCTTATAAAAATATTTTATTTCATTTATACCCTTTAATCTATATTAATGATATGAATGTGATTTATTGTTCCATTAATGAAATCATTCAATTTAGGCAAATCATTATACCATTAATTACATTTATATTCTTTTTTATAATCTTAAATATTTTATTCGATTTTTTTAGATTTATGTTCCAATTGTGTTTGTCGTATACGGCTAAAAATGAGTTATTTTGCCAAAAAGCTCAAATTTTATACAACGCCAAATTTTGAACATTACTCATCTTCCATCCACTGCTAGGAAAAAGTTGTTTTGTTAAATTTCTTTTTTCTCTCTCATTTTTCATTTCGACAACAAATATTGCTAGAGTTTTCATTCCTGCAACAACTTCAACCTCAACCACTTGAAATATGAATAATATAATATTTCTCCTTGAATCACTTTTTTTTTATTATTGTCAATTTACATAGAACACGTGTTTTATTAGGTAGTTTATCATAAACTTCACCATATACATCATTTTGTTCATATATAATTATGTTCATTGCTATTTTTCATTAGTTTTTCCTTGAAATTATTTATAAATTTTTATAGTTAGATATAATATAAAATAATAAAATTGTACACGATATATATGTTATAAACATCATTAGTGATATGGAACAATTTTAAAAATATTCAACATCAAATATATAATATTAAGTATATTGTAAAAAATAAATATGAATAGAAGTATATTATATATACATTTGTATATAATTATATTATATTTTATATAGGAAAGTAGTATAGTCGTATTCACAAACATATATTATATAAACATATGTTAATAATCGTCATATTATTTTGTAAGAAAAAAAAAACATTTTTTTACTCTTGAACTTTGCATGTTGTATCAATTTTAACCTGAACTTTCAAGTTCATCAATTTAAACCTCAAACTTGACAGATTATATCAATTTTAACCCTGAACTTTTAATTAAATCAATTTAAACCTCAAATTTGGCAGATTGTATCAATTTTAACCATAAACTTTCAATTTCATTATTTGAACCTCAATCTTGAATAAGTGTATCAATTTTCACCCTCTGTTAAAACTTATCTGCACCAAATTTCTTCTCAATTGAGTACTTTCAT
The DNA here is from genome assembly GCA_036507285.1 of Trichosanthes cucumerina. NCBI lineage: Eukaryota > Viridiplantae > Streptophyta > Magnoliopsida > Cucurbitales > Cucurbitaceae > Trichosanthes > Trichosanthes cucumerina. Next base: position 60,317,104 of record CM071843.1, on the reverse strand, counting down.
TCTTGAGTCGATCGCCAATATTGATTTTTTTAATTTCTTGTCAGTCTCGAGCTTGATTTGTTCTCCATCTACCACAATAGAAGTAAGGATTTTGAAATCGCTCTCGTTAGAATCTTTGTTTCTTTCCTCTCCAGCATCATTGTTACTTAATCCTTTCATAAGACTATCGATGAGATTAACAAGGTCGACTATGACCAGTTTATTGTGTCCATGGGCGTCATTATGTTCACCACCACCTTTCTTGTTCTCTTCCGCATTTTAGTCGAGTTGAAATCCCTCACCATCGAAGTCAACAAAATCACCATAGTCATTATTGCCTTCAATGACATCACCACCTAAATTTTCTTCACACTCGTCGTCGTTGGTATCAATACCAAATGCGGGAGAAACACACAAGAGTCCATTTGCTTTTGTGTGGGTCCTACTTTCAAGGGTCAAGTTTGAGTTTTCATGATAGTTGCAATCCAATATGGAATGATTTAAGAATTTTTTAGGTGATTTTTTTGTTAAAAAAAATAACAAACATGTACATATCATTAAATGAGTTTGGGCATGTGTGGAGAACCTTTCTAACAGTGATGGAAACGAAAACTTAACCGAGGGTGTAAATTAATACACTATTCAAGTTTGAGGTTTAAATTGATAAAATTAAAAGTTTAGGGTTAAAATTGATACAATCTGCCAAGTTTGAGGTTTAAATTGATTAAATTAAAAGTTTTGGAGTTAAAATTGACACAATCTGCCAAGTTTAAGGTTTAAATTGATGAAATTGAAAGTTTAGGGTTAAAATTGATTCAACCTGCAAAGTTCATGGGTCAAAAATATTTTTTCCCTATTTTGTATTAGTAATAATCATATTAATTTTGAAATAACCTTACCATATATAGCTATAATGTCATAACATAATCTATCCATTTTATACTTACTATATATAATATATAATATTTGATGGGTTCCTAAATATATAATATATCTACCCCTACTATATTTTTAGGTATATATTATATATACCTCTACATGTGAAGAATGGAACTGTCGATGATGGACATGGCTGTCTAGTTTTTTAAATCCCTAGATTTTAGGGGAAAATCATGAAAAATCTTTTCTCTAGTTTATTTCTTATACAAAATAAATGGTGTTTGGAGGGAAGAATATATGTTTCAACGGTTATGGTAAGTATCTCTATATTTTATTTCTTTTATATTTTGCAATAATAGAGGGGTAAATGAGTAATGTTCCTCTATATTTGACTTCTATTTGGCTTGAAAAGTGGCAAAACTGATGTTAATAACAAAATGTATCATTTGTGTAAAATTTGGTTCTCAAATATGCTATTCATGCTGTTAACCCTTGTTTAAATGCACTAGTTACATGTTCATGATAGAAATTCATTTTAAGTTCATGAATCTCGATTTTTTTTGTACTTCTACTAAAAACTACGATGATTACTTTTAGAAAAATACAGATTCATTGGTTCAATGCTTATTTTAAAAATATTTTTGATTAAGCAAACTGTTAGAAGTGTGAGATGAACACTCACAAATAAATAATTAAATAAGGAATATTTGAGAAGAAAACTCACTTGTAATAAAAACTACTCTTCAAGAAGTTACAAACTTGGTTTACACTTTTTCTCTTGAACTCACTTTGTTTTTTTTTTTTTTTTTCTAATTCACTTATTTGATAATACATACTGAAGTGATCCTATTTGTAGGAGGAAAATTCTAGATCCATAACTCTCATATCTAAATACATAAATGTACACTCAATTTCATGAATGTAAAACTCTCATACATGAATAAATTGTTCTTAACTCCTATCCAAAAACTTCTAAATACATTAACCTACTTAATTAAACTATAACTCATGAATGTGTATATTGTGCTATTAAAAAATATGTTTAACTTTCAACATTCTCCCTTAAACATGTTTTTCTGAAAAAACTCGAAGGTTCTCAACTTGTTAAACACATCAACTTTGAGTGACTTTGTGAAAATATCTGCAATTTGAACTTTTGTCTTCACATATTCAACATGAATCTCTCATTTCTTGAAATGTAATCTCGAATAAAGTGAAATCTTGTATCAATGTACTTATAACGATCATGAAACACTAGATTTTTTGCTAGAGCAATTGTTGATTTATTATCCATATGGATAACTATTACGTCTTCTTGCAAAATTCTAACTTTTTGAAGCAAACTTCTCAACCAAACTGCATGACAAACACATGATGTTGCAACACCATATTCTGCTTCACAAGTAGATAGTGTCACAATAAGTTACTTCTTAGTACTTTTTCGATCACGAAGATCTCCAATCCAATCACTATCACAATAACCTTGAAACAAAAATTATTTAAATGATGTACAAAATAATCTATAGTTAAGTGTACCTTTGAGGTAATGAGGAATTCTCTTTGCCACTTCCACATGAGTAGTTGTAGGAGATTCCATAAATCGACTCACCAATCCAACACTAAAAAGAATGTTTGGCCTTGTGCAAGTTAAATATCTCAAACTCCCAATTAAACTTTTTGAAATATGATGGATCAACAACATCTCCATCTTCATATTTGAACAATTTTGTCCCAATTTCCATCGAAGTTGTGATAGCTTTAGCATTGAACATCTTGAATTTCTCAAGAATTTCTTTAGTATATCGTTGAAAATGCCTTCCTCTAATTGCTTCACCTTGATGTCAAGATAATATGACATAAGTCTGATATCTGTCATTTCAAATTCTTGAGTCATTACCTTCTTGAGCAAATACGCTTGCACAATTTCCTGTAAAAATAAGTCATCCACATATAGGCAAACCAACAAAATATCTCAACGACCATTAGTCTTAATATAAAAAGAATGTTCAAAGGGCATCTCACATACCTATTATCATGGAAGTATTTGTTGATTATGCTATTCCACTTTCTTGGCGCTTGTTTCAATCCGTACAAGGTCTTCTTTAATTTCAAGACTTTTGCCTCTTGACCTTTCACAGAATAACCAAGAGGTTGTTCCAAGTAAACTTCTTCTTCAAAATATTTTTTCATTAACGCTTATTTGGCATCCATATGAAAGATCTTCCATTTATTTTGAGCAGTAAGTTCAATTAGCAACCTTATGGTCTCTATGCGCGCCATAAGAGCAAACACTTCATCATAATCAATTCTCATTCTCTGAGAATAACCTTTCACAACTAATCTTGTTTTGTCTCTCCACTTCTCCTTTTTCATTTCTTTTTATCTTGAATACCCATTTGACACTTACTGCTTTCTTTCAACTTGGAAGAGTAGAAAGTTCTAATGCTTCATTTTTCTTTATAGCCTTTATCTCTTCAAATACAACGGTTTTCTATTTTTCATCTTGTGAAGTTTCTTCAAAATGTAAAAGTTCATTGACACCAAAAATTTAAAAAAGAGTAAGATCACTAAAACTTTGACTTAACTTTTTAGTTTCTCGCAAACTTCGTAGATGATGAAAGTGTGCTTTGTTGTGGAGTGATTGACAATATAGTTGGTGTTGATGGAGAAACAATATCACAAGATTCATTGTCTTCTTTAGGAAAAAAAAGAAATTTGTAGTCTTTTGGTTCATCATTCCAATTCTATAATGATTCCTCATTGAACATGACATCTCTAGTTACCACCATCTTCTCTGTAGTAGGATTATAAAACTTGTAGCCTTTTGAGCTTGCATCATATCCAGTGAAAACATGCTTCTCACTTTTATCATGTTTGTCGAGGAATTTTGTTCCACAAGCTTCTAGTAGGGGAACGATTTGACAAGTAAACAACACATTCAACTGTTTGTGCCCACAATTCTTTCTTACTCTTCAAGATGTTGATCTCAAAGTTTTTATATAATGACCACTTTCTTTTTTAATAAGAGCTTTAAATCTCTTTTTTAGTATAATTGGGGTTGGGGGATTCAAATCACAAATCTTGTGATTTACACATTCATCATGTCAGTTGAGCTATACTCTCTTTGATAGAGTTTTAAATATCTTGAATATGTCAAATACTTCTGATTTCTTCTTGACAAAATAAACCCAAGTTTTTTTTGGGCTAAAATCATCAATAAACAATAAGAAATTATTGTTCTAACCGAAAGAACTTGGTTTTATCGGTCCACAAAGATCAGTGTGAACAAGCTCTAGTGGGCTCCTTGCTTTTGAAAAAGATTCTTGGGGAAAACTCTTCGTTGTTTTCTTGCCATTATGACAACCTTAACAAAATTAATCTAGATGCTCGACATATTGCAATTCTTTCACCATGTTCTTCCTAGCTAATAGTCACAAACCTTCAAAGTCAAGTGCCCAAATCTGAAGTGTCAAATCCAAGATGGATCCTTCAAACATTTTGCAACATCAGTTTGAATGTTCAACAAAAACATTATATTCTTCGACATTTGCACTTTAGCAATCATATTATTATGATGGTCCTTTATTGAATGACTATAATCTTTCATCAAAATATTCTAGCAATTCTCTAGAAGTAGTCTCAAACTCAAAATATTGTTCTTCATATTTGACACATAATAGACATTAGAGATAAACTCATACTTTCCATTCTTCAAGTTGATTAAAATCTTACATTTTTCTTTCATAGGAATTTTTGTAGCATCACCATACGATATTTTCACCAACGGATTCATCAAGTTCCACCAACATTGATTTACTTCCACACATGTGATTGCTTGCACTACTATCAAGATATCACAAATTATTTTCACATGCCTCTTCACATTTACATGCTAGAAGCAAAGCTGACTTACCACTTTTAATGTCTTGCTCCTCATAGTTGGCAATTTCTTCGACTTTATTTCTGCATTCTCAAGAATAATGACCAAACTTATGACAATTATAATATTCCACTTGACTTTTGTTATACCTCCTGTCATTATTTGATCTTCTTCCATATGGCCCCAAATAATTTTGTCTTCCACGACCTCTTTATGAATTAGTATTTGAATTACTCTCATCAACATTTCTTTGACCGAAATTTCCTCGACCTCATCCTCTAAAGTCGCCACGTCCTCAACATCGATTTTCTTTTTCTTGGTCATATTCTATATCTCTCAACTGTAATTTTGATTGAAAAAGTTACTCAGTTGTCTGTTTGTTCTTCTTGAGAAGCTTTTCTTCATAGATTTGTAAAGTACCCACAAGTTGATCAACAAATATTGTACTCAAGTCGTTTGATTCTTCAATATAGCTATAACGATGAAATTGATTTTTTCATCTAATGAGTGAAGTATCTTTTCAACTACTTGCCCATCATTTATTGTCTCACCATATCTCTTCATTTCATTAACAACTACTAACAATCTTGAAGAACAATATGAAATCGATTCAGACTCCTTCATATGTAATGATTCATAATCACCTCTCAAATTTTGGAGGTGAACCTTCTTGACTTGGTCTACTACTTTATAAGTATTTTTCAAACTTTACCATGCTTGCCTCGCAGTCGTTGCTCCAAACTTCTCAAAATTTGTATCATCAATAGTTTGATGAACAATGGTGAGCGTCTTTTGGTCTTTTTTCTAATATTTTACAAAGCTTCTCATTGAGTTTGATTTAAAGTCGTGTCATTCTCTGGTTCGTCATAGCCTTTATCAACAATTTCCTATGTATCTTGTGAACCAAGTAGAGCTTTCATACGAATACACCAACTCCAATAGTTCTCTTTTTTCGAACTCAAGCTTTGATACTACTTTGTAAGAAGTGTGTGATGGACACTCACAAATAAATAATCAAACAAGGATTATTTAACAAGAAACAATTCACTTGTATTAAAAAAAAAAAAAAAAAAACTCTTCAAGAAGCTACAAACTTGGTTCACACTTCTTCTCTTAAACTCACTTTGTTTTTCTTCTTATTCACTTACTTTATACAACACATACCAAAGTGTTCCTATTTATAGGACTTATAAAAAATTCTAGATTCATAACTCCCATATCTAAATACATAAACATACACTCAATTTCATAAAAATCTCATACATGAATAAATTGTTCTTAACTCCTATCCAAAAACTTCTAAATATATTAACATACTTAATTAAACTATAAGTCATGAATGTGTAACGTACCATTAAAAAATATGTTAACTTTCAACACAAACAATATAAAAATTTCAAAGACTACTTTTATTTAACTACAAGAACTTTTCTTTTCACAACAACCGACCACTAGCAAGTAGCACTCCCCTTCTTTGGAGCCCTCCACCACAGGGATGGTGGAGCCTATGCACGAACGCCTCTTGGAGTCCAGATTTGAATAGTAGAGGTATTGGATGGATTGTACGAGACTGAGATGGTTGCATAGTGTGTGTTGGGCATAACTATATCAACTCTCGTTGGACCATTTTGGTTATGGAATTGTTCAGGATAGTTACGAGGCTAAGATCAATTTCGAACAGAGGTTTTTCTCTGATGGTGGAATCAGACTCCTTGGAGGTCATTCTCTTGATTGAAGAGAAGATTGAAGATTTCATGGAGGCACGAGATTTTGCAGATATAATTCGTAGCATGCGAAATGAATGGCATAATATTGGCTTCAAACACATTCCACGTTCCTCTAATCAAGGAGCTCATAGACTAGCTCAGAGAGCATCTCACCTTCAGACGGATAAGTTTTGGTCAGAGGAGTCTCTTGGTCTTTATTTCTCTAATTCAAAAAAAAAAAAAAAAAAAAACATTTCGTTTCCCCTAAGAATCATATTAAACTCACCCTAATCCTAGTTAAGCTTATAAGCATATTGATTTACCATGAACCAAAGAAGTTGTACAAATTAGAGAGAAGAAATTTCTCAGCAAATGGAGGTGAATGGGCAAGGACTTGGAGGAACAGAAACAGGAACTATGCCTTCAAGCATCAATGTTACTTTTTTCATTGTTGGTCTTTGAGATGGATCCTCTTGAAGGCACCAAATTGCAACCATCACAAACCTTTCCAACCTCCTCATGTCATCCATGGCCTCCAAATCTTCTTCCATTAGAACATCTAATCTTCCTTGTTGGAGACAGTCATAGGCCCAATCAACTAACAGTTCTCTCCCTCTTTCAAAAACTTCCATATCTCCATTCCTTCTGCAACATATGATTTCTAGCAAGAGCACACCAAAACTATACACATCAACCTTGGCTGTCACTGGGGCTGACCTGAACCAATCTGGGGCCACATACCCTTTTGTCCCTCTAATGCCAGTTTCAGTTCTGCTTTGATCCATCTTCAATAGCTTCGCCAGACCGAAATCGGAAATTTTGACATTGTAGTATTCATCAAGAAGTATATTTTGAGGCTTGATATCACAGTGGATGATCTGTGTATTGCATTCTTCGTGTAGGTACAGAAGTCCTCGAGCAATTCCATAGGCGATTTGCGTTCTGAGGTTCCAACTGGACTTCCTCCCATCACCAAAAAGGAGGTTTGCTAGAGTGCCATTGCTCATGAACTCGTAAATAAGAATGCGGTTCTTACCCTCATCACAATATCCTAGTAGCCTAACAAGGTTTTTGTGATGTGTTTTGCCAATCACATTCACTTCAGTTTTGAATTCTTTCTCATTGTCTTCAAACACTTTGTCTAATTGCTTAACAGCAATAGCACCAGTTTCAATCACTCCTTTGTAAACAATGCCACAAGATCCTCTTCCTAGTTCTTCCTTAAAGTCATTTGTAACTTCTCTAAGTTCTTTATATGCAAATTTACGTAGATTACTTTCAAAACTTTTACTTGGTAGAAATTTACCTGCAAGTTTCTTTTTGTGGTAGAAGAAACCCCAACATATCAGACTGATCAGTATGAGAATGACAAACAGAGAGCTACCCAACAATACAAAAATCACAAGAATTAATGTGTCTTGATTCTTCTTTCCTTTAAGATCTTGGGTTTGCCCTGTGGAATCAGGACTGTAATTTCTTCTCAGTTTTAGATAAGAAACCGATCTTTCATTGCGATCTTCGCGCCCATTTGAGAGTGGTAGCTTCTTCTTCCAACAAGTATCGTCTCGATACACAGCCACCACACAGAGACAATCAAGCAAGCAGGCATTCCTGCACTCTTCAGCAGTAAAAGGCGTGTACAACTCATAATCAAGCATTGGCCAATCAGTATTTGGTAGATCTTGTAATCTATATAGATCACTGGTAGAATTCTGTGCACCTTCTTCACATATTTGTGGGATATTTGGCTTGCAGTTGCTGTACTCATCATTCAGGTCAATAAAGGAATAACCTGGTGGACACTTGCAACTTGGCCTTTGATCATTATTTAATATGCAAATACTATTGTATCCACAAACTCCAGAGCTCAACTCTCCTCTCATAGCCATGCAGATATTATCTGGGATCTTCTTAAAGTCCCTCCAGGTTGTATTTGAAGTGGTGGGATTCTTTGGATGGTTACTTACAGTGAGAACACCATCAAAATTGAGAGTGACTTTGTAATAATGAGTCTCAACTGGATAGGCTCCTTCTGGTCCACTGATATTTACTCTGGATCCATCTCTTTGCAATATATACAAGAAGCCATCCTTGTCAAAAATAATTTGGTAACCTTGAAAGGCTCGTTTAGTATCATATGAACCGTAAATATAGGTGGTGGACAAACTTCTGATATTGAGCACTGCATTACCTTCAGACAATTGAAACTGAAACCTTCCGAGTGAGTAATCATTCTGTGATTTGCGCGACAAAAGAATGTCATCTATCTCCATTTTTTGAGTAGGAAGCAAGGTGTCTGTTAGTTGTCCAAAGCTCTCCCATAAGAGTTTAGAGTTTGAATCTACAAGCACAAAATTGCCTGTATCATTCATCATAGCTACATTAACTGTACCTGAAATTTGACTTAGTTCCCATGCTCCACCTTGAGAGTTGTGAAGCAATAGGCCGTTTGAAGCAGTTAGCTCGACCTTTGAGCCTCTTGGGGCTAGATTTTGGTCATGTCTGGAAAACCAAACTATAGTTTTTTCAGGTAATTTGTTGTACCAAATAGAAAGCAAGAAGAGACCATTATTATCAACTTCCCGAAATCCGAATGCAAACTCTTTTGAAGGAGAAAGCCATGGAGAAGAAGAAACATCACCAGCTATAATAAAGCTACCAATGTTTATTCTGCTATTACTTTGCGCATCAACGACAAAAGGCATTAACAACAGAAAAAGATGGGGAATCACACAAGCCATGGAAAATTTACTATTTGAACCAAAAGAACTGGAAAGATAGAAATCATCAATGGAAAGAAAAAGCTTTGCTGAGTTTTGTGCAATTTGCTTTTCAAAATATATCAGGTTACTCTTAGAAGTTGGAAAGAAGTTGTTCTCTATATTGACTTTGAAGCTTGAGTCATGGCGTACCAAAGGAGTTAGAATTTTGAATGTTCTTTACTTGGTCTTATGTAGCACATCAAGACAAGCTTTTGGATTTGTAAAAATAAAAAGGCAAGACTTTTGGTTGGAAAAAAAAAGCTCAATGCCTTGTCCAAAGGGGGAGTAGGTTTGTGGTCAATATCAAAGCCCATATTTAATTTGAATCTGTCATATCTTTGACAAATATAGAGTGAGAGATTTTCAAGTTTCTTCAAGAACTGTGAGAATGATAAAGAATGAGAATAAAAAATTATGGGATGAGAATAAAATATACAAGGTTGTATGTACTAAAAATAAATTTTGAAATTGAAATTGTCAAACTAGTTACTATTATATATCATATAGACACATCATACACAATTGGAAGAAATATTGTGTCAGCAAAATTGAGAGTGGGATAGAGGGAGGAGGTGGTACCACATTGATGATGTATGTAGTAAAGTTTAGAGGACCAAGAACATTAGTTTCTATTAGTATGTGAGGACAGTAAGAGAGCAGATGAATTATTCTGAATCACATGTAATTGTGTCCTTTGCAGGAGCCCCCATTGCAGGCTCATCTGTGGATTTGAAAGAACAAGTGGTAGGCTATGCCTTTGGCCTAACTGCCTCAATTCTTTTTGGAAGACACCACAAAGCCATTTTACAGTCTAAGAAACCAGAGGTTTTCGTGATGAGAACACGGGGCGGGTTCACGAGTGTGAAGCAACTGCAGAACAAGTTAAAATCTGCAGCAGGACGGGTCGAAACGCATCTAATAGAAGGTGTGAGCCACTTTGAACTGGAAGGCCCTGCATATGATGCTCAAACGGTGAATCTTATCATTCATTTCGTTTCTTCTTTGTCGAATATCAACTTTGTTCGGAATATTTGTGTGGGAACAACCCACCCCTCATCGTGTATTAGCCTTTGTAATATTACGTGTTGTATAGGAAGGCTTTGGCTTAACATATTGTGCATTATCACAGTGAAAAACAAAACTAAACATCTGCCAGAGCGTTGGATATGTATTAACACATATATGAGAGGTAGAGAGAGACTAATCTACATGAAATTCTATTAACTATAGAATAAAGGTTTACAGAGAACATTTCTTTTGAAGTTAAAGCTAGAGATCAAAATAAAACAAGAACTCTTTACTTGGTACAATCAATAAACAAAAGCCAAGGCACCAATAACTGCACAGTTGGTCGTAAAAATTTGAAAACGCCATAGCGGAGTGAGCCTGCTGCTGGTGCTGAGTTTTCCATTCAACAAAATCAAGTTCTTCACCATTGCCATCAATTATTAGCAAGCCTGCAGGTTTAAGCATTTTTCCATTTTGGAGCTTCGGCCACTTTACATCATCATACACGAACCATTGATTGTCCTTGAGAATATGGTTCTCTCCCATCTGCTTGAATCCCAAAAAAGAAATAATAAAACGAGGAAGAAACATGGTCTTCTCACTACCAAGTAACCCAATTTAACCTTTCTTGTTATTTAAAATTAGGGAGAGAAAAACATAATCCATTGTGATTGGGGTGATGAAACTGTACCATTCATTACTCAAGAAGCAAGTTTAATAAATAATCAGATGAGTGAGTTTTTTAGCCTTTCACCATGCTAAGGTTTAACGACAGAAAGCTATTACAAATACAATGATAATAAATACCAGGCAAACTTTTGGATTTCATTTATCAAAGTCTAATAATTGGAGCGAACAATTTTTACAAAATTGGGAGACCAATGACGTTGATAAAAAAAGAGCATAGTAGAAGAAAATGAAGGTTTTTAGACACCATGTACATATACAGAACCAATGCAATATCATTTAAATTATGTACTGTACACCAGTAAGGATGTTTAATTAGTTATTACCACTCTCACCGTCAGATGCATCTTCAAGCTTTGCAATGGCGTTGACAAGGGATTGTTCATGGTCCTGTATTTGAATAGATTCAGAATAAGTTGTATAAATAAAGACATAACAATGTTATTCAGGGTCGAGGATGAACGATTCATACTTTCAGCAATTTCTTAGCCTTTTCAATCTCCATGGGATCGGGATGATTGGCACCAAATACCTTTTCCACCTGTTTGAACAACTCCAACAACAAGAAAAACAAAGGTCATCACTTGAATTAACCAAAAAAATCAACAGAAAATGAATGATGAAAAAGAAATCATATCAGATCCTGCACACCTCCTTAATCAGCGTGTCTGTGTTAAGTATTTCAATATCACCCATAGCCTGCTTCCGAGATCCATTTTGGGATACAGGCAAGTCTTTCCTGGATTGACCCTTTGTGGTCCCTCTACCCCTTCCACCAGCTGCAACTGCACCGCCTCGTGTCATGGACTTCTTATTGCCCCTACCGTGTCCAGGGCGAGCACCACTGCAAGATACTACAGAATCTTCTCGTTCCCACCTAATATCTTCAGGGGATATCTAACAGGGAAGACGCATAAATAATACATAAGTGACAATATTCCACTCCCGATCAGGAATTCCAGAAGAAATATGACTACTGAGTTTATGGCCGGTCATTTCATCATCCAATTTATAGTCTGATCTCTAAGTGAAAAATGAAGCAACATTTTCAGACACACTACAGGTCATCTGGTTTAAAATCAACAGCAATAGCTGTTCGTGGTTCGATTTTACCACAAACTATACAAATTCTTGAACAACAGCATAGATCATAAGCAGTAAACTAGCAAGTGGCCAAGAAAGTATACTATCAGAAGATTGGAAGCAGGTTAAATGTCAAAGACAACATTCCACTCTAAATCACGAGCCCTCCAGAGACATGACAATCTATATTTACTGCTGCTTAAATTATCTTCCAGTTGCTAGTGTGGTCTAAAAGCTTAAAATTATGCACCAAAAAACATTAGAAGAATGTATAAGATAGTTATTACTTCACCAGTGAACAATTGTTACTAGCACTAACCAAACAGATCACATCCTAAAAATGAAACTATGAAACTATGAAAGTACACGCTCAGCTTGATCTAGCACACAGAATATTGCAATGTGATTATAAACATCACACTAATCATCCCACCTATTATGTTTAACTCTAACCTAGTTGAGGAAATACAAAATTGATCTCAAATATAAACTAAACAAAATCTGAAATACTTTTCATTTGTCAGCGTGAATAAGTGAAGAGAAGCCTTTTAATAAAAGAAACATTCTTATGGAGAACATGTGAACTTGGCAATCTAGCAAGCCCGTTGTTTATTTATTTATTTTGAGGGTGGGGGGAGTACCTCTTTAAGGTTGACCCATTCCCATGTCTCGTGTGCTGTATTAATATCATAAACCAAAGCATGACGGCCCTGTCCAAAATAAGGGTCCATAAAATCAAGGAGAACCCAGGTTTGGAGTAAAATCAAATCATTAAAAAACAAACCTCAGCATGGTTATAATCAGTTATAACAGCCTCATAGAAATTGTTGTCTTCAGGCCACCTGGTCCAAACTTTCCGTCCAATTAATGGTTCGTGGGTTGCTCCTTCAGCATTTTCATTTGAAGCAAAGGCTCCTAAAGAACCTCGATTATTAACTTGGCCACTTCCAGTAAGACCTGTATGCATGGACTTCACAACAAGTGCGGCAGTTAATGCATTGCATTGACCAGACAAAGAGGATAATAAAAATTAAATAGAGAAAAATTACTCTAAATTCTTCAATAGGTACAAATTATTAAACTTACTGATTTCGTCTTTGTAGTCCTAGCTCCAGGCGGAGGACCACGTCTCATGGCTGATGAAGATGGTTGTGTACCAGTAGGTATGGCAGGTGCACCTTGGGACAAGGAAGCTTGGGATGTTTTCTGTTTCTTCCGTGATGCTGAAGCAGTCGGGCTGGGTACGGGATCAGCCATCGGTTGATCAGCATTGAGCTTTCCAGGTTGGAGCCCATTTTCCGTTCTCCATTCCCTAAGAGCATTAATCATAACAGTGAATAACGAAATAGCATGATCCATACCAACTGTGGTAAGTAGAGGTACAGGGCAAGCTATATCATTAGCAAAATAAAAGATCACAAATAATCAAACCTTATCCTTTTGATGACATCGTCTGCATTTACCCTAGATAAAAGCTTTCTGTGTTCTTCATCTGATACTCTCAACTCCTTTCTTAATTCTGTTATTAAACTTTCCTTCTCCTGAAAAAAGTTATGATTGTAATTTGTAAGGAATTAGAAAGCTGGGAATAAAAATAAATTGGTTAAATTACAAGTTTAGTCCATCAACTTTTATATTTGTGTCTTTTTGGTCATTGAACTTTGAAAAGTGCGAAATAGGTCCCTGAACTTTCGATTATGTATCTAATAAGTTCATGAACTTTGAAATGTGTCTAATAAGTCTTTAAACTTTCAATTTTATATCCAATAGATCCTTGAATTTTCAATTTTGTGCCTAATAAGTCTTTAATCTAATTGAGATTTTTTAAATTCATGAACTTGCTAGACACAAAATTGAAAGTTTAAAGTCTTATTAGACATAAAATTCAATTTTATATCTAATAGATCAATAAATTTTTTAAAATTTTGAATATGTCGAGGACCTATTAGAAAGAAAATTGAAAGTCCAGGGACCTATTAGACATCTTTAAAGTTTAGGAACCTATTAGATACAAAACTGAAAGTTCAGGAACCTATTTAACGCTTTTAAAAGTTCGGGGACCAAATAGACACAAATTTGAAAGTTTAGGGACTAAACTTGTAATTTAACCAAATAAATTTGATGAATTCAAAGAACAAATAATTAGAGTCTGTTTGGGGTGCATGTTATAATAGTCTATGATAAACTTTGTACCCCAAACAGAGACAATTATAACTCACATTAAATAACTCTGCATCCTAAACACAAATTATATAACTCCACAGACTATTATAATCCATATTATTATAACCCACTCAACATCCCACACAACCCCTTAGAGAAAAATATACCCAAGTAATTGCATCAGATTGAGCTTTAAAAGCACGCAGGACTGAACTATATGCTTCCTGTTCAATGTGGTGGATCTGCATTTCCATATCACCGAGCATCCTAGGTAATGTACAAGAATTTACCGGTCCAGATCTACCGTTCCCAGCAGGAAGCCCACCTCTTTGAAATCTATTTTGATGAGGAGGAGGGAGGTCATCATCTGTTCCTGCAGTTGTTTTACATCATAAAATCTTAAAACTAGAAGAAGAGATCTCCAGATAAATGCTGTCATTCTGGGAAATAATGTATTAAACAAACAAAATTGTCCAAGCAAGTTCATAAGGCACCTTCCATACCGTCTCACAGGCAGTTGCTTTATTACGCACGAAGCAACTGAATTTACACAGAATATAAAGGTCAATTCATTACACAGTATAACACTAGAATACTTCCTTGCTAGTGAATACAGAAGAGAAGACATAACTAGAAGAAATGAGCTAAATGAGAAAGTTATTATAGCCAAAGGGAAATATTATATTGACACAACAGAATGGACAACACAAAAGCTTTCTTTCCTTCCTTCTTAAAAAGAGTTAGCACACGACTCTGTTTGGTACAATTTTCCTCACTTCAACATAAAATGGCAAGCGAAAAGGCCTAATGGAAAGAAAGGAACCTAACTTAACTTCACCCACACTGACTAAAGAGTCTAGGAACAGCTAAGGGAGATAAAGCAAGCAACAAAAAAGAAGAAGAAAAAGGGAAAGAAAAAAAAATCAACATAAAGCTACTCACTTTCATTATGAAATTTGTTTCTAAATGAACAAAGTAGCTGAACGAACTGGAATTGGATGGAATACTTAAAACAGCAAAAAGAAAACCTAGCCATCATCGAGAGTAAAACATAATTCATAAGGCAAACCATTGCTATTGAGCTCTAGAAAACCCTTCAAAAGTTCAAAACCAATATTTTCAATTGACTCACCACTGCTATCCGACGGTTCGTACTCCATGGAAGTTCCTCCACCCAAATTAATGCTAACCCACTTGACCCCACGAAAGGAAAAGCAACTTCACGTCAAACCCAACTCGCAAAACGCGGTAAAATTCCTCAGGATTCAACAAGAACACGGGCGGCCAAAAGTTAACAAAGAACAAACAGACCCAACAAGCAACTTCGCAGAATATGGCCGCAACTCCAAGCTCCACGGCAGCCCTTGAAGTCCAAGAAGCTAAATTTTCCGACACAGGACGGATCGAGTGAGAATCAAGACTCGATCCGCTCGGAAAGTTCAGTAGACAGTAATTGCAAGAATTTCAGGCGATAAATATGAATATGGCGAATCTAAGGATTGGGAATTGAGAAGGATTTTGAGGGTCGTTTTGTGAGGGGGCTTGAAGGTGTGAAAGATGAACGATACACGAGAGAAGCCGTTCTGGGTTCGGAGGGAAGGCGGACTTAAAATCGATTATTGTCTCCGTCTGTGCATTTTGTTTTCCAGTTAATAATTTCGCTCAATTCCGCGATGGGTTTTGAACTTTTATTCGACGTGGATTTACGTAGAAAAGGGTTTATTGCTGACCAAAGAAATTTTCTATATTTCGTTGTCCATGAAAATACATTAAGGGGAAGATAAATGTTTTAGATAGAATATCTAAAAATCATGAGTAAGATAAAAATGGACTATTTGATTTTAAAAAAAATTACACCAGATATCCCAACACAACTCAAGTCTATTCCCCAAACACAGATTTACTGCATTCAACTCAATCCAACTCAACTCTGCACCCCAAACACAGACTTACTGCACTTAACTCAACTCAATTCTGCCCAACTCAACTCTGCGCCCCAAACGCCCAATTAATATGTAATTAATCGGAATCAATTGAATATTTGTAAGGTTTATAGAAAAAGAAAAGAATAATGCAATTGGGCAAATAACTTACGATCAATGTCTAAAACAAACTTCATGAAAGATTGTCAAAAAGGTGTTTACTATTTCTCATCATTGACTATACATTCATTCATAACAAAAGAATTAATGACATGTTATCAAATCTTATCTCCCATGCCCCAAAAAATTAAAATATACAAAAAAATTTATCGTTCACAAAATATATCTAACAAAATAAACATGAACTGTCTAGGTCATCTTGGTTTAGTAAAAGATAGGTGGGGTAGGTGTTCAACCAGTCCTACCAAGAAGATCCAAGCAGTATCTCTTCTTGGATTGTGGTGGGACTTGGAAGAAGCAGTCTGTCTTCCGGATGTCTGCAACTATGGGGATCTTCCTTGGTCAACCCTTCTATTGCATACAGTTGGTTTACAACATCTTTACGTCTAGCAGATTCCATTTCATATTTTTCTTTTCTTGATCACTCCCCTGTAACTTTTCTTTTCGTTTCAGCAACGGAACTTATGAATAATTCAACTTAAACCTCCTTTTTTTTTTGTAACGCCCCGTAAAATCAAATGCATTAATTGTATTTGATTTAAATTTGAATTTTTGGATAATCGGAGGAAGAGTTTAGGTAAGACTTTCAAAGCGACTCTCGACGGGAGAATCCAGGCTATTCAGGAAGAATCGCAGCAATTTTTAAGGATTATGAATATAGAGATTTTTTAGGAAATGGTGTTTCAAAGTCTAAAAAGGATTAGGATTTATGTTTTTAAGAAAGGGGATTAAGATTTCTTTTTTAAAAAAGAGGATTGGGATTTTCTTTTTTAAAAAATAGGATTTCTTGTTCTAAAAAGTATTAGGATTTTTTGCTACCTATTTAAACTAGAGTAATTGCAACTTAAAGGGTGCACTTCAAAACTCTCATCTTCTTCTCCTTCTTTTCTTTTCATCTCACTCTTCATCTCGTCGGAGAATCGTGCGGAGTTTCGCCGGAAAGTCGTCAGACCATCGCGCGGGAAGCCATCAGACCATCGCCAGACAGTCGTCGGACCACCACCGAAAGTCGTTGGAAGTCATCGGACTACCACCGGAAAGTTGTCGGACCGCTGGAAGAGAATCAAGGTTTAGGGAAATTGGTGGAGAGGTGTGTGAATTGATTTTGTGGGGAGATGTAAGTTGAGAAAATTTGGGGAGATATTTGGGAAAGTGGGGAGTTTGGAACTCAACCCAACTTAATGCCCCAAACTGAGTTGGTTTTTTAAACCAACTCAACCTAATGGGCCAAACAACCGCTAAATGTTATAAAATTGAGGAAAAAAATCGGGCACTAAAAATTTTACTAAAACATATAATAATAATAATAATAATAAAAGGATATAAAAATTGGGATATATATAAAGCAAAGAAAAATTAAATAAAGGGAGAAAAGATGGAGAGAAAGTGGGAAAATCAATCCATTTTTGTTCCACCACTGTAAGCCACTATTTATAGAAAACTTGGAAAGCATAATGTGGTCCATTTGGACACCAATCTATGGGCTTTGCTAGACACATGGGAGAAAATCCATCAATTTTTGTTCTACTTTCATTTTCACTATAGCCACTATTTATAGGCAACTTAGAGAACATGATGTGGTCCATTTAGACACCAATCTATGAGTCTTGCTAGACACATGGGAGGCACTTTGGCTATGGAGGAGATGCTACTTGGCATGAAAAAATGAGGGGCACGTGGAATGGGCATTTACATGTGTTTTGTTTACAATACTCCCCCTTAAATGTTCATCTATATAAAATATGTCTCGTTAAAACCTTACTAGAGAAAAATTCAGTGGGAAAAAAAACTCTAGTGAAGGAAAAAGAGTACATATTTTATATAGTTTACTATAATACATTCACTCCCCCTCATGGAGACATCACATGAGATCTCTGAGGCACTGCATTCCAATGCTATGTACTAATTTTTCAAAGGTTGCAGTTGGTAATGTCTTTGTAAATAAATCTGCTAAATTATTCTTCGAACAAATTTGTTGTACAGTGATGTCGTCATTTTCTTCAAGATCATGAGTGTAGATAAGGTTTAGTGAGATATGCTTCGTTCGATCGCCTTTGATATATCCTCTCTTTATTTGGGTTATACAGGTTGTGTTGTCTTCGTATAATATTGTTGGAAGATGTTTACTAAAAGGCGTGTCACATGTTTCACGAATGTATTGAGTCATTGATCTTAGTCATACACATTCTCAACTTGGCTCGTGAATTGCGAGAATTTCAGCATGATTCGAAGAAAGTGGTCGTGATAGTCTGTTTCACTGATCGTCATCATATAGCAGTACCTCCACATGTGAATAGATAACATGTTTGAGATCTAGCTTTGTGTGGATCATATAAATATCTAAATCTGCATAACCAACTAGATCAAAATTGAATTTGTTAGAATAAAACAACCTCATATCAACTGTTTCTCGGAGATAACGAAATATATGTTTAATTCCATTTCAGTGTCTTTTGATTGGACAAGAACTATATCTCGCTAATAAATTCACTGAAAATGCGATATCAGGTCTTGTATTATTAGCAAGATACATATAAGTGCACCAATTGCACTAAGATATGGTACTTCAGGACCAAGAAGTTCTTCGTTATCATCTCGAGGTCGAAATATATCTTTCTTTACATCTAGTGAACGAACTTCCATTAGAATGTTCAATGGATGTGTTTTGTCCATATAAAATCTTTTTAAAGGTTTCTCTGTATAAGTTGACTGATGAACAAATATTTCATCTGCTAAATGTTCAATTTGCAAACCAAGGCAAAATTTTATTTTCCCATGATCTTTCATCTCGAATTCTTTCTTAAGATATTCTATTGGTTTTGATAACTCTTCAGGAGTTTCAATTATATTTAAATCATTAATATATACAGTTATAATAGCAAATCCTAACTGTGATTTGTTTATAACAACATATGGGCATATTGGATTATTTTGATAATCTTCTTTCAACAAATATCCACTCAGGCGATTATATCACATTCGTCCTGATTGTTTTAACCCATATAGTGATCTCTGTAATTTTATTGAATATAATTCTCGAGAACTTGATTTATATGTTTCTGGCATCTTTAATCCTTATGGGATTCTCATGTAAATGTCATTATCCAGAGATCTATATAAATATGTCGTGACTACATCCATTAGATGCATGTCAAGTTTTTCATATACAATCATGCCAATTAGATATCTCAACGTTATTGCATCCACCACAGGAGAATATGTATCCTCATAATCAATACCAGGCCTTTGCGAGAATCCTTGTGCAACAAGTCTCGCTTTATATCTTGTGACCTCATTCTTTTCATTTTTCTTCCTTACAAATATCCATTTGTATCCCACAGGTTTGACACCTTCTGGTGTCAGGACTACTGGTCCAAAAACCTCACGTTTTGAAAGTGAGTTTAATTCTACCTAGATTGCTTGTTTCCATTTAAGCCAATCCTTTCTATGTTGACATTCTTCTATGGATTTTGGATCAAAATCATAATCTTCATGAATAATATCATGAGCAACATTGTAAGCAAAAATGTTGTCAACAACTATATCATTTCGATTCCATCTTTTTCCTGTTATAATATAGTTTATGGAAATTTCATTATTATCCTCAAATATTGGACTTTCATCAATACTTTTATCAGTAGTAGTATTATGGATTTCTTCTGGAACATCCATATCCTTCATTGGATTATTTTGATTATCAACTACTTTTTTTTTTCGAGGATTTTTATCTTTGGAACCCATTGGTCTGTCACACTTCTGACGTGTCTCAGACTCATTAGTGACAACTTATTGTATTGGGATATCAATTTTCGATGAGGCATTTGCAACTAGTATATATGATTTAGTTACTCTCTTAGCATCCGTAAATGCATCTGGTAATTGATTTGCTATATTTTGCAAATGGATTATCTTTTGAACTTCAAGTTCACATTGGTCTGCACGGGGATCTAAATGAGATAATAAAGATGCATTCCATGTAATTTCTTTTTTCAACTTATTAATTCTTCCCCCTAATGTTGGAAATTTGTTTCATTAAAATGACAATCAGCAAATCGTGCAGTAAATATATCACCTGTCAGGGGCTCAAGATATTTAATAATCGATGGGGAATCAAATCGAACATATATTTCTAACCTCCTTTGAGGACTCATCTTAGTACGTTGTGGTTGAGCAATTGGAACATATACTGCACATCCAAAAATTCTCAGATGAGATATATTTGGTTGCTGGTCATAAGCTAATTACTATGAGAATATTTATTATAGGCTACTGGCCTAATTCGTGCTAATGACGCAACATGTAAAATAGCATGACCCCATACAGATATTGGAAGCTTTGCTCTCATAAGCATTGGTCTAGCAATTAATTGTAGACGTTTTATAAATGATTCTGCTAAACCATTTTGTGTATAAACATGAGCTACATGATGTTCAACATTTATCCCAATAGCCATACAATAATTATTTAATGCTTGGGATGTAAATTCACCAGCATTATCAAGAAGAATGGTTTTAATTGTATAATTAGAAAACTGTGCTCTTAACTTAATTATTTGAGCAAATAGCCTTGCAAATGCAAGATTTCGACTTGATGATAAACATACTGAAAGAGTCTATATTAAGAAAGCGGAAGCAATTTCGAATCTTGAACACTCTAAGTTGATCAATTTTACAAAATAAAAAACATGCTCAAATCTGGAAAAAACAAAAAATAAGAACTCATACCTTTGTAGCTCAAAATTCTCCTAATTCGTGGGCAACTTCTTATCCAAGTGCTTTGTGGACAATCTCTAGTGTCTTCCTTACTATCCTCAGGTCTTGGAACAGATTGTGGGATCTTTGATAGAGAGAATTTGAAGAGAGATGGGAGAAAGGTCTTAAAAACGTAAATCAGAAAATTATTGATAAATCTCACTTAATCCATTGATTTCTTCTTCAATTAAAGCAAACCAAAAGCTTCTTCAATCAAGGAAAAGATGACAACATGAAGATGATGAGGATTTAGCAAGAAGGATGTGCTCAATTATGGTGAATTTCAAATTCAAAGAAGCTTGTTCACCATTTTATCTTTGGTCCAATTAAAAATTCAAAATTGAATTTGAATTTTCATTTAATTTTAATTCAAAATTAATATAAAATTAATTTTAAATTAAAATCAATTCATTAATTTAATTAATTAATTTTAAATAAATATTTAATTTAATATCAAATATCAAATTAAATAATTGGATCAATCCCGATTTTTTAAATCGAACCAATATTTAAATCATATTTAAATATTTTCACCTCTACTTTATCATAGTTTAATTCATAATTAAATTGTGAAACGTTAAATATATCGCATATAATTAACGCTCTCTCCCAAAATCGAATTTGAACAATTCAAATTCTTTTCTCTCAAATGTTACAAGGCTTAGTCCGAGCTAGTAAGTGGACCTAATGGACCTACAAATCATGAGCCCCAACGATACGAGATTAACCGACCAAACTCTTTAGCCTAGTTAATCAACATTCGTTAACCACCGGGATACTTCACTAAAGCCCAGTAGTTGCATTCTCCTCACTGTAGATATGTTTTTGTCCACTCGATATAACCATGATTAGTAAGTCGATCATTCACAGGTCGTTCGTAATTAGAGTTAGGTCAAATTACCGTTTTACCTCTGTAATTACTTATTGTTCCTTAAGTCTCACTGATCCTCTAATGAACAATTGGTTTGTGGTTCAACCAACAAACCGAATCCCTCTCGGGCCAATGAGAGGGGTGGGCCCTTTGTTCAAGACCCGGAGCCAATAGTTAAGGGAACAACCTCTCTACTAATCCCTAAAGCAGGTAGGAGTGAATTTCATCTTGCAGAACTATGTTCCCAACTATTTACCTGGTTTTATCCCTGAAATGGGAGGCTTATTGAGTCGACAATCTCATGCCACTCTCACCCATGCAAATCTAAGGATAATCCGAATAAACAGGAGTTAATGGCACGCTCAGGATTAAGATCGAGTTACCTAGGTCATCGTATGAATATAGTTAGTTAAGACAGTAAACAGAGTTATAAAGTCTAAGTGATTATTTCTCGGTCCAGTCTTATGCAATTTCATTGTATAGGGCGCTCTCACTCGCATGTCTCCACATGAACGATTCAGGATCACATCGTTTGTACTTTACAAAGTGGGTCGCGTCCATAGTGTCCGTAGGATAAGGTACCCAACCCTATCCTTATACTATAAACCGTTCTGGCTATAACTTAAACCTGATCCACTTTTATGTCACACATAAAGTTCAAGTATACATTCTATAACCATGGGTTATTTATTGGATTAGGGTTTCAAAATATACAATTCACTTTATTCAATAACATATTTACTGAATAAATCTCAATAACATCTTTATTGCAAAATAGAATATACATTCAATTTACAACACCACAAGTTTTAGGACATACAACCCAACAAACTCCCACTTGGACTAAAACGTCGGTGGAGTCAAACATGTTGAGTAAGAAAACTGCCCTACTGTACAACCCGTAGTCCTAGACTCTCTAGGTATCCCTGAAACACTTTAGCCGTGAGGGACTTTGTAAACTGATCAACAATGTTGTGCTCCGAAGCGATCTACATGACGATCACGTCTCCTCGTTGCACAATCTCCCTGATGAGATGATATTTGCGCTCAATATGCTTTTCGCGCTTATGGCTTCTAGGTTCTTTAGAATTTACCACTGCACCACTATTATCACAATAAAGGGTGATAGGTAAATTCATATTTGGAACAACTTCCAAATCAGTAAAAAAATTTCTAAGTCATACAACCTCCTTCGCTGGTTCGCAAGCTGCGACGTACTCAACCTCCATGGTGGAGTCAACAATACAACCTTGCTTTATACTTCTCCATACTATATATAGCTCCTCCGTTAAGAGTGGACACTGATCCTGATGTGGATTTCCTCGAATCTATATCAGTCTGAAAATCAGAGTCAGTGTATCCAGCAAAGATCAAATCCTTTGCATCATACACAATCATATAATTCCTCGTTCTCCTAAGATACTTGAGGATGTTCTTAACGACAGTCTATGATTATATCCTGGATTGGACTGATACCTGCTGACAATTCTCACTGCATAGCATATGTCGGGTCGAGTACATAGCATGGCATACATCAGACTACCAACAGCTGATGCATAGGGAATGCGTCTCATATCCTCAACTTCTTGAGGTGTCTTAGGATACTGTTCCTTAAATAGATAAATTTCATGCTTGAAAGGTAATAAATCTTTCTTGGAATTCTGCATTTATATCTAATCAACATCTTGTCAATATTAGATGCCTGAGACAGTGCTAGCGTTTTGTTCTTGCGATTCTGAACAATTTGGATTCCAAGGACAAACTGAGCCTCTCCCAAATCTTTCATTTGGAATTGGGTCACTAGCCATTGCTTAACGCCAATCAGGAATCCTGCATCATTCCTAATGAGCAAGATATTGTCTACGTATAGAACTAAGAAAGCTACAGTAGTATATTGACTATCTTTTTGTAGACACAAGTCTCGTCAATATTCTGTTCAAAGCCATAAGATTTGATCGCAGTATCAAATCTTATATTCCAGGATCTAGATGCTTGTTTCAATCCATAGATGGATCGTTCAAGGTTGCAAACGTTTTGCTCTTGACCTTGAATAATGAACCCCTCTAATTAATCCATATAGATACTTTCTTCAAGATTTTCATTCAGAAAGGTTGTCTTGACATCCATTTGCCAAATTTCATAATCATAAAATGTGGTAATGGACAAGAGTATTCTAATCGACTTAAGCATGGCGACAGGGGAGAAAGTTTCTTCATAGTCCACCCCTTCCCGCTGGGTATAACCCTTTGCCACAAGTCGAGCCTTAAAGGTTTGTACCTTACCGGCTTGATCTCGTTTTCTCTTGTAGATCCACTTGCAACTGATACGTCTTTCACCATCTGGTTGATCTACAAGTTCCCCGACTGAATTGAAGTACATTGACTCCATTTCGAGGTCCATGGCTTTAATCCACTGGCCTCTATCTATATCATTCATTGCCTGTTTATAGGTCAATGAATTCTCTATGCCATCATCAGGTATGACGACTTGGGTTTCAGTTAAACCCATGTAATGGTCGGGTTGTCTAACATCCCTCCCACTATGTCGAGGCATTCTTAACTCTTGAGAAGGACCAGCTTGATCAACAACTTTTGGTGATTTATCTGTAGCTTCCCTGGAAATTTCGCTCAAGACAATTATGCTACGAGATCGATGATCTCTCATGTGGTCTTCCTCTAAGAACGTGACATTTGTCGACACAAACACCTTGTCCACTTGAGGATCATAAAACATACCACCTTTCGTTTCCTTGGAGTATCCTACGAATATGCATAATTTTGAACGATGTTCCAATTTCTTTGGACTGAACACTAGCACATGTGTCAGACATCCCTAAATCCTGAAGTGACGTAAACTACCTTTAAGCCATTTCCATAACTCATAGGGTGTTTCTGAAACACTCTTAGAGGGAACCATGTTCAAAATATATGCAGCAGTTTCTACTGCATATCCCCAAAACGAACTAGGCAGCTGAGCATAACTCATTATAGATCGAACCATGTCTAACAAGGTTCTATTTCTCCTTTCAGATACACCGTTCTGCTGAGGTGTACCGGGTGCTAAGAGTTGGGATATGATTCCATGTTCTATCATATAGTCTTGGAATCCCAAATCCATATACTCTCCACCTCGATCTGATCGAAGTGTTTTAATCGTTTTACCTAACGAGTTCTCAACCTCTGCCTTATACTCCTTGAACTTTTCAAGGGTTTTGGAATTATGATACATTAGGTAAAGATAGTCATACATGGAATAATCATCAATGAAACTGATGAAATATTCATACCCTCCCCGTGCCTTGACATTCATTCGACCACAGAGATCCGAATGCACGAGTTCCAAGGGTTCGTTGGCCCTATAACCTTTTTCAGAAAAATGTCGTTTAGTCATTTTTCTCTCAAGACAAGACTCACATGGTGGTAAGGAGTTGTCCTCTAACTGACTTAGAAGACCACTCTTAACCAATCTCCCAATCCTATTGAGATTAATGTGACCAAGTCTCAAGTGTCAAACATAGGTACATGGAGAAAGCTTCTGCCTTTTATTTTGAGTATCAGCTGTTTTAAACATCTCGGTGTTTAAAATAGCTTTTATCTCTGTTGGTCTTAACACATATAAGTTGTTTTCAAGTTTAGCATAACATATTTGTACACCTCTTTTGTAAATGAACACTTCATTATATTCAAAAGATACTTTATACATATGTTCAAGTGAACAAGAGATAGATACAAGATTTCTTCTGATTCCAGGAACTAAAAGTACATTTTCTAATAAAATGAATCTATCTCTAAATAACAACTTCACTGCTCCCACTGCTCTAGCTGAGACAATCTCTCCTGTTCCAACCTTGAAAGTTATCTCACTATCAGCAAGCTGCCTCTAGGAACTAGTTTCCTGAAAAGAAGAACACACATGGTTAGTGGCTCCTGAATCTAGTATCCAGGTATAATCATCATGTTCCGCTAAACATGTTTCAACAACAAGTAAATCATATTTACCTTGTTTTTCTTTATCAACTTTCTTTTCCGCAAGGTACTTCGGGTATATTGAAAATTGAAAATATCTTATTTGATTTAAATAAAAGAAAATATAAAAATAGAGAAAAACAGAATAATGAAAAAACTAAAGGAAACAAGAAAGAGAAAAAAAAATATAAAAATTGTTAAAAATTGTGTTTGGTTGGACTCAAACTCAAGAACATGGGTATATTGAAAAGCCAACCAACCACAATGCTAGAAGTTCATTTTCTAAAAAATTTTGAGATGAGACGGCTATTTGCCATATTGTGCACATTTGGACATAAGAGACCATCCTCCGTTTTTTTTTACCATATGCCACCTGTAAAAAATAACAATATTAATATAAATAGTTTTAAAACTACAATATTTTTATAATAAGTTTTAAAAAGTACAATATTAATAAAAAAAAAAAAACCCTGAAAGTGACTACATAGACAAAATTAAAAAAGTGCCACAAATATTAAGGACATCATTTATATTTTTAGCCAATAGGTTATCTAAAATGATCTCTAGCATGATTTACTCTTTTTTAGATGAAGGTTGAATTCTAATAAATCGTAAATTTATAATTCCTTATATTATGGGTAAAATTGGACCTAACTAAATACTGTGACGGAAGGAAAATCATAATAAATGATCTTGGAAAGAAAACGAACTTGAGACCAAAGGCAAATTAGGGTTTGGGCCCAATTAACCACACCCAAAGCGCAAACAAGCCTTTAAAAAGACACACCTTGAGCTAAAAGTCTAAGGAGGCGGGTTGGTTCATGACTACATGTTTTGTCCTCACTCACATGCTCCTAGAAAAATTCTAGGGAGGTCACCCAACATGGATTGCTCCAAGCCAAGCACGCTTAACTTTCGATTTCCTATGATTGAGCCACCGAAAAGGAAGGTGCACCTTGTTGGTATATGATAATTCTCATTTATGAAGATTATTTATATTTAAACTTAGTCATTTTTGTCTAATTTATTTCAATTATCTATCTTGTGGCAAGCTAAAAAGTTTTTGTGAAGGAAATGAGAAGAAGAAAAAAATGCCAAAGAAATTGCAGACGCATTTTCACCAGCAAAGTAATCAAACAAGCAAGCCAGAATGCAAGAAAAAATGCTGGACAAATTGCCACTGCATTTTAGATTTTCCAGACACACGCGCAAATTTCGGGATTTCGAAATTCAAGGGGATTATTGATCAATTTTTTGAAAGACCTAGCTGGAAATTACATCTAAATCATTCCCCATGAATTAAGGGATGATTTGGAAGGAAACCCTAACTCAAGATGGGTATATATAAGGAGTCTTCGATGGGTTTTAGGGACACTTTTTCTTCTTCCTTACGACTACACTCTTGAAGTTTTTCGTAGGATTTATTTTCATGTTTCAGTACTATTTTGCAACAGCTTTATCTTCTCGTTTAGCTTGTAATAACTTCTCGCTCGGTCCCTCTTTTACACAACATTAGAGGTGAAGATTCAAAACTCGAGTTTGGGTTTTGTAGTCGGCTAACAAGGGAGTTTTTAGGTTTTCCTTTGTATTTTACTTATTGTTATTTAAATTGAAGGCTACTTTATATCCATTTTGTTTTAATTCTTTATCAAAGTTATCCATTGGAATTGTTTTGTTTACTGAATAAAAGAAAGAAGTCTTATTTAACTTTTCCTAGTTTGGTTTTCGAATAAGTTAGCAATCTTGGAGTTTACTGTTTACTGAATTCAAAATTTCTAAAATTCAACATGTAAATCTTATGTTTTCCTTAGTTTTAGCCATGAGCTAAATCTCTCTTTAGGGGTTCAAGTTGTGAATGCCCTAGAAAAGAGATGTCAAGCTTAAAGTAGCAAATATAGTTGTGTCGACACTAAACCCTAAGTTTGATTTTATTGAATAAATGTGAGCAACCCTAGCCGATTACTAGAACTTGTTCAACAAGCTTGTACTTGATACTGAAAGGGCCAAGGAAAAGCGGATCTCGTAAAATCAACGGAGGAAATGACTTAGACATAAGCTCCGAAACTTCGACCCTAGACATAGGGCGAGACTCCGAGACCAAGAGGGTTGTGTGTGAGTACTATCTAAGCTTAATTAGTCATAGACATATGAGTTTAATTGCTTAGACTCCTAAAGGTTTCGAGAGCAAAACCAAATAGGAGAAAAACCCCGTTTACTTAAGGTTAAAGATTGTCGGCACAATTGCAGTTTCATTTTTAGCCGCATTTTCTCTAAATGGAAAAAACAGCTTGAATTCCCTTCCTTTTATCATTAATTTCGTTTTCTTTGTATTTAGTAATTTAGTACACTATCTCTTCAACAATTTTACAACACTGGCTACCTCTCTTGCGTCTTTCATTTCAATTGTTGTAATTTCGATTAAGTTTGTGAAACTGTTCCCTATGGGAACGATACCCTAGAGTATTCCAGTGTTATTACTTCGATCACGTGCACTTGCGTGTAGCGTTATCAGTATAGGTAGTAGCTATCAATTCTTTTAAGCATTTCTCAACTATACTTTCATACCCTTATGGTTACTCTCATTCGAATGTGGACTTGGTTCATTCATGTACCCATCTTCCTTGGGCACCATACTTTCACATCCTCAGGATCTCTCTCATTCAGATGTGGACTCGATTCATTCATGTACCCCTCTTCTTCGGGTGTCACATGCCCACCAACTTCCTCCTTGGTTCATCCCTGAATCACATGTTACTGGGAGAAATTCCACTCTGATACCATTTGTAGTGCCCCAAGCCCAGAATCTCCTGCGACCTGGTCACGTCACCATATCATCCATACCATCCTTGAGCCGCTTGCGAGAGTGAAGATTTTTTTCACAAACCAACATGGATCCTTTCAGCATGCTTTGTCCTTACTCACATGCTCCCTAGGAAAATTTCCAGGAGGTCACCCAACATAAGATTGCTCCAAGCCAAACACGTTTAACTTTGGAGTTCCTATGATTGAGCCATCAAAAAGTAAAGTGCACCTTGTTGGTATAGATAGTAGTTATCAATGCTTTTAAGCCTTTCTCAACTATACTTTCATATCTTTATGGTCACTCTCATTCGGATGTGGACTCGGTTCATTTATGTACCCCTCTTCCTCGGACATCATACTTTCATATCCTCAAGATCTCTCTCATTTAGATGTGGACTCGGTTCATTCATGTACCCCTCTTCCTTGGGCGTCACAAGCCTTGTCAGTTCAGGGATGACCCTAACGGGTCTAGTTCAATCCCTTTCGGTCCAATCCAAAGGCTCTAGGCCAACCTCATGTAAATAGATAATTATAACTTTAATGGAGGTAACTCTAACTAAGTCCTCTTCTCCTAAACTAAGTTTGATATACTCTTTCTCTATCTCTAACTAAGAATTGGAGGTTGTGTGATAAGTACCATATCGTTGTGCATTGTTTCCTATTTTATAGGTCACATCTTTCCCTAGAATAAACAAATTCATTGTTGAAGCATGTACTCGACCAAGGAAAGTGTCATTTGCCCTAGTTCAAGCATACATATGGGGAAGAAGTTCGTGACGCATGTAGACCCTTGGAGCTATGGCCAAGACCTACCATCCATGAGGGGGAGAACGAGACCGACCTAGGAATTCCTAGAAAGGAATGAGTATACTCAAGTAAGATTTTGGTTCAAGTAAAATCCTCCTTGAATAGAAGGAAGATAGGGGATATGTTTCCCTTTCAAACAAACAACAAAATTGGCTAAAAAATTACAAAAGAAGACTTAACTACTCACAAAAAGAAAAATTACCATTAAGGAAGCTAAACTAGGACTAACTAGCCCAACCAACACTCGCAGTTGTGTCCAAACTGTTTCATTTGCATAAGGAGTGGGGTTAACCATCATTCTTCAAATTTGATCTAATTACCATACATGTTTCAAAGTTAGGAAATTTCTAAATGATGTCAAGGATTATTGTATAATTAACCTAATTCTTCAAGACTTAATTGTGGTGCTTTCAATCATTATAATACAACTTTTTCAGACAAGATAATAAATGAGGTCAAGGGTAGGTTCAAGTTAGGGCAGGGAATGTGCTTAATATATATGTATATGTTTTTATATAATTAACCTAATTTTTCAGGAAAAAATGTTGGAATTAACCAACCATAATCTCCATTGTTTTTTTTTTACTAGAAGTTGGGAGATTCGAACCATTGATCTCGTGATTATTAATACATTTAATATGCCAATTGAGTTATGCTATCTTTAGTCATGGTTGATTTTTATATAGTTGTTTTTGTTTTAGGAAACAATTTTCATTGTGGTTGATTTGCCCAAAAAGTGAAACATGACATGAACAGAATAGTTTATTATAAAGTTTAATAACAATACCAATAACAAATATAACAAGTATAACAAGTCTTAATCATTGTGATAATTAAATGATATAATATAATCATCAAATTTACAAACAAAAATGTCAGGATGGCTGAGTGGTCTAAGGCGCCAGACTCAAGTTCTGGTCTTCGTGAGAAGGCGTGGGTTCAAATCCCACTTCTGACAAGTATATAAATAGCCATGAACTTTCAAAGACAACAAGATTTTAGGGTGTTAAGCTTAAAACCCCTTATAGTTGCATGCATCTTTTGGTGGGTTTCATAAGACTATTACTAAGACCAACCCTTTTTACCTTAAACCCTTTTTAAGTACAGAAAGGCTCATTATGTAGACATACTACAAAAAGAAAAAACATAAAACAAAGTATAAAGACTTTCAAACTATGGAGCTAAATGGGTAAGGGCATGGAGGAACAGAAATATCTACATTCCCAGCAAGCATTAGCATAACCTTTTCCATGGTGGGTCTTTTGGATGGGTCTTCTTGAATGCACCAAATTGCTACTTTTACAAATTTTTCCACTCTAAGAAAGTCATCCATGGCCTCCATGTCTCCTTCAATCAAAACATCCAATCTTCCTTGTTCATAACAGTCATAGGCCCAATCAGTCAAAACCTCTGTCTCTCTTCCACTATCACCACCACCTTCCATCTCAATATTCCTTCTGCAACATATGATTTCTAGTAACAACACCCCATAACTGTACACATCGACCTTGGCATTCACCGGCGAAGATCTGAACCAATCTGGAGCCACATATCCTCTTGTTCCTCTGATGCCAGTTTCAGTTCTACTTTGATTCATTTTCAACAGCTTTGCCAACCCAAAATCAGAGATTTTGACATTGTAATCCTCGTCGAGAAGTATGTTTTGAGGCTTTATATCGCAGTGAATGATGTGTGTGTTGCATTCTTCATGTAGATATAGAAGTCCTCTTGCAATTTCATAAGCTATTTGAGTTCTAAGCTTCCAACTCGGTTTTCGATCACCATTGAAGAGGAAACTTGACAATGAGCCATTGCTCATGAACTGGTAAACAAGCATGCGGTTGTTTCCTTCATCGCAATATCCAAGCAGACGAACCAGATTTTTGTGGTGTGTTTGCCCAATTGCATTCACTTCAGTTCTGAACTCCTTCTCTCTGTCTGCTTCCAACATTCTATCCAGTTTCTTGACAGCAACAGCACCAGCTTCTATTGTCCCTTTATAGACAATGCCACAAGATCCTCTTCCTATTTCTTCCTTGAAACCATTTGTTGCTTTGTAAAGATCTATGTATGCAAACTGGATTAAATTGCATTCCAAAAATAAATTCTTCGTGCACGTTTCAGCTAATATCTCCTTTTTGAAGACAATGAAACCTAAACATTTGAAACCCAACAATATGAAGATGACAAGAACAGAGCTACCAAAGAGTGCAGACATGACAACAATTATTCTGGTTAGTTTCTTTTGTGTTCTATCAGCATCTGGGAAACTCTCAAGGGAGGCATTTTTTCTTAATTTAAGGAAAGAAACAGAGGTAATACTCGCATCTTGTCGTCCATTTGAGAGTGGAAGCCTTTTCTTCCAACAATCACGACCTCCAAACACTGCTAACACACAAAGGCAATCTTCCAAGCAAGAACTTTTGCAATCTTGTTCATTTAAAGTGGGAAAACGCTCATAATCATTCATTGGCCAATTTGTATTTGGAAGATCCACCATTTCATACAGATTCTGGTTGAAATTGCCAGCACCTTCTTCTTCTTCTTCCTCACAACTCTGTGTGATATCTGGTTTGCAATTGCCAGATTCATCATTTGGGTCAACTAAAGAGTAACCTTGTGCACAATTACAACTTGGCCTTCCATTAGATTTCAGTGTGCAAATACTATTGAATCCACAGGTCCCAGAGCCAAGTCTTTCAATTGGATTTACATTCGAAAGGCAAATATTGTCAGGTATTCTAAACAAATCCTTCCAGCTTCCGTTAGCAACTCCACCAGTGCTCTTAGGATAAGAACTTACAGTCAAAACTCCATCAAAATTCATAGTGACTCTGTAATAATAAACCTCCACGGGGTTACCAACACTAAGTTGCGTAATGTTAACTTGTTCTCCATTTCTTTTCAGCACATACAGAAACCCATGTTCATCAAAAACCACTTGGCTACCAGAATTTTGTTTATTCGTAGAATCAAAAGTGTTGCTAATATAATATGCATCATACGGATAGCCAGAGGGCAAATTTATGGTGTTTGAAACAGCGTTTCCATCTTGAAGCAAACGAAACTGAAACCTTCCAAGTGAGAAATTACCTTGCGATTTGCGAGAGGAAAGAACGCCTCCTATCTCCAATTTCTGCGTAGGAAGCAACGTGTCCGTTGGATAAGTGAAGCTCTCCCAAATGGATCCATTGATGGCATCCACAAGCACGAAATTGCCTGTATCATCCATCGTGCCAAAAGCAACAGAGGCCGTAACAGGCTCCGATTTCCAAATTTCTCCACCGTTAGGGTTTCGAAGAACTAATCCATTCGAAGTAGTGAGCTCAATCTTCGATCCTCTTGGCGCCAAAATAGGATTGTCGTCGCCTGCTTTGGCAAACCAAACGATGTTGTTTTCAGGTACTTTGTAAAACCAAATTGCAAGCAAAAAAAGATCGTCATCAAGGTTTTGGAATCCAAATGCGAAATCGCCAGAAGGAGAACGCCATGGTCGAACAGAAGAGTTACCGGCAATGAGAGAGGTGCCGGTGGATATTCGAGTTCCATTTCTTTGAGCACAGACAACGACGAAACTCAGCAACAAAAGAAGAAAGGCACTTACCGGAGCCATGGAAAATTTTCGATTAGTTTGATTCTGAAGAAGCAAACGAAGAAGAAGAAGAAGAAGAAGAAGAAAGAAGGATTGAACACTTGCAAAGCCATGTGCTGTATTTCTTCCTTGCTTCTGAAATTGGTTTTTTAAAATCGGGTTTCGTTGAAAATTTCTCACATAAAAGAAAGTTTGACTGTTTTTTTCTCTCTATTTTATATGATTTTTTTTTTTTAACAAGACTTGATTCCATCTTCCCACACACCACTCCTTAGCTTGTTTTTTATAATCATTCAAGGACTTGTTTGGCGGTTATTATAAGATTTCTTATAATAATTTGTGAAATACTTTGCAACCCAAACACAGACTATTATAACTTCAGACTATACTATTCTGCATTTTAAACAATATTATATATTTCACATATTATAATAACTCATATACTATCATAACTCTATGTTATTATAACTAACTCGACGCCCCAAACAACTTCTTAATTTTTTAAAATTAAGATTCAAAATACTATATGTTTTCTTTATTTATCTTGTACCTGTTTTGAAAACTAAAAGAAATAATAGTTTTTTAAAAATTTATTTTTGTTTTTAAAATTTAGATAGAAACTTAAATGATATTTTAAAAAATATGAAACTAATCATAGAGAAAATATAAAAGAACAAGTATAATTTAAAAAAACAAAAACCAAATGATTATGATCTTAATTTTTGACAATTAAGAGAGAAAATATAACGAGGATATGAAAATTCGAACTTTTAACTTCAAAGAAGAAATACAATTTAATTATTGTTGAGTTAGGTTCACTTTCACTATTTTATATGAGTTTCAAATGTCTACATTTATGTCAGGGCATGACATATATTTATAACATAAATAAGTAGATAGTTGGATAAAATAATTTCATTTAAAGAAAAAAATATTTCATGACTGCAATAAAGTTTCTCAATTTCTTGTTTTAAACTTTCAAAGTGTAATAATTTTGAACTTCTAAATTTATTTAATTTAAGCCTCTAAATTTTAAAAAAATATTTGAATACGTCTTTTAATTTTATTAAAACAACTTTAATTGATATCTACAAGTTAGATATTTGAATCTCAACTTACTTTTTTTTTTTTTAAAAAAAAAAGACCCACATGGTTGAACTAAACATAAATGTGGAAGAAATTCATTCAAAATTGTCTTATTCTAATTTTTATCTCTTTATTTAATCAAAAGAGAAATTCATAAAGATTTTACCTATTTATTTGTGATCTGATTGTAAACGCGTCTTCCACCGGACGAATATATATATATATATATATATATAGTATTTTATAGTATTTGAAATTTGATGCCATTTTTTCAAATTTTCTTTGTTGTTTCACTTTTCAAGTTCAAAGATTAGGTGTGTTGACGTTGACAAATTAAATAATGTGTCCTTGATGTTTTAATTGGTCTTTCGGAGGGTTTTTTTTTTAAAAAAAAAAACTTTGGGTCATTTTCAAAAATTTGAAAAAAAAAGCTCATTTTTCAAATATAAAACTGCTTCTTGAACTTTTAAAAACGTGTTTATAACCATTTTTCTTCTTCTTCTTTTTTTTAATGGAAGCTTCAAAGTAACTGACCGGGTCAACTTTCTGGCTTGGTGACACTTGTCCACATTGACTTTTTGGATGAGAATAAGTAAGGACTTTAAATCTTCTTGTTTGGAACAAAGTTTGTAAGTATGGGCATGAGTATCACTTATTTCTATGCATCACTTTTTCTTATGGTGGATGAGTTTTCTATACCTTTCATAGTTTTGTTTATACTCATCTATCTCTTTTTCTCCTTGTTGTTTATTAATATATCTCTCTTCTTTATTAATATTTATATATTTTTATTTATTTATTTATTTTCAATAATCATAATTAATTATTTAATTAAAAATATTTATGATCAATTTATTTATTTTTATTAGTTGACATTAATTTTGATTAGTTAATAAAATAATATTTTTAAAATTAATTTCATCAAACAGCCATAAACATTCATTATAAAATTCATTATAAAAATATTAAATCACTAATTAATATTATATTAATCAATTAATTATAAATATTATTAATTATTCACGAGTTATTTGTGATTAATTAATAATTAATTTTTTATTAGAAATATTAATTAATTATTATTTTTAAATGCATTTTTATTATTTTATTAATAATAGATAATAATATAAAAAATTTATAAGATAAATATCATAAAATAAATTTGTACATTATTTATTAGATCGTAAGTATATATTACATAAGATTTATATATTAATTTCGTCAAATAAATATAAAATATCATTTTTTTACATAAAAATCTGATAGCATTCTCATATAGAACCAAACACAGTCATCTTATTCCCAAACATTTATTATTCTCAGAAATCTTATTCCCAGGTATCTATTACCTATTCTCATCCAATAAAACCTTAAACCAAACGACTCTTATGGATCAGTAAAAATATATTTTTGGTCTCAATTTACATAGTTGTTTCTATTGAGCGTTTGAATTTCAAAATCAGACAATTAAATCCATAAATTTTATGAAATAATTTTATTGAGTCCCTCAACCCCTCCTAGTGAACTCACCACACCTCCCTTTCTTCTTCTTCAAAACTCAATTAACCACACCTCTTCCTTTTCTTGTTCTTCTTCTTTAAAACCCATCCCCAACCACACCTCCTCCTTTTCTTCTTCTTCTTCTTCAAAACTCAAATAAACAACTCTGAACACGAATATAAATCTTTCTTCATGTTCCTTCCCCTTTCCCGTACCTCATAAATCTCTATTTCAGGTCGTCTTCTTCTTCCTCAAGTTAAAAAATCAGACCTCGAACAGAAGAAGCTAATTTTCAAAGTTTATTGCAGCTAGAGGCAGCAGAGGGAACCACACTGCTGGACCTCGAACAACTTAGTCCGATGAAGCTCAGGAAAAACGAAAGAGGGTTTATTTCAGTCAGAGGCGGTAGAGGGTCTGAAAATGTCCTTAAGAGAGACGGCGGCGGTGGCGGACTTAGTCGCCAACTTTCGAGCAGAGGAAAGAAGTTGGAGAAGAAGAAGGGTCAAGAATCTCCCAGAGAAAATAAAGATTTTTCTTTTTCTTATTTGAATTATTATTATTTTTCTTATTTTCTTATTTGAGTTATTATTGTTATTTTTATTTTAATATTAAAAGACAACCACGTCATCATTCCGCTCAATATTAATGGTGGAGGGACTCAATAGAACTATTTCATAAAATTCAAGAACTTGATTGTTTGATTTTGAAACTCAAGAACTCAATAAAAACGACCATGTAAACTGAGAGACCAAAAATGTATTTTTCTCTATATTGTTTGAGCTTCATTGGAGTTAATTATACAAAAATCTTAAACCTCAGTACATATTTCAATTGGAGTTTGAATTAAGTTTCATTTTTACTCTTTAACTTCATGACTTTTTCTATTACATTGAAGATCGAAATATGAGGAGTACAAGTGACATGTTCGATTTATGCTTGTATTATTTCAAAAGTTTCATTTCGACTCTTAATTTTGAAATTGTTTCAAAACAATCCTTCTATTAGCTTTCCTATTAAAACAAAATGGAAATTAGACATAATGGGTGAGGTGTAAAACAAAAATTAGAGTCTTCGTCACATTTGAGATAACACAATTTAATTTTGGGGGGAGGGAAGAACAAATTTGGGATATCAAAAGATTTTGAGATAAACAAGATTGAAAGATAAGGACTAAAGTAAAACTTTTGGAACATATTTGAAACTTACCTCAAAATTTGAAATCATAATTGAAATCTACTACATGTACTACTATTTTTACAACTTACCATTACGTCAAGAGATTAATGGTAAAAACGAAGCTTTAAAACATTCAAAGGTGTAATTAAAATCTACCCAACAAGAGGCATTTTGTCTAATTTAACTTATTTGTTTAAAAAAATATTTAGTAGAATATAAAAATAAAAGGTAAAAATAAATTTCATATTTCATTAATAATTAACTTTAATTTCAAGATAGATCTAAGTATCATTTCGATCCTAATAATCGATAATCATTCACATTCCTGAAATTTTAAAAATATAACTTTGATATACTTGATATTTTAAAATTTTACCATTTTGTTCTCGAAACTTTCAAATATAATCTCTTCAAAGGAATGACATTCATAGTCTTATGAAATTACCTAAAGATAAGACACGTTCATTGCAATAAGTACATATGAAAAAAAATATATACTAGGTATTCAGTAAACTCGTAGGGGGCGTTTGGATCGTAGAGTTGGGTTGAGTTGAGTTGAGTTAGGTTGAGTTGAGTTGAGTTAGGTTGAGTTGTGCAGAGTTGTTTTGTCAGTGAGTTATGTAAATCAATTTTGGTTTTGCGAATTGAGTTAGTCGTGAGGTTTCGAGTGTTTGGTTTGCGAGTTGAGTTATTATGTCGAGGTATCTCGCAGCTTTTTGTAAAGTGAATAAGTCTGATTTTTTGTGACTTTTTTCTTTACTTTTTTTTGTTTCCACCAAATCAATTGCAAACATATTTGTCTACAATTTAAAAATTTCATTATGAGATCAATTACAAAATTACAATATATATTACTATTTGCCAAATGTATGTTAGGGGTATTTGCAAAAGTAATGGATATTGGGTTTGATATCAATATTTCTTTTCCAATAAAATTCATTATTTAGAACTTTT
Organism: Trichosanthes cucumerina; assembly: GCA_036507285.1. Taxonomy (NCBI): domain Eukaryota; kingdom Viridiplantae; phylum Streptophyta; class Magnoliopsida; order Cucurbitales; family Cucurbitaceae; genus Trichosanthes; species Trichosanthes cucumerina. The sequence continues at coordinate 60,279,351 of CM071843.1, read as the reverse complement.
ACTCTTCAATATGAATTTTATTTCTTTTTTTATGCACATGTTCACCACTACTTTTTTTATTTTAATTTAGGTAGGTCTTAATTTAGTATTAATACTTTGCATATGAAGAGTATGAGTGTTAAAAAAACCCGATAACCCGAACAACCCGACCAACCCAACCCAACTCGACGGGTTGGGTTGGGTTATAAATTTATTTGGGTTGGGTTGGGTTCAAATAAATTAAAATGTATGGGTTGGGTTGGTTAGTGGGGTTCACCTAAAATTAATTTGGGTTGACCATTACTAACTTAAAACTTATTATTAGTTTTAAAAATTATTTTTTTACCTACCATACAACTATATATACATGTATGTAATTTATTTTTATTTAATTTCATAATTATTTATTATTTAATAACTCTTAAAATATATTTTTTAAGTCGTTAGAGTGTAATTTTTCATAATATAAATTAAAACTAAGTGACTAATTTTAATTCAATCTTTGAAAAACAAAGAGTTTTTGTTTTAAATGAGGACGATTTATTTAGAAGTTTCTTGGGATAATTGTAAATTTGTAATAAAATATTTAAGTTTTATAATTTTTATTTAGTATAAAGACATTTGGAGTTTTTTAATTCTTGAATTTTTTATATTTATATTAATTTTGGTTTTTCTTTAAATTTTAAATTAAAAAAAAAAAAGCTAACCCGATGACCCAACCCAACTCAACCCAACCCAAAAAAGTTGGGTTGGGTTGGATTGAGTTACCCTCATGAATAGGGTTATTTGGGTTGGAATAATGACCAACCCGAAAATTCGGGTTGGTCCAAAAAACTAACATAACCTGGCCCAACTCGGCTTATGTACACCCCTAATGAAGAGTGTTTATTTAAATTTGTCTAAACACATGCATTGTCTATGGACATTTTTAGAATGGAATAAATAGTTTACCTTGTGAAGATGTTAAAAATATGTCAACATACTTAAATATTTTATGTCATATTGAAGTTGCATATCTACAAAATATTAGATATGTCATCAAGGTCTTAGTAAGCGTCGTTATGCTACTGCAATTTTCGGTGTAGGCAATGTTGCTTAGTAACGTCCCTAGGAAATTTTGAGTTTGAAAAAATTAGGGTTATTACTGATTAGTATCGAGAGCATGGGTCTTAGATTCTGCATACTCGCTTTACATCGTGAGCAACGATCCTTATAGCCTCTCGTAAAAAGCTAGTTAAAGTTATTTGAGTTCTTTGTGTGTGACACTTGTTATGCTATGATTTTGACTTCTTTGTTCTTGTGCAAATGTAGTTTAGAGTTTAAGTTTAGATTACGACTCGAAGATGTGACCGTTGTAAAGTTCTAGCAACTTTCAAGTACGAAAGTTTTTCTTAGATGGGTATATTGTGGCGCCCCGTAAAATTAGATGTTTTAATTGTATTTGTTTTAAATTTGAATCTTTGGATAATCAGAACAAGATTAGAAAATGGTGTTTCAAAGTTTAAAAAAGGATTAGGATTTCTGTTTGTTTAGGATTTCTTTTTCTAAAATGATTAGAATTCCTTGTTCTAAAAGGATTAAGACTTTTTGGTGTCTATTTAAACTAGAGTATTAGCAAACTTAAAGACACACTTCAAAAATTCTCCTCATCTTCTTATTTTCTCCACTTTCTTCATCTCACGACCGATCGTCGGGAAGTCGTCGAGACTCACCGACCGTCATTGGAGACTCACGGGAAAGTTGCCGGATCGTCGCCAGGAAAAGTCTTTATGCATTTGGTTGAGTTAATAACTCAAATCCATGGGGTTGGGTTATTAAGTCACCGGTTATAATTGTTGGTGAAACAAACAAGGAGTTGGGTTATTAACCCAACTAACTCAACCCAACCCCATAAACCAAACACCCCGGTACATAAAAAGTTAGCTTAGTTAAAAAAAAAAATCTTTTCATTACACCATTACTTTAAAAAAAAAAATGTTTTAAGGCAAAAACTTGAGGGGAGAATCAAGATTAATTATGCTTTATCTTCAAGAAAAATAAGAATTTGTTTGGTATGCAATCCGAATTCTGTTTTATGTTTTCGGATTCATTGAATTTAGTGAATATGTATTTAGTAGATTTATTTTCGGATTATGGGATCCAAATGGTAGAAATTCTGAAAACAACATTCATTTTTATGTTTTCAGTGTATCCAAATTCTGAATTTAAAATTTTAAAATGTAGAATTATAGTAAACAAAGATAAAAATCTTAATAAATGCAATATTTCATGTTATAAACTTAATTTACTTTTGTTAAATTAAAATATGTATAATATAATATATTATATTATAAAATGATAATTCTATAAAATTTATAAAATCATGTTCATAAATTAAATAATTACTTATATTCAATTTAATAATTTGTTTTGCAACTACAACTAATTTCATGATTTACAAATATGTTATAGGACACACTTTAAACAACTGTTTAGAATACAATCAAATTTTGAAAACATGAAATATCACTTTATTTTCATTAAATCCCATGTTTTCAAATTTATGTTTTCAGATTGCTTACCAAACAAACCCTAAGGTTTCTATTCACATTTTTCTTTCCACGTTTTCAAATCCATAATGGATTTCAGAACTCAAAAAATGAAGAACATTAACTTGAACAAAAGGTAGATATACAAAATTATCTTTCAAATTTTGAAATATACATTTGAATCATTCTTTAAAGTTTGAATTCTTTCTCAGCCAATAAAAAAACAAGAAATCATTTCTTTCTTTTAACCTTATCCTTCTATTCCCACTCATCCCCCAATTTGTGGGGTTTCAGGAATGATAAATGGAACACAATCATACACATAGCTACAAAGGAATAAGCTTAATATGTAACATTAAGAACTTCTTGACCTGTAGTTATATTTTCTTGAGGTTGGAGGTTCAAATCCCATAATACCCCACTTGTTATTGAACTAAACAAAAAGGTTATTTCAAACTCTCAATCCTAGCCCCAAAATCTAATTCAATGGTAGGATTCTCTTCTACCTGAGTTCTACTATAACCAAATAACTTAACAAAACAAGAAATCAACTGCTCTTCCACAACTTCTTCACTAGGAAGCATTTCCTCAGTCTCCCTTCTCAAAGATGTCACATCTTTATCAGCAATCCCACAAGGCACAATGTGCTTAAAATATCTCAAATCAGGATCCACATTGAAAGCCAAACCATGAGAAGTAATCCCACTTGAAATTCTAACTCCAATGGCTCCAATTTTTCTATCTCCAACCCAAACTCCAGTTTCCCCCTTCTCCCCAGCTCTAGCTTTCACCCCATACAAACAAGCCATCTCAATCATGGTCAGTTCCAGTTTCTCCACATACTTTCTGGCCCCAAATCCAACATCTCTAAGGGAAATTATTGGGTACAAAATGGCTTGGTTTGGACCATGAAATGTAATGTCTCCCCCTCTCTCTGTGTAGTGAAGTTCAGCTCCTAGCTTCTCTAAATCAGACTCGGGGATTAACAGATTATGATCGGTTCGCCTTTTTCCGAGTGTGTAAGTGGGTGGATGTTGCAGAGACAAGAGAGTGTCTGGGATTTTACTAGCTTTTCTAGCAGAGACGAGTTTCTCTTGCAAATGGAGTGCATCTCTATAATTGACAATCCCCATTTTCCATATCTTAAGAGTTCGTGGAAATCTCATTCCCTATTTTAAAGCTGATTTTAACAGTTTCTATCTATCTATTTCTAGAACATCACCAGGTAACTTCTCGATATCTATGGAAGTGAAATGGAATCAGAGATTATAGACACAGGCAATGGATTTCAGGAATTCAATTTCGTTTCTTTGCAAAGTAAATTTGAAATACACCTCTCCACGATGCTTTCATTGTTGAGACTGATTCCTGAGAATGCTTGATCTGCTTAGCAGATAAAAACGAAGGGAAAGAGAAATGTATTGCTTCAAGAATTGAAGAAGATCCACACCTGACAAATTACACAACAAAAAATAAATGGATAGAACAGCAAGAACTCTTGAAATTCATACTCATTTAAGTAAATCTTAAGAAAAAAAGGGGGGAACTTAAGAACACAGGGCTTGGAGGAGGTTTTCTGTACAGTTGGGTTCCGAGAGCTTATTATGCTGAGGAAAATCCTCTAGGAAAATCATCTATACTCTATAATCTATTAAAGAGGGCTTTCAGGGAGAAACTTTTCTTTTTTTGAATTCAACAAGTGGTAATGGAGATTTGAATTTCTTACTTTCTTGTCGATGATATGATGTCTAAACCAGTTGAGCTATGCTAGGTTGATGGAGGGGTAAAATTTTGATTTCCTCATTTGCCTCTATCTAATTTAATCTAAAATGTACTCATAAGTGTTTCGATGATCAATTCCTAGCATTTATACATCAACTGAAATTACATATTCTATATCAGCACTTAAAATGATTAATTACAAAGTAATGAAGCCTTGAGGGAAGACTAGAATCTGAGGAAATTTCACTTGTACAGAGAAAATGGGCTGAACATTGAACAGGAGCTAAGTGGGAGCAATTAAATTGGCGAGAAATGTTAAAAATAACTTCATAATTTTACTCAAATCAGAGTTTCCTTTTGATTCGTGACATTGGATTTCCTTTTCCTCGCCTAATGGCTGATTCATCAGCCATCTGCAATCAAAACCAGATATTTATCAATTTCTACCTAGATTCATACTACTCCGCTTTCCATTTTCCAAATTCCTGTCCAATTGGCTTATTTAAACAAACAAATCAAACAAACGCAGTATCCCAACAAAAAAAAGAACTCAACACATACACATACTGTTCTCTGTATTTGGCGTTAATGCCTATGGGGACCGGTGCAGTCCTCTGCACCGCCGCCGCTGTCTGCCGTGAGTGATGTCGCCAGTCCGCCGGGTTGCAGATCTGGTACGCCGCGCCGCCGTCAGAGGGAGGAAGGGCAGAAGAAAGCTGCGGGCTGGGTCTCTAGCGGCTAAAGACCACCGGAGAAAGATATGATGACCTCTAAATGCCAAAAAAAAAAAAAGGTTTTCAAAGAAAATGAAATGAAAAAAAAGGTTAAAATACATATGGGTTTTTCTACTTTTAAGACCTAATCAAATTTTGGTTTGTTGTAAAATTGGATGTAAAATCAGACCCCAAAACTTTATAATAATATAAAGGAAATGAAATAAAATAAAACTATAAATAATAATGCAAATATGGAAAATGGAAATTGACATATATATAAAAACAAATAAAAGAGAGAAAATGGAGAATTCCACAAAAATCATGTTCCTTTTATTTCCCACTCATTAACCTCTATTTATAGACAATTTAGAGAGTATGATATGATGACCCATTTGGACACTAATTAATGGTGTTTGCTAGACACATGAAAGACACTTTGGCTATGGGAATGTTGCCACTTGACATGAGTATCATTGTGGCATATGAATGAGCATCTACATATGTGTAATATTTATAATACTCCCCCTTATATGCCCAACTTCGTTAAAACCATACTAGGAAAAATCCAATGTGAAAAAAACTCTGATGAAAGAAAAATAGTACATATTTTATATAGTTTACTATAATACATTCACTCCCCCTCATTGAGACATCACTTGAGATCTCTGAGTCGTTGCATTCCAATACTATGTACTAATTTTTTAAAGGTGGTAATGCCTTTGTAAATAAGTCAGTCAGGTTATCCTTTGAACAAATTTGTTGTATACTGATGTCACCATTTTCTTCAAGATCATGAGTGTAGAAAAATTTTAGTGAGATATGTTTCGTTCTATCTCTTTTGATATATCCTCCCTTGATTTGGGCTATACAGGTTGTGTTGTCTTCATATAATATTGTTGGAAGATGTTTACTAGAAGACAAACCACATGTTTCGCAAATGTATTAAGTCATCGATCTTAGCTATACACATTCTCGACTTGCTTCGTGAATTGCAAGGATTTCAACATGATTTGAAGAAATGGTTGTTATGGTATGTTTCACCGATCGCCGTGATATGACAGTTCCTCCACATGTGAACATATAACCTGTTTGAGACCTAGTTTTGTGTAGATCAAATAAATATCCATAATTTGCATAACCAACTATATCAAAAATGGATTTGTTAGAATAAAACAACCCTATATCAACTGTTCCTCGAAGATAACGAAATATATGTTTAATTCCATTCTAGTGTCTTTTGGTTGCACAAGAGCTATATCTCGCTAATAAATTTACTAAAAAGGCAATATCTGGTCTTATATTATTAGCAAGATACATAAGTGCGTCAATTGCACTAAGATATTGTACTTCAGGACCAAGAAATTTTTCGTTATCATCTCGAGGTCGAAATATATCTTTCTTTACATCCAGTGAACAAACTTTTATTGGAATGTTCAATGGATGTGCTTTGTCCATATAAAATCTTTTTAAAATTTTCTTTGTATAAGTTGACTGATGAACAAATATCTCATCTGCTAAATGTTCAATTTGCAAACCAAAGCAAAATTTTGTTTTCCCAAGATCTTTCATCTCAAATTCTTTCTTAAGATATTCTATTGCCTCTGATAACTATTCAGAAGTTCCAATTATATTTAAGTCATCAACATATATAGTTATAATAGCGAATCCTGACTGAGATTTTTTTATAAAAACAAACGGACATATTGGATTATTTTAATAACCATCTTTCAACAAGTACTTACTCAGACGATTATACCACAGTCGTCCTGATTGTTTTAATCCATATAGTGATCTCTGTAATTTTATTGAATATAATTCTCGAGAACTTGAGTTATATGTTTATGGCATCTTTAATTCTTTTGGGATTCTCATATAAATGTAATTATCCAGAGATCCATATAAATATGTCGTAACTACATTCATCAGATGCATGTCAAACTTTTCATATACTGTCAAACCAATTAGGATATCTCAATGCTATTGCATCCACCACAGGAGAATATGTCTCCTCATAATCAATATCAGGTTTTTGCGAGAATCCTTGTGCAACAACTCTCGCTTTATATCTTGTGACTTCATTCTTTTCATCTCTCTTTCTTACAAATACTCATTTGTATCCCACAGGTTTGACACCTTTTGGTGTCCAGACTACTGGTCCAAAAACCTCACGTTTTGAAAGTGAGTTTAATTCTACCTGGATTGTTTCATTCCATTTAAGTCAATCCTTTCTATGTTGACATTTTTCTATGGATTTAAGATCATAATCATTATCTTCATGAATAATATCATGAGCAACATTGTAAGCAAAAATGTTATCGACAACTATATCATTTCGGTTCCATCTTTTTCCTGTTAGAACAGAGTTTATGGAAATTTCATTATTATCCTCAAGATTTGATTTTTATCAATACTTTTATTAGTAGTTTGTATTCTGGATTTCTTCTGGCACATCTATATCTTTCATTGGATCATTTTGATTACTAACTACTTTTCTTTTTCGATGATATCTTTGGAACTCATTGGTCTACCACGCTTCTGGCGTACCCCAGACTCATTACTGTTAACTTGTTGTATTGGGATATCAATTTTTATGGAGCATTTGCAGCTGATATATATGATTTAGTTACACTGTTAGCATCTGTAAAAGAATATGGTAATTGATTTGCTATAATTTGCAAATGGATTATCTTTTGAACTTTAAATTCACATTGATCTGTACGAGGATGTAAATGAGATAATAACGATGCATCCCATGTAATCTTTTTTTCTTCCAACTTCTTAATTCCTCCCCCTAATGTTAGAAAATTTGTTTCATTAAAATGACAATCAAAGCAGTAAATACATCACCCGTCAGGAGGTTCAAGATTTTAATAATAGATGGGGAATGAAATCCAACATATATTCCTAACCTCATTTGAGGACCCATCTTAATACATTGTAGTAGAGCAATTGGAACATATACTGCACAACCAAAAATTCTTAGATGAGAAATATTTGGTTGCTGGCCATAAGCAAATTGCATTGGGGAGTACTTATTATCGCTACAAAAAAAACTATATTTCTTGACGTTTATAAAATGTCGAATTTTGTTTTACTTGACATTTTTCAAACCGTCAAGGAATCCACCGTCATGCAATAGTATAAAATACTTGACACTTATAAAGTGTTATGTATATTATTTTTTGACGCTTATAATGTGTCATTTTTAACATAAAACCTTGACGTTTTTTATTAGTCAAATGTAGTTTTTTCTCAACTTTGAAAAAGTGACAGATTTGTATTAATACTTGACGTTTTGTTTGTGTCAAACATATGCTTATCTTGACATTGCATAAATGTCAAATAAAAGTTATTTGACACTTTGAATGCTTCGAATATAATTTTATCTTGACGGTCCAAGAAAGTCAAATTGAAGTTAAATCTTGACGATTGTAACGAGTCAAATGTAATGTTCTTTTTTGACATTTGAAAAATGTCAATTTGAATTAGATCTCGACACATTATACATATGTCTTGTTAGTTTGTGTTTTTTTTTTCAATCAATAATATTCCATATAATCTTGAATTTTCTACATTGTGTTCCAATAATTTGTATTCAAGATCTATGAAATAAAATTCCACCAATAACTTTAACAAAAATTCATATCTTCTTCACATATGAACAATTCTAAATGACAAGAAAGTTCAACTTTTAACAATTCGAACGTTACGAACTCCCATCATGGGTATACATTCAAAATGTCAAACTATACACTTATCTCCACCATATATGTTCAAAAACTACTCATCTCCACCATAGTTAGTCAATCTATGGGTCCTAGCCTGAACAACATTTCAAAAAAAAAAAAAAATATTTGGTAGCCATCCAAAAAATGTGACTATCAATCCTATCTTAAGTAACATCTATACAAAATATTTGACACTTTCATGTAACCATCCAAAAAATGTCACTATCAGTCCTATGTTAAACGACACAAAAAGAATGTATGGCACCTTCATGTAGCCACCCAAAAAATTAACATGAATAATCAAAAGTAGTCATTATCATATGTATCCACCCAAAAATTCAGCCCACTCCACTTGTTAACTGACTGCAACATATAAAAAACAAGCATACCAATTCAATCATTATAAGTTACAACGAAGAGAAATTCGCTGGAAATAGATCAAGAACATATCAAACAACAAAGGCATATGTGTAAATTTGAAACCAAATACAATCATTTCCACATTACATATGTGTCCATTGAAACCAAATTCGCTACCAAATTCGTTGGAAATAGATCAGGAATAGATCAAACACATTTTTTCTGGTAATAGTCAACGATTAACTAATGCTTGCATCCGTAGATAATGAATAACTAATGATTTGTTCTTGAAATGTATGTGTCTAGCATCATAAGTTATCACTACAGGAATTTTGGGATTTTTCGATGCCACAAATGGTCGGGAAAACCCCAAAATATGGTCGGCAAATGTATTTCCGACGTAAAAAAACTCGTCGGCAAAATGGTTGGCTTATCCTCGTCGGGAAACCTTTTGCCGACCAATTTTTTTTATGGTCGGCCGACCAAATCTTATTTAGTCGCATTGTAAAGAAATGCCGACAAAAAAAGTTTGGTCGGCCTTTCGAAGAAATGTCGACCATAAAAAAATTGGTCGGCATTTCTAAGAAATGTCGGCCAATCGGTGTTGGTCGGCCTATCAAAGAAATGTCGACCAAATTTAATATTTGGTCGACATTTCTAAGCTTTGTGGACCAACTTAGTTTTGGTCGACATATCTTTGAAATGCCGACCAATATTTTAATTATGGTCGGCATATATTGGAATTTCCTATTGCTTCTATTTGATATTTTACCTATTCAAATAGGTATTTATTTGAATTTTCACTATAATTTCAAACTTGATGTACATGAAATAAAATATACACAAATTGAATAAAAAATTTACTTAAATTAAATTAAAGTTAATTACACTTTGTTCATACAAAATAAAAATACAGTTTTTGACCAAATAACTCAATCTACAAACAAAATTTTATATATTAAACTCAAGTTAACTACACGTTATCTTCATGTCGATCTTCGTGTTTCTTTCAGAGCAATGTCGAGTCGATCCACCTATATGAAAAGACATGAACCTAAGATCAAAACTATATAAACATATAACAACGAAAATAACATAAAAAATCAAATGAAGAAACTAAACCCAAACTTACTCTTCTTATATATAAGTATCATTCTCACTCAAATAACACAAAAATCACAATTACAAACTTACCAAACTTACTAAAACATAGGAGCATAGAAACAAAACTTCATCCAATCCGACAACTAAACACATAAAACACAATTAAAACAACACTTAATACACTTAACTAAATCTAAAATTATACCAAATAAACAATTACAAACAACACTTAGCAAAAAAGTTATACCAAATCAACAATATAAACAAGGTTTAACTAAAGCTTAAATTTCAGCGTATAGATTTCAAACGACTTTAAGCCCAAACATAATTCAAATAAAAAAAGTTAAACAATAAAGTTCTACTTACTCTTCCTATACATAAGTATCATTCTCACTCACATAACACAAAAATCACAATTACAAACTTACCAAACTTTTCAAACTTACTAAAACATAGGAGCATAGAAACAAAACCGACAACTAAAAACATAAAACTCAATTACAAACAACACTTAATACACTTAACTAAATCTAAGTCTATACCAAATGAACAATTACAAACAACACTTAGCAAAAATGTACAAAACAAAATGAAAATCCAAAGTTATAAAACACAATAGAATTACTACTCAAAAAGAAATTGTCATATGCATAAAATTTTAAGAACTTCCTTCTCGGATTTTATTTTGTAATCTTTAACCTCCTTTGATTTATCCAAGTTCACAAGCTTTCCTTGTGAAATATGTATCTATTCAACAATCAATCGAGTATCTAGCAATCTCCAATTGGAGCATGTTCTCAAGAATTCAATATGTAACCCAAAAACCACAAAAAAAAAAGTAACCTACACCTCATAATTAAAGAATATTTATGGACACATTTAACTTAACTTAAGCACCAACCACCAAAACTTAACTAAATAGCTTCTCAAAGGAATGAACCACCAAAGCTTAACTAAATAGCTAAACATGTTCAACCAAATTACTAAACTCCAAAGGACCGATTGATTGATAAACAATCTATATACATCAATCCATGTATCTCCTTCACACTCCAAATAATTTTCCATTCACCCCCTAACTTCAAATCGATGTTTAAGCATCAACCTACACTTAAACCGATTCATTAGTTACCATAACTACAATAGTCATACAACCATATCCAGTAAATTCTAAATATATTAGCAAGTATCAATATTACAAAACAATAAGCAAGAAGTTCAAAATCAACTACGAGCAAATTTGTCAATGACATAGATAGCTTCCAAAACTCAACGATCATGAACATAAACTCAAAGAAACTCATACAAATCAAATAGTTTCAAATCATTGGCTACCATAACTGCATGATAACCATACACAACTTCTCACTATGTATAATAAGCAAGCATGTTTTGATCCCAACCTCCTAAACTCAATTTAATCTCAAAACATAATCCCAAAACATACTAACCCCCCAACACATTGGCTACCTTTACTGCAGGATAGCCATACACAAAATATTAGTGGATAGATCATACCTACTTTGGCAATCCTCCTTGTAAATAAATGAGTTGCATAAGCATTGCTTCCATGTTAGTCAACTTCGTATCCTGTGTTTATAGTCCACAATGAAGATAAAAAAAAATGAAAATAACGTCAATATAACATTGAAATCCACATGGTCAAATTCAAGGAGTACTAAAGTGGCAAATACTCGTAAGAATATGATCCATACCCACTTTATTTGAGTTTTAAAAGAATCAATAGTGGATTCCTACATACTTCCTTAACCAAAGAAGCTAGAAAATTTGTTGGTTTATGTTAAAAAGTGTTCCAACTTGCAAATCTATGGTTACACAAATCTCAAAACACAATAAACTTAAATATATTTTCAAAATAATCTTCAATCTAAGCATATTAATTACTAAATGTAGTTCTTTTTTTAATTAAAAATACAAACAAGAAATTCTACCAAATGGGCCCTATAAACAATATATATTTTTAACTCCCCATGAATGAGAATAATAAACCATACAAATTAACTATAAGTAAACTTTAAGTACAAATAAAATGTATATGTAAACAAAAATATTATGAAAAGTATATGTTAGATAAATGTAAACAATATAAAAGGTCTAACCAACTTAGGTTCAACCGAACCAACAATATTCAACTCCATACCCATGAATAAGAGTAATTAGCCTTAAAAAGACTAAAATTAAAGTTTAAAGTACAAATATGCCAAATGAGTTCTAAAGTGTTTGAAATATTAGTAAAAGGGTTCGAATGAGTTCAAAAGTGTTTGAAATATTAGAAAAAGTGTACAAATGAGTTCGAAATACTAGTGAAAGTGCCCAAATGAGTTCAAAAGTGTCCAAAATATTAACAAAAATGTTAAAATGAGTTCGAAATCATAAATCTAAGATTGCTCAAATCAAAACATAATTAACTTGAATAGATTTTCATAATAATCTTGAATCTAAGTATATTAACTACTAAAAACATAAGAACTTTGCAATATTACTAAAATCTAAGAGAAGACAAACTTAAAAATAACAAAAAAAAAAAAAACTACTTACAAAGGGTGGAGGCAAGCGGCGGGCGGCGGGCGGCGGGTGGCGGGCGGCGGTTGGGGGTGGTGAGCGGCGGGGAGAGGGTTTGGTGGTGGGAGAGAAGGGGAAAGTGAGAAGAGAAGAGAAGAGAGAAGGGGAAGGTGAGAAGAGAAGAGAAAATGGGGGAAATGGAAAAAAAAGAGAGGGAAAAAGAGGTTATTTTCGCGCCCTTTTGCCAACCATTTTATAAATGGTCGGCATTTCTAATAACTTTTGCCGACCATTTCCATAAATGGTCGACATTTCTAAAAAGAGAGAGGGTAAATGGTGTTCATATTCGAGCACTTTTGCCGACTAATTTATAAATGGTCGGTATTTCTTGCTCTTTTACCGACCATTTTTAAAAATGGTCGGCATTTCTAAAATAGAGGGGAAAAAGGGGTTCATATTCGAGCCATTTTGCCGACCATTTTATAAATGGTCGACATTTCTAATCACTTTTGCCGACCATTTTATAAAATGGTCGGTATTTCTTATCACTTTTCCCGAACATTTTAAAAATGGTCGGCAATTCGTTCTCTTTTTTCGACCGTTTCATAAATGGTCGGCCGTGTAACACACTTTTTTCGGTGATTTTATAAACTGTTGCCATTTTTCTTCACTTCTCCCGACCGTTTTATTTTAACCGTCGGTATTACCCTTACTTTTGCCGACCACTTATCAAACGGTCGACAATTCCCTCACTTTTGCTGACCACTTATAAAACCGTCGGCATTACTCCTTTTTTCCTACCATTTTTTAAGCGTCGGGGTAAATAACGTCGGAAAATGGTAAAATTCTTATAGTGTATATTATAAATGATCATGACCGTAAATAACTTTGAAAATATCAGAATATATGAACCATATTCAGTTGTTATTCACTCCTCTTAGATTTCTATTTTAATTGTTGGACCGAATACTCATTTGGGTTTTATGGGCTCTGATATCACATATTAGATTATATGGAGTTCCATCTTAAAACCAATTGACTATAAGAGGAATACGTAAGTCATATATCTTATAAGTTGTGAGTTTTATCTCTCCACCTTTCCAACGTGGGATTCTCAACAAGTTGATTGATTTAATTGAATTTAAATCCTAAAAAAAAAATTTTAAATTTGTAAGCAACCCTATTCACCCTTTTCTAGTATTGTCATACAATCCTATACAAATGAATATATATAAATTTAAATCTTTGACCTTAAGAGGAGTAGTACTTACCAATATTATTGAGTTATGTCCATTTTGACATACACAAATCTTTTAAGAAATCATATTACAGAGTATTCTGTTAGTATATTTTAGGAGTTTCTCAAAAGGAGAATGATATGGAGTATGTTATTCATAATCATACTTCTTTATTTGTTTTACATGGTTAATTAAGATAATCAAAATAATTAGCCAACAAGATCATAATTCAACTGAAATTTAAGTATAATCTTATGATCAATAGATCAGAAGTTTGAATTTCCTCCCCTAAATATTGTTGAATTCAAAATAAAAAATGATTGATAATGGTAATTACTAAAATATCCATAGTGGATCAATTTTTTGATGCATTTATAAAGTATTAAGTATAATTGTATGATCAAGAGATTAGAGGTTTAAATCTCCTCCCCGTTATTGAATTCAAAATAAAAAATTATTGATAATTGTAATTACTAAAACACCCATAATGGATCAAATCTTTGATGCATTTATATACATATCTCATGCATATGCTAGATGTCACCCTATATATCTAGGGTGAGGCACACATCTATTTGATAATGATAATTATTTTGTTTTGTATTTCCTATTTTTAAATAATTTTGTTGTTTATAAGAAATTTTCTAAATTATAATAACGTATTAGAAATCTATCCATTCCAACATATATAGCTGAATAAATAAATAATAATATTACCATCTCAATATTTAATGGCCCGATCTATGTGCTATAATTATTGGAGCTATGTGTGTAAGTCAAAATAAAAAGAAAAAACAATAATCAAGAATGATTACTCAAAATATTTATAAAAATAGAATATCTAAATCAAGTAGTCTCTTGAAAAAATTAGAGGTGTCTACATTTTTAGATATTGAAATTAAAAAAATGGTACTTCCATCCAGATGAGTTGAACTTAATTTCTATTTAGCAAAATTTGAAAAATGGTGTGCTTACAAAGTCGAAAAGAGAAAAAGCACAAAAAGAAAAAAATATTAAAAACTGTTTGGGGGCTAAGTGGGTTATAATGATAAAAGGTTATAATAGTTTGTGGATTATTATAATCGGGTTATAATAACGAGTGTTCTTAGGATTTATGAAACCATTGTCGTTGGAAAAAAAAAAACTACACACAGATGATAATATGACAGCTATGTGAACAATTTTAAAAGACATGAAAAGATTTATTAATATTAATACTGTAATTTGTTTTATCATGGTAGCTTTTAAAGTTTTTCACATATCTCTCTTCCTAGCTCATTTATTCTCAAGAAATTATTTGAAGAGTTAAAATAATATTATCATTAATGGTCATGGATGGAGGATAGACCGGCCAAGTTGTCTCCTCTTAATTTGTAGGATTAAAAAAAGTTTTATATTAAAGTTAAGATTTTTAAGGGGTTTCATTGGTATGAGTTGGGTTGATTTGTTTTAAAAAATCAACTCAATGTTTGAGTTATTAAGTTGGGTTGAGTTCCTAACTCCCCACTTTCTCAAATATCTCTTTCAATTTTCTCAACTTACATCTCCCCCACAAAATCAATTCATACACTTCTCCACCAATTTTCCTAAACTTTGATTTCCTTTCTAGTGAAACTCCGCGCGATGATCCGACGGGATGAAAAGTAAGATGAAAAGAAAAGAAGAAGAAGAAGATTAAAGTTTTGAAGTGCACCCTTTAAGTTGCAATTACTCTAGTTTAAATAGGTAGCAAAAGTCCTAATCATTTTTAGAACAAGAAATCCTATTTTTTAAAAAAGGAAATCCTAATTTTTTTTTTTCAAAAAAGAAATTTTAATATTTTTTTAAAACATAAATCCTAATCATTTTTAGACATTGAAACACCATTTCCTAAAAAATCTCTAGATTCATAATCCTTATCCGATTATCCAAAAATTCAAATTTAAATCAAATACAATTAATGCATTTGATTTTACGGGGCGTTAAGAAAAAGAGGGATTTAAGTTGAATTATCTATAAGTTCCGTTGCTGAAACGAAAAAAAAAAAGTTACAGGGGAGTGGTTAAGAAAAGAAAAATATGAAATGGAACTCGCTAGATGTAAAGATGTTGTAGACCAACTGTATGCAATAGAAGGGTTGACAAGGATGATCCTCTTAGTTGTAGACATCCAGAAAACGAACTGCTTCTTCCAAGTCCCACCACAATCCAAGAAGAGATATTGCTTGCATCTTCTTGGTAGGACTGGTTGAACACCTACTCCACCCATCTTTTACTAAACCAGGATGACCCAGACATTTCATGTTTATTTCGTTAGATAGGGGTGTACATAAGCCGGGTTGGGTTGGGTTAGGGGAGATTTTTGGACCAACAAAAAAATTTGGGTTGGTCATCCCTTCAACCCAACCAACCCTATTCATTAGAGTAACCCAACCCAACCCAATATTTTTCGGGTTTGGGTTGGGTTGGGTCGGGTCACCAGGTTAACTTTTTTATTTTTTTTATAATTTTAAAATTATTTAAAATATTTTTTTCTTGAATTAATAACTAAAATCACATAAAATTGAAATATCAAACTTCAAAATTCATATATCTTAACATTTGTTAGAAGTCTAGAAGAAAAACATAAGAAATTGATAAATAGTTCATTTTTAAGTATATATTTAGTTAAAATAAAATTAAAAAATATAAACTTTGAGTTGAGTTTGGTCAACCTGAGCCTAAAAAGTCCAACCCGAGAACCGACTCGAATTTTTCGGTTCTCCAAACTTCTAACCCAACCCAAACCAAACAAAAAATCTAACCTTACCCAACCCTTACGATTTGGGTTGGGTAGTCCGAGTTGCTCGAGTTACTGGGTTAGTTGTACACCCCTATCGTTAGATAGATTTTATGAACGATAATATTTTTTGTATACTTTAATGTTTTGGGGGCATGCGAGATAGGATTTGATAACATGTCATTAATTATTTTGTCATGAATGAATGTATCGTCAATGATGGAAAATAGTAAACACCCTTTTGACAATCTTTCATGAAGTTTGTTTTAGACATTGATCGTAAGTTATCTGCCCAATTGCATTATTTTTTTTCTTTTTCTATAAACCTTACAAATATTCAATTGATTCCGATTAATTACATATTAATTGGAGGATTCAATTGATAAGGAAAAAAATAACAAAGCTTGATAACAGACCATCATGTTCAATTATTATGCAAGTCAATATTATACACATTCATTACACTGAAGTTATCATACAACACAAGTTCGGTGTTCACACCTGAATTCAATGTTAGAACTTGGGGGTATTGTGGTTTGAAGATAAATGTTTCAGATACAATATCTAAAACGATCAGTAAGATAAAAACTGACTATTTGATCTTAAAAGAAAACTGTACCAGATACCCTTGCACAACTCAACTCAACTCTGTACCCCAAACACAGATTTACTGCATTCAACTCAACTCAACTCTACACCCCAAATACAGACTTCATGCACTCAACTCTGCACAACTCAACCTAACTATGCTCAACTCAACTC
Organism: Trichosanthes cucumerina; assembly: GCA_036507285.1. Classification (NCBI taxonomy): domain Eukaryota; kingdom Viridiplantae; phylum Streptophyta; class Magnoliopsida; order Cucurbitales; family Cucurbitaceae; genus Trichosanthes; species Trichosanthes cucumerina. The sequence goes on along the minus strand of CM071843.1, from coordinate 60,261,934 downwards.
AACTTTGCACGCCAAACGTCCCCTAAAAATTTTTCTTTAATCTCATCTTAATTTTTATCTAATCCCTCCAAAACAAATTGAAAATTATACATATATAAAAGTTAGAACATAGAATTTTGTTACTCTACCCTTATATACCGATGATTCATAAAAGAAGATGTAGGAAAGAATTTTAAAATTATATATTGAACTTGTATAGAGCAATTATAATCCAGACAAACAAACTTTGAACGTATACATTAAAATCAAATGGTTATTAGGGAACTATCAAATTGAGTAATTTTTCACGTCCTTCCTTCTTTTCTACCCTCCATCTCCCTATCACTCCCCTTCTCTCTTATTTTTCTCTCCTCCCTGTCATCCAAATGCTTTTAAAGTCACTCACCTATTTTATTCGGTTTTCTGTTTTCTTAAGTTCAACAATATGTGAGTGTGAGTTTTCAACCTTTAACTTTATGATCGAATGTATAATGTTTTAATCAGTTGAATTATATTGGGAAAATATCTTTTTAGTCTCTCATGTTTCAAGTTTGTGTCTATTTAGTTCCTATGTTTCAAAATCGGACAATCGAGTCCTTGAATTTAGTTAAATAGTTCAATTTGATTTTTCGCCGTTGATTTTATTAACAGAAACTGACGTGGATGTTTTAAATATTAATATAATAAAAAAATATATATTATTATTATAATAATAAATATATTATTATAATAATAATAATAATCACTCTCCCTCCCTCTCTCCCTCCCCTCCTCCATTCTTTCTCTTGTTGCGTCCGTCGAAGCTCCTCCCTCTTTTTTTTATTATTATTATATTTCTTCTCTCCCTCTTTCCCTTTCTCCCTCCCTTCCTTTCTCCCTTTTTTCTCTCTCTTTCTGTGCGTCTGTCCAAGTTTTTTTTCCTTATTCTGATGGCAGGGAAAAACAGAGGATGAAGAAGAATGGAAGGACGACGACAGCGGCGGCGGAGCAGCATGTGTAGGGCAACTGATCTGGGCATCGAACTCGTGGCGCGCGACAAGCAGGCTCGAGTCCTTCCAGCAACCAACTACGTGAACTCACGCCTGAACAACTCCGACGAATGGTCTGGCGTGCGAACGACGAAACCCAACTCCAGGTCTGCTCTGTAGGCCGGAAGATTTAGCGTGCAATGATGGTTGGACTTCAGATTTAGGGTGCAACTCCAGATTAGATATGCTCTGTCTGCTTTGCCCAGCTATCGGAAAGGAAAAAAAAAGAAGAAATGAAGCGTTGGACGCACGAAGAGAAAGAAGGAAGAGGAAGGGAGAAAGGGATGGGAGTGAGAGAAAAAATATTAAAATAATAATATTATTATTTTATTTTTTTGTTATTATTTAGTTTTTAAAAATTATTATTTTAATATTAAAACACATCCACGTCAGCCTCTGTTAGCTTCCGTTAATAAAAATTAACGGCGAAGGACCAAATTGAACTATTTAACTAAATTTAAGAACTCGATTGTCCGATTTTGAAATATAGAGACTAAATAGATATAAACTTGAAACATGAGTGACTAAAAAGATATTTTTTTTCAATTATATTTAAATTGATACTATGATAGTAGTAATAATAATAATTATTATTTTTTATATATATCTGAGTAAAAATAGTGCCCAAAACAATTGGTTAAAAATAGTGTTAAAACATAATACTTTTGGACCACTTACCAATTACTTGTTTAAATATAGTAAAATAAGAATACACAATTCAACCATTATTTAATGAAATTTGGAAATTAGGGGTTATCTCTTCTTCTAAAAGTATAATATTCTAGTTAACATCTATATACTTTTTAGGGGGAAAAAAATCATAGAAATAAAATTTTATAACTTTTTTATAAATTTATTCCATCTTTTAAATTTTTATTTTTTTTTAAAAAAATAAAAACAGTAAACAAAACAAATTAGAGGGGAAATCTCTCATCCTTGACCATACCCATGAAGGGAAAATCTCTCATCTTGTACAATGAAATTCTAGTGCAGCCTGTGCTAACTCATCTCCTACTATATGTTGCACTCCCATTTTTAGTGTTAAAATAAAATGAGATTTACATACGGATAACTTATTCTCACATGCTTTAATGATTGATGACCTAGATTCTAAAAATAATGAAATATGATCCATTTTGACACAACAATGCGCTCAAAATTTACCCATAAGGATAGTATGAGACAATATTATATTGTTTGTTCACGCTCTCGTACGCAAAAACACTATCGCTCTTGCTTGTTCAAATGAGTGGTCGAAAAACTAGAGAAAAAAAAAGACAAGAAAAATATAAGTCAAACTAGAGTAGTAAAGGTAGAGCAAGAGCGAGAGCAAGAGAGCGAGAACTAGAGTATGATTTTCTTCGTCTCTTTGTTTTCTCCAGAATTTTGATCACTCATTACTATCATGAGCGAGAGCGAGAGTAGAGAGCTAGAGTCGGAGTACATGAGAGTACGATACCCTCACGGTAATTTGGACGGAATGCACAACACATAAAGGACCATATGTCATTAATTTCAGAACATGGGTCAAATGACATCAATGCGCGTGAAAAAAGTTTTCCGTACAAAGTTCTCAAATAAAACGACTGAAGGACTCCGGTGCAAATGTCTGAATCTCGTTGGCATCAAAGATTAAAATGTCAAGTTCTCAATTTTATAAAAATGTTGATAAAAAAATCATAAAATGTCGACGTTGATAGATATTTCTAGAAAAAATATTGAAAACAAAAAACAAAAAACAAAAACAAATATTTTATACTTTTAAATAAGATTAAAATACTTATTATTAATATTAATTTCACATTAGTTTTGTTATTTTGTTTATATTTTATCAATTTACAATATAATGGAAATGTTAATTCATCATTCTTGTCCATAAATTTATGGATATGTGAAAATGTCAATAAAATATGTTAATAAAAATTTAATACATTGAACATTGACAAATGTCTTAATCTCCGTGAGGTCATCATCGAACTCCTTGAAGTTGAAGTAGTCCAATGGAAGACAAGCAATTAAACTCCACAATCAAATGGTAATTAAGTGGCTCTCTAAATTTATGATCTTTCTAACTCTTTTAAAATAGTCAATATGAGCCCAACTTAACTAACATAAAACATGTGATCTTAATCAAAAAGTCAGATGTTCGAATCCCTCATTTCACCTATTATTTAAAAAAAAAACAAAAGAACTCTTTATGAAATACGTATATTTCAAGAATATCTTCACTGATAGTGCAAAATTTTTCATATTTATTTAATGCATTACAATATCACATTTATATAAGCATAGGTTAATATAGACTTTTAGCTAGCAATAATATCTGCAACCATTTATCATAATTAACATAGAAATTAAATTTTGTCAGAGAATAATTAAATTAAGCAAAAGAATTATTTTGGTTATGGGTAAAAAATGTAACATATTAACTTGTATAAAATAAAATGAAATAAAATATTATAAAGTAATATAAAATGAAATTTGTCAATAAAATTATATAGAGGACATGCTTGCTTGTTGGATCCATTGCCCTAAGATGAGATGACCGTTGTGTCTTAACTTTTTGGTTCAATCTCGACCCCACATAAATTTCTAATGTATAAATTTGTAATATAGTTTTTTCTTTTAATTTTATTTTATTTTTCTATTTTTCTAATGCATTTTTCTAAAAATTTTAAATTTAGGTTTGAATTCAATTTTGATCCTGAATTTTCATGTTTCAAATATTCTTTTTAACTTATAATATAGATGACCAATAATTTATTATATAAATATTAACATATCTTTTGTTTCTTTTCATGATATAAATAACTGTGGACAAGTTCATGAAATCAGGTAGTAGATCAAATATGAGTTTCAAAATATATTCAAGTTTTTGTTAAAATTATTAATCAGCATGTACTAGTGATGTATTGAGTTCCAAAACAAATTTAGTTTTTTTTTGGGTTAAATGATTAATGAAAAATTAATGATGAGGATTAAAATAAACTTTTTCTATATAAAAATTTAGAGGAGGCAATATAAGGATTACAAATTTAGAAATTGAAATTAAATAAGCATGAAATTAGTGTTCAGGATCGAAATAGAATTCAAACTCGTCGCATGGAATTTCTATTACTCTTCAATAAAGGTAGGGTGTGACAAATTTTAACAATCAAACACCTAAGCCTATAGACAATAGAGCAATGATCACAAAAGACTTAGTCTCTTTCTCATTTGAATATGATCAACCATAGGCATTTTATTTATAGACTGCCATATGGAAAATTACAACGATAATTCAACAATATTTAACCTCTTTAACTAAACCACTCTTTAATAGGAAACTAAGCCACCTTAACTACTCTTTAATGGACTCTCTTAACATCCCCCGAAGCTAATGTGACTTGAAGAAACAACATTGAGCTTGGATTTTAAGTGACAAAAACCGTGAAGCAGAGAGTGGTTTAGTGAAAATATTGACTATTTGAGCTACAACTAGAAGATGTCAGATATTAAGCTTTTTGTGAAGAACCAAATCTCGTACAAAATATATATCAATCTCAACACGCTTAGTCCACGAGTGAAGCACTGGATTGACACTGAGATGAACAACGCTGAGGTTATCACACCAAACAGTTGGAGATTCATGAAGAGTGATCTTTAAGTCATGAAATAACGATTTTAGCCACATTATTTCAACTGCTACATGTGTCAAACTCCGATATTCAACCTCTGTGTTGGACCTAGAGATGATATTCTGCTTCTTAGAAAACCATTGAATCAGATTTTTCACAAAGGTATACACACACTCCAGAGGTCGATTTGTGATCATCAGGGTCTGATGCCCAATATGCATTTGCATACCCTTGAAGGACTAGAGCCTTAGGCTTGTGAAAGACAGTCCATGATCGAGAGTCCCATTAAGGTAGCGTAGAATTCTCTTCACTGCTTGCCAATGAGCAACGTTAGGAGAGTGCATAAATTGGCATACTTTGTTAACACTATAAGAAATCTATGGTCGTGTCAAAGTGGCATATTGCAAAGCTCCCACTGTGCTTCTATATAATGTCAGATCAGAAAAAATGTCTCATTTGAAAGCAGAGATCACTGAGCCACCCACCATAGGAGTTGCGATGGCCCTGACTTCCTGCATTTTAGTATTATAAAACAGATCAGAAAGGTAATTCTTATGAGATAAAAACAGACCTCCATCAGGTATCTTAGACACTTCAATATTGAGAAAAAAAACTCAAGGACCCGAGATCCTTCAAGGCAAACTTTTTGTTCAGTAACTTTTTCAACAAATGAACCTCAATCTTTGAATCACCTGTTACAACAATATCATCCACATAGACTAAAATATAGCACCGTTTCACATCCTTGTTACAAATTAGTAGAGATGAATCAACTTTAGAGTTCTCAAAACCCAATGTATGCAAAAAGGTGCTTAAACGCTCAAACCAGGCACGAGGAGCTTGTTTTAGCCCATACAAGGCTTTTTTTGACCGACATACTGCCTTAGGTGCGTGAGAAAGTTGCATGCCTAGTGGTTGTAACATGTATACCTTTTCATTCAAAAGACCATGTAAGAAGACATTATTTATGTCTACCTGCCTTAATTCCCATCCATAGAGCAAAGCAAGAGTGAATAGAACTCTGATTGTAACCGGCTTAACAATTGGACTAAACGTCTCAGTGTAGTCAAGACTAGACGCTTGATGAAATCCTTGAGCTACAAGCCGCGCTTTATACCGTGCCATAAACCCATCAGAGTTCCTTTTTATTTTGAACACCCACTTATAACCTATAATCTTCTTGTTACTCGGAGCATCAGTTATTTCCCATGTGCCATTTTGAACAAGGGCAGTGTATTCTTCTTTCATGGCCTGGATCCAATGGTCACACTTCAAGGCCTCACACAGAAGGAGGCTTAACTTCAATGTATTCAACCATTAGTATTCGGGGCTTAGAAATTTCTCCTTTCCTCTCGTTATCATAGCAGGAGTATTCACACCCTTTGAACATACTGTTTGAGCAGGAGGCTGAATATTCATAATATTGGGAGCCAAGTGAGAAGAAGTAGGCTCGGGTACAGAGGCTGAAACAGAAGAGGGAGTACACGAATAGACTGGACCAAGCACAGTGAGAGCAGGGACAAATGAGGCATTGAGATTTGTTGGGATAGGTTGCTGATGTGATAGGTCAATGTTGCTTTTCGAAGTAGAGGTGGTAGACCCTCTAGGTTTTAGGGCATGAGCATGGTCCAGTGGTATACTAGTTGACACAGTGGGCAAGGAAACATTATGGGTTGGTTTATTTAAAAACACATTCGGTAGGGAAAGCATATTCATCAAATAGAAGATCCTTGGAAATTGTATAGACGACCAGTGGCACTAAGGCATTTATACCCTTTATGAGAAGAACTATAACCCAAGAATAAGCAAGGAATGGACCGAGGGTCAATTTTATGATGATTATATGGCTTTAAACAAGGATAACATAGACAACCAAAAATTTTAACATGGAATAATCAGGTTTAATGGCAAACAACTTTTCCATTGGTGAAGTAAATTGATGGACTACCGTCGGTAACCTGTTAATCAGATAAGTGGTTGTAGAGAAAGCATCATCCCGGAAGTCTAATGAGAGGGAAACATGAGTGAGGAGAGTAAGATCAATATCAACTATTTGACGATATTTACGTTCAATTAAACCATTTTGCTGAGAAGTTTGCAGACAAGTCAACCTATGTTCAATACCGTTAGTTTTAAGAAATGGAATGAACGATCTAAATTCACCCTCACCATCGGTTTGCAAACGAATGATAGGTCGACCGAGGAGTTTTTCAACATGCATTTTGAACAAAAGAAAGGCAGAAAATGCTTCGGATTTATTTTGAAGGAAATACGTCCAAGTGTACCGAGAGTACACATCGACAAAACTAATATAAAAGCGAAAACCATTCCTTGAAACATGATAAGTTGGACCCCAAATATCAACCACAACAAGTTGAAGGGGAGCAATATATACAGTATTAAAGGAAGAAAAAGGTAAAGTGTGACGTTTACTTACAACACAGGCTGAACAAACTGAGATTTTGTTCATATTAAAGGGAATATTACTGTTGGGATGTATGTCCTAATCTCGTATAAGTTTGTAATATACCAAGTTGAAATAAATAAGAGTTATTTTTTCATCACTTTGTGTCTCGCATATTTATAAACTTAATCCAATAAACTAAGATCCAGGTCATCGAATTATGAGAGAACTAGAACTTGAACGATGTGTAGTGGACACACAGAGAGGATCATGTTCGAGTTAATGACCCGAACGATCTACAATATATGGATAGAGTTGGAGACCTAATCCTGGATACGTTATGGATGCGACCCACTTTGTATTAGATACAAACGAGGTGATCCAACTCGTTCATGTGGTTGACATGCGAGTGGGGGCATCCTGTGCAATGAGATTGTACAAGACCGGACCGTGAATTATTAGACTTACTGATGTAACACCGTTAACAATATAAGGCTAATAACTTCGTAGATGACCAATAGTGACTCGATCTTAATCTTGAGCGTGTTACGGACTCATGTCTGACGGGTCTGTCCTTTGACTAGTATGGGTGAGGGTGGTCACATTTACTCATCCAATATGCCTATTTTCTCAGGGACAAGACCACGTGGGGAGCTGGGAACTTGGCTACGCGAGATGGAATTCACTGGTTCCCGAATTAGGGAAACTAGAAGGTTATTCCCTTAAGTGTTGTCTCTAGGGCTTGGACAACGGGCACCCATCCTCTCACTAGCCCGAGAGGGATGTTGTTCATGGTCAGACCATGCAACGTAGTTGTTCATTAGAGAAGCAGTAGGACTTAAGGAGCAAGAGGTAGACATAGGGGTAAAACGGTAATTTGATCCAACAGTGTCTACGAACATGTGAAGGGTCGACTCACGGGCATTGGTTATATCAATGGACACAACTTGTCCTACAATGATGGGAGTGCAACTACGAGCTTTAGTGGAGTGTTACCGTAGCTAATGAATGTTGTATATCCGGGTCAAAGAGTTTGACAGGTTAATCTCAAATCATTGAAGCTCGTCATCTGTAGGTCCATTAGGTCCCTCGGTTGGTTCAAACTGGATAAATTGAGGGTTTACAGTTTAGTGTGAATTTGAAGTGTTCAAATTCATTAAAAGAGTATTTATGTCATTTATATGAGATATAATTGACATAATATATAGTTTAATGTGAATGAGATTCATAATAAACTATAGGTTAGCCTAATTGATTAATTAGTGCTAATTTGGAGAAATTGAATTAAGAAAAATTAAATTGAATATGATTCAATTTAAAATTCCACAATTATGCAAATGAGATTTGTATAATAAGGTATGAGATACCTTACATTATGTTATATGCAAATATGATTTGCATATCATATGATTGTGGTAAATTGGTAAATGGTGGGGATTTTAACTCCACCATATGACATTATAAAAAGATGGAATGTGAGACATTCCATAACACTTCTTCTCATTTTTTGGAATTCACAATCCAAAGAGAAAGAAATTATCTCAAAAGCTCTATCTCATTTCACAAGAATTCTCTCCAACCCAAACCAAAGGGAGTCCCACCACTCTCTCTCAACCGATCGAGAACAACCGAGAAGACCTTTTCGGAGGTGTCACTGTTCTTGGTACGAGAGATCGATTGTAAAGATCGAAGGCACGAAGAGTCCGTGATCGGAGAAGGAAACGTCGAAGAAGAGTTCTTCAACAAGTAACTATGTTTACTTTCTGTTTTCTTCTTGATTTACAACATGTTTAACCTAGATTAAAGTAGTTTAACCCAACTTTAAGAAAGGATTTCACAACGAACACCACGACGTTTCATGTCATTTCCGCTGTGGGAGTTTCATTCCCTTCAATTACAAGACCTCAAAACATTTTTAACTAACGGTATACCAGGATGTTCTAAGAGACAAAGCCACAAATCAGAGAGAGTAGATTTGGAAGAAGGGGACTTACAGACAGCAATATGATCACTTAGAGTTGTATGTAGAACTTGAGAGATTTCAAGGCCGAGGAAGAGCAACCTTTTGACACCAAAGAAGAGACAGGGACCTGATGCATTTTCTCCAAATCGAATCGATATAGCCCATCAATTAACTTGTCGGGGAGAAGTGTTTGACCATTATCACCATCCTTCACGAAGTAAATAAAGGGGTGAAATTCAAAAAAGACATAATTATCATTGGCAAATTGGCTGATACTAATTAGATTTTTAGTAATATGAGGTACATGTAGCAGATTATTTAGGTGAAAGATATGGTTTGATGGAGTTTTAAAGGAAGAACAACCAATATTATGAACATTCAGACCTGTGCCATTGCCCATATGCATCTGTTTTCACCAAAATATTCTGTGCTCATAGATAGATTGCCCAAGTCATTTGTCACATGATTCGAAGCACCAGAATCGGGATACCTTTGACTCTCTTTATTCAAGTCATGCTGCAAAGTGTAAGCCGTAGCCTGTTGTTGTGATGGAAACGACACAGTAGCAAGTTTTGATTAGGCTGAGCAGGGAAATTCAGAGCATTAGATGGTGAATTCGGCTCCTGATACCATCGCTCAAATCGAAAATAGCAACGTAAGGTTGTGTGACCAAATTTTCCGCATAACTGGCACTGTGGCTTATTGCCATTGTTCCATCGACGTCATGATTTCTGCCCCTGACTCCGTCCTCTTTGATTGGAATCATTCACATTCGAAGACGCAGAAGAAGGTGTAGGTTTGTTCGGTGTCTGAACAACAAGATTCACTGAGGGAAGAGTGTCATCAGTGTTGATCGAAGAGTGCCACACAATTCTGCTTTCTTGAGTGAGTAACATTGAATAAACCTTATGGAGCGAAGGTGTAATTTCTTGGCCAGATAAAACAGAGACTGTGGAGTCATATTCGAAGCCTAAACCAGAGAGAATATGCATAACGTGATCATCATGGGTGATTTTCTTTCCTGCAGCGGTGAGCGAGTCAATAAGATTCTTGATCTTGGTGAAGTATTCTTGCAACGAAAGGTTTCCTTTCTTCATCAATTTGAGTTTTGATTTCAACTCCATCACTCTTGCCAAATTCTTTGCAGAAAAATAAGCATTCAAGGCAGTCCAGACTTCGTGAGCTGTTCGACAATCCAACATTTCAAAAGCAGTGTCGGACTCATGAACCCTAACATCCATGTCTTAATCAAGTTATCTTGTCGAAGCCAACAGTGTTGATATTCAGGATTTGGAATTAGCTCAGATCCTCCTTCTTCATCGAAAGGAAGAAATTTTTGCAGAGTCGCTTCATCATCCTCAACGAATCGCTCTAATTCGTACCCTCATAGGGTAATCAAAATCTAGAATCTCCATAGAAGGAAATTTTCTTCATCTAATTGCACGGTGGAAGATTTGCTCGCCGGATTGACCGTCTTGATCATTCCAGACGGATTCAACATATCAGAAACCCCTTGGTCACTCGTCGACCCTTCCATCTTGCATAAGAAAGAGAAGAACAAAGAAAGGGAAGAAAAAAAATTACCAGGACTCTTATCTTCTTTATAATCGTCGTTAGACTCTTAATAGCTCTGATACTATGACAAATGTTAACAATAAAACACCTAAGCCTATAGACAATTGAGTAATGATCACAGAAGACTTAGTCTCTTTCTCATTGAATATGATCAACCATAGGCATATCTTATTTATAGACTGCCATATGGAAAATTACAACAATAATTCAACAATATTTAACCTCTTTAACTAAACCACCTTAACTACTCTTTAATGGGCTCTCTTAACAAGGTGTGACCCGGTAGATTTTAATAAAAATATAAGAATGATAATAAAACTTTCAGAAACATAGATACCAAATTAAAACTATATTAATCAAAATTGAACTTTAATCTAGCTAGATTTAACAAAAATCTAACCAAGATTAGAGGCTTAGCTTATCACGGTTGCTATTTGTCAATTAAAACATTAGTGTATAACTTGATCCAAGTTTCTGATTTTCAACCAACTTCGTTAAAATAAATTGTTATATTATAAATCTCATTTCAAATAAATTTTTTTGTGATAGATTTCTATTGCTCTCTGCACAACAATGAATTTTTTTTAGTAAGTTTTTAATTCAAGCATAAATGATGAGAGTGAAACTTTCAAAAGCACAAGAGCAAATTCTCGGCGTTTTCCATCTCTTTTCCAACCGTTTTTAAAACGGTCGATCTTTCCCTCACTTTTGCCGACAGTTTATGAAACCGTCGGCATTCCCCCTTTTTCCCAACCATTTTTTTTAGCGTCGGGATAAAAAGCGTCGAAAAATGATAAATTTCTTGTAATGCTAGTTGCCATCTGAGGCACAACAAAACCACTTTTATGTGCTTTTAACTTATACATAACAAAAATTTATCAAACATTATTTGTTGCACTATCTAAAATTAGTTCACTCTATATACTCTAATTTTAACTTTTAATTCAAACAATTCTTTGAAACCTAATTCAAATTCATATTTTTCAATCAATATGTAGCTTTAATGACTCCACCATATCAAAAGATACCACTTTGAGAGTGCATTTGCCATATCCATAAAAATCTTACTCTTTAATGATGATAATAACATCCATTAAATTTTAATCAAACAGAATACAACAACAAAATATTAAAAAAAAAACACCAAAATTGTTGAAATTATGAGCATAATGACTAAAGATTGAGTTTTAGCATGCATACTAGTTTAAACTTTTTTTTTTAAAAAAAATATTTTTTCTTACAAACTCTTTTCATTAAAGTAATTTTAATCTAAAGATTTTCACAAAGTGATTCCATATATGTGAAATTATCATAAATGGAAGAGTGTAAGGGAATAAATACTTAAATTTCAGGCCAAATTTGTAATTTTTGCATTCTTTAGTTTTCTATGTGGATTTTGATTTTTTTTTTATTTAAAGAGTTTTTAGGTGATTTTAAAGTGAATTCTTGTCCATCACTTTTTAAAAAATGATTATTAACTAATCTAATTATTTTAAAAGTTATTTTTTTTGTCCAAATACCTAATTTTTTATTTTTTTTGTCCTTCCTAATCACTTACAAAATTAATCTAAACATCACCTAAATAATTTAACCAAGCTTTAATCATATTTCAAGTAAAAAAATGAGTCAATCAATAGTTTCCACCCATAATTCATGAATGATAGGGTTTATGAAGAGAAAAGCTAAAAATATGATAAATTTAATAACATATTATTGCACCTCTTGTAAAAATGTTTAGTGTAGATTGAACATAAACCAAATTTCTCAGGTAAACATAAAGTATGGAAGTCAATCTCAAATAAACGAGAAAAATTAAAATAAGGTAGTCAATCCAAATATAACTTAATAGAAAAGACACGAATTACTATCTCAAAAATTGATAGTTCAATTTTCCATTATGTAATTATTGAATTAAAAAAAGGTAAACCAGTTTGTTCATTCAACTAGAGATAGAGTTAGAGAAACGTCAACTTGAGTAGAACTCAACTGGTTAAAACATATTTTCTTAACAAGGGTTAGAGTTTTGAATCACTCACCTACCCTGATTGAACTAGAAAAAAAATAGATAGAGAAATAAAAATGAAATTCACAGATAAATGACGAGTAATCAAAATTTCTAAAAATATTGATTCACCTCTAAGATCAATATCGAAGCTATAGACATATAGAAAGGCCGACAAGCAAACGAAAATTTAATACTATGGTCCTCGAGTGATAAGAAATTTACCAAAGTGACCTTGCAATTTGAAGGCTTCTTACACGGACACGCCTCAGTATACAATGGACTTTTGCTCCAAATTCTTCACATTCTATCAACAAATATCTCTTTGTTTTACGCCTCTTTTCTCTCTCTCTCTGATTCATATGGGCAGGTCTTTAAGTGGCCTTCCCCACTGTTTCCCATATCCCAATCCTTCTTAAATCCTCATTTCATTTTTCAATTTCAATCCTCTTTCAAATCCCCTCTTCAGATCATTGCTTATGCCTCTGAAATTTTCAACTCTTTTTCTCTCTGTTCTCTTCAATCCAGCAACACCCACATGAATCTTTCTCTGTTTTTGTGACTTTCTTTTGGTTCTTCAACAGATTGGCTGTAATGGGTCATTTCCAATGATTCGTATGGGCTTCGTTTCTTAACAGGTTTTTCTTTCATTTCTCTGCTTTTCCCTTTTGAATTCGTCTGCTTCTTGTTCTTCTTTCGTTGGTTGGCCTTGTTCTTTTGTGTGCTTTTATTGGCTTTGAAATTGAATTAGTTTGTCGATTAACTGTTTTTATTGCTCTAATCTTGCCTTCCCCCAATCCGATTCTGCTGTTTTTTGTTGGATCTTGTCTGTCTCTGCTGTTGGGGGATTTTCAGTGTTCTTGTTGTAGCTTTCACTCTCGATTCTGATATTTGTTTGTATTTGTGATATTGTTGTTGCTTCGAATTGGGTTTTTTATTATTTTTTTTTCTGGCGATTTAGATTTGTTTTTCTTTGTGGTTCTGTTCAATCCTCTTCTTTGCTGCGATTTGTGTTGAGGGGTGGGTTCAAGAACTGAAGAAATCTTCATGGCTTTTTTATTTTACCCTCTGTAGTTCTTGTGAATGTGCCGATTGCTTTCTTTGTCTTTTTTGACTTAGTTTAGCATTTGATTGAGGTTTTTTCATCTCTTGGGAAATGATTTTTTCTGCTCTGTTAGCTTACCTAATGTGGGGAAGTCAACTTAAGTTTGAGAAACTTTGTCCAAATTTCTCCCACTTGAGTGTTACAAGTAAATAAACATCCTATTTCGACTTTGCTTTTGGTTAGACTACCGTTGAACTAAAAAATTTAAGTTTCTGGGTTAGAATATATATGGGGGATTCAAACCTTCGAAAGTAAGGAGTGTTCTGACCAATTAAGCTAGGCTCATATCGACTCTAAGTTAGAGCATATATAATCTTTATTATACACTCTTTAACACTTCTCTCACACGTGAACTTGTAGTATCGATCGATCGGGAGGAAATGATATTGTAGGGATTTGAACTTAGAATGTGCAACATTGAACTTGAAATTTTAAGTTGATGGGTTACAATATATTTAATCTTTTGTAGTGCCCTATATGCTCCCTCTACGTGTAGACTTTAGATATTAATTTGATTCTCGAAGCCTAGCATGACAACTATTGATATTGAGGAAAGAATGACATTATAAGAATTCAAATCTAGAAACTCATACTTTGATACTATGTTAAATCTTAGTATATTTAATCTTTTATATATATTGTTTAATATGTTTACATTTCATGGTTTAAGACGGAAGAAGTTATGGTGAAGCTTGATAAATTTTCCCTTTTTCTGGGCTGTTTGACTTGTAATTTGCTTGCGGTCATGCAATTTTGTTCAAGTTTCCTTCAGCTCATTCCTAAAGAATTCAAGGGTCTGTATTCTACTGATTAGGTTTCCATACAGAAATTAAGTTTAAGTATTATAAATTGCATCAGATGCTTTATTCTTGATGTATAACCATCAGCTGGTTACGATATTCGAGCATGTTGCGTTTATTTACTTCACGAGTTTCTTATTGTGAGAGAATTGATATGGTTTCCGATGTAATTGCTTTATACTTGTTTGGTGCCTGGCAGTGGCCATCTGTTGCGTGATTTTTTCGTTCTTGGAGTTCTTAAAAAGGATGGGTAGAGGTCGAGGAAAGGGGAGGAAGTTGTCTGTCACGAATCATGATGATGCTGGAAGTGGTGAGGAAGAGAAGATCCCTGCACAAAAGCGGAGGGGAAGGCCACAGAAGCCATTGAAGGACGAGATTGATGAGGAAGAACCTGAAAAGATAGAAGATGATGACATCGAGAACCTGAAAGGCAATGAAATTGTGAGCAAGGAGATGAAAAGCCCACCTACAGCAGAGAATGGGAAAAGGAGGAGAAGAAACTCACAGGTGAAAGAAAAGCTTGACCCGGTCAAAGACGAAAATGGGGATGGTACACGATCAAGCACTGATGAATCAACCAGGTCTAATGGATTTCGTCACAATGGAAGCAGGCGAAAAAGCAAGCCCCGCCGAGCTGCTGAAGCGGGCGTTAACTGCAAGTGAAACAACTTTGAAAGAATATGGCTTTCTTACTGAAGGAGCAGATAAATTTTCAAGGTAGAAAAATGAGGCATAGTGATCTTCTAGATTACCATATTTTCTGTTTCTCAATCTCATCTTATAACTATTTTCCATCACCATTCCTTTTCTTATTTCTAAAAAAAATGTTGAATTGAGGATTCACTCTGCTGGTTTTAATATTCATTTTTCTCTACTTCCATTTTTGAATTTTTGACTATTTTCTTTCTCTTCACAATATGCTCTTTAACAGACACTTATCTCTTTGTTCCATTAAACCACAATCTAACTAAGAATCAACTGAATCAATATTCTTTACAATTCCTGCTTATAAATAATTTCTTCATTTCTTCTTGTTTGAAACCAAACTCCAAATCTGTTGGAAAATTGAGTTATATTTCACTATTTTCTTTTACTTCTCCATTTGATTTATGATCACTTGTAAGAAGAAAAGTTTCATTTCTTTGCAAAATGGGTTTTTGAGAAGGGTTCAAGAAATATGAAGCATGATGAGGCTGTTGAATAAAGTGAATCTTGATGCTGAAAAGATGTGGTTTGGATTACTTTTCTTTTTTCAGTGTTATTATGTCTGAGAATATTAACATTTTTTTTTTAAAATGTCTTCATAGTGGAAAGCAGATTGTGTAGCTCATTGTTTTCTTAAAAAGTTAAATAGCCCCCCCAAAACTTAAGCGTGTGAAATACACTAAGAACCTCACTAAATTCCGCGGTTCTTAGTTAGGTGATGACTTTAATATAAAAATGGTTTAATTCTTATTCTGATGTTGCATCTCTTTAGGCTTTTAATAACTCAATTTAGAGATTAAGATTTGAACTTTATTTTAGTCTTAAACTTTTATAATATATGTTTTAAGATTTGAACTTAAACAAAAAGATATTTTATTTTTTGTTGTTATTAGGTTGCCAATTGTTTAATAGATAGATAATTTGGATTTGAATATGTGTTAATGGAACCTAGGTATACTTTAGAACCATTTGAGTAGATATTATGGAAAAGAATAACAATGTTTTTTTTTTCTTTTTATGAAAGTTAAGGGATTAAATTAGAGCTTTTGAAAATAGAAATTTTGAAAGTTGGAAGACAAAAATAAAATAAATGTAGATGTTTAGGGAGCAAAATGAAATTGAAATCTATTAAAAGGATAACAATATAATATATAAAAAACAAAATCATATTCTAAAGTTTTAGGTATAGAAAAGTTAAGAGTTCGATTCAAGAGATTGCTTAGTAAATTAGATTTTGGCATTTTTGCAGTAGCTTCTTGGGGCCTCCATGTGATGCTTTTAGATGAAAGTGTACATTGAGTATATGTTTGATATTCCTTTCTTTAGATAATGAAATTGCGAAATTTGTGATGCTTTAATGAACTATTTTGACACAATTAAAGGTGTCGAGATGCAATAGATGAGCTCACCAACAATAACAAAAGTAGATTTTGATGTGAGTTGGGTAGATCAAATTTGATATTTATTTGTCATTTTTCATTAAGTCAACTCGATTTATAATCAAGTTCAAAAAAAAAAAAAACTCGATTTATAATTGTAAAATCGAAAACGATTACCCAATAACAAACATGCATAAAACAGTAAAAGAGAAAAGGGAGAAGAAGAACACCAAAGGATTTATAGTGGTTTGGCTATGCCTACATCCACTTTAATCTATGAGAAGCTTTCGATAATCAAGAGAGTTCAATACAAGATACATCACCATAAGAATCGAAGAGATGAAGCAAACAGGAGAAGCCAAATCGGTGAGAGCAGCAAAAAGGATTCAAGAATAAGCCTCTCTCGATGGAAAAACTCTCAAGTCGTCGAACCTCCAAATCGCTCTCACAAGGACAACTAATAAAAAACCCAATATATAGTTCAGTCCACAAAACCTTAATGCCAACTCACGAAAAGGCATTTTAACAAAAGGGTTAAGTTAGACACAACCATAGTTAATGAACCATGGTAAAAATACTCAAGTGTGAGTCAAATTAACCCAACAATTCACCCTCTTGATGAACACAAATAAAGAAACTCTCGAGCTGTTCAAAGAAAAACCAAAACATGATCAACCAACTCCAAGCTTTAGCAAATCACAAAAAAACATAAATCTGTCAGAAGCAAGTTATTTAGTCAACATATCAACTGGGTTATTTGAGGTACTAACCTTTAGTAAATCCACTTTGTGATCATGAATAACATCCCGAACATAATGGAACCACACATCTATGTGCTTGGTTCTATTATGAAAAGTTGGATTTCTTGAAAGTGTAAGTGCACTTTGGCTGTCACATTACAACTTTACTGAATAATTCAAAAAACATATTTCAGATATCAAACCTTTTAACCAGATAGCTTCCTTCACAACATCAGTTAAGGCAATATATTCAGCTTCTTTGAAGACAAAGCTACTACAGATTGCAATGTAGACTTCCAACTCACAACATTGCCAAAAAACATAAAAACATACCCTGTCAAACACCTTCGTTTATCAAGATCAGCTGCATAATCTGAATCTACAAAACCAGTAATAAACTCATCAGAAGTATCACACTTTGTGTATATAATACCTTTTGATAAAGTACCTTTTACAAATCTAAGCACCCATTTAGATGCTTCCCAATGTACTTTACCTGGATTGCTCATGAATATACTAATTAAGCTCATAACATGAGCCAAGTCAGGACGACAAGAAATCATGTTATACATTAGGCTTCCAACCAAATTAGCATAAGGTATGGATTTCATTTCGGTAATTTCATCAAGTTTAGTAGGAGATTGAGCAAAGACAATTTAAAGTGTTGAGCCAAAAGTGTCTTAACAGATTTACAATTGTCCATGTGAAATCTTTTTAAAACATTCTTCAAGATATCCTACAGGTTGTTTCATAAAAATTTCTTCCTCTAAGGTTCCATGCAAGAATGCAGTAGTTACATCCATTTGTTCTAACTCTAGGTTAAACTGAACAACCATAGATAAAAGAACTCTAATGGATGAATGACGCACAACAAGAGGAAAAACTCATGTATAATCTAGGGGTGAGCATCGGTCGGTCAGCGTCGGTTTTGGGCTCAAACCGGCGCCGACTACCGACAAGTCGGTTTTGATCGGTCGGTGGTCGTCGACTTTAGAAGTGACTATGGAACCGATCGACCGAACCCACGTAAAGACCGATCAATTTTGGGGTTAGTTTGGAGCTAATGAGAGAAGAAATGTTGTCCACGACGACAATGAGTTAGAGAAAAAGTTTCGATAAAAAAATGGAGAAAAGAGGAGAAAGAAACAAAGGCAAATACGAAAAAGAGATAAGGGAGAAGAAAGAAGGAGGAAGGAGAAGAAGACAACAGTACTTTATCGGCGACGTTCAGCTCCAACGGGCAGTCATGAAAATGGTTGAGAAAATGAGAAGAGATCAGAACTTCGAAGAGAGAAAGAGAGAAAGTGAATAGAGAAAAGAGAAAGAAAGAAGGGAGAAGGAAGGATGTGAGGTACGAAAAAAGAGCGAAAATATATTGAATAAAATAAAAGTATTAAAAAGTTTTTTTTAATAGGTAATCATTACCTATAAAATAGGTAATAATGGCACTTTGAGACTTGTATTGGAAAATGGTGAGGAGAACATTTTGAAAATCAGTGTTTTGGGTTCCTTCATTTCTTTTTCTTTTTAATCTTTAATATAAAACTAAATATTAATATCATTAGACATTTTTTTTAGGCTTTCGATCGACCGTCTTTTCTATCTAATAAACCGATCACCGACCGCTAAGTTATAAAACCGACCGACCGACGTCGGTTTGGTCGGTTTCGATCGGTCGGCTCGGTTTTTCGGTTAGGTTTTCTCACTCCTAGTATAATCAATGCCCTTTTCTTGTGTGAAACCTTTAGCAACTAACCTAGCCTTATATCTAGGTTTATCAAGACTTGTGATTCCAGGTTTGATTTTAAACAACCATCTTCAATCAACAATTTTATGATCAATTGGTCTGTCAACAAGTGTCCAAGTGTGATTACGCAACAATGAATTCATTTCCCCATCCATAGTTTCTTTCCAAAGCACAAAATTACTGGATTTTATGACCTGATTGTATGTTTTAGGTTCTGGAAGTTGCTCTATTTCAAAACAATTTAGGGCAAAACCCACAAAATCAACTTCATCATACCGAGTGGGTGACCTAATTATCATTCTCTGTCTATCTCGTGCCAATTGATAATTCTGAATTTGTTCATTTTGATCCGGAATAATAGGCTGGGAATTATCACCCTCTGAATATAACTGTGTGTTTTCAATGGGATCATTCACAATAACAGTAGGAATGTTTTCAATAGGTTCTGAAGAGTTATTACTAGAACTAGATCCAATGTGATCTTGTTCATTAGCTTGAAGTTCAATTTCAAAAGTTCTATTACAATTTTCTTCAGAATCCAAGGCTAACTGAGGGTCTCTCCAAGGCATTAATTTTTCATTAAACTTTACATCTCTACTGACAAATATTTTTCTGTCCCCAAGTTCAAGAGGCCACAAACGGTACCCTTTAATCCCATGAGAATACCCAAGAAAAATACACCTTTTGGCCCTTGCATCTAATTTTCCTTGTTTTATGTGGGCGTAAGCGACATCCAAAGGTTTTCATATGGCTTAAGTTAGGTGGCTTACTAGTCCATAACTCTTGAGGTATTTTAAAATTCAAGGCAGAAGAAGGACTTCTATTGATTATATATGTGGTTGTATTAACAACTTCACCCCAAAAAGTCTTTGGAAGATTAGCATTGGACAACATACACCTAACCATTTCAAGAATAGTTCTATTGAACCTTTCAACCAACCCATTTTGTTGTGGTGTCCTAGGAACAGTCAAATCCTCTCAATACCACTCATTTTACATAAGATGTGGAAGTTTTCATTAAGGAACTCTAACCTATTATCTGGTCGAAGTATTTTAATCTTCTTTCCAGTTTGATTTTCAATGTAGGTTTTCCATTCAAGAAAAGTTTGAAAAACTTCATCTTTAGATTTCAACAAATATACCCACAATTTTCGGGAATAGTCATCAATTAAAGATAGAAAATACTTAGCTCCACCATGTGTTTGAACCCTAGATGGTCCCCACAAATCTGAATGAATGTATTCCACAATTGCTTCTGATTTAAGAGATCCTTTCTTAAAACTTTGCCTAGTGGACTTAGATAAAACACAATATATGTTCACAAAATGTAAGTTCTGAAAATTTGTGTTTACCTAATAATCCTTGTTGATGCAAATGATTAAGACCTCTATGACTAATATGAGCAAGCCTATCATGTCACAGTTTAGTATCTATATCAGCATCTACAGTCACATTTAAATCACCAATCACTGCATTTCCTTGAAGCACATATAAACTATTTTTCAATTTTCCAATAAATTTAACAGAATTGTCTTTACAAACTAGTAGAATACCCTTTTCAGATCTGTACCTACAACCAACATTATCAAGTGTACCTAAAGAGATTAAATTCCTCTTTAACCCTGATACATATTTAACTGAGGAGAGTATTTTAGTAGTTCCATCATCCATGCTCAGTTTTAATGACCCAATTCCTTTAACTTCACAATGTTGATCATTACTCATAATGATTCTACCACCATCAAACTCATTCAGATCACAAAAATAATGTTTATGAGGTGACATGTGAAAGGTGCATCCAGAATCCATTATCCATTCATTTAAATCAATATCAAAAGAACCTAACTATAAGGCTTCAGCTGACTCATATCCCTCTAAAACATTAGTATTTGCATTGGTATTTTCTCTATTTTCCTTTCTAATGGGCAATTTTCTCTTTTTCTTCAAAATGGGGCATTCAAATTTCATATGCCCTTCCTTTTTACAATAGTTACAAATTATCTTCTGATTCCCTCTCTAATTTGTTTTATTACTCTGTTTGAATTTGGATGATTTGCTACTGCTAGCTTTTGAGTATTTATTACCATTAGTCTTGGCAAACAAAGCTTCAGATTCTTTCTTGTCAATTTTTATTTCTAACTCCTTAGATCGAAGTGTATTTAATACTACTTCTAATGATAAAGAGTATCTACCATATTTAATAGCATTTTCACTTCTTTATATTTATCGGGTAAACAGTTCAGGAGAATTACAGCCTGGTTTTCAGCATCCAATTTTTCACCAGAATTTGTTAAATCCAAACAAATTTTGTTAAATTTATCAATGTTTTTCTCTAATCCTTTTGACATATCCATTCTGAAACCAAATCTCTCTTTCAAGTAAATTTTATTAGTGAGTTGTAGATACCGTATTTGGTCGAGTAATTTTTATTTATTTATTTATTATTCTATTTTATCCCATTTTATTTATTTTTTTAAATGAAAGTTTTGTCTTTAACTAAACTCTTTTAGTTTTATTTCTTTTGTTATTTATTTCTTTTTGTTAGTTTAATTTTTTTTATTGTAATTTGATTTGATTTTGCATTTGATTTGATTTTTTTCCCTTTCTTTCTCTCTCTTTCTTTTTCACATTTTTCTAGTCGATAAACCTGCAATAATAGATCAAAGCTCACCTTCTTCCTTAATAAGAGATTGACAGGTTATCCTTTCTTAGTACTGTGGATGGTTTTTAAAAAGTGAGGAAGAGAGAAGAAAAGGAAAGAGGAGGACGATTAATTAAAAGGGAGAAATCAATGAGAATTCAAAGGGAGACCAGAAGTTTCAGGAAGGATTCTACATGAGAAAATAGAACTAGGGGAATAAGTTGTTTTTTTCTTTTGGATTCAACTGAGAAGAAACTTTCCTTAGTTTGTAAGGTTTTTTGTTTTCCCTTCCTTTTTTTTTCTTTCTCTGCATTTGGCCAATTTGGTTCTTTCTTCTCGTTTCCAATGTATTAATATTTTTTTGCCAGTATTTTGATTTGACTTGATTTGTTCTTTTTTATAACCAATTCTATAGATTTTGGTTTGTTCATTTGGTCACTGTGTATGTATCTGCAATTTGTAAGGTTTTAGCTTACTGTTCTTTTTGGCCACTATATTTTGATTGGTCACTATATTTTGATTTGGCGGTTAATATTTACATATTTGATAATTGTTGAGATTTGACCAGTGTGTTTATTTAGTATGTTAATTTGGCTTGGCTAAATGTATGTTAATTTGGGGGCGTTATTTTTGCCACTGCATGCATGTTTATTTGGTCACACTGCATGCATGCTTAATTGCAATTTTTGTTTACTTTTAATATCATAACATGTTTATTTGGTCACACTGCATGCATGCTTACTTACAATTTTTGTTTACTTTTAATATCATAACATGTGGTAGTGTGGTAGTGACATGCACTAATTTAATTTCAATTTGACTTAAAAACATATTTGCCCTCTTTTAAAATTAGATTTCTGAAATAAGACCACTCCAATTTTTTTAAATTACATTTTGGCACCAAAATTTGAAATAAAAATATTTGCCCATTTTAAAATTGGATTTCTGAAATAAGAACACTCCATTTTTTTTAAATTTCATTTTGGCATCAAAGTTTGAAATAAAACATATTTGCCCATTTTAAAATTGAATTTTTGAAATAAGAACACTCCAATTTTTAAATTTTATTTTGGCATCAAAGTTTGAAATAAAATAACACTTTTAAAATTAGATTTCTTAAATAAGAATTTTCCAATTGTTTTCAAAATTAAATATTGACAATGAAGTTTGAAATAAAACAAATTGTTTCATTTTAAAAGTAGATTTCTGAAATAAGAACTCTCATTTTTTAAAATTCTTTTACTAAGTAATTTGTTAAAATAAAGAATTTATTTTGAAATATCAAAATAAGTTCCAAGTTTTTTTTAATGGCATTGAGTCACTCATAGTTATTAATAAAATGTAAAAAATATTTTTTTTGAACCAATAAATAAAAGGATAATTTTAAAATAAAGTGTGGTAACCGTTTTTCTAAAACGAGTGTCAACCGACTCCCGAGCCTAATTTCGGGTTAGGCAGATCAACCATTTCCTCTAAAATGGGTGACCAACCTTTACCTCGTATGAGACCCTGGGAGAGGACATCGGCCGCTCCGCGTTGCGATGACGTTGCGACATATATGACTTGGACATATACATCAGAAACATTTTCAATATTACTGGTCCTTCTAAGCACATTATCAGCCAGATTCAAAATAATGGTACTATAAGCAATTTCAACCATCTCAGATTTCTCAACATCAGTAATGGTTAAAGGTAAAATACTTGGATCATCAAGAGCTCTAGCTACCTTTGTTGTACGAGAAATTCTTTCATTTTCTTTTTCTAGAGGCTAAAGTCTCATTTCCCATCAAATTTGTCCAACTCGAACCTTGCTGCTATGGTCTTACCGAAACATCAAAAGGATAAAAAACAACAAGAAAACCCTATAGGCGAAAACTCCCTCAACAGCTCGATACCAAATTGTAAAATCGAAAACGATTACCCAATAACAAACATGCATAAAACAGTAAAAGAGAAAAGGGAAAAGAAGAACACCAAAGGATTTATAGTGGTTCAGCTACGCCTACATCCAGTTTAATCTATGGGAAGCTTTCAATAATCAAGAGAGTTCAATACAAAATACATCACCATAAGAATCAAAGAGATGAAGCAAACAGGAGAAGTCAAATCGGTGAGAGCAGTAAAAAGGATTCAAGAAGAAGCCTCTGTCGATGGAAAAACTCTCAAGCCGTCGAACCTCCAAATCTCTCTCACAAGGGCAACTAATAAAAACCCCAATATATAGTGCAGTCCACAAAACCCCACAAAACCCTAAATTAAGATGGTTCATAAAATTTAAGTCCTTTTTAATTATTTTTTTTGAAAAAAATAGGTTCCGTTTTATAAACTATTTGATTTTTTATTTTTGGTCTTTGAAAATTGTGCTTGGTTTATCATCATTTTTTTTAGAATTCTCTACTATGTCTTTCATCTTTAATATTTGAATTCTTAGCTAAATTTCAAAACAAAAGCTTAATTTGATAACTATTTGGTTTTTAAAAATTAAGCCTAAAAATACTATTTCTATCAATGAGTTTCTATGTATACCTATGTTTTTAAAAATCAAGCTTATATGTATTGAAAACTAAAAAAATAGTTTTAAAAAATTTGTTTTTGTTTTTAAAATTTGGCTAGAAACTTAAATGATACTTCAAGAAAAATGGAAATCATTGTAGAGAAGATGAAAAGAAATTTTGAAAAAAAACAAGCATAATTTTCAAAAACTAGAAACAAAAAATCAAATGTTTATCAAATGAGACCTACTTTTTTTTTAGTTTCAAAACTTGAGTTGGTTTTGAAAACATATGTAAAAAATGAATAGAAAAAACAAAGAAAACTTTTCGGTGGAGGTGGAAGTAGGCATGTATAGGCTTAATTTTTAAAAACCAAAAAGCCAAAAACTAAAATTGGTTATCAAATGGGTCGTAATTTTTATCGAAGGGACTGCTTAGCATCTCATTGTTTCTTTAATGCCATCCTTAAAACTATGAATCTTTTGAAATCTAAACTGTTGATGCTAGAATCTGTTCATGAACTTGAAAAGTTACCTTAAACCTATTGTTCAAGTTACCTTAAACCTATTGACTATGACTAATTATTCAATGAGGCTGCTACAATGTGATGACTCATAATAACCGTTAGATGTATATCTAATAATTTTTATATTCCCTTATAACCCTTGGATATAAAATCAAAATACTTCTCTCTCTCCATCCAAGGGAGAAAATCTACCGGCCACATTATGGTGGCCCCACTCAATAATTTCTCAACTAGAGTTTCCAATAGTCCTTTAGTTTACCTCTTGTGATGTCATTTTTCATAAGCCTAGTAATATAGATTTCATTCTTAAAACCTTCTTTTATTGCTTCAAGTTTCTTCTTCTTCTTTTTTCCCCTGGAAGGTCCCTGAAAGTTGAAGTAAGAATTACTATTAATTTTGTTCCCATCATTGTAGAAATTGGATCACTCACAGAACTATAGTTTGATTAGTTAGATATTTGGGGTGAATTAGGATTCATAAACCTAACAAAAATTCAAAATCCAAACCGATTATTTACTATTTAAATAAAAATTCAAAATTATTAAGAATAAATTAAACAAAATGGAACTAATATGAAAAAAAAAAATACACAACAATTAAATATTGATTACATAACAAAAATATTTTTAAAAAAATAATTAAAAGAGTAGATTAACAAACCAATAAGATGAAATCTGAAATACTAAACTCAAAAACAAAATATTACACTCTACCCCGTAGAAAACTAATTAAAATTGGAAAATCAAATTGGAGACAGATTTACCTTTTACCCCAAATCGAAGGATTGATTTTAGGATTTTTGCTTTTTTCGTTTTGTCCAAACCTTCCATCGATTTCTTCACAAACCTTCAAAGCTTCAAAAACTCCACAGATCATTGAACCATCGACTTTTTTCGAAAAACTAGAAATCTCATTCACCAACTTGATTCTTAGTCTTGTCCTACAAAGAAGTAAGAAATATTCACTCGGTAAATTGGGAATCTTAGGTGTAAGAAAAGTAAGGAGCTAATTCAAGTTTGGTTCCAATGGTAGAATCCTAGCACTGAGCAAAAAAAAAAAAGAAAAAGAAATACAACAACATAAACCTTTGACACTGAAGATTAAGGTATTTACACATATTTTTTAAAAATATATAATATGATATTTAGGGAAGATACAAGACTACAAATATAATCAAATATAAATAGATTCAATTTCTTTATTCTATAGTTTAAATTAGATAGTTTGTTAAGCTTCTGAACTAGATTAAAAGATTCTATCAATCTTTGAAAAGATATGTGGTAGAAATATATTTAAATATAAATAGATTTTGTTATATTACGACCCAACATTCAACCTCCACCTTGGAAAACGATTAATTCAAGATTCGAGCAAATTGAAGACTCTTTAATAACTTCCTTTTTTATTGCAAAGTTAGACTTTTGCTGAATTTATAGACTGAACTTTTCTTAACTACTTTTCATTTATAAATCTTATAGTATTTTGGGATTATTGACAATCTAGTTTATAATATGAATGGATGTTAAAATATTATTTTCAATTAGTTTTGGCCAAGAGTAAATATATTCTTAAAATTTCCAACGAGATAAATTTTGTATCTTTAACTTATTTTGCTAGTTAATGCTTTAAACTGATATAAACTTATGAAAATTTCTAGCTTGAGAAACATACAATTTAAATAAGTGATATTATGTCGACTTAAAGTATTTAAAAAATATAAAGAATATCATACCAACTCTTCATAGGAATTATATACAAACTGAAAACATGAAAAAACATAAACATACCTGAAAATGGAGAGGAACAAAACGAAATATGAGTCAACGAATGAAATTAAAAAAAAAATGAAAATTAATAAAAGAAAATAAATTTAATAATTAATATGTCGATTAGGATTTCAAAAATAATAAAGTCGATTTAAAAAACAAATCTTAGAAAATAAAATCCTTATAAATACCAAATTTTATAAGATTTCAAATGGGTATAAAGTTTCCAACTTGCCATAGAAATTTTTAATAATTCAGTTTAGATACCCTTCAAATAAAATAGAAAAAATTCGGACTGCAATTTAAATATTTGAGATTTCAATTTATATATGCTTTTAAATAAAATATGATAGATAAATTATAGAGACAAATCAGTTTTTTTTTTTTTTTTTTTTTTAAATGACGCCACACATGCAGCTCACATGTGCCAAAAATTGAAAAGAAAATACAAATGAGTATGATCAAAATCACCAATTCTTTTTGCCCCTATCGAGTATTATCCCGAGATATTTAATGGACTAACCCATTGTAAATTTTTCAAAAGCCCAACCCATGAGTCCAAAGCCCATTTTGGAACTAAAAAAGTAATAATAATATATATAAGCTTAGGAAAACTAGAGTAGGTAGCGAAATAATAATAATAATAATAATAAAAAAGTCAGTTTGATTTGGAACTTGAAAAAAAAAGTCAGTTTGATTTTTTTTTAAAAAAAATCCAGTTTGAAATATAAGGGAGTGTTTGGTTTATGGGGTTGGGTTGGGTTGAGTTGGGTTAATAACTTAATTCCTTGTTTAGTTCACCAACCGTTATAATCGGTGACTTAATAACCTAACCCCATGGAGTTAAATTATTAACTCAATCGTACGGTACTTTTCGGCGGCAGTCCGACAACTTTCCGACGACGACCCGATGAGTCTCCGATGACAGTCCGACGACGGTCCAGTGACTCTCCGACGACGGTCCAACGACTTCCTCGACGAAGGTCCAAAGAGATGAAGAAAGTGGAGAAAAGAAGAAGATGAGGAGAGTTTTGAAGTATGTCTTTAAGTTGCTAATACTCTAGTTTAAATAGACACCAAAAAGTCCTAATCCTTTTAGAATAAAGAATTATAATCCTCTTAGAAAAACAAATCCTAAACAAATAGAAATTTTAATCCTTTTTTTAAACTTTGAAACACCCTTTCCTAATCCCGTTCTCTGATTATCCAAAACAAATACAATTAAAGTACCTAATTTTATGGGGCGCCACAATATACCCATCTAAGATAAACTTTCGTCCTCGAAAGTTGCTAGAACTTTACAACGGTCACATTTTCGAGCCATAATCTAAACTTAAACTCTAAACTAACTTAGCACAAGAACAAATAAGTAAAAAACATAGCATAACAAGTTTTAACACACAAGCAACTCAAATAACTTTAACTAAACTTCCTGCTAGAGGCTATAAGGATCGTTGCTTACGATGCAGGCGAGTATGCAAAATCTAAAACCCATGCTCTGATACCAACTGTAACAACCCTAATTTTTCAAACTCAAAATTTCCTAGGGACGTTACTAAGCAACACTGCTTACATCGAAAATTTTGGTAGCATAACGGCGATGCTAGGACCTTGATGACATATCTAATATTTTGTAGATATGTAACTTCAATATGACATAAATATTTAAGTATGCTGGCATATTTTTAACATATTCATAAGGTAAACTATTTACTCCATTCTAAAGATGTCCGTAGACAATGCATGTGCTTAGACAAATTTAAATAAACACTCTTCATATGCAAAGTATTAATACTAAATTAATACCTACCTAAATTAAAATAAAAAAGTAGTGGTGAACATGTGCATAAAAAAAGGAATAAAGTTCATATTGGAGAATAAAAGTTCTAAATAATGAATTTTATTGGAAAAGAAATATTGATATCAAACCCAATATCCATTACTTTTGCAAATACCCCTAACATACATTTGGCAAATGGTAATATATATTGTAATTTTATAATTGATCACATAATTGAGTTTTGAAATTGTAGACAAATGTGTTTGTATTTGATTTGTTGTGAAAACAAAGTAAGGAAAAAAAGTCACAAAAAAATCAGACCTTTCACTTTATATAAGATAAAAATGATTTTTAGGGGAGAAGAAAAATTGATATCAATCTCAATATCCAGTACTGTTATAAATACCCATATATCTTGTAAATGGTAATATATATTGTAAATTTGTAATTGATCTCATAATAAAGTTTTGAAACTGTAAACAAATATGTTTGCAATTGATTTGGTGGAAACAAAAAAAGTAAAGAAAAAAGTCACAAAAAATCAGACTTATTCACTTTACAAAAAAATACACCAGATACTCATGACATAATAACTCAACTCTGCAAACCAAACACTGACTTTCTGACTCAAATCAACTCAATTCTGCAAACCAAACACTGATTTCCAAAACTCACTGACAAAATAACTTTGCACAACTCAACTCAACTCAACTCAACTCAACCCAACTCTGCGATCTAAACGCTCCCGAAAACAACAAACAAAAATATGGCCACACATGCCTTTCACATGCACCAAATCTTCCCCAACTTTTACGATTTTACCCTCCATTTAAATCTCAAATCTAGATTTATCTCTCAATTAGTTTTTGTTTTTGTGTCTAGTGATTTCCCTTTTAATTTATTATTCGATTGCCTCTTTTTACTTTTAATACCTATTCATCTCAATTTATGCTGCAACATTCAAATATTTTATGTAACATTACTTGTTGTTACCTTTTTGAGATGTATACAGATAACTTTGAATTAGATAATTTTGATTTATTTATCGTTCTTATTGCTTAAAGGCTTAGGTTGGTTTATCTATTCTTTTAGGCTTGCTAATTCCAAATTGTTTATTTCGCAAAATATTTAGAATTATAAACTGATCTGGAATTTGAGATAAAACATATATTGTCTGAATCCGGTAGAATTTAGATGGATTCTATTTTGTCGTCACATTCACCTAACATAATAAAATTGTACTTAATGTGACAACTAAAATAATATATTGAGATTTTTAAGACATCAAAGTCTTTAGCTTGGACATAGTTCTAATTTGGTCTCTATCAATTTTGAAGTTTCAAATTAGTCCCTATGATTTGAGATTAATTAGTTGAATTAATTAGTATTATATGGTTTTGAAAGTTTCAAATTCGTGATTTCATTAAACCTCACAAATAAGTCTCTACATTGTCTTTTACCTATCCGAAAAATCCACCTCGTTCTTTCTATTTTTTTACCCATTTGTAAACCATAATATAGTAAACTAGTGCAGTGTGTTCATAATAGAAAATATTGCAATGTTAAAAGTATGTGTCAATAATATGGTATGAGAATTCACAAAATCATAAAATTGGAATTGAAATATTGTTCAAACTTTAGGGACTATACATTAAACATTTAAAATAAATCACTTACCGAACCTTTTTTTTAATTAATTCTTTCTTTTTTTAATAAATCAAAATTAAGTCGAACCTAATAGAAAAAATTTCTAGTACTATGGTAGGTATATAAAATTTTTCATACTACTCTCGTTTATTGCTTCTCATGTCATCATCTCTTTGTAAATTGTGGGGTCCATCATAAATGAAGTGAAATCCACTAGTGTTAAAACATAGTGTGAACATAAAAAGTATGTTACTACCGTAATATTAGAAATTTTCCAAATTAATACGATGTGTCTGCCTCAGAAATGATTGGTGGCCTTGCCGTCTTGCATGTTAGAGAGAGAAAATTCTAGGATGAATATTGATGAGAGAGAAATAGTGATCTTGCATGTAAGAGAGAGGTTATAACTTGCTTTCCATATATATGTGTGAGAGATCATTACCCTTTCCCATGAGTGTGAGAGAGTGGTTAATGTTAGAGAGAGGAGGGGGAGGATATATGTGGTAGGTGGATAGTTGTCAGGTGAGTTATGCTCTTGTTAGTTAATGGTGTGAATGATTTTTACAGTAAATAGAAGATACAAATTTTATAAATTACGAAATATTACGATTTGATTAAGCATAAATTACATAAAAAATATCGATTTAATTTATGTAGATAATTTTATCAACATACATAATTTATTTGGGAGTAGATAGTATAACCCAACCTAAATATTTAAAATATATGATCTTTTATTTGACAAAACTCACGAATATGTAGGTCGTGATTTGAATCTTTAACTTTTTAATCGAAAATACATGTACGTCTAATATACCTTAATTCAATTGAATCCTACTCAGGTTGACATGATAGTTTTGTCATTAATTTTCATGTAAAGTAGTACATACAATGTAGCAAATAACTAGGTAGATTAATAAGTATGACATGTTACCATTCCATTAATAGGGTTAATGTTAATGTGTATTAGGTAAGTGTTTAAAGACATCTCTACCTTCCGTAAATCATTTGTTTGATCAAAATATATCTAAAATTCTTACGAGATAGATATCTAGATTCTCGTGTTTGTTTAACAAGAAGGTAGGAATATATCTAGACATCTTGAGATGTTTGGACATTTTAGGATGCCCATACAAGGGATATCTAATCAATTTGTGATGCTCTTTTGAATGATGGATTTTTAAACATGTTTAGTAACGTTTCTGTTTCTAGTTCTCGTTGTTGGTTTCTTGTTCCACAATCTTGAGAAACAAAAGTATTTGGTAATTGTTACTGTTTCTTGTTTCTCTTTTCTCTTAGAAACGTTTTCAAATTGTGTAGAAACTTTGGAAACAACGTAATCAAGCTTTTCATTTCTTTCTTTTTTCTCCAATTTTTCCAACATGTGAATAAAAAACATTATTTTATCTTTGTTTACTTATAAAATGCTTAATTATATTTAATTTTAATAATCAATTTTCATATTAAATTTTTAGATTTTTAATTTAAATTTTTAGAAAACAAGAAATGATTATTAACCTGTTTTTTTTCTTTACTAAAAGATATGATGCGAGAAACAAT
Source organism: Trichosanthes cucumerina (assembly GCA_036507285.1). Taxonomy (NCBI): domain Eukaryota; kingdom Viridiplantae; phylum Streptophyta; class Magnoliopsida; order Cucurbitales; family Cucurbitaceae; genus Trichosanthes; species Trichosanthes cucumerina. The sequence continues at coordinate 60,230,476 of CM071843.1, read as the reverse complement.
AAATGAGAATGCTACTAAATCAGCCGTAAGATTCGGAAAAATTTCTAGTATTACAGTAGTATGGAAAATTTTCCATACTACTCCTATTTATTGCTTGTCATGTCAGCATCCATTTGTAAATGATGTGCAGTTTATCATAAATGATATGAAGTCCACTAATGTTAAAATATAGTGTGAATACAGTGAGTATGGTACTATTATAGTACTAGAAATTTCCCCGTAAGATTCTCAGATTCAGTAGATTCTAATCTAATGGCATTTATTTCCTTCATTTTTCTTTTATATGTTTTTTCTTTAAAAACAATTTTCTTTACTTAACATTTTATATTAAAAAACTAATTAATTTATTGATGCACTAATAAGTAACCATATGTATGTAGTTAACTATATTTATATTCTACATTTAGATATAAAAATAAACCTTGGTTTTTTGGTACAAACTTTGGTTGAATATTTGAGTAGTAGAATAGTAGTAGTGGTAGTGGTAGTAATATGGTTTAAAATATCGATGTGGATGAGATGTCGAAGCTACAATTTTATAGAAATGTCAATGAAAAATATTGATAAATATCAATGTTGATGGATATTTCTAAAAAAAAAAAAAATAATAAAAAATTTAATAAAATAAAATTAATAAATAAATATTTTACACTTTTCAAATGAGTTAAAATACTTATGACAACGTTATATTCATATTAAGTTACATTTTTTTTACTATTTCTTTTACTATTTCATCAATTTTAAACCGTATAGTAGAAATGTCGATTCTCTCTTATGTTGAATGTTGAATCCCATGAATATGTAAAAAAGTCGATGGAAATATCGCTAGAAATTTAGGTCTGTTTGGTAGGTAATCCAGATTCTATTTTATGTTTTCGGATTGAATACGTGTTTGGTAGAGATGTTTTCGAAAACTGTTTTTGGATTATGTGATCCAAATAGTAGAAATTCTGAAAACAACATTTTTTATGTTTTCATTGTATCTATGGAATGCAAATTCTGAATTTGAAATTTTAAAATGTAGAATTATTTTAAACAAAGATAAAAATCTTAATAAATATAATATTTCATATTTATAAACTTAATTTACTTTTGTTAAATTAAAATATGTATAATATAATATATGATAAAATATAAAATATTATATTATAAAATAATAATTATATAGAATTTATATAAAAAAAATATGTTCATAAATTAATTAAAAATGTCTTATATTCAACCTAATATTTAGTTTTGTAACTACAACTAATTTTTATAATCTATAAATATATTATAGAACTCAGTTTAAAATGGAATCAATTTTCTAAATCTGCTACCAAGCACATATATGAAAACATGAAATACCACTATTTTTTCCATTGAATTTCTTGTATTCAAATTTCTGTTTTCGGATTGCCTACCAAACAGACCCTTAATACCATGATGTACTCATAGTAATAGTAAGGCCATTATTATCGTAGTAATAGTAATACTAAAAAGATTGACAAGGATATTATTTTGATGTAATACATAATTTTAAGATATTTTCATACATAAATTTGACCAAACAAATAAAGTACTACTAAAATGTTAAACATCTATACGTTTTACCATCTAAAATTTCGATTATCTAGATTCTTATAAAACAACTTATAAAACAAACGGTTTAAATTATATGTTCAAATCTCCTACAGCTTCCATGGAGAAATTATTCAGTGAAGCCACCACAATGTGGTAAAAAAATTTTCACCGTTGGATGAGTAGAGAGAAGTATTTCGGTTTTATATGGTATTTCTCCTCGTATTGTTATGTGGTATTTTAAAAGTTAAAATAGTGTTAACGATAATCACTACATAGAAATCTAATCGATTGTTTTTTTTTTAATTCTTAAGATTAAATAAACACTAAACTTATAAATTAATCTAATTACAATTAAGATAGACAGCACATACATAGTTTTGTCTTGAACGAAACAGATAAGTCGGCCATCTGTTTCTTTGTCTTCCTCGTTTTCCTCGCTAGCTTTTTCTCTTAGAGAAATTTTGGTGCCATTTTTTTCTTTTGTTTTTTTCTCACAAGTTGTTGAGGTTATTTTTTTTTAATTATGAAAACTTTAATATTATGACTTCAGGAGAAAAAAAAAAGATTATGGTGTTTTTTCCATCAAGTTGGTTCTACTAATTAAATTCTTAATCTTTGTTTGGACATGGTCAATGATAAAAATTAAATAAAATGGTGTGGCTTTGAAGTTTGAAGTACATGCAAATGGATGCAAATTGAAAAATAAAGACAACGAGAAGAATTTAAAATTTTATAATTAAAATATTCAAATACTCAGTTAGATTAAAAAGAAACCGAAGGAATACGTGAAGTTGAATGGAGTTCAAGAAAAAGTTGATTGATTAAGTTAAGTTTGTGATTTTGTTTTATTTTTATCTTATTAAAAATTGCTTATTTATTAATATTTATTTTTCACTATTTTGTTAAGATGAACATAGTTTAACAATAATTTAGATGTATTGAATCTTTCATTCTCAAAAGTTATTGAATTAAAAAAAATATTCTTTATTTTTTAAAAAGACTTTAAATTCATCGTTTAATTTTAAAATTTATTAAAACTACAAAGATTAAATTTAAATATTTAAAAGTATAATTAGAAAAGATTAAATTTAAATATTTAAAAGTAAAATTAAAATAGAGTAAATTTTCAACTGCAACAACTAAAGTGACATTTTAATCTATATTTTAAAAATGTATAATAATTTTGTTATTTATCTTTTTTCCCGTTTTCGTTTTATATTGCTAATTTTCAACAGCTTTTTAAAATATATAAAAAACAAAGAAATTTATTAGGGGATGGATATGATTTGAATAAGGTGGAAACAAAATACTTGTCAAATGCCAATAATATGTGGTCTTCTTTATAAAAAACGTAAGCATTAATAAATTTTAATACGCTTAATTTTTCTAAACACAGAAAACAAAAAATCCTCATTAAATATGTATCTTTATTTGAATGATTGACGTTTTAGTATATTGATATTGATGAACGAAAATTCAAATCTGAGAAACATTATTTCATCCCTCTTGTTCTTGTGAATCAACTTTAAAATCTAAATGACCATTTAACAAATTAATCATTTGATAACCATTTAATTTTTAATTTTTGATTTTTAGAAATTAAGTCTATAAATACTACTTTCACTTATAGTTATTCATGTTTTCTTATCTTCCTTTTACATGTGTTTTAAAAAACCAAACATAGTTTTTGAAAACTAAAAAAGTAGTTTCCAAAAACTTGTTTTTGTTTTTGAAATTTAGCTAAGAATTCAAGTGTTTTCTTGAGAAAGATGGAAGTTATTATAGGTGGATGAAAATCATTGTAGAGAAATGGTGAGAAAACAAGTATAATTTTCAAAAACCAAAAAATCAAAACTCAAGTGGTTATCAAACGGGGTCTAAATTATGCAGTTGAACTTATCATCATTAGTACATATTCAATGAAGGTAGTGTATAGAGATTCAAACTTCCAACTTATTAAAAGAAGAAATGCATGTCAATTACCATTGAGCTATACTGACGTTGACATCATAACCTCTTGTTTTTTTTTTCTTGAGTTGAATGACAATATTTGAGAATGAAAAATTCCAACCTCTGACTTCTGGGTTAGAAATACATGTCAATTACGGTTGAGTTAGATTTATTTTAACACCATAATCTTCATTAACAACCCATAACTTTATCAATAAAACCAAAATAATTAATGACATGTAATGAGCAAAAAGATAAAGATCACCCACTGATTTTAATCATTTTGAACAACCTTGCAAATTAAATCCATCCATAGACACAATATGAGATTATCCATTTAGAGGAAAAAGGGTTTCCCATTAAATTAGTGTTTGTGTCCTTGTCCAAAAGCGACCATTAATATGGTTGGAAAGAAAGAACAAAAAGGAAACAAGGCAGTCAAAAGTGGAATAATCTATCAACTTGGTTTATGGAATTAAATTATGAAGAAATTTCAACCCCTTTTTTCCCCTTTTTTCCTTTTTCTTTTTTTTTTCTTTCTTATTTTCTATCTTCTTCTTCCGACATGACACATTTTGAAATTTGAATGGTAATTATTTATTTGCTTTTTGGTTTGTCTCAATTAATTATAAAGCTGGGTTTGTTGTGGTGGGGTTTTTTTAAATGTAAAAAGGAAAAAAAAAAATAAAACAAATAATTCTCTATGGCTTTTGAAGGATATCTTGTGGCAAAGCTTCTTGTTCTTCTTGTTCTTGTTGTTGGTGCAAGTGGAAACCCTAGCTATGGTGTTGAGTCCAATTTGAATAGAAGTAGTTTCCCACAAGGGTTTGTTTTTGGGACAGCTTCATCGGCTTACCAAGTGAGTTTAAAGCCTTATAATTATTAATTTGCAGTCATTAATGTTGGAATAATTAAGTTGTTTCTTTGTTTAATTAATTTGTTCTGGTTGATTGTGGAATTAAATTAGTATGAAGGTGCTGCAAATGAAGATGGTAGAGGGCCTAGTATTTGGGATACCTTCACGCATAAATTTTCAGGTCTCATCTCTTTCTCTTTTCATTTTTTCCTTCTCATCCCTCTCTCGTTTTCTTTTCTTTCCCTTCTCGAACATTGTTCGATATAATATAGTTGTCGCATTAATTACTCTCCATACTAATCGTTTGAATACAGATTTAAAATCTATATATGTCTCTTAATCTCTCTCACATTTTTGTCTTTCTTTCTAGTTGATCTTTGCTCTATGCTTCTCAGTCTCGAGTTTCTTTTATGTCCTATCTTGTTATTTGATGTGTTGATGAAAATATCCGAATCTCAATTTTGGCATGATCAGGTTTTGAAAAAATGAAAATGCTAATGGCTACCGTTTTTGAATAGAAGAAAATTGAGAACCGAATTGAACCAAACCAGTCTGGTTCAATTTTTGGTTGAGTCTTTCTTTTGGTTAATGGCTGTTGGTCAAGTTTTTGTTTATTCCCTCAATTAGCATTTGGGTTAATGAGTCACAATTTGGTCATATTGTAGAAAAGAAAATTGAACTGAGTTGAACCAAAGTAGTTTGGTTCAATTTTTGGTTGGGTCCTTTGTTTGGTCAATGGTTATTGGTGAGGTTTTTGTCTATTCTCTAAATTGGCATTTGAGTAGATGAGTCAATTTGGTTCGATGTGGTCCAAACTATTCACCCATAAATTTTATAAAAATATCGATGAAATATTTTTTTAAAAAAAATCATGTAAATGAAAAGTTCATAAAAACTTAAATTAATTAAAAAAAAAGCTTTACAGTTTTTTTTTTTAAATAAAAAATGAGTTTAAAATGAAAATCATTAATATTATAATCAAATTAGCAATATTGGGTTGGCAATAATTTTTTATATTTCATGAACTTTTTTGGTGTAATAGATTAACCGCCCTTAATATAAACATGAGCACAAATATTGATAGAAATTAATATTGATACGCCAGTATTCCGTCTTAGACTATTTATTTAGTTATTCTACACTCCCTCTCTTGTAATAGTTTCTTTTCTCTCCTTCATAAAACATTATAATCACCATCAATAATTGTAATATATTGGAAGATTATACAAGTATGATAAAAGATTGTAAATTAATAAAGTTGGATTTTTTTTTTCAATTTTCTGAAAATTTTATTTTTTTATTAATTAACTTTTTTTTGTGTGCACGCAATGTATTTTTAAATATGTTTTTGAAATCTTAATTAATTTTTGGGCAAAATACATTTTTAATTCTTGAAATTTGAAGTTTGTGTCTATTTGATCTCTAAAGTTTATAAATAAACACTTTAATCCTTGAGATTTGAAAAATGGTTCTAAATAGTCTTTGGAATTAAGTTGACTGTTAGTTGACCAAGATGTTGAAGTGCCAATTTTTAGATGAGATGATAAGATTTATATTATTTCAACAGTATAGTTTTTTTTTTAAATATATTTTTACTTTTCCTTCATATTCTTGTCTTCTTCCTGTATCTTTATTCTTCTTGCTCTAGTGGGATCTATTTTTGTAACGACCCTAATTTTTAGACCCAAAACTCCTAGGAAAGTTACTAAGCAACACCGTCAGTGCCGAAATTTCGGCAGTATAACGACGCTACTAGGACAAAACCAAAATTTTTTCCTTACCTGTTTTAAGCACAACAACACTCCAAAAGATTTCTAAAACTCAACCTCCACCAACTACATTCAACAATAGGCTGAGTTCCCAACAGATCAAAAAGTAAACAATTAATGTGGAGTACTCTAGATGATCACGATCTTAACATTTAACTAACTCTTATATGCAACTAATAACTCTGAAAGGAAAAGGACAAACAAAACTCATAACTAGAGGTACAGATGTGCAACGAAATAAAAATAAGAGACTAACCTCACATTTAAGAAGAAATAAGACCCTAACACCCTACGAGTCACTCAACAGGAAAACTAAACAACTAATAAAAGACCTAATCTATTACGAATATTCAGCAGGAATATAAAATACTAAAATAGCTCCCTATGAGTTGAAAAAGGCACAATGAAACATCCTCATAGCCTTGCCAGGTTGCCACCGTCGTCATCCATTCACAGTTTAGCTTTTATCTGCAAACAAAACATAGAAAGAAACGAGTGAGTATAGAAAATACCCAGTAAGTAGCTCACTTACGTCCAAACCTATATCAACAAAAACAACAAGACTCATCTTCTAAACTTACTCAACCCCAAACAGGTCTCACATTTAACACACTTCACCTTGAGCCCCTGTGGTATTTAACTCGAGCTCTACCTTCGGTCCTGGAACTTTGATTGATGATGCAATGAGAGAAACCAAATCTGACGCCACTACACACTGGCATAGAGCAGAGCATGTACGTATCCTACACGCCCTATGGGGAATCACCCCTAAGCCAGCACGGGATAATTGATAGCAACCACTCCTGACGGGGACGTACTTCAGGCTCTCACAATACAACACGCTAGCATAGTGCAGTGAGGTACGTAACCAACACACCCTATGGGGAATCACCCCTAAGCTAGCACGGGATAATGGAAAGCAACCACTCTCTGATCTCAACGGGGACACACCCAATCTCACGAGCCTATCATATATCGTTAACCTAGAGGTTCTGACCCGCTCAGGTGCAACTCAGGGTTTAGTAAGTGTCGGTTCTCGGGCTGTATTCATAAGGTGACTAGGAGTCCTATCTAGGCATTCCTAACGTCCTCGACCCATTCCAAGGGTCCCAATTCCAACTAGGTTTCAATCTAACCAAGTTTTAGCTCAAATCATCCACCTATTAGGAATGCTAGGTACAAGCTGAACAATCGACCCCCACCTCACATAATAAGATACATAGTCTAGGTAAACATGTTAAAAACAAGATCAAAACATGATTCACAAACCTGATGTAATATTCATATAATCATATCAAAATTAAAACTCATGAAGGTATGCTACAAGTTCCAAAACCTTTAGATAACTAACCTAAGGTCCAACAGTAATAACATCTCAAGAACACACAACAAGTAATGTCGTACACCTTACTCCTTCGCTTAGGAGCTCGACGTTACTCCAAATGACTACTTACTTGATACTCGAGGGTTCGGAAATTGGATGCGTGCTCCTAAGTAACTTCCTTGGTACAATTGAGTCCCTATTTAACAAAACCCCAACTCAAAACAAGATCCCTAAAGGTTAACTGAAGTAACGTGTCATTAATAGCAGAGTTACCACAACGGAGGCCCAAAATGAGCTTGAGAAACCGAAACTGCTTGGTCGAACCTTCTCCAGCGGTGGCGGCGGCGACGACGATGGTGGCGTGTGAAACACAGATTTGGAATGCCCGTTGGCCGATCTATTCAAAACCAACCTCTAAAACAAGAGAACCAAATTAAAACTACTTGAACCAACCGAACCAAATTCATGGGTTTCTTTGAGAAAAGCACTTACCGGTGACTACACCTATTATCGGCGACGGCAAGGCTGAACGACGGACACGACGAGGCGAAGGGAGGCAGAAACCGACAAGGAAATTCGAGCTCACCGGCGGTGGAAGCTGCAGATCGACGAGCGAAGGCGTTCGGGCAGCTAGGCAATGCGACGGCAGTTCACGCGAGGCGTTCGGGTTGCTGGGCAATGCGACGACAACGCCGTTTGTTCGTTCGGCGGCTGGGCGTGACCTGCATGAGGGAGACGAGAAGGAGAGGAGAAAGAAGGAGAAGAAGGAAAAAGAAATAGTAAAGAAAAGGAAAAAGAAGAAAGAAAAGAAAAGAAAAAGAAAAGAAAAAGAGGAAAAGAAGCCCACTTGGATGGGTTTCACTCTATAATTAACTTGCAAGGCCAACACGAGTTCGACGAGCGAAAAAAGGATTTTGAAAGCGTAGCCCCTTTAGTGGAAGTCAAGCTGAATTTAAGAAGAAGAAAACTAAGATTAGGGCAAATCCTAATCCTTTTTAGAATTAAAAAAAAAAATCTTTCCCTAAGATCTCTTATAATTCTAATTCTGATCTGAAACTTCAAAGATTCAAAAATTAAACCATATACAAATTAACGTACCTGATTTAACCGGGCGTTACAATTTTTTATTTTCTTTTTATTTCCTTGGCTCCACGTCGTGCGTCAATGCAGTGCCTTTACTCAATCCATTCTTTTTTATCCTCATAAACTTGCTTCTGTCCACAAATCTGAAGTACCCATCTGTTGATTTTTCCTTAATTGATTCAATTTTTGTTGGGATTGGTGGAGTACAACCAAAACCCCACTTTGGCTAGATAAAGAGAAAATCATGGGTTTATAAGTGAGGGGACTATCTCCATTGGTATGAGGTCTTTTGGTGGGAACAAAAAATAAAGCCATGAGAGCTTATACCTAAAGTGGACAATATCATATCATTGTGGGGATCTGTCGAAATTGGTTGTCCCTAATAATTTTTGTGATGAGTTTTTAATTTTCTGGTGGTTTTGTCTTTTTATTTTGTAGAATGCTGTGGTAGGATAAAAAAATAAAAAATAAAACAATTGAAGAGCTTAGCATTCTTGTTTTTTGATTTAATTCATCGAAGAGTTGAATATTCTTGTGAGTTTTTGTAGAGTGGATGTCAAGTTTCAGAATCATTACATCTTCATAGAATTTAGAAACAATTCGATTTACAACTTGGTGAGATTTGGTTTAGAAATTTTTAAATTTCAACAAAAAAAATTGAGTTTGAGTTAGGAAATCAGAGATTGAGTCAAAAATTTAATTTGAGTTTGATCGAGTTGACTCGAATGATGGATATTTTGATGCGGTTTGAAATTATAAAAAAAAAACCCACTATGTTATTTGTGAACAGAGGAAAGAACGAGGATTGGTGAGAAATGGTGTAACAAAAGAAAATGAAAGGGAAAAAGAGGATGATCATGGTAGATACCAGAGTAGACTGGTCAGGAGTATAACGAATATAGAGAGGGAGGATGAGAAGTTAAGAGAGAGAAGATGAGGGGAAAAAATAAAAAAAATAAAAAAAATACTACACAATCTTAAAATAATATTCAAGTTTGACACATCATTTAAAAATAGCCATTTGACATGTCACATCATTTTTTCGATAGTCAATTAACGATCAACTAACTCTAAGTGCCATTTAAAACTATTTTTCAAACCTCACGAAAAACGTTCCTTTTGAAACTTCAGAGAACAAATAGAAATAACCTTAAAGTGTATTTTGTCTTTATAAAAAAAAAAATGAAGTATATTTTGTCCTTATCTTTTAAAATTAAGGGAGAAGTTTCATAAAAGAGGTGTGCCAAATTTAGCATGATTGAGTCAAAATATTACAAAAATAACAAGTAAAAAATATTATTTTTATAAGTAAAAACATAAATGTGGATATAATAAAAGTAAGTATATATATATATATATATAGTCGTATAGTGTTGACAATGATAATCTATATTAATATTTAGGTCAATTATGAATTACAATTTTTTTTTTTTTTCTTCTTTAATTTTTTTAGTAGAATTGGGATGGGGGATTTGAACTACAGATTTCGTGTTGAGTTGGAAAATTTGAACTACAGACTTCACAATCGTTAATATATTCATCATGTCATTTGTGATTTGAGCGATGTTCTCTTTAGTTTTTTTTTCTTTAATTGATTTCGAAAATCAATGTTATCCGTGAACAAAACCTATTATTCACAAGGATAAAAGAACTAATTATCTTAAAACGTTATTATTAAAGTCAATTAAAGATGAATACTTATCTAAAATTGCAATATTTATAATAATATTATTTGAAAAATGCTATATTCATAATTACTATTTTTATGATATAAATACACAGATGTAAATATGATTTTAAAAACCTATTCACTTTCAAAAAAATCTATATATTTTTTAAAAACTTAACTAATTTTTAATTTAAATTAACAATATAACTAGAGACAAAATACCATTTCATTTAGACAACCAGAGAAAAAATACCAATACCTATATTAATAGAAACTTTACCTTTTCTTTGAATCATTATTGTGGATGAAATAATATAATAAGAGTTTCAACACAAAACTTCCTATTTTAATGTTATACTAAATAACTACTCAATTCTTAACAAATATAAAGTTAAAAAGTATTCATAAAATACGTTTCAATACATTTTATATAATTCTTCTTAGGGTCTTGACATGAGATCAGACTAAGTCTAATAAATGTTATATTATAAGATTCTACTTAATCTATTTATAACATAAGAGACAAATTCAAATTTAAAACATTATTTTATATAGGAAAAGTCTAAAGTTGCATCATCGTGCATTATCCAAGGGGACCCTTTTAAGTCAATGAAAAAACACATGGGACCAATTAAATGATTTTTAAATCTTATTTGATTATGATTGTTTTTTTTTTTTTTTAAAAAAAAACTTCTGATTGTGAATTGTGATTGATTAAAATATCGTTTGTTCTAAATTTGAAAGTTTTGTTTTAGGTCTTAATTAAATTTTATATTCAAGAGAACTAGATCTCAAGTCATTTTTTTTTTAAAAAAATAATCATTTTAACGAAAAATTAGTGGGCTTTTTTTTTTCTGGTTAGTTTCAACTTTTTTTTTTGTTAGTTTACTTGATTAATAGATATGTATACTAACAGATATTTAAAACAAAATATAGTGAGTTAGATCTCAAGTTTTCTTAATATAGACCTAAATGTATAATCATTGTTTAATTAAAAAAATAATAATGTTAGTGGCTAAAATAGTTCTTATATGTGTAAAATAGAAAAAATAGAATTATTATAAACTAAAATAGTTTAAATAACAAAATTCAGGGAGCAAAATAAAATTTAAATTATAATAATTTAGTCCGTTTTTCATAACAATATATATTTTTTTGAATGACTAAGTTTCAAATAATTTCATCTATCAACAAGAAGATTTTTAAAAAACTTGGCAAATAAAAATTTAAAAACGTTTCTTTTAAAAATAGGTTACAAGAGTTTAACCAATAGACACTTTATTTTTAGCTTTTTTCTTTTTTCTTTTTTTAATAAAAGTATTAAGCTTAAATTATTTACCATTTTTTTAATCTACATCACCCAAGATTGTTATGAACTCAAACAGAAATATACGAATAAATCTTTAGCATACCAACTTATTTTTAAAAAAATTATAAATAACATCGTTATCCAACAAAGTTTAAGTACATTTCTACATTTTTGAAGAAGTAATTTAATTCCTGAATTTTAGTATCAAACAATCGAATCTACTTGCTTGGTCCATGAATAAAAAGGTTAAAAAATAAATTTTCTACATTTCTAAACTTTTATGGAAATAAAAATTTAGTGCATAAATTTTAATATATCTAACAATTCAATCCATGTACTTTAAAATATATAATAATTTAGGTTGTATGTATCATAAAAAATTAAGTATTAACGAGAATTTTTATACATGTAAATCAATAAATTGATTACATACTGTAATAATGAAAATTAAAAATGAACTAATTTAATACTTAATGTGTTATAAACTATAACGACTAAATAGTTACACAAGTGTTGATGAGAATTTTTTACAAATTTAAAATTACAAGACTAATTTTGCCTTTTATCAAAGTGGATGAAAAGTGTTTTTCAAAGAAATAAATAATATATTAATTCATATTGAGATGAATGGCAGGCAAGATTAAAGATGGGAGCAATGGAGATGTTGCTAATGATGCCTATCATCGATATAAGGTAAAGTACCATGTGATCACACAATAAATCAAATAATTAATTATTGGGTGTTATTAATTCAGGATCAATTTTATTTATATGGTAATTTTAGCAAGTTGTTAGTTGGGGTTTTCGTACGGATAACCCGTTTTTTACATTAATGACATTTGACCTAACATTTCAAAATAATGAAATATGACCCATTCTAACGTGGCAATACGCGTAAAATGACTCATAAGAGTAATATGAAGCGGTCTTTCTTGTTCACGCTCTCGTACGCGAAAATATTCTCGCTCCTGTCGTCTCGCTCTCGTTGTCTCTCTCTCGCTTTCGCTCAAATGAATGACCGAAAATATAAAGAAAAAAAGACAAAAAAAAAAGTCAGAGAAGAGCTGGAGTAGCAGAGATGGTGTGAGAGCGAGCCAGCGAGAGCGAATCAACTATAGTGCAATTTTTGTTGTTTTTTTTCTTTTCTCCAGAATTTTGACAACTTCATTATTTGATGAGCGAGAGCGAGAGCGAAAACGAGACTTGAATGAGAGCGAGAGAGCTATAGTCAGAGTATGATGCCCTTACGGTAATTTAGACGGAATGCACAGTACAAAAAAGGTCATATGTTATTAATTTCAGAACATGAGTCAAATCACATCAATGTGCGTGAAAATGAGTGTTCCATGCAATTTTTTTATAAGATATAATTTCCCTTAACAATTAATCCAAAATATTGTCCTTTCTATTAACTTATATTTTGATGTAACAGGAAGATGTTGGGATTATGAAGGAGATGAATTTAGATGCCTATAGATTTTCAATTTCTTGGTCCAGAATCCTGCCAAGTAAGTTTTTTCTTTCTTTCTTTTTAAATATTTTAATTAAGGGTGGTATAAAAATAAAACAACATCAAGTGTTGATGGGAAAAATAAATGAATTTATAAAAATAAATACTATGTATACATGGTGATAAATTAAAGTTGGTGGTGTGACAATGATATTACGGTCTCGATCGGATGAAGTTGATTTAATAATGTTGGTTAAATAACTATTCAACTCAAAAATTTAAATGAATAACTATGCTCTCTTCAACCTTCAATTTTGTTTATATTGTAAGTTTTTTTTTCTAGTTTCATATATATATATTTTCATATTAGGCTTTTTAAATCAAAATAATTAATATTTGTATGTGACGAGGAATATTTAGAGATGATTAAACTTACTTTTGCCCAGGCTATATTTCATACTTTCAAGTTTAGTGGTGATTTAATATTCCAAAAGAATAATTTGCGTATTAGTTGAGTATGTATCTCACTTAGAAATTCTTTTATTTTGACAGAAGGAAAGCTTAGCGGAGGAGTGAACCATAAAGGAATTCAATACTACAACAACCTTATAAATGAGCTACTAGCCAAAGGTCATTAAAATTATATATAACTAATTTTTATTTAAGTTAAAATACCATTTTGGTCTTTGTATTTTGAGTTTTGGTATATTTTAATCCATGTACTTTCAAATATGCCCAATTTTAGTCCCTGTACTTTTAATAAAATTTAAAATTGATCCCTATATATGATAAGTTTGAAGTTAATTTTTATAAAATTGATTACATAATAATAATAATTTCAATACAAAAAATGCCCAATGTGAATATATTTTCAAAATTTTGAGAGAAAAAATTAATAGAGACTAATTTTTTTAAAGAAAAATTAATAATAAACTAATAGTAGACTGTAGAGACCAATTTTAAACTTTATTGTACATGTAATAAAATTAGACATTTAAAAGTTCAAGAATCAAATGGAATAATGTTCAAAGTACTGGGATTAAAATAATATTTTAACCTTTTATTTATTATTTTCATCCATGGATATGTTTGTTTCACTTAATATCTTTAAACACTATGATTAAAAAATGGTTGGTAGTTTAAGATTATTGTAGATAAATAAGTATACCTAATTAACCTAACCTCATTGGAAAACAAAGCAATCAAATACTAAGAACAAAACTAGGAGAAAATTTTATGAAGTTGTTTTTTTAACAATCTGTTTCATTTTTTTTTCTTAAGAACAAAAATTTAGTTGAGGGATAAATGTATTTTAAAGTGATTTTTCTAACAACGCTTTGTTTTCATTTGGTGAAGAAAAAAAAAGGGTATTCTCTTGTTTGATTTATTGTATTGTATCAATGAAATGTAGGAATAAAGCCTTTTGTTACACTCTTCCATTGGGATCTTCCCCAAGCCTTAGAAGATGAATATGGTGGTTTCTTGAGCCCTCATATTGTGTAAGTTGCCATTTTTATTTTATTTTCTTAGCCTTTCCTACATGAAAGACTTGAATGGAAACAATTTTTATAGCTTTATTTTTACAGTATAATCTTATAAAACAATATGCATGTTTTTTTAGCACATCAACATTTGGGGGATATTTGTACGGAAGACCCCATTTTATTATCATTAATGTTGAATGACCTGGCGCTCGAAAATAATGAAAACTGACCTATTCTGACGTGGCAACACGCGCAAAATTACGCCGAAGGGTAGCTTCTCGCCTCGCAGGAACGCCCACGCCTTCTCGAAAGGAACGCTGACGGTTACTCGTAGGAACGCTAGGAACGCTAGGAACGCGCACGCCACGCCTTCTCGAAGGAACGCGCACGCCTTACTCGTAGGAACGCTCACGGTTACTCGTAGGAACGCTCCGTAGGAACGCTCATGCTTACTCGTAGGAACGCTCCCGCTTACTCGTAGGAACGCTCATGCTTACTCGTAGGAACGCTCATCCTTACTCGAAAACGGTCACGATCATGCATACATACAGTAACGCTCATGCATGCTTACTCGTAGGAACCCTCACGCTTAAACTCGCTCTCGCTTTGGAAATAATGAAAACAAAAGATGCAAATATCTAAACAACCATAATATATTCATTCATTTTCTTGTCACAAAAAAAGTACATTAAGAAAAATAAAAAACACATTATAAGGAAGGGGAAAGGAAGCCTGCATCTCCTAATCTGACTCACTGGAGGAGTCGATTACGATCAAGGGGGCCGACTGTCTGGCCCTCTTCTTGGGGCGCTCTTCTGTAGGAATGTTATCGGAACATTCGGAAGGCACGTCCGCTTGCGGGGAGGATGTCGAGAATCGCAGAACCGTGGCGTCGGTTGCCTCAATGGGGTCTCGGAGGACTCTCGAGGACTCCTTCGAGGACTCTCGATTCCTCCCGCAGAGTCATCCGAGGACTTGCTCGGTGGTCGCCCGTGATAGTTGAAAAACTATCCTCTGATGATTGTGGTGTGGAGGCAGAAAACGGTTTTTCTACCTCTTCATTGTCAGAAATCGATTTGTCTGAACTGTGCTCGGTTGTGTTTGAATTCATTTTGAAGGGAAGAATAAAAGAAAGGGCGAAGAAGATGAATAGAGGTTAATTGTCGTTTAGGATGAAATTTGTATAAGCCACACCCTATATTAATACTAAAAACTCAACTGGTCGAACTTAAAGACGCTTTGATCACTAATTAATGCGCCTATTTGTTTCTCCAATTAGAAATTACTTCACTGTCTTTGTAATGATGAAAATACTCGATCGGCGTGAGTGTATCCACGCCAGCGAGTAACTGAGTACGAGAGCGAGTCTTCGAGAGCGAGCAATGAAGAGCACTTCGGGAGCAATAACGCGAGTTGAAATAGACGATATCAAGAAAGTGAGAGACTATCTACGAGAGCGATCCAACGAGCGATCTACGAGAGCGATCGATCGAGAGCGATCCAACGAGAGCGAGCCAACGCTTTTTTTTTTTTTCATTTCATATAAAAAGGGTTTTTCATTTCTACATCTCACTAACAAGTTCTTACTCTCTCTCTAAGTTCTCGACACTATCACTCTCTCTCCTCCCAGCGCTGGTCGCGACTCCGCTCCACCGCCGCTTGTCGCCTACACAAACCCACCGGGTTTTACGTCGACCTTCTACCGTGTTAGCCCGTCGATATTCCACCGTCGACAGGTTTCACTGTATTGTTTTTTTTTTTTTTTATATTCGTAACGGGGAAATGATTGTTACAATCGAGCGGTCGAAAGGGTGCATGTACTATATCTGTCTAGTTTTATTTGGAAATCGACGATAGGTTGCTAGGGTTTAAGTTATATCTGTCTAGTTTGGGGTTGTTACGTTACTGAACGCAAGGACGGAGATGACGAGAGTACGTGAGCGATCAGGCGTGTCGAGCGAGTGAACGGGAGTGAGTCACGGAGAGCGAGTTGATGACGCGCGATTGATCCATTTCATTTTGTATATATCGATCGTAATACACATCGCTTTTAATATATCGGTGTTCGTGCATTTTGTTAAAATGATGTTCAACTATTATGCACGTGTTTAGAATGGCAACTGCTCAAGATTGCACGTAAAGACTCGGTTTCCGTGTCAAGCATCTAGTTTAGCACACATCACCGTGCTAACAAAGTATTGAAACAGTTTACATCTCTACACACTTGGACTATTTAGGCGGACAAAGATTCGGTTGCTTCGTTGATGTGGACCTCGTATTCAATAGTCCACTAGTCCATCACATTCTTCCGAGGGAGGTGAGTGGAGGCGAAGGCAATGAATCGATCTTCGTTTCTCTATCAATGGAACAATAGCCAAGTTTGGTAAGGATGAGTTCATCCTAATGACGAGATTGTGGCAATCCCCACAACACGTGAACGGCCCGAACCGTCGCTTGCTCTTCTGAGAGAAGTATTTCGATGGCATGGGGACGGACATCCATGTAGATGCTTTTGAGTCCGCGTACAAGACGATAAAATTTGACACCGACGAAGATGCGGTGAAGGTGTCGCTTTTATATATTACTGTGAGGCGATGAATGATGGGAAGAAACAAGTCAAAACCGCCGCCGACGCTTCTTTGTTTGGTGACGTGGAGGACCTCGAATACTTCAACGGTATTGATTGGGGTTCTAGGATATGGGAAAGGACCATACGTGGGTTGAAGGCCGCCTTGCGGGGAAGCTCAAACGTATAAAATGAAGTCGAAGACTAACAAACGTTATACTTTTAAGTATAACCTTCCCGGATTCCCTCCCCTTTTGTAATACATGTTGTAAAATGTACTTATTATCACATTCTAATCATCTCTGAAGCTAATGAATATCTAATAGGTGTGGGCATACGAGACCTACTACCACGATGGCGGATCGGATAGCTACTCGCGCTGACGACGACGACGCGGTGCCACGATTCGTAGATGGTCGTGCACACACTGCTACGTCTGAGGCCTTGGAACGAGATGTCTTCGCATCAAAAAGGTCTATAACCTCTAATATGATATGATTCACGCAATGTGTATGCATGACTCATCTTACTTACCCACTCTATGTGTTTGTGCATTCTTTGTTATTAGTTGGTCGTCGTCGCGAACCTTATCCCATCGAGAATCGGAATGCGATGATCGTGACGCACTGCATACCGATAGACTCTTAACGGCGTCCGATGATGAAGAAGATGAGTTGGGATCTGCGGAAGATGACGATTTGTTTGAGAGGTCCAAAGATATGGATGTCGATGTTGAGGATGCCGCAATGAGGATCGGAGAACATTAGTGAGAGACTCGGAACACCGACCGCTCCCGATTCGTTCGCATATTAGCTCTCTCCCGACCGATCCCCATTCGATCACCTGTTCGATCCACGACCCTATTGTCCAAACTTTCACACGATCAACCCATTGATATGCCCACCGCATCAACCATCGCTGACTACATTCGGGGTATAGAAATGCGCGCGTTCAAGCGTCGAGATGTTCATTATCGATCGAAACAGACACATACCGGACATGAGGACAGAAATGAGAACGGAACTGGGGGAGGTTAAAACCCATCTGCTATGGCTACGCGAGTTCATGTCTAGGATGATGAAGGTACATTACATACTGTAGTATCTTGCTTTCTGTCATCCTTATTTGGAAATAGTATGTCTTACATGGATTCAATATTGCGGGACGATGATTGCACAACAAGCCATCATGCACCCGAGCCTTCTCCCACTTCACATGTGCCATCTCCCACCCCACTCTCATTCCCGATCCATCCACCACCGACACCCCCACTCCCACTCACATTCCTAATGACCCACCCGAGTCATCTACCACTCTCACCCCGTCCGACCCTTCCGCTCCACCCGAGCCATCACATACTCTCATTCCACCCACGACGCCCACCACATCCACCACCCACACACCCACTCTCCTTCCCGATCCATCCACCACCGACACACTCACTATCATTCCCCATGAGCCATCCGAGCCATCCACCACACCCACACCAACCCTCACTCCCACGAGAGATATCTAATGAGCCACCCGAGATATCTATCACCTCACCCCATCCGACCCTTCCGCTCAACCCGAGCCATCCACCATCCACACTCCACCCGAGGCATCTCCCATTCCATCCGACCACTTACATCCCCGACGAGCCAGCGGACCCTTCCACAAACCGATCGACACTATCGCCATTGGCGGATGTCTCCCATCCCATCCAATCCGATTTAATGATGAGTCGGGGGAGGATATCCTATCTAATGTCGCTGCGTGATGCAAACCACGACATTGGATAGTTTGAAGAAAATGCCATCTCTCTCCCCTCTTGGTGGGAACTCACAACCCGGCGTTGGAGATCGAGGATATTGACGTCACCGTCCCCACTTGCGGTCCAACAACCCGACGAACAAGAGGGTTTGCGGAAGGTAGTCGCAGAGAGAGTACCACGAGTTCGTTACTCTCCCGGGTAAGACTATCATAGAATATGTCGAGGGCGAGCACTCCCGCAGCGCAAAGAAGGCCAAATATCCTATTCCCTAGGGTACCTATACTTCATAACACTGCACCGTGAAGTACAATCCTCGCACATGGTGTTGATAAGGATGTGTTCGAGTCGATGATGTCATGGATTCGTGATCCTCCACAATGGAGAGATGTTAGGCCGGGGTTGGGGACGACGTCCACCCCAATGGAGAAAAAGTTCTTCACCGATCTCCTTACACCTAGCTCATGGGTTGAGTGTGACGTAAGTGTTACTTCATTCGCTCGTTACTCACATCCGCTAACGTATATTCTTTTTTTAAACTAATGTACACCTTAATATGTTTTCAATGTTGTTGTTCATAGACTATGAACACGTTGTGCATGTTCGTGAAGAACAAGTTGTCAACGCGACCAGAGATGTGTATAAACAAGTTCACTGGTGCTTCCAACCGATATTGGTGAGTTAATTATATAAGTTATTTACGGTTTTTCACTCACTATGTCTTACTACTATGTACCATATACAGTCTCACCTAAATGCACGAGGGAAGGATAGTCTCTTCCAGAGGATCAAAGGCAAGCCGAAAATCAAATCAGCCATGGTTTGGAGTCTGAGAAGAGACGTGACGCGCGAGTAGTCACGTGCGAGGTGAGCACGATGCATACAAACCGGCCGGCATGAGGTGGATTTCGTTTTTGTCCAACAAACATGAAGGAGCATTGGTTTCTACTATGTTTGGACATTAACAGAGGTTGCATAATGATATTTGACTCCTATCCATCGTATCTCAAGCCACAAGAAGTGGGCGTGTTCTTGAGCCATTGACGTATACTCTGCCGTCTTTGCTTTATTATTGCGATGTCCAACGTCACAAGCCCGAGATACAAACGGATAGGTGGAGATTATTACGTTCAAGACCGCAAATCGCAACGGAACTCACTTGATTGCGCGCATATTTTGCGCGAAGTGGATTGAATACCTCGCCACCGCGCGCCGACAAATCCCAGCTTCATCCAAGACCGAATGATGACTTCGTGACACACTACGCTTTGTCGGGCTTATGGTCCGAAATGAATTTTTTTGACACTAATTCTCATTTGCACATACTGATTAATTGATTCATTGATTCATTGATGTATATATGTTTTCGTATAACTATTTAATGTAAATCGACCGATTGTAAAACATTAATTCATTGATTAATTGAATACGATTCATATAAAAACGAATGTTTTGTACAATGCATATACTCGTGAATGGTAGTTAATTAGAGATACAATGTTCCACGTGTGTGCGCGATCCAACATGAGCGATCCAACTCGGCGACCCAACATGAGCGATCCAACGCGAGCGTCCCAACATGAGCGATCCAACGCGAGCGATCCAACGCGACCGATCCAACGTGAGCGATCCAACGTGAGCGAGCCAACGTGAGCGAGCCAACGTGAGACTGCCAACGTGAGACTGCCAACGTGAGCGATCCATCAAGTTTGTTCCTACGAGCGCGATAAAACGAGCGTCAGATTTCACACATGTTCCTACAAGGCAACACAAGATATACAAATTAAGATGTGATACTAATAACACATTGTGCAATTACATTCGATTTCATACATGTTCATCGATTCAGGGGTTGATTACATGATTGTCGATTGTGTCCGACATTACCACATCGACCACATTTTCTACCACGCCTATGCTCTCCACCCGATGGGATCCGTTGTACACGTCTTCGACCAACCCTTACAACACGTTTGGGGTTGTATCCTGGACATCCACAAAACCGGTGGCTTCGGCCATTCGGATATATGACCAAGTGGAAAAATTGGTTCTTCATATACCGCTTGGAGCGCTTCCACAAAATAAGATCGGTTGCAAAGGGTTGATGGACCAATGTTGCGCTCCCTAGCCGCCATGATAGCATGGGCACAAGGTATCTCATACAAATCCCACTCCTCGCATGTACACCGACGTGTTTGAAGATTGACGATACCCCTAAAACCCATCTCTCACGTGATAATTGTAACAATCAATAGGGTCAACGCGTAACGCGTCTACCTTTCTCACACTCGTGACAAGTCGTTTCTCGCGTGAGTCGAAAGCAAGGTTGTCGCGCGTGCCCCAATAATTACGCTGTTCAGAAACCATCTTTGTAGGTGTTCTCGCACAAAATCAAATAACGCAACAATGGGAGCAACAGCGTGCCTCAACCGTGAGTGAATTGAAACACTCAGTACCGTTGGACGCCATGTTGTCATATCGTCTGCTTACACGAAAACATGTTGTCCAACGCTCCATACCTATGGCCTCTAGATATCAGCCATCGCACCTCCACGCAATAGAACAAGTTGATCCCAATACCTTCTAAATTCGAGATCGGCGGATCGCCGCGCGCGCACTCTTAAATAATTCAATCTGCGCTTTATCCTTGAAATTATTCATGATGTTTAGCTCCAAGTGATAAGTACACACTCCATGGAATGCATGTGGAATACAGACTTAACATCATTGGCTATGCTTGCATTGCGATCGGATACAACCACCAAAGTATCGGAATCACTCACAAAGTTTTTTCGGTTTAACATGAACCATGTCCATGACCGATCATTCTCACTATCCACTATCGCATAGGCCAGTGGATAAATTTGATTGTTTCCATCCCTCCCCACTGCAACCAACATACAACCTTTATATTTCCCCTTCAGGTGTGAGCCATCAACAATGACAACATCCCGCATGCGTGAAAAGCCTCGTATGCATGCCCCCAGTGCCATGAATGCATATTTAAAATTGTTTTCATCTTCAACCTCTATATCAAAAATAGTGCCCGGGTTGACAATTTTAAGGGCTTCACCATATGCATGGAGCATGGCATACGACTCCTCCGAGTACATTTGGCTAATGCATGTGCCATCTCCCTAGCACGCCATGCTTTGTCATAACTAATGTTCACACCATATTGTTGTCTAACATCCTCGATGATGTGCTTGGCTTGTAAATTCGACCCACTCCCGCAAACTTGCTTCTTATTAAATGACCTATGACTTCTGCACTTGCTTGCCTATGATCATGATTCAACAATTCAATTGAGCATGAGTGTTGGCCGACATACTTGTTTATTCTAAACAAGCTTGTTCCTTCCATCTGTACCGCACGTAACCTCCATGTGCAAGTCTTCTCCAAACAACCAACTGTGTACAAATCCTTCGTTGATTTTTTAACCCTAAATTCAAAATTATTATTCATTGCCAGCATGGACAATCGCTTTCTTCAACTCTTTCTTATTTACAAACATCTGACCAACCCCAACATCTTCATTACAGTTATTAACAGATGAAGATTGTCCAATCAGAGTTAAGGTTGAGGTTGGAATTGGATTTGGAGTTGGAGTTGAAGTTGGAGTTGAAGTTGGAGTTGGAGTTGTAGTTGGATTTATAGATGGAGTTGGATTTAGAGATGGAGTTGGATTGGATGTTGGATTTGGATTTGGATTTGGATTTGCAGTGGGATAAAGAATTGGAGTATGAGTAGGGGTATGAGTGGGAATGGGAGTGGGAGTGGGAGTTGGAGTTGGAATAGGCGTTGGAGTTGGATTGGGTGAATGATTTGGATTTCCATATGGAGTTGGAGTTGGAGTTAGTGTTGGATTTGGAGTGGGATTTGGAATCGACCATGCTTCACAATTATCCATCTCATATTGTCCAAAAACATCGTGACCATGTTCTGACTCCCAAGGGGTTCACATCATCGTTCACTAATGATACTCCCATCTCGTTGGGTGATATATCCACCTCTACTCGTGGTATATTGAGTGTGTCAGCATCTAATGATTGGTGCACCACATGACTCGTATGGGGGACGACCTCATTCGGATGTACATTACCATCATTTCTGTTTACTGTCGATATAAATAGTTGCATCCTGGATACATTTTCCTGAAGTAGAAGAAACTCAAGGTCCCGGTCAGTCCTTATGTACATTGGAGGTGCTTCCTCGAACAACGGCATCTTCACCCTTATTATAATGTCCACCATCGTCTGCTAGTTCCTGTAACATCATATATAAGGTTTTTCAACTCAACTAACCTAATGGTGTCGGACACAACAACACCGGTTAGGCAACCTCCAATGTAACAATTTTGAATTTCATCCCAACATCCACCATATCTTATGAATAGAGATTTCTTCTCCATCCTGCAATAAAACAAGTTGAAATAGACGGTAATTCAGTGTCAACGACATTAATAAACGACAAGAATGAACCTAGATATACTGGAAATTGGGTGTCACTATAGATCTCGGTAAACGCTCACGTCGTCTCGCCGCCCGCTGCCCCGCCTCCCGCCATCTCGCTCTCAGTAGCACACTCGCGCCACGCACTTTTTACCATTTGTTACTACTTCTCGCTTCACGCTCTCGCTATCACGTTCAGTAATCCCATAATAACCTCCACACGTTACTAACAATGTCACCACTCAATGCTTCAAGCTTCAAACACTTTCATTTACTGTTTTTTACAATTAAATTCTTCGAAAACAACGGTGTGATCCTATGGATGTTTTCATACTGACTGAAACGTATAAGGGAATAAAGTATGCGCCATTAACATTGTAACGCACTTCTACTTAACGAGAGATCGCACCAATTTAGGGTTTTACGAGAAGGCTTCCACGAAGAAGAATGAGAGAAGAGTATAAAACAAGTATCTTAAGCTTAATGGGAACAATAGTAGTAATTATCGAACACACAATGGAGTTTTGTACGTATTATATTATTTTACAATTTTATTATCATCATTCCTTTGTCAGAGTATTCGGCTAATAAATTGGCATGTCATTTCATACAGTGTCTTATCGTATAACGCGCGTTCTCTCCGTTTCAAGGTAACCGTGAGCGAAAGACGTGGCGCATCGTATGTATGCATGAGCGAGTCACCGCTTTCGAGTAAGGATGAGCGTTAGATGCGAGTAAGCGGGAGCGTTCTTACGAGTAAGCGGGAGCGTTCCTACGATTAAGCGGGAGCGTTCCTTGGAAGCGTTCATAGCGCTTCCTACGAGTAACCGTGAGCGTTCCTTACGAGTAAGGCGTGCGCGTTCGCCGAGAAGGCGTGGCGTGCGCGTTCCTAGCGCTCCTAGCGTTCCTACGAGTAACCGCCGCCGCCCTCCTTCGAAGGCGTGGCGCGTTCTGCGAGGCGGCTACCCTTCCGGCGTAATTTTGCGCGTGTTGCCACGTCAGAATAGGTCAGTTTTCATTATTTTCGAGCGCCAGGTCATTCAACATTAATGATAATAAAATGGGGTCTTCCGTACAAATATCCCTAATAAATTGGCATGTCATTTCATACGATGTCTTATCGCATAACGCGTATTTCTCGGCGTTTCAAGGTAACCGTGGAGCGAAAGACGCGTGCGCGTTCAGATGTATGTATGCATGAGCGAGTCACCGTTTTCGGTAAGGATGAGCGTTCGTGACGAGTAAGCGGAGCGTTCTTACGAGTAAGCGGAGCGCTCCTACGATTAAGCGGGCGTTCCTTGAAGCGTTCATAGCGTTCCTACGAGTAACCGTGGCGCGCCTACGAGTAAGGCGTGCGCGTTCGCTTCCGAGAAGGCGTGGCGTGCGCGTTCTTAGCGCTCCTAGCGTTCCTACGAGTAACCGTCAGCGTTCCTTTCGAGAAGGCGTGGGCGTTCCTGCGAGGCGAGAAGCTACCCTTCGGCGTAATTTTGCGCGTGTTGCCACGTCAGAATAGGTCAGTTTTCATTATTTTCGAGCGCCAGGTCATTCAACATTAATGATAATAAAATGGGGTCTTCCGTACAAATATCCCAACATTTGGGGTGGGGGAATTCGAGCTCATAACCTCTTGATTATAATTCTTATTTGATGTCAGTTGAGTTTGTTTTTATCGGCAACAATATACATGCTTGGATCACCATTTTCTAAAAGTAATTTTATTTTATATTTTCTTTTGCTTGGATACTCCTGTCATAACTTATTTTTTTTAGAATAAATGATTTGTTTCTCACAATCATATGAATTTGTAAATAATGATTCTAAAATTTATATATTAACATTAGGTTTTATAAGTTGTTTTAATTATCATATTATTTAAAAAGGGTTTGATTCAAAAATTAAAAAATTATTTTCAAAGCCATTTATACAAAAAAAGAAAAAAAAAGTCTTTTTGTTGGAGTTCTAGTTTCATCATTTGTTAATTATTCTAATTTTTGTTTTGGATTATGTATTTTTCAAAAAAAAATGTATGAAAATTGTTTTCCTAAATCTTGTATGTTCAACTTGTTAGATTTTTTTATAAAAAAAATATGCATTTTTTGGAGAGTAAAATAGGAGTGAGGGATTCAAACCACAAATCTTTGTTAATACATTTGAGAAATCGATGGAGTTTTGCTCTCTTTAACAAAAAATATATATATATATATATATATGCATTTAGGTAGTCACTGTTACCTTGAAATTTGAATTTTATCCATTTGAACTCTAAAACTCGTGGTATAATATTTTAACTTATTTATTAAATCCAAAGTTCAAGAATGATCTAATTAATAATCCTACTTAACTGCACAAGCACCCACTTATACTTTGAAAACAAATAACTAACCAAGAGCATTATTTTACTTCATTTCAACAATTTTATTTTTGGACCGAGTATCTGTTTGGGCTTAATGAGGTATGATACCATATTAGATTATATGGAGATTCCATTTCAAAACTAATTGGCTATGAGATGAGTAACACATATATCTTATAAGTTGTGAAGTTTTTCTCTACTTTTCTAATGTAAGATCCTCAACACCTTCATAAATAAAATAGGTAGCAAGATAAAAGGAAACAACAAAGAATAATAATAATACCATAAAAAGATTTTTGAATTTTTGAATGAAAATTAGGGATGATTTTAAAGACTATGCGGAAGTTTGCTTCAAAGAATTTGGAGATAGAGTAAAGCATTGGATCACATTGAACGAGCCATGGTCTTATAGTATGGGTGGGTACGTACAAGGCATATTTGCCCCAAATAGATGCTCCTCTTGGCAGACCCTCAATTGCAGTGGTGGAGATGCTGCTACTGAGCCATATCTTGCTTCTCACTATCAAATTCTTGCTCATGCTGCTGCAGTCAAACTTTATCGACACAAATATCAGGTCAGCTTATATCTTAAATATATAATATTTGCTTATCTTTAATTTCTCCATATATTATTGCTTTTTCTTTCTCCTAGTAACCATGAAAGACACTTTCAATTACTACTCTTACCTATAAGTTCTAACTAAAGGTAGAGTCAAACCTAAGATATCTCATATGTTCATTTGGTTTTTTAAAATTATGCTTGTTTTTTTTACATTTTCTCTCTTCATCTTTCTCTACATTGATTTCCATCTATCTTAAGGTACCATCTAAGTTTATAACCAAATTTCTTTTTTTTTAGTATAATTAGGGTTAAGGAACCAAAGACCTCGTGGTCGTTAACACATTCATCATGTCCGTTGAGTTATGCTCTATTAGACAATTTATAGCCAAATTTCAAAAACAAAAACAAGTTTTTGAAGTTTTTTTTTTCTTTTAATTTTCAAAACTTGGCTTGGTTTTTGAAAACATAGGTGTATATATAGTAGATAAAAAAAACATATAAACTCATCGATAGAAGTAGTATTTTTAAGCTTGATTTTCTAAAGTCACAAATAAAAAACCAAATGGTTATCAAACGACGGAGTCTCAATAACATGAATTATTTGTTGATATGGTAAATGTGAGTTTTATAATGTGATAGGATTGGATAAATCTAATTCGGTGATAAAATATAAATATTGATCGAGTTGAAGATATTATTTTAGTTGAAGAGTAAAAAGAGTTAGAGTTGATCTGCTCTAGAGTGCAACTCATGATGTTTGTTGAATTGGGATGATAATAGAATAATAGATCACTTCATTTGTTTAAGTTTTTAAGTTTTTAGATTGGTTGATGATTTAATATGGTATATATCAAAACATGAAATCTTGTGTTCAAACTCATGTATATTGATATAAGATTAAATTTGTTATAACTCATCGATTTAAGTTTTTGAATTGATTGGTGATTTAACCCTCTCTACGATAATCGAGATTGTGGAAGGCGTATTAAATATGTTCAAAACTATTAGACTTTGAGTGTTGGAGAGTCAAATTCGTTTATTCCTCTTTTTCACTTTCTCTTATATATTTATTGCAAAATTTTGGTTGGAAATTATTTTTATTTATATTTCAAATTATGTAGATCTGAAATTGAAGTGAGCTAATTAAATTTATTTTTGTAGAAATCTCAAAAGGGTTTGATAGGAATAACCCTAGTGTCACACTGGTTTGTTCCAATTTCAAATGCAAGAAAACAGCGCAATGCTGCATATAGAGCTCTTGATTTCATGCTTGGTTGGTAAGTACATTTTTTTTTTCTTCTTTCTATTTTACTTTAATTGAAATTTTATTTTCTCCAAACTTTCTAGTTTAATATCTTGCTTAAATAAATAATTTTAATAAAAACTTAACATGTATATCTTTTATTAATAAATAAGTATCTAGAAAGATAAGTATTTGAAGTTACGTTTTATAAATTTGGTGTCGAGTTTTGTCAAATAATTTTGATTTTTTTTTTAATTTGTCATAATTGTGCAATTTAAGATATTAAAAAAAGGACATAACTATTTGCCATAATTTGATTTGGCATTTGGGCTGCTATCATATGTTACCCATATTGCTTTAAAACAACTGTATTTGTGGAATATAATCATTCTTGGTTTGAAAATGCAACTTTTCACTTTATTTGGACTTTTTTTTTTCGAACTAATTTTAATTGAACTTGGTTGGCCCCTCCACTACCACTATTGGCTCGTGATGATTATTTTTCTTATCTTGTCGTAAAAACAGGGGAAATTAAAAAACTACTAACCATAGATAAAAAGAGATTATATTTCATTGTCTCCCTTGTCTTTTTTATTTTCGAAAATATACAAATAAAAAGGGATCAACAGGGTTTTACTTGTTCATTCGCATAGTTTGACTTTTGTTTTTTATTTTAAAAATATCATACCACATGATAACTCAAATTTAGTTGTTTAAATTTATTTGGTTTGCTTTTTGCTTTTTGAAAATTAACTTCCTGAAAAACTACTTTTTCTTAGATAGTTTATAAATACTATTATGAGTTTCTTTGTTTTGTTATTTACTTTTTAAGTATGTTTTTAAAAATCAAGTCAAGTTTTAAAAACTAAAAGTGGTATTTTTCAGAAACTCTTTTTTGTTTTTGAGATGTGGCTAAACATTCAAATGTTTTATTAAGAAAGATGAAACTTATTATAGAGAAATGATGAGAAAACAAATATAATTTTAAGAAACCAAATATTAAAAACCAAGAAGGTTACCAAACATAGCTTTAACTATTCAACCATCTTTAGAATAGAAACTCTATACTTGTCTCAAGGATGGAGTTAATTTTGCCTCTAAATTTATTCCATAAATTAGATCCTAAATTGAAGTATGATTAAGTTTTTTTTTAGTTCAACAATATGGGATGAGGCGAAACTCATAACCTCTAAGCATATTTTATATCGATTGAGTTATTTGCTTGTTGGCAAGTATATGATTAAGTTGTTGTCTTCCCTAAGTTAATATTTTATTTTTTATGAAATATCTTGTGACCTAGTTAATTATAAGCATTCTTAGTTGGATAAGACTTTTTTTGGGGGGGATATTTATCACATTTGTTAAAAAAAAAAAATTATGTTGGATGCTTTTTAACTCCATGGGAGCATTTTGAGTGTTTTTTTTTAACTTGCTTGATTGTGTACATTAGTTGAAGTATTTTTCAGGTTGTTTGGCCATTTTTTAGCTTAATTTTAGTGTTCTGATGTTGCAGTTGCATTGATTTATTGGTTAGTTCTCAAGAACTTAAATTTTAAATTTAAAAGAAGATGTTAATTTCTTGATTAAGTAGGAGTAAAAATGATTTTAGAAACAAGAACATCGAAAAAAGGCTAGGTTAAATTCTCAGAATAAAAAATTAGTTGATTTTCAAAACAAATGTTATGACCTCTTAGTCATAAGTTATAGTTCATGTCAGTTGAGCTATTCTCTTGTTGGTGATTTTTTTTTTAAACGTTAAGGGTCAAATTAAAACTCTTAAAACATTAAAAATATATAATTCAAGAACTAATATCCTCAATATAAGTCTATTAATTTTCCCACATCACATCAAAATGCAGGTTCATGGATCCATTGACGTTTGGAGATTATCCAAAGAGCATGAAATCCCTTGTTGGGAAGAGACTACCAAAGTTCACAGAAGAGCAATCCGAGTTGGTGAAAGGGTCGTTTGATTTTCTTGGATTCAACTACTACACTGCCAATTATGCTCAATATATGCCGCCTCCCAATGCTAACCGCGCCTCCTACCTCTCCGACGCTCGTGCCAAAGTCTCGATCGAGCATAACGACGTTCCCATCGGTCCGATTGCAGCTTCCCCTTGGCTGGCAGTTTACCCTAGAGGCATTCGAGATGCGCTTCTGTATTTAAAAGCAAAGTACAACAATCCACTCATTTATATCACCGAGAATGGTATGTTAATTACGAGCTCTATATTTCTACAATACTATATATACATGAAAAAAGATTTCCATTTTCATAGAATCTCTTTTTAACTGTCCACTCACGAGCGAATTGGCAACTCGCTCTTGTTCAAGTCGAACATAGACGTCCTAAATTAGATTGGTTTTTACTGTAGGAGTTGATGAGGTTAACAATGCTACTCTATCTCTCAAGGAAGCACTTGTGGACAACTTTAGAATTGATTACTATCAAGCTCATCTCTATTTCCTACAAAAAGCAATTGAGTGAGCCAGCTTTCAACACTCTTTTATTTTCCTCTTCTAATTTACTCTCTCTAACATATAGATCATATGTTGCAAATATTTTTGAAGGGATGGTGCAAGAGTGAAAGGTTATTTTGCATGGTCGTTGTTGGATAACTTCGAATGGTCGGATGGTTATACCGTTAGATTTGGTATCAACTTTGTTGATTATAAAGATGGAATGAAAAGATACCCTAAAAGCTCAGCTCACTGGTTCAAGAGTTTCCTCAAACACTAGAATTAATGGCTGAGAGAGGTTTCTAATTCACATATGTGTGTCATGTACAAACCCTTCAATGGATGAGTTATAGGTACAATCTCATCATTTTCAATTCTTCTAATCCAATAATATTTGAACATGCACTATTTATCATCTCGAGGATAGAAATTATATCGATGTTCATCAAATATTAATGGAGTTCTCCAAACTTCGTGTGTTGTAGATGGAAAGATATGTCGAGGCACTAAGTATATATCCTTATTGATTCTCGTTCGATAATCATTTTATTTTTTATACTTAAAAAGTTTATTGACAATTGTTTTTTTTTATATCAAGTTATTAAAACTTGGTTATAGTTTATGAAAGTTTTGAAAGCAACGTAACTTATAGTAAAAGAAGAGATTTTACTAAATCGCGTTGGATAAGTATTTAGTTTTTTGTTTTCAAAAAATTATGTAAGTGTTTTCTTACCATTTTTTAGGATAGTTTTTATCTTTCTTAAGAAAACATTTGAACTTTTAGTCAAATTCTAAAAACAAAAACAAGTATTTTAAAATTATTTCTTTTAGTTTTCAAATTTACATGGCTTGGATTTTGAAAACATGTGTAAAAAAAAAAAAATACATAGATAAAAAAACAAAGAAATTCATACCATATGTGGAATATTTACAAGCATAATTTTTAAAAGTCAAAAGTCGAAAACCAAAAATCTTTCGTTTTATAACAATTTAATTTTTGGCAAAATACCTTTTTGGTCTCTTACTTTTGCGTTTAGTTGTCTCTCCGTTTTCAAACTTAACAATTTAGCTCCTGAGTTTTGCATTTAGTTACATTTTTAGTCCTTCCATCCAACTTTCCATTAGTCTCTAACAAAATGTTGACGTGACACTTATTTTTATATATAAAATATATTATTTTACTAATATTAATTATATTTAATTTAAAATTTATTTTTTATTTGATAAAATACTTTTTAAATCTCTCAATTTTGTATTTGGTTCTATTTTGGTCCCTAAGTTTTCAAAAACTCAACAAGTTTACCCTCAAGTTTTGCATTTAGTTACACTATTAGTCCTTCCATTTAATTATTTTAATTTTTTAATTAATTTTTTTTTATTTTTTTTCTTTTCCTTTTTCTTCTTCTTCCTTTCACGACATTTGGGCGTGAGCAAACGAGCGCCCGACAACGGTTGAGTAGGTTTAAGAAGAAAAAGATGGAAGATGAGGAAGGAAGAACAAGAAAGGAGAACGAAATAAAAAATAAAAAATAAAGTTTTAATTAAAAACTGAAAAATAATTAACTATTAATAAAAATAGATGTCACATCACTATTTTAGACTAACGAAAAATTGAATGGAATGACTAATAGTGTAACTAAATGCAAAGAAAAAGAAAGGAGAACGAAATAAAAAATAAAAGTTAAATTTTAATTAAAAACTGAAAATAATTAAATATTAATAAAATAATATTTTT
The DNA here is from genome assembly GCA_036507285.1 of Trichosanthes cucumerina. NCBI lineage: Eukaryota > Viridiplantae > Streptophyta > Magnoliopsida > Cucurbitales > Cucurbitaceae > Trichosanthes > Trichosanthes cucumerina. Next base: position 60,198,896 of record CM071843.1, on the reverse strand, counting down.
AATAAAAAAATTAGTGTCACGTCACTATTTTAGACTAATGAAAAAAATGAATGGAAGGACTAATAGTGTAACTAAATGCAAAACTTGAGGGTAAATTTGTTGAGTGTTTGAAAACTTAGAGACCAAAATAGAACCAAACATAAAACTGACAGATTACAAAAGTATTTTGTCAAATAAAAAATAAAATTTAAATTTAAATTAATTAATATTAGTAAAATATAAATTATATATATAAAAATAGGTGCCACGTCGGCGTTCTGTTAGGGACTAACGAAAAATTGGATGGAAGGATAAAAAATGTAACTAAATGCAAAACTCAAGGGCTAAATTGTTGAGTTTGAAAACTGAGGAACTAAATGGGAACTAAACGCAAGACTGGGGGACCGAAAAGGTATTTTGCCCTTTAATTTTTTATTTTTGAAAATTATACATATAAATATTACTTCCACCTATGACACTTTCCTTATTTGTTATCTACTTATTAAATATGTTTCAAAAGTCAAGTGCAGTTTTATAAACTAAAAAAAGTTGGTCTCATTCAATAATTATTTGGTTTTTAGTTTTTTGAAAATTAAGTTTATAAATACTACTTCCACCTATAGGTTTTCATTTTTTCAATCTACTTTTTTATATATGTTTTAAAAAAAGGAAAATACTTAGGTGATGCTTGGGCAACACTCAAATATGGTGCAACCCCGGCCCCATGGCAACCACACAAAATCTTTTTCGGTGTATTTTTAAAAAAAATAGAAAAAGAAAAAAAATGTGGTGAATAGATGGGGAGCACGGACTTGGGTAGACTTGGGTGCTGCCTTTTAAAAAATCAAGCCAAGTTTTTTAAAAACTAAAAAACGTAGTTTTCAAAACTTATTTTTGTTTTTGGATATTTTCTTAAGAAAGATGAAATATGATGAGAAAATAAGCACAGTTTTCAAAAACTAAAAACTAAGGTCCCGTTTGATAACCATTTTGTTTTTCGTTTTTAGTTTTTGAAATTTAAACCTAAAAATACTAGTTCTACCAATGAGTTTATATGCCTTCTTATCTATTTTAGACCTATGTTTTCAAAAACAAAGTTAACTTTTGAAAACTAAAAAAAGTAGTTTTCAAACACTTGATTTTATTTTTAGAATTTGGCTAAGAGTTCAAATGCTTACTTAAGAGAGATGATCTCTATTGTAGAGAAATTAGGTGAAAAAATGAGTTTAACTTTAAAAAACTAAAAACCAAAAACAAAATGGTTATCAAACGGAGCCTAAATGGTTATCAAATGAGGTTGTAGTTTCCAAAAACTTATGTTTATTTTTGGAATTTGGCTAAGAACTTAAATATTTTCTTAAAAAAGATGAAACTCAATGTAGCGAAATGATGAGAAAACAAACACAATTTTCAAAATCAAATAGTTATCCGAGGAAAATAAGACTTAAATAAGCATAGTTTTGAAGTAAACTGAGCATAATAATAAGTGTGTAGTACTGAAAAATAAGTCTTAACTTTTTGTTTCAAAAAGATTGGTGTGGAGTGAAAAAAAAGTGGAGACATCAGCTTTTGTTAAAGGTGTGCATGCAGACAGCTCAAAGCATAATCTCCTTTCCTCAATTTCAAGCTAGCAATCAACTTTGCTAATGTTTGGCTTTAAAGAGCCTACCTTAAGTTTTTTTTTTTTTTTTTTTTTTTTTTTTAATTTCCCTCAATTGGCTTCCTCTTTCCCTTTTCAAATTTTCCTTCTTCTTATTCTTTGTAAGCAACTCAAGCAAAGACAGATTCATAGACTGATGTAATTAAAATCTCAAAAGTTGTAAATAAGCTCAAATTACAACTAAACATATCATATATTATAGGTTGTCAGTGGAAATTTTAAGTTTAATATGACTAAAGGACCAAACCTCAAAAATATTAAAATAATAACAAAATAGTAATAAAACATCCTATTAAGATGTACACTCCATCATCATGAAGCTTTCGATCTCTTTTCTTTCTTAGTATCAGAGCCAGCTAAATTAATCTCAAAGTTTTTCCATGACTATTTCTGGTTAATTACCAAACTACATTGGAAATGGTACAAGAGCCTGCAACTCAAAAAAACTAGGGCCCGTTTGTTAACCATTTTGTTTTTGGTTTTTAGTTTTTGAAATTTAAGCTTATGTTCACCTAATTTCTCTACACTAGAGATCATCTTCCTTAAGTAAACATTTGAAGTTTTAGCCAAATTCTAAAAACAAACTCAAGTTTTTTAAAGCCTACTTTTTTTAGTTTTCAAAAGTTGGCTTGGTTTTTGAAAACATAGGTACAAAGTAGATAAAAAGACATATAAACTCATTGGTATAAGTAGTATTTTTAGGTTTAAATTTCAAAAACTAAAAACAAAAAATAAAATGATTATCAAACGGGGCCTAGTTAATTTGGATAGCGTTGTTATAGGTATATATACTAGTTCCTATATGATCTTTTTCAAATGACTATAGTTAATTAAAAGAAGGTAACTATCTACACTAGTGTGCAAAATGACATTATATGTGGAATTATTTCTGTCAAAAAGTGGAGTTGGAATTCCAGCAAGCACCAAATATAAAAAGAAGTAATGTCACATTCAATTTATCAGAGAACCTGGTTTTCACCAAGGTTGAATTACTGTATGAAGAAGAGCTGTAAATGATAGGGCTTGTGGATAAATTAATCAATAAAATGGAAGAGATATTCAAAGGAACAAAGAAAAGAGAAAAGTAAAAGAATAATTCTTTGTCGGGATTGTTAGGAGTGTGACTAGAGTCCCACTTTGATCAAATAAGGAGTGTTAGATTATTTAAAGTTAAAATAATTATTAACAAGATCAACATCATGTATAAAGGTATATATGTTACTCTAACTCATGCTATTGTGAAAATCATCTAGTTCAAAAAATCTTGGCTTTTGTTGAATTATACAATGTTAAAATTTTATTGTATAATTATGTAATCTAAAATTTACATGTGGTATTAGAGTAAGGTTGAGAACACATGACATTTTCCATTGATGTGTTTAATATATGAATTTATGTTTCTACTGGAAATAATTTTCCTTAATAAATCAAGTAATTGAATTTATGAGGATAAAAAATTTATTGTTTTTGCATTCAAAATAAGTTCTTGATTGATTTAAATTAGGGGCACTTGCATGGATAGCAAAAAAAAATATAAATATTGCATCCATGTCACTCCTTAATTCAATTTGCAAAAATAGCAACAAAAAAAGGCCCAACCCAAAAGGATGACGTGCAAAGTCAAAAATACCCTTACATTTTCGCGCGTGTTTTTCAATCTGAAGTATATTAATAGCCTATCAATAGTCTATCAAAAACATAATGATGATGTACTTATGATATACTATTGATATACTAATGATATACCTAAAATGAAATATACTATTGATATACTACTGATATACCAAATATAAATTATATCAGATAAACTGTTGATATACTATTGTATCTAAAAAACTATTGCTAGATTTACAAATACTTTCTCCGTGTTGTTCAATATCGAGAAAATCAGTAGTGTATCAACAATAGATCTAATATAGCAACGATATATCTAACCAAAAACTAATTGCACAAGTGATATACTATTAATTCTGTTGATTTCAATAATATTAAGTATATATCAATGTGATATACTACTGATATATACTTTATTTAGTATATCAACATTATATCACAAATAAGGATTTATGCTTGATAGTGATTTATAGGTATATCAATGGGATCTCAAAATCTATTGCTAGATTTACAAATGTCCTCCTTGTGTTTTTCAATATCGAGAAAATAAGTAGTTTATCAATAATAGATCTGATATACCAATGATATATCCAACCAAAAAGTAATTACTACATGAATGATATGATATCTGTTGATTTCACTAATATTGAGTATTTATCAGTGTGATATACTAACGATATACTTTATTTAATATATCAACGATATATTACAAATGTTGATTTATGCTTAACAGTGATTTATGCTGATATATTTTATTCAGTAATATTAAGTATATCAATGGGATCTAAAAAAACTATTGCTAGATTTGGAAATGTCCTCCCGTGTTTTTCAATATCGAAAAAATTAGTAGTTTATTAACAATAGATCAGATATACCAATGATATATCTAACCAAAAAATAACTAATAACCGTTGATTTCACTAATATTGAGTATATATCGGTGTGATATACTACTAAAATACTTTATTCAGTATATCAACGATATATCACAAATAGTGATTTATGCTTGATAATGATTTATGATGATATATTTTATTCAGTAATATTAAGTATATCAACAGGATCTCAAAAGCTATTTGTAATGACATTACAAGTAGAGTAAATTTCAGGTTATGCTTTTAAATTTTAGATAAATTCATAATTTAAAACCAAATTGGATTGTTATATCTTATTGTGTGAGATGTGTTATTGTATAAAGTATATCACTAATATACTACTGATATATGTATATGAAGTTAATTAGGGGTATATCAGTAACTCGCATATGATATATGTTCATTTTACTGATATACTAAATGTTAGGTATATTATTGAAATAAACATATCTAAAATGAAGTACATTAGTGATATACTAATATGCAAAATATCTCTAATTTGCTACGGATATATAGGGAGTATATCATTCTAAATGATATACCTAAAAGAAGGGTATCTGTGGTATATCAATAATATACTATTAACATACTTCGTTTTAGGTATATATTGGTATATAAAAATAAAGTATATCAGATATACTTCTGATATACCAATATAAAGTATATCAGATATACTTTTGATATACTAATATAAAGTATATCAGATATACTACTCGATATACCAAATGTAAATTATATCAGATATACTACTGATATACTACTTATACCAATGAGGGTAAATCTAGAATAATAAAAAACGAAAAATCAGATTTAAAAAAATTTGCTAGATTTGCAAATCTAAAAAACCATAACTAAACTTGCAAATATGCTAATATTTTATGCTACCCATTACAATTCCCCTTTAAATTAATGTTTATATTTTAATGTATCATGTGATCTAAATCCAATAAGAATACAATTTCGAATTAAGTTCTTATTTTCAAGATTTTATATGAATTTTCGTATCAAATATTATGGATTAAGAAACAATTTATTTTTGTGCATCAAATTTGTACATAAATGATTAACTTTAGTGTCTACACAATCTTCCCCTAGCTAGGTTCATCAATTTGTGTTCTTAGTAATTAAGATCATGTGATTTTGGTATATGCAAGATTTCAAGTGATTTTAATATGATTTCTTGATTAAGAAAGAATTTTCTTTTGTTTATGATTTATTTTAAGTTATTATATACAAGAATTCATATGAATTTCATCTGTGTTTATCAATTAGATTTTTTTTAATTGAATTGTGTATGAATTCTTGTATTCCAAATAAGTTTTTTAATTGGATTTCGTTTAACTTAATCATGTTAATCATGTTATTGATTACAAACCAATCTAATTATTATTGATGAGTCTCACAGATTCTAAAGTTCCACTTTGAATTTTCAATAGATTCAAATTTCTCAAGTTATTTATTATTATTATTTCTAATAAAAAAAGTTTAAAATAATAATAACAATAATTTATTTGATTTATCTAAATCTACTATCATTAATAATTTTTTTTTCTAAATTATATAACCTAAAATATTATTATCATTATTTTACCATGATAATATCTATGCTATGAGTAACTTGTTGACTACCAAAGTGTAGTCGAATTAGTATGTTTTATATATATCAAATTAAAGTAATTCAATATTGCCCATGTTTATGTGATACTAATGAATGAGATGATATTAATGATTTTATCATGAGTATATTGATGCTCATTATTATAAAACATTGTGAATCACTCAAAGGTTGATTAGAGCTCGCGCGTAATTTCAGCAAAGAAAAGAAATATGTGCAAACGAACTTTGTATTGTATTAAGTTTGAATTAGTAAATTACAACCTCTAATACTTGATCCTCTAGTTCTCTCTCCTGTTTGTAAGTCTCACTCGAGGGTTGTGAAGCTTGTTCTCGAGATTGAAGGTGTAATGGATTCTTTGGATCTCAAAGCGGTGTTCTTGATTTTTGAGATAGTGTTCTTCATTCAGGAAGTGTTTGATCTTCAAGAGTGCAAAGAGTCTTCTGACCTTTGTTTGTAAATTTTTTTTTGTGGATTTTCTCTCTGAAGTTTCCAATTTCTAAACCCTTGAAATGAAAGGGAAACTCTCTATTTATAGAGTTCCCAAGTGGGCTTGGACTTAACCATTGGACTGGATCTATGGTTGACCTTAGGAACCCTTTTAGACTAGTCTAATTAACTCTAGACCCTTGGGTTGGGACTTTGTTAGATTGGATCTTTCATTTGGGCTTTGTCTATAATTGGCCCAATTTCATATAACTCAATTGGATGCAAGAATTTTTCTTAATTTAATGTAGGGATGTTACAAATTTAATTTATCCCTAATTAAGCAAATAACTTTGTCATTAATTTTAGATAATGAAATGGCAACTTCTGATTGGCCAAAATTCCTATTCCAACAATTAGTAGTTTTATAATTTTGAACATTATCATGGTTAATTGTGGTGCTTGGTTGGGTATTTTTAGTATATCCAAAGATAACTAATGTATCTAATTTGAGCATTTTAATTATCAATTATGTAAAATTAAATCTAGCATTAATTATATATAAATGTTGTATATTGTTGTATCTCTCAAAGGAGAACTTCAATGTATTTTTTATGTTTGTTTAATGTTTCATGAATATGCATAATATTTAAGTTTATTTTCAAAGCAATGACGTGTAAACATATTTTATGTATTTGCAAGTAACTGTTCCAGTTTCTTTTCATTTGCAAATCACATCTATTAATAAGTTTGATGGATTCAATTTTTCTAATTAGTGCGAACAAATCTGATTTTAATTATCTTAGTATTTTTGGATCTTGATTTGACACTTTTAAATAAGAAACTTGTTGCACTTACTAATGCTAGCAATGTCGAGGAAAGATCATTCTATAAAACTTGAAAAAGATCAAATAGGTTGAACTTAATGTTTATGTGAATGAATGTAGCAAACAATATCAAGCCCACAATTGCAAAAATCGAAAGTGCTAAGAAATTTAAGAAATTCGTGAAAAATTGTTCACAATTTGAGTCGGTTGCTAAGTCACTTGTTGGGAACATTGATGAGTATCATAACCACCATTAAAATTGATTGTTCTCGTACTATGCATGAGCATATCCTTGAAATGAAAAACTTAATGGCAAGGCTAAAAATCATATGGGAAGGAGGTTAATGAGATTTTTCATAGTAACGTTTATCCTTAACTTCTTACCTCCAGAGTATGGTTCATTCCATATTATAATACTCTGAAAGATAAATGGAATGTGCATAAGTTATAAAGTATGTTCATTCAAAAGGAAGCAGGACTTAAGAAGCTGGTAATCCACAATGCTAATCTCATGGCTATAAATGGGGTGGAAAGAAACTAAGACAGAAGTATAGAAAGGAAAATTACGAACAACTAAATATAAATTAGTCATTTGCACAAATCTACAAAGAATTAAGGATAAATGTCGTTTCTGCAACAAGCTAAGATACTATGAGAAGAAGTGCCTACATAAGAAATGGTTCGAAGGTAAAGGTAAGTGTACCTAAGCATGTTTCGAATCATTTTAACTGAAGTTCTTTAAGATATGTGGTGAATTGACTCTGGTTGTACCATTCAACTTCCTTACAATAAATTAAATCATTAGTTTACTTGTAACATAAATGTTTGGGTCACATACCAAAGAAAAAAATGAAAGATTAGTAAAGAATGAGATCTTTCCAAACTTAGATTTTACTGATCTTGAAAGTTGTGTAGTTTGTATGAAGAGGAACACAAACAAGACTAAAAAACAAACAAAACACACAATCAAGAAAGCAGAAACAAGAAGCTCACAATGAAGGGAATGAGAATCCCGTGCAGCGGAAGACGATTGAATCGTCGAGGTATCAATATGCAACATGCTTTCATTAAAATCGATCTAACACTAGATCTAGGCTAAACATGCTTGTAAGAAGAAAAATACAGCAAGAAGAATTTTACTTACTTGTTGAAGACTTTCTTCAAGGTTTCTTCTTCAAAATCACGAACTCTTTGTGCTCCTCGTACACAACGAACGCCTCCAACGAAAGTGATTGAACACCACCAAAACGCCTTCTCGATTGTTCTCTTTTGGAGAAAGGAGGTTTGTGGGAACCTTTGAGTTTTGGTGAGGGAGGAGAAATGAGAGAGAGTTGAGAGAATTTCTCTTCTCTTCTTTTTGAAAATGTAAAAAATGAGAGAAGTTACTTATATCCTTCTTGCAAGAAGGGTTTATATAGTGGAATTGGTGGAGTTAAAATGTCCACTTAATTACCACTTTACCACAATCTTAGGTTATGCAAATCTCATTTGCATAATCACATAATATAAGATATCTCATATCTCATATTGCAAATCTCATTTGCAATAATTGTGGATTAATTAAATTGAATCATATCCAATTTAATTTCTCTCAATCAATTTCTCCAATTAGCCCTAATTCAACAATTAGGCTAACCTATAGTTTATTATGAATCTCATTCACATTAAACTATATATTATATCATTCATATCTCATATAAATGACATAAATGCCCTTAAAGTGAAATTGAACACTTCAATTTCATACCAAAACTTTATCCTTTCTTAAATCCAGATGAAGCCAACTGAGGGACCTAATGGACCTACAGTGACGGGCTCCAATGATCCGAGATTAACTCGCCAAACTCTTTGACCTTTAACCATCATTCATGAGCTACGATAACGCTCCACTATAGCCCGTAGTCGCACTCCCGCCGCTGCGAGAATATTACGTGTCCACCGATATAACCAATGCCCATGAGTCGACCCTTCACAGACTTTTCGTGAGACACACTACCGGGTCAAAATACCGCTTTACCCTCGTGTCTACCTCTTGTTGCTTAAGTCCCACCGCTTCCTCTAATGAACAACATATTGTGATGGTCCAACCATACACAACACCCTTCTCGGGCGGTGAGATGGTGGGCGCCATTGTCCAAGCCACAAAGACAAAGACTTAAGGGAACAACCTCTCTAGTTTCCCTAAAGGCGGGAGCGAGTGAATTCCATCTCGCGTAGTTAAGTTCCCGACTCCTACTACTTGTTCTCGCCCCGGAGAAGATAGGCATATTGGGCGAGTAATCGTGACCACCCTCACCCGCATACTAGTCAAAGAATGCACTGCATGATGCGAGTCCGTAACACGCTCGTGGATTCGGGTCGAGTCACTAATGGTCATCTACGAAGTTATTAGTCCCTTCATCACAACGGTGTTACATTAGTAGGTCTAATAATTCACGGTCCGGTCTTGTACAATCTCATTGCACAGATGCCCCCACTCGCATGTCAACTACATGAATGAGTCGAGATCATCTCGCTTGTATCTAATACAAAACGCGGGCGCATCCACAAGTGTGTATCCGAGATTAGGTCTCCAACCCTATCCATATATCAAAAACCATTCGGTCATTAACTTGAACGTGATCCTCCTATATGTGTCCACTACACACCTTTCAAGTTCCAGCTTCTCTCATAAATTCAATGACCTCGAGCTTAGTTTATTTGAAAAGTTTATAAATATTATGAGACACAAAGTGATGAAATAAATAACTCTTATTGATTTCAAATAATATATTACAAACACGAGATTAGGACAAAAATCCCAACAAACTCCCACTTGGACTAAGCTAGTGGAGAAAATACATTTTAAATGTACATAAATTACAACGAAGTAATACAATAAACTAGGGCATTGAATACCCGCTTACACATTTCCCACTTGCCCTAGTCGGAAGCTCTTGAAGACCTAGACTCTCAGGTGACCTCAAACACCTTAGCCGTGAGGGGCTTTGTAAATGGATCACCACGTTGTGCTCCGACGCTATCTCTGCGTGGCCTGTCCACGCCTCGCGGCACAATCTCCCGTGACGATGATGATACTTGCGCCAATGTGTTTGCCTCTCTTATGGCTCGAGGCTCACGTGAGTTGGCATCGCACCACCGTTATCACAGAGCGATGTGATGGGCAAGTTCATGTTAGGAACAACTTCCAAATCATCATGAACTTCCTAAGCCAAACAGCCTTCCTTTGCACTTCACAAGCCGCGACATACTCCGCTTCCATAGTGGAATCGATGCATCCTCGCTTGATGCTTCGCCATACTACGCCTCCTCCATTCAAAATGAAGGTCGACCCCAAGTGGATTTCCTAGAATCCTTATCGGTCCGAAAATCGAAATCAGGTATCCCGTAAGGATCAAATCCCCACTACCATACACTGTCGTAGTTCCTCGTTCTCCTAAGATACTTGAGGATTGCCTTTACTACCGCCCAGCTGATCTAATCTCGGATTGGACCGATATCTACCGACAATTCCTACCGTGATAATGTATGTCGAGCCTAGTACACAACATGGCATACATGAGGCTCCCTACAGTTGAAGCATATGGAATCCGTCTCATATCCTCAACATCTTGAGGAGTCTTAGGACACTGATCCTTAGACAAGTGAACCCCATGCCTGAAAGGCAACAAGCCCTTCTTGGAGTTCTCAGATCTTATATCTAGACAACATCTTGTCAATATAAGACGCCGAGACAAAGGCTAGCGCTCTGTTCTTCCTGGTTCTGACTATCTCGGATACCTAGAACATACCGAGCTTCTCTCAAATCTTTCATTTGGAATTGCGAAGCTAGCCACTTCTTAACGCCGCTTAGAAATCCTACCTCATTCCCAATGAGAAGAATATCGCCCACGTCTGACACCAAAAATGCGACGCTTTGTCAACGATTTTCTTGTAGACACAAGGTTCGCCGACATTTTGATCAAAGCCATAAGATTTGATTGCCTCATCAAACCTTATATTCCAAGACCTCGGCTCTGTTTCACCCATAAATGGACCTATGGCCGACAAACTTTTTGCTTTTGGCCTTGGGCAATGAATCCTTTTTCATGGTCCCATGTAGATGGTTTCATCAAGTTTGCCATTCGTAAAGGTTGTCTTGACGTCCATCCGCCATACCTCGTAGTCATAATACGCGGCAATGGCCGTAGGATCCTCGATCGACTTTACCATGGCAATAAAGCGAAAGGTCTCCTCATAGTCAACCCCTTCAACCTGGGTAAAACCCTTTCCCACTAGTCGGGCTTTGAAGGTCTGCACCTTCCCATCTACGCCACGTTTACGCTTGTAGATCCATTTGCAACCAATAGGTTTTACCCCATCCGGTTGATCCACAAGTTCCCATACAGAATTGAAGTACATAGACTCCATTTCTTGGTCCATAGCTTTAATCCACTCATCTTTGTCAACATCAACCATTGCCTGATCATAGGTCAATGGATCCTCACAGTCATCATCAGGAGCGACAATTGAGGTTTCAGCTAAACCCATGTAGCGATCAGGCTGTCTCACAGCCCTCCTACTACGTCGAGGCATTCCCAACTCTTGGGAACGAATTTGACTAGACGTGCTAGGATCAACAACACTTGTTGACGTACTAGCCCCATCAGCAACTCTCTCATTGTTGTCGCGCCCATTTCATTCAATAAAATTTTACTCCTTGGTAAATGATCCCTGACGTGGTCTTCCTCTAGGAAAGTGGCGTTTGTCGACACAAACACCCTATTTTCTCTAGGATCGTAAAATAGACCACCCCTAATCTCTTTAGGGTAACCTACGAATAGGCACAATTTCGAACGGGGTTCCAACTTTTTCGGGTTTGACACCAACACATGGGTCGGCATCCCCAAATCCTGAAATGATGTAAACTGCCTTTACGTCCACTCCAGAGCACGAAAGGTGTTTCACAAACACTCTTCGAGGGAACGTTGTTCAAAATATAAACCGCAGTCTCCACTGCGTACTTCAAAAAGAATCGTGAGAGACGAGCATAGCTCATCATCGACCAACCATGTCCAACAAGGTTCTGCTTTCTCCTCTCCGATACACCATTCTCGTTGTGGGCATACCGGTCTTTGAGAGTTGGGGCGTGATTCCGTGTTCTATCATATAGTCCCGGAATTCGGTGTCCATGTACTCTCCACCTCGATCCGATCGAAGTGTTTTAAGCGATTTACCTAAGAGGTTCTCAACCTCGCCTTGTACTCCTTGAACTTTTCAAGAGTTTCGCACTTCTTGTGCATTAGGTAAATGTACCCATATCCGAGTAGTCGTCTCATGAAAGACACAAAGTACTCATAACCGCCCCCAGCTTTAACATTCATCTCCACCACGGAGGTCGAAATGTACTAACTCAAGAGGCTCTTTGGCTCTATATCGCTTTTCACTAAAAGGACGTTTGGTCATTTTGTCCTCAAGGCATGACTCACACACCGGCAAAGAGTTTTCTTCCAACTCATTTAGAAGTCCACTCTTCACTAGTTTTTCAATCCTATTGAGATTAATGTGGCCTAACCGTAGATGCCAAAGATGAGCATTTTCTTTTGGAGAAACTTTTGCTTTCTTAGTTCGTGTTTCTGCAGTTTTAAACAATTCAGTATTCAAAATACTTTTGACCGAATTGGGTTTCAAAACATACAAATTATTTTCAAGTGAAGCTGAACAAATAACATTCCCTTTGAAAGAAATAAACGCTTTATTCAATTCAAAAGAAACGGAAATACATTGTTCTATTAGGCAGGAAATTGAAACAAGGTTTCTAGTAAACCCTGGAACTATGTACAGATTGTCCAACAATAAGTACTTCCCGCCAAAGTTTAGCTTCAATGTGTCGATCATTGCGGCAGAGACAAGCTCCCTGATCCAACCCGTAGAGTCACCTCACCCTCTCTCGCAATGCACGCCAGAATCAATCCCTAAAAAGAAGAACAAACGTGGTTAGTGGCGCCCAATCCAATATCCAGCAGAGTCACTACTCTCCACTAAACATGTTTCATCACAAGTAAATCACATTTACCTTGATTCTTCCTCTCCTCGCCAGAATTTGGGACAGCTTCTCTTCCAAAGGATCGCCTCTATTGCAGTGGGAAACACTTTCCTTTCTCTCGCAACCTCCTCCTGACCTTCTGCCCTCTTGTGGCGCAAAGACGGCCGCTTTACCCTCTTCATCCTCTTCTTCCCTTTGGGCGTGAAGGAGCAAGCAACAGTTTCGTCCCCGCAGGTCGAACCCCGTGATAAGACACAGTAGGAAACATTTGCCTCGCATTCCTTGATCGTGTTCAAGGATTGGAAATTCTGTAGCTCATCGAGGAGGGTAGTCGAGTGTAGCTAATTTTGTTCATAACAAAGATTGCTACGAAATCAAGGAAACTCTTCTAAGAGTCTCCAAAATAAAATCGACTGCTCGACTCATCGATCGAAGCCCCGCTCATCTCAAATGGATGGAAGTGGGTCATCATGTTTAGAACGTGTTCACGCGACGACGACGACCCTCTTTCATCCGTCGCGTTGAAAAACGATTGAGCGAGTCATGCCGACCAAAAGGATCGCTGTCCAAACATTTCCTGCAAGGACTCCATGATCTCCTTAGCGGAAACCATCAGCTCGTGCTTCTTTGTCAAGACATCAGACATGCTGACAATTATGTAGACCTTGGCCTTTTCATTGGCCCTGATCCACCGATCATACGCATCGCGAACACTTCGCGACGCGATCGAGCCCGGCATCTGAGGAAACTCCTCAGATAACACGAACTTAATGTCGTCTTGTACCAAAATTGTATTTATGTTGTTTTTCCAACTTTGATAGTTATCTCCCACTAATTTGTCCGAAGCGAGTAAAGTTATTATTGCGCTAGACATTTTTAGCTGAAAAAAAAGAAAAACCTTTGTATTAGTCTTGCAAAAAACTTTTGAAAAACAATCAAGTTTTAGCAAAATTGTTTCATGATTCCTAGGTCATTCAAAATTTTGCAATGATACCCTAAAGGTTTAGAATGACCGCCACCGAAGGGTGAACAGAACACTCCTCCTCTAGGACGAGACTTTCTCGATCAGACTCTAATCCCAGAATAACTTTTATTCCATTAGGCGTCCAATTACCATTGTTCGGTCGAATTCATTAACACTTAACGAATTCTGTGAGTGTCACCCTCAATCTTTAAGTTTCCAAGTATCCGTCCAAACAATAGCCACCGAAGGGTGAACCAAGAAGGAAAACCAACTAAAAAGCAGATCCCTTTCGAAATTCACGGTGTTCCGACTCTCATGATCAAGCCCTCCGAAGGGATTGTCTGGTCCAGGCCAAACTAGCAGGCAGATCATAGGCGTCTCACGGTGTGAATCGAAAGAAGAGACCGTGGGTCTCGTTTTCACAAGTCCCGCTCCCACTCACTATAAGTACTCTCTCCATCCACGATGATATTGACCTATACAAATGCCATCCGAAGGGGGACGCTCCCATTTGCGCCACGAGGCCGAGTATAGATCTCACGGTGCGGACTTAAAGGAGATTTGTGGTTGGAAATTCAAATGTATCTCATACACTTTATTTCCTCCCACTCAGCACTTTAATAAAAAAAATTTTAATAGGGATTGACCTAGATAAACCGGCTAAAATTTACTTAAGTCTACCAATATAACTCTTATATGGTATTAACCTAAGTTTATAATCACATTATTAACTTAGGTCTATGTGAGTAAATTAATTAACACTTAATTAACGACACTCACGAGAATATAACCTAAGAATCTTCGAACCGAATTCACTCCCAGGTCGGTTTCCAGGTAGGGGTGTTCCGCAAGCGTCAACTTAAATACCCGAACTTTAGACAAAACCTTCCTTAGACGAGAGTTACTTATCACCACCATTCAAAGGTTATATTTGATTTCCTAAATTTCTAATCTCATTAGAAAATTAGAAAACCTAAGTCTAATTATTCAAGTTCTAAACACTTTAAAACTAATAATTAACTTAGGTTGCATGCATTTCTATGTTATAGTGCTTGATCATCCATCACATGAATAATACTATATACTATAACATAATATAATTCATCACATGAATTAAATGCATGAGCATGCTTTTAATTTAAAATATAACACTTATATTTAAATAAATTAAAACATGCATACATTATATTATAACTCTTATAATATAATCCTATCATGCATACTATATATTATAACTCTTATATCATAAAAATGATGCATGAAATGTTTAACCTAAGGTGAGATTTTTAAATCTATATGACATATAATATGCACATAGAAATTAATTAAAATATACATCTCATGCATAAAATAATTAAATAGCAAAAATGGACCGATTTTTGGCACATAGGGGCAATTATTTAATTAAATAACATTAATATAACATTTATATTAATATTATTTAATAAAATAAAATAAATAAAATAAAATATTACATTTTATAAATAATAAAATAAATAAAACGTGTAAATAACCGCCCAAGGTAAGGCTTGATCCCACATCCTCGCGAAACTTCCGCGAATCGCTCAACAGCAACGCTGCATACTGCAGTAACGTCTGCTGCCTCGAAATGCCGACCGCGCTCAACGCCGCTGCTCTGCAGGGCTTCCAACCGGAAAGATAGTGTTGAGATGCCGTTGGGTAGCGTCTCAACGCCATCGACAGAACAACAAACACCTTTGCTGTTCTTCGTCGATTTACGCCTGTTTCCGCTCCGATTTCTTCACAGCAACACTTGCCACGAACGACACGGACTTACAGACTCGATTTATTTTCTAAAATGCCCAAAAAACACGGGCCCTTTACATTTGATCTCATCAAATAGAAAATAAATCTAAAAGTGCCAAAACCGAAACATCCATTATGCAAACCAAGACATTCATCTCATGAATTATGGCAAAACACCCACCAAATTTTAACAAAACAGTGCATAATTGAGAAACCATCGAAATGTCTCTGATACCAATTGAAGGGAATGAGAATTCCGTGCAGCGGAAGACGATTGAATCGTCGAGGTATCAATATGCAACATGCTTTCATTAAAATCGATCTAACACTAGATCTAGGCTAAACATGCTTGTAAGAAGAAGAAAAATACAGCAAGAAGAATTTTACTTACTTGTTGAAGACTTTCTTCAAGGTTTCTTCTTCAAAATCACGAACTCTTCGTGCTCCTCGTACACAACGAACGTCTCCAACGAAAGTGATTGAACACCACCAAAACGCCTTCTCGATTGTTCTCTTTTGGAGAAAGGAGGTTTGTGGGAACCTTTGAGTTTTGGTGAGGGAGGAGAAATGAGAGAGAGTTGAGAGAATTTCTCTTCTCTTCTTTGTGAAAATGTAAAAAATGAGAGAAGTTACTTATATCCTTCTTGCAAGAAGGGTTTATATAGTGGAATTGGTGGAGTTAAAATGTCCACTTAATTACCACTTTACCACAATCTTAGGTTATGCAAATCTCATTTGCATAATCACATAATATAAGATATCTCATATCTCATATTGCAAATCTCATTTGCAATAATTGTGGATTAATTAAATTGAATCATATCCAATTTAATTTCTCTCAATCAATTTCTCCAATTAGCCCTAATTCAACAATTAGGCTAACCTATAGTTTATTATGAATCTCATTCACATTAAACTATATATTATATCATTCATATCTCATATAAATGACATAAATGCCCTTAAAGTGAAATTGAACACTTCAATTTCATACCAAAATTTTATCCTTTCTTAAATCTAGATGGAGCCAACCGAGGGACCTAATGGACCTACAGTGACGGGCTCCAATGATCCGAGATTAACCTGCCAAACTCTTTGACCCAGTTAACCAACATTCATTAGCTACGGTAACACTCCACTATAGCCCGTAGCTGCACTCCCGTCAATGCAGAATATTACGTGTCCACTGATATAGCCAATGCCCATGAGTCGACCCTTCATAGACTTTTGGTCAAAATACCGTTTTACCCCTGTGTCTACCTCTTGTTGCTTAAGTCCCCACTGCTCCTCTAATGAACAACATATTGTGATGGTCCAACCATACACAACACCCTTCTCGGGCGGTGAGAAGGTGGGCGCCCGTTGTCCAAGCCACCGGAGACAAAGACTTAAGGGAACAACCCTCTAGTTTCCCTAAAGCGGGAACGAGTGAATTCCATCTCGCGTAGTTAAGTTCCCGACTCCTACTTGGTTCTGTCCCGAGAAGATAGGCATATTGGGCGAGTAATCGTGACCACCCTCACCCGTTTAGTCAAAGAAACAGACCCTCGCATGACGAGTCCGTAACACGCTCGTGATTCGGTCGAGTCACTAATGGTCATCTACGTTATTAGTCTCATCACAAGCGGTGTTACATCGGTAGGTCTAATAATTCACGATCCCTGGTCTTGTACAATCTCATTGCACAGATGCCCCCACTCGCATGTCAACCACATGAACGAGTCAGATCATCTCGTTTGTATCTAATACAAAACGGGCCGCATCCACAGTGTATCCAGGATTAGGTCTCCAACCCTATCCATATACTGTAGACCATTCGGGTCATTAACTTGAACGTGATCCTCCCTGTGTGTCCACTACACACCGTTCAAGTTCCAGTTCTCTCATAAATTCAATGACCCTGGAGCTTAGTTTATTGGAAAAGTTTATAAATATTGCGAGACACAAAGTGATGAAATAAATAACTCTTATTGATTTCAAACAATATATTACAAACACGAGATTAGGACAAAAATCCCAACACACAACTCCTTGAAATTATACACACTGATATTTGTATGCCTGTGATATTCCATCTTTTGGTGGAGAAAAGTATTTCATTACCTTTATTGATGATTCTTCACATTATTGATATGTCTATTTGTTGCATTAAAAATCTCAATCGATAGTTGCCCTAGAGATATATCAATGAAGTTTAAAGACATTTAGATAGAAAGGTAAAAACTATAATGTTGGATGCAAGTGGTGAATATTTTGGAAAGTATGATGAGAATTGGCAACACACGAATCCCATTTGCTAAATTCCTAAAAAAATCATTGTATATGTGCTCAATACATAATTCCAGGAACACCACAACAAAATGATGTTGCAGAAAGACGTAATCATACTTTAATATGAATATGGTTAGGAAGATGTTAATCAATTCATCTTTACCCATACGTTATGGATGCATACTTTAAGAACTGTCCATTATTTTGTTAAACAAAGCTCCTAGTTAGTCTGTTTCAAAGACACCTTTTGAACTGTAGATAAGAAAGAAACTCAATTTAAGGCAGCTATATGTTTGAGGTTGTCAAGCAGAAGTAAGAATTTATAGTTTACAAAATAAGAAATTGGACTCAAGAACAACTAGTAGTTTTCTTCATTGATTAACCAGAAAAGTTTAAAGGGTATAGATTTTATTGTCCTGGCCACAGTACGACAATAGTTGAAACTGAAAATACTAAGTTCTTTGAGAATGATGAAGTTAGTGAGAGTTTAGAACCCGTAAAATGGAAATTCAAGAAGTTATGATGCAAATTTCTCCATCTATATAACTTCTCCTCTAGTTATTGTTCCTATAGTTATTGACTCTGTTAATAGTTCACAAGAACAATAAATTAACTATCAAACATCACATAATGATATTGTAATGAATGAACCTACAATAGAAAACTACAAGAAATAGAATTAAGAAGATCTATAAGAAAAAGAAGATTAGCTCTTTTTGATAATTATGTGGTTTATTTGTACGAGTTAGAATTTAACTTAAGTATTGATAATGATTGAGTTTCGTTTTCATAAGCCATAGAAACTAATAGTTATGCCGAAAAATTAGTTGTCATGGAAGAAGCGTTAAAATCAATGGACCATAGTGGAGTATAGAACCTAGGAAACAAATTAAAAGAGTCGGATGTACGAGTATTTAAGATCAAATATGGCTCAAATGACATTATTGAACGACATAATGCTAGACTCATTGCTAAAGGTTTTAGTCAGAAAGATAGTATTGAATATAAAAGACTTTTCTCCTGACTCTAAAAAGGATTAATTAAGAATTATTATGATATTTAGTAGCTCATTATGACACTAGTAGCTCATTATGACTTATAGCTTCATCAAATGGATATGAAAACTTCTTTTTTAAATGAGAATATAGATGAAGAAGTGTTCATGAATGAATCTAAAGATTATGTGATGAAGGAAAGGAACGTATGATGTGTAAGTTAAAGAGGCCAGTATCCGAACTTAAACAAGCTTTTCGACAATTGTACCTTAAGTTCAATGATATCGTCACATCTTTAGATTTAAAGAAAATATCGTTGATCGATGTTTATGAAGGGAATGAAACTCCCGCAGCGGAAAACGACTTTGAATCGTCGTGGTGTTCGCTGGGAAAAACGTTTTCTTAAAACTGAATTTATCACAGAAATCCTAGGCTAAACATGGTTAAAACGAAGGAAAACAAGTAAGGAAAGATTACTTACTTGTTGAAGAACACTTCTTCAAGATTTTCTTCTCTGATCACGAACTCTTCGTGCCCACAATCTCTCGAACCGAACGGATTGGACACCTCCAATTGATCTTCTCGGTTGTTCTCGGTCGGTAGAAGGAGAGTAGTGGGACTCCCTTTGGTTTAGGGGTAGAGAGGATTTGAGAGAGATGAGAGATTGCTCTTTTTGGTGAGATTGCTCTTTTTGGTGAGATTCCAAAAAATGGCAATTGTGTTACCAAAGCTTTCTCACAAAGGCCTTATATAATGGTGATAGGTGGAGTTGAAATCTCTACCTATTTACCATTTTACCACAACATTAGGTTATGCAAATCATATTTGCATAACTCATATAATAAGATATCTCATATCTTATTATACAAATCACATTTATATCATTGTAGATTTTAAATTGAATCACATTCAATTTAATTTCTCTCATTCCAATTTCTCTAAATTAGCACTAATTAATCAATTAGGCTAACCTATAGTTTATTATCAATCTCATTCACATTAAACTATATATATTATATCAATCATATCTCATATAAATGACATAAATATCCTTTTAATGAATTTGAACACTTCAAATTCACACCAAACTGTAAACCCTCAATATATCCAGTTGGAGCCAACCGAGGGACCTAATGAACCTACAAATGACGAGCTTCAATGATCCGAGACTAGCCTGTCAAACTCTTTGACCTGGTTATTCAACATTCATTAGCTTCGGTAACACTCCGCTAAAACCCGTGGTTGCACTCCCATCACTGTAGGACAAGTTGTTTCATTGATATAACCAATGCCCGTGAGTCGAACCTTCACAGGTTGTTCGTAGACACTATTGGGTCAAATTACCGTTTTACCCCTATGTCTACCTCTTGCTCCTTAAGTCCCCACTGCTCCTCTAATGAACAACAACGTTGTATGGTCCAACCATGAACAACACCCCTCTCGAGCCAGTGAGAGGGTGGGCACCCGTTGTCCAAGCCCTGGAGACAGCACTTAAGGGAACAACCCCTCTAGTTTTTCTGAATCGGGAACGAGTGAATTCCATCTCGCGTAGTCAAGTTCCCACCTCCCCACGTGATCCTGTCCCTGAGAAGACAGACATATTGGGTGAGTAACTGTGACTACCCTTACCCGTACTAGTCAAAGGGCGGACTCTCGCGAGACGGGAGAGTCCGTAACACGCCGCTCGATTAAGGTCGAGTCACTATTAGTCATCTGCGAAGTTATTAGTCCAATACTGTTAACGGTGTTACATCACTAAGCCTAATAATTCATGGTTCGGTCTTGTACAATCTCATTGCACAGGATGCCCCCACTCGCATGTCAACCACATGAACGAGTTGGATCACCTCGTTTGTGTATCTAATACAAAGCGGGTCGCATCCACAGCATATCCAGGATTAGGTCTCCAACCCTATCCGTATACTGTAGACCGTTCGGGTCATTAACTCGAACGTGAGATCCTCTCTGTGTGTTCACTACACACCATTCAAGTTCTAGTTCTCTCATAATTCAATGACCCTGAAGCTTAGTTTATTGGATAAAGTTTGTAAATATGTGAGACACAAAGTGATGACAAAATAACTCTTATTTATTTCAATAATGAATATTACAAACATATACGAGATTAGGACATACATCCCAACAGTTTATGTCAAAGATCAATGGGAGTAAGTTTATATTTCTTGTCGTGTACGTTGACGACAGTTTATATTTCTTGTTATGTATGTTGATGACTTATCTTACTGGCTACTAATAACTTTAGTTTATTATGTCAAAGTAAGGAATTTCTCTCCAAGAACTTTAAAATGAAAGAGATGAGTAAGGCATTATTCTATGTGATTGGAATAAAAATATTTTGTAATCGAGCACATGAATTATTAGGATTGTCTAAGAAAGCATATATTAATAAAGTTTTAGAGATATTTAAGATAAATAAATGTTCTTCAAGTGTTGTTCTATTATGAAAACAAAATTTGTAGCATGCTTTTGAGGCCACAACTCATGGTTTATGGTTGCAGAATTTTATTTTAAGACATGGTTTATGGTGCAAAACTTTAATTCAAGACTTAAAATTGTCAATAGTATTGCCAAGCCGTTAAAAATTTATTGTGATAATTTTGTAGCATTTCAAGTATTCGAAAAGTGCTAAATAGATGAGATTGACAAATTTTGTCATTAAGAAGTTCAAAAACAAAGAGTGTCTATTAAATACATTAGCACTAACCTTATGATTGCAAATCCACTAAAGAAAGAATTGTCACCTGAGACATTCAAGAAATATGTCAAACGTATGGGCATTAGTGGATACCGTTATCGTTATTATAATTATGTTATTTGACACTCTGAGCTCAATTATTTTTTGTTCCTAAATTTTATGTTATTGCTCCCATTTCTTATGATTGTTATATACATAAATGAAATATGTACGTAATCGAGCAGAACATTGTCTTTGACAAAGACACTTATCTCAAGAAGTATGATCTTAAGGCAATCTGTGTCTAACCTAATCTTTAGAGTTGAAATCGAATCGATTTAAGGATTTTAGTATTTGAGAATTAGGTGTTCACATACCCAAAAGATTTCTAATTCCAATTCACTAAGAATTTCATATAATTTGGGATCAGAACATCTGTAGTATCACATCAATTTTGACTCCAAATTCTTCCTTTGATTTATCTATCCTGGATGCACGCAGCCTTGTTGGGTATTTTTATTTTTCTCTTTGATTCCCTTTATAAATCATTTAGTTATTTTTTTAATTAATAAGGCCACATTTGATAACTTTTTTTTTTTAATTTTAAAATTAAACCTATAAAT
The DNA here is from genome assembly GCA_036507285.1 of Trichosanthes cucumerina. Lineage (NCBI taxonomy): Eukaryota > Viridiplantae > Streptophyta > Magnoliopsida > Cucurbitales > Cucurbitaceae > Trichosanthes > Trichosanthes cucumerina. The sequence continues at coordinate 60,176,560 of CM071843.1, read as the reverse complement.
ACTACGCTCATCTATGAATTTCCTTGTTTTATTTTATCTAGCTTTTACCTATATTTTCAAAAGGGGAATTGTGAGTAATGTCTAAAAAAATTAATCGTAATGAAAAATAGCTAAATAGTTTCAAATTGCCAATATGGCTACCATACATTTAGGGGCACTTGATAATAATATTAATTTCCTAAAATTTACTTGGTATATCTTCGTAATTTACAGTTATGTCATTATTGTATTTACAACCTTCCAACAACTATCAAATTCTGTTTTGAAAAAATTTCAACAATTTTTAACTGAAATTGACTCACATTTTTCTATTTTTTAGAAAAATCTTCAATTGATCGAATTTATAGGCATAATGGAGATCTACTCCCATCGACTTTCGAGGTCTCTTGCATCTGGTCTCAAAGTAGTACACGTTTCAGATTGTTCATCACGGTTTACAAGTTTGTTTTGAAATGGGTAATCACAACATTCCTATCATCATGTTGTGTGGAATGGGATAAGAACGATGGTTACAAGGTTTACAAGTAGCTCAGTATATTCGAAGGTCACCGAAAAAATCTTAGGCTCTTCTTTCTGGAAAATTCAGGTATATATCCTTATATACATCCTTTTAAAATGATAAGGGGTGTTTATTACTAGTTTCTAAAGACCTAGTATGGTTGCCAATACCTTCTGCATTAGGATCATTACGATGATATACTATACCATTGAGTAGGTATTTATGTATATTTTTGCTCATTTATTATGGTAAAAAACAACATATATAGTACTTTTAGGTAGAGATGTCCACGGGTTAGGACGGGTCGGGGAATGGCTTCCCCACCCCCGTCGCCGCCCCCTATTTCATTCCCCGTCCCCGCAAATTCCCCATTTAATTTCACAGGGAACAGGGTGGGGATTCCCCGCAGAGAATTCGCAGGGTTCGGGTTCCCCGCACGAAATAATTTCGCGTTTATAATTTTATTTTTTAAAAATTTTATTAGCTAGTTTTTTTTCTTTTTTTTTTGAAAATTTATATTTAAATGGTTCTACTTATTTATGAAGTTAAAAAAAAAACAGAGTATTAAGTTGGAGAAAACGAGTTTTAAATGGTGTATTATAGCATTAAGTGAATAATTACACCTTGATTTTAGTTTATTCTTGCATGTTGGGTAGATAGATGCGTACATTTCTACTCATTTATTTATATATCCATTGAGTTGGAAAAGAAGAATGGAGTTTTATGTAGATCATTAATAGTGTCAAGAAACAATTAGTATATATATTATCCTAATTTAATTTTTCTAATTTTTTTTCAAATTCTCAATCCCTAGATTTTATTTAGGGTTGTTAGGATTGTTTTTATAACCTCCCTCTCAATCTTTAGATTTTATTTAATTTCAATCCTAGATTTTGTTATTTGAAAAAATCTAACGTACTTTCCTCACTTCTTTTTGTTGGTCACTTTTTTAGTTAAATTAAATTATAAATATTCAATTAGGATATTTTTCATCCTAATGCAATGGATAGATTTTAGTTAAAAATGGTTTTAGCTATATTTTCAAATTAAAACTTGTGTAGACATTTTTTGAATTGGATTGGTTAAATTTAGACATTTTTCTTATTACCCATTTTCAAAACCCAAACCAGGTTTTGAAAATTAAACAAAGTATTTTTATTTTATTTTTTTAATTTTAATTAAGAATTCAAATGTTTTGTCAAGAAAGATAAAATTCATTGTAGAGATATGATGAGAAAATATGTACAACTTTAAAAAAAAAAAGCTAAAAAACTATGGTCCCATTTGATAACCATTTAGTTTTTTATTTTAAAAAATTGTGTTTGTTTTCTTATCACTTTTCTACAATGAGTTTCATATTTCCGAACAAAACATCTAAATTATTAGCCGAAATTCCAAAACAATTTTTTTTTTTGAAAATATGTATATATTTTTTTAGTTTTTAAAACTTGGCTTAGTTTTTTAAAACATAGGTGAGAGATAGATAACAAAATAAAAAAATTAAGAAAAATACACTTGATCCCAGATGTTTGGATTGGTGTCTATTTGGTCTATGAGTTTTGAAAAAATGCTCTAAAGGATCCCTTAGTTAAAGGAGAATAATAATGGGTAGCAAAAAATATTGGTATTAGTTACAAATTTAACTATGATTTTTGGAGATTTGCAAATATAGCAAATTTGTAAAATTAATTTTCATTTTTTATTATTCCAGTTTTACCATCATTAGTGTATCAACAGATATATCAATAATATATCTAATATACTTTACCTTTGATGTATAAATCAACTTATATTTAGATATTTTGCATAGTTGATATATCATAGTTTATCAGTAATATACTTTATTTAGTGATATGGTTCATTACTTTTTTTTTTTTTTAATAATTGGTTTGTTACTTTAAGCGATGAATATTATATCATTCATTCACTAATGATATAGTATATGAACAAAAAATTAGCTAGTGACAAAAAATGATTAATAAAGTTAAAAACTTAATAAGGTATATCAGTGGTATTTCACTTATATACCTTATATTACGTATATCCCATTTTGCAGATATATCTAAGTAAAGTATATCAGTAGTTTATCGATAATATACTTCCTCCTAGATATATCTGATATATTGAATATAATTTATTGTCATACTCTTGATATACTTCATATTAGTTATTTTTTATATTCAATTGTTAAATTGAGTATTGGAACTTCATTGATATATTTAAATAATATACTTCATAACGTACGCTAATAGTATATAACTAATATACTTCATATTAGGTATATTAAGAATATATCAACAATTTATTACTGATAATATACATTTGATAGACTATTGGTAGACGTCATATTACAAATACGGGGATTAAACGTGAAGGTTATTTTTGATATTTTGCAAAATTGTTGGCACGCATGCAATTTTCAAAAAACTGATGAGCTGACACACTCACAATTGGACTTTCTTCTTTTACTAATTATGCAACTCCCCCTTAGTTAAATTTGGCCGTTAGTTGACTAACGAAAATTGATATGACAATTTTAAATGATTTGCCAACTTTTAATAATTTTTTAATTGATTTAGGTTATGTGTCTTTTTATTTTATTTTATTTTATTTTTTATTCTTGAACCTTCGTAGTTCTTCCCCACCTCTTCTGTCCTCCCTTTTTCTTCCATCGTGTCTCTGTGTCTCTTTTAGTTCTGTTTCACCTACCCTTGTTTTGGTCATTAGTTCTATTGCACCCGCATAACAATTTTGCTTGAGCTACCAAATTGGTATTATATATATCAGTATAGTTGTTTCGTTTGGGGTTGATCGAAATCCAACATAAAATTATGTGGGTAAATAATTGAGTCTCTAAAATCTGTAGTGATAATAGACTATCTTTTTTATTGTGTTGAATTTGGGACATACAGTTTATCATCGCCTACAATGGATGGATTTGATTTAGACCATCTGCAAACTCCCTTCATCCACATAGATATTTATTAACCCCCAAATATAAAATTAACCCCAAAAGAAAAAAAAAAAAAAATCCTAGAGATAATCATTTTACTACTTTTATATATGTTGCACGCACCAATAGCTAGCAAAGAACAAAAGGAAGCTCAAAGTACTCCAAAAAGTTGAAAATAAGAAAGAGAAAAGAATGCATTTGAGTTTGAGAGGCCAAAAGAAAGAAGAATGTAGATTATGAACAAATACTTCTAATCTTAAACTCTGTTTCCTCCAAATCTCTTCATTTCTCTGATTTTGGTTTAATTTTTGCGGTCTAGATCTCTGAATCTCAAGTAGCTTTGGTTTTCAGGTTGGTGCAATAGAACTAACAATTAAAAAAAGGAAGGTGAAACCGAACAAAAAAAAAAAATGAAAAAAGAGAATTACGATGTAAGAACTAAGGAGAAGAGATAAGAGGTGGGGAAGAAGTTTGAAAAATAAAATATAGGCTAAATTATAGAAAATACCCCTAAACTATGGGGTTTGTGTAAAAAATATACCCCTAAATTTTAAAAAGTTTCAAAAATACCCCTAAACTTTTAAAAATGTTCAAAAATACCCTTGCCGTTAAGTTTTGGATGAAAATCGTTAAACTTTTATTTCAAAAATACCCCTAAACTTCTAAAAAGTTTCAAAAATACTCGTGGCCTTAAAAAACGTTTTTAAAAAATATTTACCATTAAGTTTTGGATGAAAAATGTTAAAATTTCGTTTCAATAATACCCTTAATCTTTAAAAAAAAGTTAATGTTTAAGTGTATGGATTAAGTTTTAATATAGTATATAAGAATGTTAGAGTATCGTCTATATAGTATTGGTATTCTAATTCACTTAATTACTATGAATATAATCACCCAATTTTATTTGAAAAAATTAAATAGAAAAATGAATAAGAGCAAAACAAAATAAAGACAAAATAAATGAGAAGAAAACAATCAATCTTAAGGAATTGATTTCATCAATCAGACCAATATTTCAATTAATTAGACAACTAAGATTTACATGCAAATATTTCTTAAGTCAGGAGACAAAAGTTAAGACTACCTTTTACGAAACCAAGTCGATGTTTTGGATCTTCCACATCATTCTCGGGCGAGGTCCAGACAATTTTTTAAAATTTCTAATAGATTGATTAAATGAAATTTCAAAGAATCTTATTAAATACCAAAGGAATTATTGAAAAGCTTTTTTTATTAAGAAAAAAGTTTTTTAAGGCCAAGGGTATTTTTGAAACTTTTTTAAAGTTGAAGACTATTTTTGAAACAAAACTTTAACGGTTTCCATCCAAAACTTAACGGCAAGGGTATTTTTAAAACTTTTTAAAGTTTAGGGGTATTTTTGACACAAACCCTATAGTTTAGGGGCATTTTCTATAATTTAGCCTAAAATATAAAATAAAAGACACATAAGCCTAAATCAATTAAAAACATGATAAAAGTCATCAAATCGTTTAAAATTGCCACATCACTTATGCCACGTCATATTTTGTTAGTCAACTAACGATCAAATTTAACTCAAGGACCATTTAAAACAATTTTTCAAATCTAAAGGACTAAAGTGTCAATTTTAAAATTTCAAGGATCAAATAGACATCAACTTTAAATTTTAGAGACAAAAAATATATTTTATTCAAAAAAAATTATAGGTAAAAGTAGTATATTTATAGACTTAATTTTTAACAACTAAATGATTATAAATAGAGTCTCCTTCAAAGGTTGATCTTTGGAAGAGTTCTCAACTTGTTTCTCTGTTTTTAAAGCTACCGTTATTACCTCAGTGAGATAATTTAAATATGGTTTTAAACCTAAAACCTAAGGTCTATTATTATTATTATTATTATTTATTTAGATTTCTTGAGAATTATTTCTTGGGTCCATGAAGAAGGAAAGAGTAGACAAGTCCAAAAATTCATTATTTTTCTAAACAATATATTAAATTAAAAAAAATGTTGAAATATCATTTTGGTCCACGTACAGTAGAAATTGTTTCATTATAGATCATGTACCATAAAATCTTCAAAATTTATCCCTGTATTTCAATAATTCTTAAAGACATAGCTTACTTTAAATTTTCGATCCCAAAGAAAAGTCTATTTTATGTTGGTTGACTTGGCTTATTAATAACAATCATAGTGATAACAATAATATATATTCAAAAGAGTATTGTTGAGGATCCCATATTGGAAAAGTGGTGAGAAACCTCACAATATATAAGATGTGTGGGTTACTCCTGGTTTTGATATATTTCTAAAATTTTATTAAAAAAAAAAAGTCTATGAAACTTTCTTTTTTTTTTTTCGAGAAGTTAACCCCTAAAAAGTGTGGAATCATTTTAAAAATTTATTAATATATAGGACTAAATTGCATATCAAAGCATTTAAACTAAACACAAATAAATATCTAAACTACATAAACATAAATTATAGATTCTTTTACCTACTAAACTAGGTTTTTCTTTTTTCTGGCTTATTTTCATATACATCTTTTTTTTTTTATATATATGTTAAAAATATGTTAAAAATATTTTAACTCTTGGTTTTGATATATTTCTAAAATTTTATTAAAAAAAAAAAAAGTCTATGAAACTTTCTTTTTTTTTTTTCGAGAAGTTAACCCCTAAAAAGTGTGGAATCATTTTAAAAATTTATTAATATATAGGACTAAATTGCATATCAAAGCATTTAAACTAAACACAAATAAATATCTAAACTACATAAACATAAATTATAGATTCTTTTACCTACTAAACTAGGTTTTTCTTTTTTCTGGCTTATTTTCATATACATCTTTTTTTTTTTATATATATGTTAAAAATATTTTACCATACATCTATCAAAAGAAACATTGGTGGGCACATGGTTCACGAGGTCAACGGGCCGGCCACAACATCAACACGCTTTTGACTATAATAGTAAAATTGGAATGAGCAATGCTCTATTTTTAAATATTAAAATACATTTCATATCTAGATAAGTGGTAATGCAAAATGAACAATTTTTTTATTTTATAATGAACAAGCCTCTATTTTTAAATGCTAAAATAACCAAATTCAATTGATAATATAGTTGTACTATCAAGGTCAAAAGTTTACTCCTTTACTTGACATATGGTTAAAAAAAGAAGAAAAAAAAAACCCCTCCATTTTTAAATATTTTTTCATTATTTTAAGATATTTCCATTGTCTCTACTTTGTCTATGTCTATGATTGTTATTGTCTCTTAACCAAATAACGTGAAACACGACATTGCAAAAGTAACACAAATTTTTCTCAAAAAAAAAAAAACAAAAACAAAAAAAGAAGAAGAGATGATTGGGAATTTTGACTAATTCCGTTCTTTCTTTCTTTTCACATTTTTTTTTCTTTTATTTTTTTGAAACTTTTGACATTTTTTATTAATATATATGACACCTGAGAATTGGATCATGATAAGTATGATAATATATAAAAGGAACTGACAATTGGATGTGTTTTCCCCTTATTTTATGCATACAAAATGAGGATCTTTTATATAAAGGCAAATCTTTTGCTAAAATACAGCTATTAAAATTATGACAAAAATAATGGACTATAATATACCTCTAAATACTTTTAGGGAATTTTGGATCATGACTTTCAAACTCGATTTGGTTTTTTTTAGTATAATAGAGTTAGAAAATTTGAATTACTGACTTCACACTTCATGATCGTTAATACATTTGATATAACAGTTGAATTATACTCTTTTTTAGCTACTAGTCTTTTAGTACGTGTGTTCATGATATTCCATTTTATGTTTTTATATATTATAATTAATTTTTTTAAAAAAATTAAATAATAATGTGATTATTTTATAAAAGAAAAAATAGAAATATTATAAGAATTTATTTTTGCCATTAAATAATTTAAATAATTTATATTTTGACTTCATAAAATATATGATATAAAGATTTTTTTTTGTGTACAATTACATCATTTTAATATCTCCTTTTAAATATTAATAATAGTTTACAGATTTGTTAAAAGTAGGAAGGATATTATTATTATTATATATAAAAATTAAGATCAAGTGATAATCTAAACAAATTATGTAAGAATAAAACGTTAATACCATTAGAAAAGGTCACATCTCCATCTAGCTATATATATAATGTACTACACATGATTTTTTATTTTTAATAATACAATTTTGTAATTATGTAACATTAATAATTATATTATTATCTTACTTGATTTAAGGAGAATTGTAATGGGTAGCATAAAATATTAACATATTTACAAACTTAACTATGATTTTTTAGATTTGCAAATCTAGCAAATTTTTTTAAATATGATTTCCATTTTTTTATTATTCCAGATTTACCCTCACTGGTGTAGCAGCATGTATATCAGTAGTATATCTGATATACTTTACATTTAGTATATCATGCAAGTGACATGAGTGCAATATTTAGACTATTTATATATTTTTTATATTTTTTTGCTCTTTTTTTTTTTTTTTGCTATTCATGGGTGCAATATTTTTTTTTCTATTTATGTTACACAATTTTGTAATTATGTAACATTAATAATTATATTATTATCTTACTTGATTTAATTACTATAATTAAGGAATGTTTATATTTTATGTTATGTGGGTATGTTTTAATGGAATGAAAAATATGAAAAAAGAGCAAAGTTATTATTTTAAAAACTAATGTGTTGACTTTGAAAAAGGAGAGTATAGATAGATTTATTTTTACGGTTAATTACTCAATAAACAAATATGTATATATGTGGTTATTAAAAAATGAGTTGTATAATTTGTATTACTCTATTCCTTTTATATATATATATACATACAATCTATTACTCTATTACTTAAATAAACAATTTTGAAATTTTTTATATTCTAAACCTTTTTTAATTTCATGAAGTCTACCTAAATTTTCATAAATGATGTTAAACTATTTCTATTATGCTTTTATACTTATTTCCTTGGTCAATAATTATGAGTGTATTTAAATTTTATATGAATAAATTTTTTAACCATTGTAAAAAGTAAAAAATAAAAATAAAAAGGTTAAATTATTGTCTTGCAACATGTGGAAAAAGTGAAAGAGTGTTCATGACATTTATTTTCATTTTCATGATATAATCTTCATTTGAAAAAGAAAAAAAAAGGGTTAAATATAATAATGATATCCTTGTGAGTATGCGACCATTGAGTGTTAATAATTTTAATTTAATTATTTTTTTAAATAAAACAAATAAGGTTGATTTAATTATCTAAAAAATTAATATTAATGGCATGTTTGTAAATTTGAGATTTGACAAAAGGATAAAATAGTCTAAAAATGATTCTTTTTCTTAGCATTTTTTAATATAGTAAGATAAGATAAGATTAGATTGATTTGGTATTTTAAAAAACTAAGTTGCAAAAATGATAATTTAGTTTTGGTTTTGATATAAAATGATAATGGATGTGTTCGAAACCATTTTAATTTTTAATTTTTAATTTTTTTAAAAAAGATTTTTTAGAACTACTTTATATGGAAGATATTGGTGATCTGTCTGAAAATATTTTCATAATATACATTTTTCTAAAATAACTTTATATGGAAAAATATATATTGTACTTGTTTGAAAATTATTTTTATAATAATTGTTTTGGAAGCTCACCAAAAGCATAGCTAGACTTATGTTTAAGGTTATGACTTCAAATCCTCCCACCCCAAATGCTGATGTACTCAAACAAAATAATTGTTTTGGTATAATTTTATATGAAAATATATTGAAATTGTTTGAAAACTATTTTCATAATAATTGTATTTGGAATAATTATATAAGAAAAGTTATTGAAACTTTTTCGAAAATTATTTTCATAATAATTTTTAGAAGAAAAAAAATCAATTTTACCCCTAAACTATTTGGAATAATTTTACCCATAAATCAATTTTACCCCTAAACAATTTGAAATTGTTAAGTTTGGAATAATTGTATCGAGAGTTTATTGCAATTTTAAACCCTCTGGTAATTTGTATTTTTTTATTTGAAAGATAGTTAAAAAAAAAGGTATTATTATATGTATTTAATAAATTATAATATATATAGATTATGTGATACGAAATTGGATAAGATTTTAAAGAAAAATGACATTAGAGCTAAATTTTTAATTATAGATGTTTTTATACTCTTTTTTGTTTTGGTGAATTAGCAGGTAAATATTACAATTATTTATTTAAATTTAATGTCTAATTTGATGAAATTAAAAGTTTATGGTAAAAATGGATAAAACTTAACAATTTCAGAGATAAGAGTTGATTTTTTTCCTTAATTTTAATTTTTATTTCCTAGAGTAATTTTATGATTTTTTTTCCTAACTTTTATTTCCTAGAGTAACTTTAGAGTAACTTTATATTATTTTCAAAAGTAGTACAATAGTTTTATATAGGAAGATATTGAACAACACTTAACTGAAAACTAGTTTCATAATAAGCTTTTATTTTATTGAAAAACAGAAGAGTAAATTTGCTGTTTACCTAACTAGTTTGTTGGTCTTTTCACTTAAAAACACTTTTTAAATACCATTTAGATGGAGAGGTTTTAACCTCTAATCTCTTGAGAATACATGTTAATTAGTGTCATTTTTATTAATATTATATTTTTTAAAATTTATTATAAAAATATTGTAGTTTTAAAACTATTTATATTAATATTGTTGTTTTTTAGAGGTGGCAGATGGTAAAAAAAACGGAGGATGGTCGTATTTGACAATGTTTACAATGAAAGTTACCAACGATCTTCGTTTCTCAAACTCTAGCTTGTCCACAAATCAAATACAGTAAGTCGTTCCTAGACCCATGTGATTTACTAGTGCATTCGATTTGCATTGGGTTATGGTGGAGTTTTTAACCGGTTTCATGTCATGATTTTGACTCCCAAAATTTACTAGAATTGGGTAGGTATCCCAAAGACGACCATGTTCAAATGTTCACAATCTGGCAGATACAGTATGCTTTAATCCATGCTTTTATCATGTGTATCTCAGTTTTAATGCCAATGTATGAGTTTTTGGAGTAAACCAAAACAATCAAGTAAAAACGATTTTAATACCACGTTTCCGCTGCTCAAGGGGATCCGATTCCCTTCACCTTTCCCCTTGGTTCGTTCCCAAATCACATTTTACTAGAAGAAGTTCCGCTCTGATACCATCTGAAACACCCTAGGCCCAAGATTCGGATCAGAATTCGAAATCCAGATTCGACCCCTGTTGGCCCCGACATTCTCCCGCATCCCCTACGACTTGGCCACGTCACGATGTCATCAAGAGGTCACCCAACATACGATTGCTCAAAGCCAAGCACGCTTAACTTTGGAGTTTCTATGATTGAGCCACCAAAAAGGAAAGTGTACCTTGTTGGTATAGGTAGCAGCTATCAATTCGTTTAAGCCTTTCTCAACCATACTTTCATAATCTCAGGATCCTTCTCATTCAGATGTGATCTCAGTTTATTCATGTGTCATTCTTCCTCAGGCGTCACATTGGGCTTAGCCCAAGCCCTGGTCCCCTCGGCCCAAGTCGGGGCCAAGCCGACCTCAAGGCTCACATGGGCCTTACTTTTTTTCAACCTGCTCTCCTTCATCTAGTCTGATCAAGTTTTCTTTTCATCTACGAAAAGACATTCAGAACGGGAGAAAAGGATCAATCGAGAGGAGCAAAAGAGTGAGCCCGGGTCATGACCTAAGCCCTGGTCGGCCTACGAGCCTACCTCAAGGCCCATCACCGACCTTGCTTATTCTATCCTTGACCTGCTCCCCTTCGTCTAGTCTGATCTGGTCTTCCTTTCATCCTATGTATACGAAAAGACGTTCAAAACAGGAGAGGAGGATCAACGTGAAAGGAACAAAGGAGGTGGTGTGGACCGTGGTCCAAGACTAGGGCCAAAGCCAAGCCGAGTCGAACCCGACTCATATCCCTACCACTGGCCTTATCTCTTCTCCTCCTAGCCCGAACGATCTTCATCCAACCCGATCCGATCCTTTTTCGTCCAAATTCCCATAAAGAATCTGCCAGAAACCCTAGTAGAGAAGTATTTAAGTTGTATTCCTAAGAGGAGAGAGGTAAGTTCTCATTCTAGACATAATTGGTACACCCTTAAAAGGTTTTCTAACTTAAGCATTAGAGGTTGTGTGGCAAGCACCATACTGTGTGTAGATTTCTATTTTGGAGGTCATGTATTTTTTTCCTGTATACATTATTAAAGTTGTTGTCACGTGTAGGTCAAATGAGTTTTTCTGTCCAAATTTTAGCAACAACAGAGACAAATATAGAAAATTATTTTAAAATCATAAATCAGTCTCAAATAAGGCCTATATGACTTATGAGTTAACATGAGAATTGAAATAAAAAGAGTTTTTTTTAAAACAAAATAAAAAGAGCTCATCCGAGGGGAGGGAAACGTACGTGTCCTGTATTTTATTTTCAAATGAAAGCAATCTGATCTTTTATTTTTATTCTTTCAATAAAAAAGAATTTTGGGAAACAATCAAATTTTGGTATCAATTTTTAATTTAAACTTTCAGTTTCATCCAACTACCCCCTCATACATAAACAAATATTATAATCTTAATCTTCACTTAAAAAAGTATTGCAATTTTTATCATCTAAAAAATTTTCATTTGATTAGCTTTAATTAGGTGTAAAAATTGTATTTTCCCAAAACATTTAGGTTAAATTATAAAAAATATCCATAAATATTTATGGAAAAAAAATCATTTCCTATCCTTATATTTGTTATGGTATATCAATTTTCAACTCTTAAACTTTTAATTTCATCAAATTGGACTTCAAATTTTTGATAAGTATTGGAATCTTATTCTTAAACTTTAAAAAGTGTTGTAATTTTAATCTTCAGATAAATTCTTACTCTGAATATCATTAAAAATAATTTTCTTGTAAAAGATACACAATTGAAAATTTTTAGAGAAAAATGACAGTATAGCTTAATGTGTTTTGTTCAAATTTGTAAATTTTGGCAAAGTTATTCCATGGTCAATTTGTGCCTTGGCCAAACTTATTGTTGTGCAAATGTTGATTTTATTGAAATTAACGAGAATAAAGATATTTTTACTTTGTTTTTTTTATTGAAATTAGTGGGCATATTAGCAAAAATTGAATTGAGGGTAAAAATTGGAATACTTGTTTAAGTTTATGGTATAATTCAATGAAATTGAAAGTTTATCGTGAAAATTAGTACAATCTAAAAAAAATTAAGGATAAAATTTGATATCTCCCTAATTTTTAACACTTTTTAACAATTTAGTCTCTGATTTAATTTGTAATAATTTAGTTCTTAAACTTTAATATGCAAGAATTTAGTTTATGTACTTTGAAATTTGTAACAATTTAGTGTCTACTACAAAAATTTCGTCAAAATTATTAATTTTTATAATGTAATGATTTAGATTGTGTAGTTTATAAATCTATTAATTTGTTCTTAATTAGTTTATCATTGTAATAAATCGGCCCCTAATTTATTACAAATTTTAAAGTACAAAACTAAATTGTTACATATTAAAGTTTAGGAACTAAATTGTTGTCCGATTTAAAATATAATGACTAAATCGTTACAAACAAAAGTTCAAGAAGTACTCAATTGTATTATGCTTCTTTGATAAAGCTCAGATTAAAAAGTGTGTTTTAACCTCTTCATTTAACATTTATATTTCTTTTTTCAAAAAAAAAGAAAAAAAAGAATGATCGTTGTTCCCTATAAATAATTAGGAAGAATTGCAGATTTTGTTTGTGAGATTTGCAGATTGTTTTCAAGAGTGAGGAAGAAATTTATTTTGTTCTCATGAATCAATTTTAATCTTAAGCTCAAAATTCCATAAAATTGAATTTTAAAAAGTTTTAAAAAATAGTGAAATTTAATATCCTTAATTAACTATTTGTGTTTATGTTATTAAAGATTTATTATTAATCATAAGCATTATTGTGGTGGTGAGTTAGACACAACTTTTACAAGTACTCATTTTTAGGACATGTTGGACAATTTTTTTTTTGTTAGATTTTGACATTTTAACTATTAAGGTTGATTTTAATTTTGTTCGACTAGGTTCAAGTGTTTTTCTTGTTGTTTATAAAATAAGAAGAAAAAGAAAAAGAGTGTTTTTGTAGTTGGGTTTAGACAATTTTTATGGCTTATTTTGAGTGTTTTAATGGTAAACAATTTTCAAACCTAAATTAGGTCTTAACTTCACCATTTAGGGGTTGATTTGATAAAATCTAATGGTTATGTTAAATTGGCTAACCGTTGAAAGTTTTTTTTCTTCAAAAGGTTTTTCTTTCTAGAAGGCTCCTTAAAAAGAAATTTGAGTAAATTTTATTTTTATCAACTGTTGGGATTTTATAATAATTCATCTCTCAATGCAAACAAACAATATATACCGTTGGGATTTTATTTTAATTTAGCTCTCATGCAAACAAACAAAGGGAAAAAAAATTATTGTCCTTAATTAAGTTACATTAAAGAACTATCAAAAAACATGATCCTCTAAGCTCAGGCTTTGAACTGCCAACCGAACATAACTCAACTGGCATCAAGTACGATTTATGACCAAAAAGTCATAGGTTCGATCTCCACCCTAAATGTTGATGTACTAAAAAAAACTCAATCTTTGAACCAGATTCAAAATTCAGATCTGACACATGACAATAATTGAGCACCTTCTCTTGGAATTGCCACCCCATCCTCTCTTTCATTTTCTACCCAGACCCTTAAATGACATTTTCCTCATCTAATTTTCCAACCCAACAAATATTATTTAGAGTGAGTTGAAGGATTAAATTGACGAAGGCCATAACATAAAACACTAAATTGAAACTTTTTAAATAATAGAGACTATATTTAAAAAATACATCGACATTATACTCAACTTAATAGGTTCTTAAACTTTCAATTTTGTGTTTAATATGTCATTGATTAATTATCTAATAAGTTTCTAAACTTCCTTAAGCTTTCAATTTTATGTTTTATAAGTCACTAATTAATTATCTAATAGGTACCTAAACGTTTGTTTGAACTTTCAATTTTATGTTTTATAAGTCATTGACTTCGATATTTTCTAAATTTTATGAACTTATTGCATACAAAATAGAAAGTTTTAAGGTCTCTTAGACACAAAATTCAATTTTATGTCGAATTGATCCATTAAATTTGAAGATTTGTTGAACATGTTAATGACCTATTAGAGACATAATAAAATATCCAAAGATCTATGAGAGACACTGCAGGCAAAAATTTAAAAGTCATTTATTACACAGTTTTCAAAATTTAAATCTAATAAATATGAATCTGAAAGTTGAGTGGCTGAATTTATACTTTAACCACATATATATATATTTTTATACAATCACGTGAAAAGGCAAAGTAAAAGGAAAGAAAAAAGGTCTCGCATTGTAATATTATTTTATCCATATAAAAAAAAATGGGGATCTTGCCAAATAATATTCTAATGCTATAAAAGGAAAGAAAAATGGATAACAATCACAATGTGAACACTATGATGGAAGATGTGACTGATTTTGAATTTTAGCAGCTGAAAATTGAGTGGCATGTTTAAACTCTTCACGGAGAATTCTTTTTTTTTACGGATGACCCATTTTTCCAGACATTAATGACATTTGACCTGACATTTCAAAATAATAAAATATGACCCATTCTGACGTGGCGATACGCGCAAAATGACTCATAAGGGTAATAGGAAGCGGTCTTTCTTGTTCACGCTCTCGTACGCGGAAACGCTCTCACTCCCGTTGTCTCGTTCTCGCTCTAGCTCAAATGAATGACAAAAAATATAAAGAAAAAATGACAAAGAAAAAAGTCAGAGAAGAGTTGGAGTAGCAGAGATAGAGTGAGAGCGAGACAACGAGAGCGAGTCAACTATAGTGTGATTTTTATTTTTTTTTTCTTTTCTCCAGAATTTTGGCAACTTCATTACTATCATGAGAGAAAGCGAGAGCGAGAGTGACAACGAGACTTGAGCGAGAGCGAGAACGAGAACGAGACTTGAGCGAGAGCGAGAGAGCTAGAGTAAGAGTATGATGTCCTTACGGTAATTTGGACGGAATGCACAGTACAAAAATGATCATATGTCATTAATTTCAGAACATAGGTCAAATCACATTAATGTGCATGAAAAAGAGTCTTCTATGCAATTTTCTCAATTCTTTTAGAAAATATCAAAAGAAATTGAAAAGAAAACGTGTGATATTGTAATGAGAAAAAGTCTTAACTTTCTGCATATAATTAATTTAATTTGTTCGGTATATTAATTACACTATGGTGGTTGTAGTTTTAATCTCTATTCATTTGTTTGAATTGTAATTCTAAAAAAGGAAATAAATTTGATGATATAAATTCGATAGATGTATGATTTTAGTTTTATAGTAGTAAAATAAAAGCTAAATATATATATTTTAGTTTTAAATGTTCCTTCAATTTAGTCTGTATTATTTAAGAATTTTCAATTTAGTCGGTTATGTTTTGGTATTTTTTTTTTAAATTTAATCTCTCACTATTGATGAATGTTAAATTTATTAGTTGATGATATTAAACTTACCAATCACATAATAAATGGTTGAATTTTTTTCCCAAACAAATGAATTTTTTTAGTTTATCTTCTAAATTTCTACCTATTCATTAAGCATTATGGCATATTAAGTCTATTATTAGTTAATTTTAACATTTGAGAGGCTAAATCTGAAACATGTTATAACATAAAAGATTAAATTAAAACCTTTAAAAAATATAGACTAATTAAAAGAAGAACTCAAATATTAGAGACTAGCTAGAACATATATTTATAATATATACCTATATAAATGAGAGTATAAACCTTAAAATTAAATCTTCTTGAATTTCAAAAATATGTATCTTAGTCGTTTAAATATATATATATATTAAAGGGGTGCAACACGAGATTTTTTCGAGTGGTCACCTAACTTAGTACTACCCTCAAGCAAGCATACATAATTGCAGAGTTCCAACTTTTTTATATGAAGTTAATGTAACTATTTGTGGCTACTGCAAACTTCTTATAAGTGAATTAAAATACAAGTCAAGGTCGGATGCCATAAGATTGTTTACGCTAAATATATCATTAAAAAATTAAGAAGAAGAATCAAAATAAAATTTTATATGATAAAACTAACATCCTCGTGGCCTTTAATATATGAATTGATATAAAACAAAATCCAAAAGGATATCAACAAATGTTATTAAAAAATGAAGAAGAAGATCGAGATCAACTAATTAATTAAAAATGATATAATAATGAAGCTTGCAAGCTTTTAAATCCATGGCTTCCTATTATAAATAGGGTTGTTAGGGATTGAGAAACTCTCATCCCCAAACCAAAAAAAAAAGCTAGGGATGGCTTTCAAACATGGCCATGGCTTCCTTAACTCTGCCTTTCTTCTTCTTCTTCTTCTTCTGGTAGTTGCTAAAGCCGACGAACCCTCTCAGAGTCCTATTAATGTTGTGAGACGAAGCAGCTTTCCTAAAGGTTTTGTTTTTGGTACAGCCGCTGCTGCTTATCAGGTGAGACACACATAAATGTTTGATAATTGTTCCTTACTTGTTATTGCATTAATATATATATATATATATATATATATATATATGTTAAACTATGTTTTTATTGGTTAAAGAGTAGATAGTTCGATTGACATCTCGAATGTATTAACGATCACAAGATCTATACTTTGAATCCCGCAACTCTTTATTGTACTAAAATGTTTTATTGTTTTTACTGGTAAAATGTATAATATTCATTAATATGCTATTTGTAAAAAGGTATATAAGTCAATGCTTTTTTAATTTATTTATTAATACACCCAATTAAGGGCTTTTGATTATATATACATTATTTTTTTTATTGTTGATTTATTGTATACAAACAAAATTAAATTATTCGCTCCCATTCTTTTATGACTAGGAATTTTGATTTTGTGAAAGATATATGTCTTAATTAACTAGTTGAAGCGATACTAAAAATTTAACTCCGATGTTTCTGAAAAATATATTAAAGACTAGATTCTTTTTTAGAGGAACATGAAGACTATATGAAAGAACTAGATGTGTGTGTTTTTTTTTACCATATATAAAAGAATGATTTCAAGCTTTATTTTGTTCTTTTTTAGTGATTCTATTTTTCACTTCACTTTGGTTTTTTAATATTAATTTTATTTGCATTAATTCAGTATGAAGGTGCTGCTTTTGAGGATGGTAAAGGACCAAGTATTTGGGATAACTTCACTCACGAACATCCAGGTCTCTTTCTTCTTAACATGTTTCTCGCAATTTACTCTATGTTTTAAAAAAAATAAAAATTTCTATTTACATTCGTAAAAACTAACTACAAATTTTGTTTCTTAAAATTGCAGAGAAAATTTATGATCATAGTAATGGAGATGTAGCCCTTGATCAATATCATCGCTACAAGGTATGCAGAGCTAAGAATAAACATGTTTGGTTTCATTATTTATTATTGAAATCATTTTTCTTAAAAAAATATATTTTTTTTACAAAAATTGATTTATAATTCTTCTTTATGCAGGAAGATGTTGCCATTATGAAGAAAATGGGTTTTGATGCTTATAGATTCTCAATCTCTTGGGCTAGAGTTTTGCCAAGTAAGAAATTCAAAGAATAGTCTTATTTTTTAGGAAATTACTTTATTTTTCATTATTTTAAAAAGAAAACAGTAAAAATACTGATCAGAATAAATAACACACAATCCAAAATGTTCTTTGTATTTTCATATTTGAATCCCGTGAATTAATAAGTTCTTAAGCTTTGAAATATATACAATATAGAAAATGTATTTAGATAACTTAAAAGGCTTGTTTAGTATTCAATTTAATTTTTTTTTTCAAATTGAAAATCAAATAGATTCAATAAATATCCATTTGATTGAGTACTGGGAGTTGCTTAAAACAATTTGAGAAACAAAAATGAAAACCCATTTTCAAATGGGTTTCTACTAGTTAGTTTAATTTAATTTATTATTATTGCAGAGGGAACACTCAGGGGAGGAGTGAACAGGAAAGGAATTAAATACTACAACAACCTCATCAATGAACTGTTGGCAAATGGTGAGTATTATTATATTATTATTATTTTAAAAAGAATGGTGAGTATTATTATAATATTAGCAAATGGTCAATTTAATTAGTGCTAACACTATTGATTTTTAGGGATCCAACCCTATGTCACACTTTTTCATTGGGATACTCCTCAAGCTTTAGAAGATAAATATGGAGGCTTCTTGGGAAATCAAATTGTGTAAGTATATTAAAATTATTATATTTCCCATGCTGTAATAAAATAGAAGATTAACATTTTAAGGACAAAGGAAATTGTTTTTTTTTATTTTTCTCTTCTGTTTTCTTTCACTTTTTAAATATATATACATAGTGCTGAACTTTGAAAACTAATTACAGGAATGATTATCGAGACTATGCTGAACTTTGCTTCAAAGAATTTGGAGACAGAGTGAAGCATTGGATAACCTTCAATGAACCATGGAGCTTTTGCTTGGGAGGGTATGCACAAGGAGCCAATGCTCCTGGTAGATGTTCTTCTTGGCAAGGATTGAATTGTCTTGGTGGAGATTCTGGCACTGAACCATACATTGTTGGTCATCATCAAATCCTTGCTCATGGAGCTGCTGTTAAAGTTTACAGAACCAAATATCAGGTTCTCTTAAATTGTTACATATCATCAACCTATATTTGCTAATTAGTTTCAATTCCCACCTTAAAATTAGAACCACACACAAACCTTAATGGTGGTTAAACCACTCTCACTACTACAATTTTGACATTCTATGACACCATAGTTAAGTCAAATAAGAGGGATGGAGAAAAAAAACTGTCATAAATTGTGGTGGAGGTGCGTTTTTTGCGGAAAAAACAAAGATTTTTCATATTTTCGAAAATTTATGACAGTTTTTCAACATCATAAATTTCATGACTTAGATAAAAAGTTGTCATAGATGGTTGGAGGCGCGTTTTTGGTGGAAAAAATCGGAGATTTTTCGTGTCTTTGAAAATTTATGACAGTTTTTTAATATCACAAATTTATTACAGTTTTCCAACATCATAAAAACTTCATTTGTCCCCCATCGAAAAATTTGTGTTTTGGACAACCAATCTTCTCCCATAAAATGACTCTCCCTCCTTCATTTTAACATCAACTTAACATGGACTTCTTACTGGACTTATTTAGCTTAAGTAAACTGGGTGTTGAGTAAATTTTTGGATGTGTCATGTATAGAGTTTTCTTGATGGTGGCTTACTGCAAAAAAAAAAAAAAAAAGTCATAAAATGTGTTTATGACAATTTTTCAATGTCATAAAATCCTGAAATTGAACTAGTGTCTAAATATAAGAATCCATATTGGGTTAAGATAAATTTAATAACCATTGGATGAATTTTCAAAGCTCCCCCACAAGTGGGTTCACAAATTAATTTTGAAATGTAAATTTAAGACTCGTTATAGTTTTTAGTTTTTGGTTTTTGAAAATTAAGCCTATAAATATTACTTCCACCAATGGCTTTCCATGTTTTCTTATCTATTTTTAGATGTGTGTTTCAAAAACCAATCCAAAAATTTTGAAAACTAAAAAAATGAGTTTCCAAAAACTTGTTTTTGTTTTTGAAAGGTAGCTAAGAATTCAAGTGTTTTCTTAAGAAAGGTGGGAATCATTGTAGCAAAGATGAAAACTATTGTAGAAAAATTGTGAGAAAACAAGTACAATTTTCAAAAACCAAATAGTTATCAAACCACCTAATTTATTCATTTTTTTTTCAACCTTATGGGATTTGTAGGCATATCAAAAGGGTGTGATTGGTATCACATTGGTATCACTTTGGTATACTCCATATTCAAATAGTGAGGCAGACAAAAAGGCAGCCATTCGAGCTCTTGATTTTGTCCTTGGCTGGTAAGTAAAATTTCAGCTCTTTGAACATTTTCAAAAGCATTACTACCCATACGAAAAAAATGTATAAAAGCTTGATTTATTAACAAATTTAACCCTTTTATTTATTTATTTATTTATATATATTTGTCAATAACATAATATAATAAACTAAACTAAACTAAATATATATAACAGGTTCTTGCATCCACTAACTTATGGAGATTATCCAAGTAGCATGAGAGAACTAGTGAAAGAAAGATTACCCAAATTTACAAGGGCAGAATCTGTTCTAATCAAAGGGTCTTTAGATTTCCTTGGGTTAAATTACTACACTGCTAACTATGCAAAGGACGATCCCAATGCACCTGGTCCACAACCAAGTTACTTAACAGATTTTCGTGCAAATCTTACAAGTATGTACTTAAATTAGTCAAATTACTCCATCTCAATTTTATGTGATTTTTTTGGGTTCCGTTTGATGACTATTTTATTTTGAAGATCAAGCCTGTAAATACTATATCTATCCATTAATTTCTATGTTTTCTTATCTACCCTTTACCCATGTTTTAAAAAACCAAACTAAGTTTTGAAAACTAAGAAGAATAGACCACGTTTGATAACCATTTGGTTTTTGGTTTTTAGTTTTTAAAAATTGAGCCTAAAAATACTTATTCTACCAATGAGTTTATATGTTTTGTTATTTACTTTTTACCTATGTTTTAAAAAACCAAACTAAGTTTTGAAAACTAAAAAAAATTGTTTTCAAAAACTTGATTTTGTTTTTAGAATTTGGCTAATAATTTGAATGCTCCCTCACGGGAGATGAACCTCTTTGTAGAGAAATGGAGGGAAAACAAGCTTAATTTTCAAAAACAAAAACAAAAAAATAAAATTGTTATCAAACAGAACCGGAGTTTTCAAAAACTTATTTTCGATTTTTGAAATTTAGTTAGAAATTCAAACGGTTCAGGAAGAAAAATGAAAATTATGGTAAAAAACATGAAAAAAAAATTGTGGTAAAACAAACATGATTTTAAAAAATTAAATGGTTATCAAACAAGGCTTTAAAAATTCATTTGTCATTATCTCTCACGTTTGATAGTTTGATGAATTTATTCCCAAGTCAATTGGTTGGTATTTATAGTGGTCCACCCATTTGCAAAATTGGGTTTTCAGATAAAGTATTTCGATTGAATATTTTGTAATTGTTTGTGGGTTGCAGCTGATCGTAATGGTGTCTCAATTGGTCCGAAGGTAACCCTATTTGATTTATACATGTTTCTATCATTTATTATTATCACCAATTTGAAATCTAACCATTTTCTTTTGATTATGTTGTGTATATGCAGTTTAACGCAACATCTTGGCTTGCTGTTTATCCACAAGGATTCAGAGATCTATTGATCTACACAAAGAACAATTACAAAAACCCAATTATCTATATCACAGAGAATGGTACAAAGAAATAAAAAACTTTAGTTGAAAAAATGCACATAAATATACCCTTTTATTTATTAATTAAAATTCTATATATGTTGTAGGATATCTTGAACTTGAAGGTCCTCCATTTAAGGAAATGATCATGGACAGGGCCAGAGTCAGATACCATCACGATCATCTGATGTATCTTAGAGAAGCAATAAAGTAAGTATCGAAACAACAAAAGGATATTATGTATATGTCTCTCTTTTAAATGCAAATTAATTTAAAGATATTTTTGGAAAATATTATTGTAGGGCTGGTGTAAGGGTAAAAGGATACTTTGCATGGTCATTATTGGACAACTTTGAATGGGCAAGTGGATATGTGGTTCGTTTTGGTCTCAATTACATTGATTACAAAAACAATTTGAAGAGAATTCCTAAGCTCTCGGCCAAATGGTTCACAAATTTCCTCAGAACTTGAAGATATTCATCCATCTCATTCAATTATTGTCTCTCGTCTTATTTGCTGTGTTTTCTTGTGTTTTATTAATAAATTATGGCGACTAGTTGACTTGTTTAAGCAGCTTAAAAAATGTCCTAACAAAGGGATTGTTTACTTATGTATCTTTGTGAGTTCTATTTTGTTATCAATAAAATGAACTTCTGTCTTCTTTTTTTTTTTTTTTTTTTTTGTCTTGTTTTGTTGGTTCTCTTCTTGTTTCCCATATATAAAATTATTGATTGATATCAACAAATGGATACACATGTATAAATATATCTGTTGGCCTTGAAAGATTTTTTTTTTCTCAAATATATTGAGATATGACGGATAACAAAATTACAATATAACTTTTTAAGTGTTTGAAACTTCCTCTCTAATATGAATGGCAAGAATCTATTGTAATTTTGTGATTCAATTTTAATTCCACTTTGATTAGAGAGTATTTATGTTATTTAATTATACTTATTGAAATTGATTAAAGAGAAATAAAATTGCATTATGCAAATGAGATTTGTATAATAAGATATGTGATACCTTATATTATTCTATAATTATGCAAATATGATTTGCATATTATATGGTTGTAGTAAAATGGTAAATAGGTGGAGAATTTGTCTCCACCACATACCACTATTTAAGAGTGCTTGATGAAGCATTCTTTAAGTCATTCTCTCATTTTTTGGTTTTTCAACCAAGAGCTCTCTAGAGAATTCTCTCTACTCTCTCAACTCTCTCCATACGCATACTCCAAAGGGAATCTCACAATTCTCCCTCATCCATCGGAGAACAACCGAGAACTTGGTGGTAGTGTCGGTTCCAACATCAAGATCGTTCGGGAGATCGTTATATGGGAGGAGGAAAACATGAAGAAAAGTTCTTCAAGAGGTAAGTTTACTTGTTGTACTTTTTCTTCTTCCCAATGCTTAACCTAGAAAATGCACGTGATGTATGTTTAGTTTTAAGAAAAATTGTAAAACACAACGGAGGCAACGCGATTCACATCGCTTCCGCTGCGAGAATCTATCCCTTCAACTAATGGTCATCTATGAATTATTAGTCTTAATCTGTTAACGGTGTTATATCAGTAGTCTAATAATTCGCGGTCCAATCTAATCACACAGGATGCCCCCACTCGCATGTAAAGTACATGAACGAGTTGGATCACTTTGTTTGTATCAAATACAAATTAAAGTGGGTGCTTCCATAGTGTTACCAAGATTAGGTTCTCAACCCTATCCATGTACTATAGACCATTTGGGTTATCTACTTGAGCATGATCCTATATGTGTATCCACTACAACTGTTCAAGATCTCATATACATAACCCTGGAGTTTAGTTTATTGGATTTAAGTTTTAAATGCGAGATTACAAGAATGGATGAAAAATAACTACTTATTCATTTCATAAAATAATTACAAACTACATGAGTTTAGGGCACAAAACTCCAATAGTTATAGGTTTGGTTTAGTAAACTTGTGGATTTGATCTTGTTTCTTTTAGAATTGTTGTGTGTGTATCTATTGAAATTCTGATAGTTGGAGCTCAACCTGATCTTTAGGTGAAGTTTGACGGAGGTTGGGTGTTCTTTAGGTTTTAATGAGTGTCTTGTTTTGCCTTCTAGGGTTTAAAAATTTTTGGTTTTCTCTCAGTTACATTGTTGTGCTATCAAAATTTCAGGCATAGGCAGTGTAGCTTGGTTAACATTCTAAGTAGGTCCGTTCCAAAATTTAGGGTCGTTACATGTCGATATGTTGATCTTAGATCGACTTGTTAGTTTGTTGATCTTTGATTAGCTTGTTGGTTTGTTGATCTTTGATCGGCCGGTTTGTTGATCTTAGAATGTAGACTTTAATTTGATGGTTGATGAGCTTGTTCTTTAGACGGAGGGAGATTGAATCTTCGATCTATAGTTGATGAGAAGACAATTAATTTGTTGAAGCCTTTTAGTTATTGAATTTTTTGAATTCTGAATCTTGGGATCTTCTTAGTTCTTTGGACTCTTTGTCTGAGCTTGATCTTCTGAATTCTGACTCTTGAAAACTCTGAATTTTCTAATTGAACTTGAAGCTTCTGAATTCTCTGGTTGAACTTGAAGCTTTTGAATTCTCACTCTTGAAGATAGATACTGAACTTTATGGCTAAAGGCTCTGGATTCCGTCTTTTCTGAATGCCTTAAAATAGGAAGTAACCTCCTCTATTTATGGAGTCTGATGAACCTTGTATGGGCTCGGGTCTAATTAACTTTGGACCTAACTTTTGGGCTCACCTTATTGGGTTAATCCAATCTTTTTAATATTATTTAAATTTAGCCCAATCTATTTTTTTAATGATCCCAGGATAGATTGACTTCAGGTCTAATTGACATGTGACATAGTTTGATTGAACTGGTCTAAATCATCAAATAAATCATATTAGACATATTGCATTATTTAATTTGCCAACTATTCTATCTTTTAATTAATTTAGAACACATGTAAATGGTCCCAACTTTATTTTACCATTAATTTAAATTAATGATGCTACTGTTTGTGGTTGACCGAAATTTCTCATTTAATAATGAGTATAACTTTAGTGCAGCTTAGTTGTATCCAAGTCGTGTGTAGTCCACTTCATCAATATTAAAAATTTATTTATTTATTTAAATTCTGTTTTACTGAAGTGGACTGCAAAGCTACACAAAGAAATTGAAAATAAATCATATGTGTAAAGATACAATTAGATTTTATGTTGTATCATAGGATTGAGACATTTCTAGAAAGAGGAATAATGTCATAGTGGAAAGGTGGGTATTGAGACATCCAATAATCTTAAGAATATTGTTTTCATAATGTATTTTGTTTAGATGAGTAAAATTATCACCAAAAAAAAAAAATCTTCGACTCTGGGTTGGTTTTCTTTAACTTTGAAAAGTTTCACTTTACCTCTTGAATTTTGAAGTTTGTTTGAAAATAACCTTTAAAAGTTTATTTTTTCATTAAACTTATTGATGAAAAATGACGTATTTATATATATTTTGATTTCTTTTCAACGTATATGTTATTCATATAAGCAAAAATACAAATGTAAATACAACGTTTTCCATCCATGAATTTAACGAAAAAAACCTTTAAAGGTAGTTTTGAAATAAACTTCAAAGTTCAAGAGTTAAAAAGGAAACTCTTAAAAGTTATGGATTAAAGTTGAAACCAATCTCATAGTTTAAGAGTATAATATTTTTTTGATAAGTTAACCATTTATATATAGAGAAATTGTAATGAGTGGCAAAAATAATTAAGTAAATGGTAACTTTATCATCTATTTATTACTTTTTGCACATATAGCAAAAATTTTGATTTTTCCTTTTTTCTTTTTTTTAATATTCCCACTTAGCAAAAAAATCAGAGGCAGAAAATCTTACCTCACACTCTCTTTTTTTCTTCTTTTTCTTTATTATCCATCTCTTTTTTTCTTTTCTTTTTCTTTACTATCCATTATTATTATTAATATTATTATTTAATGTAAAATGAATCCAATTATCTTCCATTTTTCAATGTTTGGAAATTTATTTACAAAATGTAGAAGGGACCACCGTTATAATAATGCGACACCTGTATGTTATTATTGTTATTATTTTTAGTGCCTTTTTGGATCTTATACTAATGTTTGATACATCAGTAGTATATCTGATATATTTTATATTTGGTATATCAATAGAATATTAGTAGCATATTTTATTTTAGGTATATCACTAATATATCAATAGTATGATATACTCGAAAATAAACAAAAGGTTATGTTAGATTTTTTACAGGATGCTTTTTGATAGATCTATGATGAACGCTCAATTTTTTCTATTTTGTTGATTGATGTATGATAAACATACGATCTTATACACTAATGTTTTTTGTTGATTGTTTTTTTGGTATATATATATATGATGAACACCCAATTTTATTTATTTATTTTATTGATTGATTTATGATAAACTTTTGATATTATACTAATGTTTGTCGATTGCTCTTTGATAGATCTTATGATGAACATCCAATCTTATCTATCTTATTGATTGTTGTAAGATAAACTTTTGATTGATAGAAAATTTTGATACATATGTTTTGGTACTTGATAAATATTTATTAGATAAAATGATACATTATGATATATTACATTACTTTTTATTCACTATTATTTCTTGTGTGTTAATAATAGTTTGAAAGAGGACATGAAGAGGAAGAGAATATTAAAGAAGATAAAGAAAAAGAAGACCAACATGCTGAAGAAAAAAAGGGAAATAAATGTGAAGAAGATGGTTAGGAGATTGTAAATAGGGAGGGGTAGGGGGCATAGTTGGATACATGGCGGATTTACCATGGGCCCAGGGGGGTTCGAGCCCCCCTTGAATTTTTTACCTTTAATAATATGTATAGAAAAAGTCAGATCAATTAACAAAAAAGTTTTCTGGCATAGTGGTAAATATGTCATTAGCTTTCCCCCAAGCCCCAAGTGCAAACTTTGGTTTGTTCAAATTCTGGATCTGCCTCTGGTCGGATAGTCGGTTAGTTGGATATTGAGTTTTGTTTTTTCCTTTTAGGGTTAAACAATGATTTTTTTTTACTTCATTTATTTTGTGTTTTTATAGTTGGATATTTAGTTTGAGTTTTTTTTGGTGATATTAAGTTTGATTTCCATAATGTTATATTTATGCTTTATATTATGGAATTATTGATGATGAACTGCAGTTTACTTCTAATATAGTCCGTTTAATGTGTTTTTATGTATGATATTTATTATAATGGACATATTGATATAGATTGATGCACAAAAAAGAAAAAAAAAACATCACGACAAAAGCAAGGTAGTAAAATTGTATTTCTTACTATGTTGTAATATATATGTTCAATATAAGTATGAGAAATTAATTTTTCAGGATCAAAATCGGATGCAGATAAACGAAAGTTCAAAAAATTCAGATAATATAATGTTCAAAATTTCGGCATTGTACGTCCAAAAATACAAAGAAAACCAACAACAAAAGCCTTAAATTTGTATGCGGATCCAAGATCATATGAAGTATCCCTAAGAAAATAAGGACAATCTCCAAGAAAAAAGACAATCGAATTTAATCAACCTAGTTTTAATCTTAAAATTCATCAAATGAGTGAAAGTGAAAAATTCAGGCTACTGAACTTTTCTTTTAATGAATGTTTTGGAATTATATTGGAAGTTAATGTAATGAATGTTTTGGAATTATATTGGAAGTTAATGAATATTTTGGGTTGTTATTTTAAGTTTCACAATACTAGTTCTGAAACCAAAGATGTTATTTTTTTTATTTTTGTTGAAAAATATTATCAAAATGTATGTTAATAATAACGGTTTATATAATAGTTGATACCATGGATATTAGGTACATTATGGATTTTTCTACATTATTGAATTTATCAGCATAAATTTGATATACTGAATAAAGTATATTGGTAGTATATCATAGTGATATATACTTAATATTAGTGAAAACAACGGATATGAATAGTATATCCCATATAGTTACTTTTTGGTTAGATGTATCGTTGGTATATCAGATCTATTGTTGATAGACTACTGATTTTCTCGATATTGGAAAACATGGAGAGGACATTTATAAATCCAACAATAATTTTTAAGATGTGGTAGTATATTAGTAGTATATGTGATATACTTTATATTTAGTATACCAGTAGTATATTTCATTTTAGGTATATCATTAGTATATCTGATGTACTCGAAAATAAACCCGAGACAATTTTAAAATTTTTGTAGGTTATATTTGAGCTGGGTTTGTAACGCCCGGTTCTAAAAAAAAAAACAGAGAGAAAACGCAAGAAGCGTTTCTCGCCGCCGCCGCCCCCCTTTCTTCTTCTTCTTCTTCTTCAGCAAATTGACCCCTCCGTCACGCTCAGCCCGCACGTAACGCGGCCGCACAGCTGCTGTAGTTCGGTTGTTCACGCCGGAGTCTACCGCCGTCTTGCCCACGCTCATGCAACCCCTCACGCGCTGCCTCTCTCCGGTGGTCGTAGTCCTTCGTCGGTAAGGTTTTTTTTTCAAGAATCCTTAGTCCTTAGAGACTTGGTTCAACTGGTTCATTGGTATTTAGTCCGGTTTTCGTGATTTTAAGGTTGGTTTTGAATAGATCGGGTCATGGGCATTCCGGATCTATGCTCCACGCACCGCCACTCGCCGGAAAATTTGTCGCCGCCGCCGCTTGCCGGATTCCGCCGTCGCCGCCGCCACCGGATAGGGCTCGAACATGTTAAGAAAGTACAGGGAGCTCGGGATCGAAGCTTTCGTCATGCAGGTAAGTAGTCATTTGGATTAAGCCCTTAAAGCCATTATTCAATTTGTTTGTATGCGGTAAGCTATGAATTATGTTTAATGCACGAAAATGACGTTGCGATGCTTATGTATGAGTTTGGGTTCGTGTGGGTATTGCTTGTACCGCTAATGGACTAAGGAAGTAATCTATAGGGGAATAGGGGCTTAAAGCTTGAAGTTAAGGGTGAAACTTAAAGCCTTGGACCGTGATGAGTTGAGAATAAATGTTGTGGGTTTGAGATGGATGCAGTGGAAAGGTAGTACTATGTTTGGGTTCCTCCTCGAGGTTTACACTTGGTTTATGAGTCTTGAATAAACTCTAGATGGGCGAGTGCGGCAAAGTATAATTGATCAATCTAATTATATGATTACTGTGTTGGGCTTAAGATCGTTTAAGTGTGAAACGGTTCCTAAAATGAGCTTGAGGTTATGAACTAAGGTTTGGTTATCGAGGTTTGGGCCAAGTGTGTCCGTTGAGCGTATTCCCTTAAGTTCGACTCGTATTTAAGTTGTCTAGATCACTATAACCGTTGGTGGGCGGTAAGAGTAAGCTCTAGGTAGCGTTTGTGACCTTCCATCTCCTTGGAATGGTTTTGGGCGAGCTTGTATTTGATTTTCGAAGGAAGGGGTTCTTTCGTGGACTCTTGAAGCGTTGTTTGTAGCCGACTTGATCCGGTAATCGAGCTCATGAGCGAATGAGCTTGTTTGCATAACTTGTGGATTGAACCTCGTGAGTGTTGGCTTATGGATGGTTGAGGTATTTTTAGATATGCAGCGTGTATTGCTCGCATAATTGACAGAACGTATGTTCGAGTATGGTTTTAGTACCAGAGAGGAGAGTTGTGTCAGGTAACCCCTCAGTCCTGAAGTCCCTACCTTACTCCTCGTTTGGGTGACGTCATCCCACGACTTTGTGTGGCGAGGAACTAGCATGGAATACGTGTATGACGATGTCCCGTGGTGAGTCACAGTGTGAGTGGCAATAGACAGGGGCAGTGATGTCTTGTGGTGAGCCATAGTAGTCATGGCAATAGACCAAAGACGGGAATGCTTCGAGGTGAGTCACTATGAGGGTGGCAACAGACTCGGAGTGGGACTAAACTTACGAGCGTCCTACGGGGCGGTCTGAGTTACGTCAGAATGCTAGTTAGAGAGACGTTTACCGACGTGAAGCAAGGAGCTGAGCAATCCGGTGTGGGCTTGGGGTAGGGCTAAGTCAGACATCTAGCTGAGTGTGGTCTGAAAGTGGAATTTGAATACTTTGAGGTATTGGCTAAAAGTGAAAACCTGGTTGAATTTGGGACCCTTGAGAATGGGTCGGAGATTTTAGGAATGTCTTATTAGAATCCTAAATAACCTTATGAAGCGCAAAACCCATCACTTACTAAACCCTGAGTTACGCCTGAGCGAGTCGGAACTTCTAGGTTGACGATATATGATAGGCTCGTGAGTTTGGGGTGCGTCCCTGATGAGATCCGGGAGTGGTTGCTTTCCATGATCCCGGACTAGCTTAGGGGTGATTCCCCAATGGACGTGTTGGTTACGCACCGCACGGTACCATGCTAGTGTGTTATGAGAGCCTGGGGTGCGTCCCCGTTGAGATCGGGAGTGGTTGCTTTCCATGATCCCGTGTTGGCTTAGGGGCGATTCCCATGGGCGTGTGTAGATACGTACCTACTCTGCTCTATGCCAGTGTGTAGTAGCGTGAGAGTTGCTTTCTCTCATTGCATCGTCAACCAAAGTTTCAAGACCGAAGGTAGAGCTCGAGTTATTACCGCAAGGGGGACTCAGGGTGAAGTGTGCTAAGTGTGAGACCTGTTTGGAGTTGAGTGCGTTTAGGAGACGAGTCTTGTTTGGTTGCATGTTAGTTTTTTTGGACGTGAGTGGGCTACTTACTGAGTATTTTTATACTCACCCGTCTACTTTGTTGTTTTTGGTTGCAGGTAAGAAACCTTGAGGTGGCTGACGACGATGATGACCCGACGAGGCTGTGGGACCTTGTTTCTTTCTTGTTTCCTTTGCTCTTCGAGTTTTCATTTGTCATTGTCCTGTTTTAGTTTCTATTTTATATGTCTAGTCGCGCGACACCTTGTTTTTCACTTGTATTCCTTGGTTATTGAGTTTCCTTTTCGCTCGCGTATGTTTTTATCTAAGAGATTGTGCTTTGGAACTCTGATTGTGGCCCAACCCATTTTATGCGATGAAGTTTGGTGAGGGTTGGGCATTCTTGTTTCTTTGAAGTGTTTCTTCCGCTTATTAGGTTCCGTGAAAATTTTGGTTTTTCTCCTTGCTACGCCAAGTTATCTTTGCCAAAATTTCTCGCGTGAACGGTAGCTAGCGAATAACTTCCTAACGTAGATTCGTCTCTAAATTTTAGGGTCGTTACAGGGTTAATCTTTTTTCTATATCTAACAAATGCTAAAAAGTAATGATACGACTGCAATTCAACTTTCTTTTTTATCATTCTTACAAGTGATCCTTATATATATATTAGACTTTTTTTTAAAAAAAAAAACAATCTTCTTTATAATTTTTTTTCCATCTTCTAGAATAATTTTATATGAAAAGAAGTTTGGTAGAATAATTATATTGGAATAAAAAAAGTTCTTATCACTAGCATAATAAATGCTTTGAAATCGATCCCATTCACATCCAGGACCATACAAAATATAGCTAGTTGTCATTTCAGCAAGAAATTATGTTATCTGAAAATTAAATGCCAATGTCTCAAATAATTTTTTGGATCCATTATGTACTTATATATTAAGCAAAAATGAGGATTACTCACTACAACGGTATATTTTTTTTAAGGTTAGAGATTCAAATCTCTATTACCTCGTACTCAAAATATAGATATTCATATAATAATTTAAATATATATTTTTAACTTTTTTATAAAAAATTATACTATTTTTCAAGTATTCATCCCCGACAATATTTTATTAATTTCATCAAAATTTGTATAAAATTGAGACTTCAAGATTCTAATCACCATTCACATTCTTAAACCTTGGATTAAACAACATTCAATGACACACCCTTATTTTGGAATTATAACAATAATTTATAA
Organism: Trichosanthes cucumerina; assembly: GCA_036507285.1. NCBI lineage: Eukaryota > Viridiplantae > Streptophyta > Magnoliopsida > Cucurbitales > Cucurbitaceae > Trichosanthes > Trichosanthes cucumerina. Next base: position 60,144,791 of record CM071843.1, on the reverse strand, counting down.
CGCCTTAATTTTCTATAATGAACAAATATTTTAATAGATTTTTCACATAAATATTTAGTTAAATTACTATTGAATCCAAAAGTTTAACGAACCATCCTATTATGATGAAAATAATCTTTTTCTATAAAAAATAAGATAACATGACAAAGAGGTTTAAATATATGAACTCCCACTCGAATACCAGTTTAAATCACATTTAAACCTAAAAGTTTGAAATGATGGGTTAGGAGTAAATTTACTTTCCTTTCACCAATACTTAAACTATCTAATAGAGAAGTAAGTGTAATATTTAAAGATGATTTTGAGAGGGATCACTACAAGGTGGTAGGGCCTCAACATGCATATGATTTGACCATTTTATGACGAACAATAACATTAGATAATTTCAATTGTTATCTATAGATAATACTTCCAAATTCCTATGTCTTTTAGCAAAATGGCGTGAAACACGACATTGCAAACTAAAACAAAGATGCAATAGGAACAAGGACATTAGCTATCTAAAACCATAAGTATTTTGATCGCTAAATATATCTTTTTAGTCCTTAATATTAGTGTATTTTTCAATTTAACGCCCACTTTCTAAAAAAGTTTTCAATTTAGTCCCTATTGTAATATTAACATCATTTAATTTTTTAAAAATTTGGAGGAGATATTATGTACTTTCATGTTTAAAATGTCGATGTCAATGGAAATATCAAGGTTTCAATTTCATGGAAATGTTGATGGAAATATCGATAAATTGTCGATGTCGATGGATATTTCTGGAAAAACAAAAAATTTAAAATCACATTATGTTACATTTTGTTGCTATTTTCTTTAATGTTTCATCAATTTTATACGATATAATAGAAATGTCGATTCACCTCTGGTGTCAATATCGAACTCATAGACATATGAAAATATTGATGGAAATTTCGACATGTCGACGAAAATTTAAATTATCATTCATCTGTTAGTGAGATTTTTCATCTAAATTTATGCTAGCTAATTCACTTATTATTAGGTCAGCTAAGGTTATTTTCAACTAATTTTAACATTTATTAATGATGGGAGACTAAATTGAATAGTTTGTTTTTATTCCTAAATATGGAACTATTTTATGTCTTACATAAAACGTGTTTTTTTATATAAATATAATTTTCTTTTTCTTTTTTATAAAATGTATTTCCTAATGTATCTCTATATGTTTCTCCAACAAAATACAAAAAAAAAAACAAAAAAGAACGACACTAGATAAGTAGGGATATAATCAATCAAGGTTTAGACAACAAACAATGTCAAATTATCTAATTAATATCAGCTAAATATAATAGCTATATATTTATATAAAATATAAAAAAAATCACTCATATTTGAAAATATTAAAAATAGTTATCAAAAGGAAAGTTTAATAATATCAGTTAATTATCAAAATAAAATAAAAATTATTTTTCAAATTATTATTTTAAAAAATAAATATTTAATGAATTTTGCAATTTGTTTTTTAATATTTACCCAAGTGTGAACAACATTATTTCATATAAATTTATTATTATAATTGCTCTAACACATTGCGTTTATAGCAAGTGGAAATGAGTTTTAAGTTGCCTCCATTTTGGTCAAAGCCAACATATCAACTTAAAAACTTTAAAACTAACATCAAAACCTTGTTTTAAAAGAACAATCAAATTAAACTGAACTAACAAAAACGACTGCCAAACCAGCCCAAACTAAACTGAGCCGATCAAAATGAAGACTTTTTATTCAAATCAAATAGGTGATTATTTTTCGATTTCATTTAAAAAAAATTATAAATGATAAGTATGATTCTAACAACTCAACTTTAATTAAGAGATCAGAAGTTTAAACCTTGCTTTGACATAGTTGTCATTCAATTAATTTATTTTAGCACATTGAGTAAAGTTCTAAAGAAAGAAATTGTTGTGCCGTTATTTTTTTGTCCCACACCGACAAGAGTTATTTTGTAGTGGTTTCCAGCTTTGGCCTTATAAATAAGCCCCCTTTCTATCCTTTTGAGGGGGTGAAAGTTTGAGAGTTTTATTTTTTTTTGGAATTTTCTATTACTCTCTTTAGTTCAAATATTTTATAATTAATTTCTAATTCTATTTAGAAATTAATTTGGTGAATTAAAATATTTGGGTGTATGGGGAATTTGGTGAGTGCTTGAGTGCTCTTCTTGTAATCCCATCTTTAATTTGAACTTAAGTAGAAATATTCTCGTCGTCTTCGCCTGTGGATGTAGGCATAGTCCGAACCACATAAGTTCTGTGTGTTTTTCTTCTCTCTTTTTATTTATTTTGCTATTTCCATAATTAAGATATAGTTTATTTCCGCTACGCATTAGACTAAGGTTTTAACAAGTGGTATCAGAGCAGGTTTATTAGAACTTGATTTACATTTACTAGTGTTTCGTTGGTTAGGATTCTTTGAATATGACAATTGTGAAACACCATGTATCACTTTTGGATCGCAATACTAGACTTTTATTATGGCAAGCTAAAATGCAGGCAGTGCTTGTCCAAATGGACTTAGAAGAAGCTTTACAAGGAATTACTACAATGTCTGCGTCTTGGACACAAGAAGAAAAACAAACCAAAGATCGAAAAGCTCTTACTTTAATTCATCTTCATTTGTCAAATGAAATTTTGCAAGATGTTTTGAAAGAGAAAAGTGTTACTAGTTTATGGTTAATATTAGAGCAGTTGTGCATGACAAAAACTTTAACTACTAAATTGCATTTGAAGCAGCAAATTTTCTTATCGTATGAATGAAGGGGGCATCTGTAGATGAACATTTAATTGGCTTTCAGGAAATCGTCTCAGATTTAGAATCTATGGAGATTAATTACGATGAAGAAGATTTGACTCTAATTCTATTGTGTTCTCTTCCTCTTTCATATGCAAATTTTAGAGATACGATATTATATAGTCATGATACTCTCACTTTGAATGAAGTATATGATAATTTGTGTTGGGTTTTGTGTGGAGACAAAATAAAAGGCCAATGGGCCAAGGCCCATTTGGATATTAGGTTTTTGTAAACACATATATATATATATGATGTTTTGTGTGTAGCCACCAAAATAGAGAGGGAAAAACTGAGTGTGACCAAAATAGCATTTGTGAGAGAAAAAGAGTTTTTCTCTGGTGGGGTTGAAGGTTTTTCTTGATTATCCCAAGCTATCAGGTTGTGATACTTGGAAGTCAATAGCCATTGTTGGGCTATTGAGGGTTAGTTTGTGGCGCTGAATTGAGAGTTCTTTTGTAATCTCCCATTATAGTAGAACTCTGCGATTGCGTAAAATCGGACGTAGTCCCAAGTTTAGAGGCGAACCAAAGATAAATTTCGGTGTCGTTCTCTTTTCCCTATCTTGTTATATTTAATATTTTGTGACTCCAGTTTATTGGTTGGCTTATCCTGTGGAAGGGGAGATTTAATATTATAATAATTTTATTGTGATTATTATTATCATTATTTTTCTCCCAACAAGTGGTATTAGAGCTTTTGGTTCAGGAGTCATGGGATACGTGGAGCCAACAAGTTTTGATGGAGTCATGAAGTTTAATGGGGGACAATTTTGAATATTGGAAGATGATGGTCAAAGACTACTTGACTGTTAAAAAGCTTGGTAAGGCTTTGAAAAAGAGACCGGAAGGAATGAGAGATGGAGATTGGGAGATTCTTGATGAAGAAGCGATTCTTTTAATCGTAATGTGTTTGTTGATGGACGTGGCGGTCAGTAGCCAATGAGACAAGCTGCGATTGAGTTAATGAAAGCGCTTGAAGCAGTATGAAAAACCCGCACAAATAATAAGATCTATCTCGCTTAGGAAGTTTTTCAATATGCGTATGGTTGAGGATGCTTCAGCAATTCCTATATAAATGAGGTAACCACTTTGATAAATCGGTTGAAATCAGTTAGTTCACTGATGAAGTAAATGCTATTCTGTTATTAACCTCTTTGCCTGATAGTTGGGAAACCATGAAGACAGCAGTGTGTAATTCAGGAGATGAAAATACTCTACACTTTTCTGGTGTTTGTAATTTAGCCATAGTGAGAAATTCGTAGAAAAGATAGTAGTAAGGAGTCTACTATAGGATCTGCTCTAGTTGTGACTAAGGGAAAAGAGAAGATTAATGAGGAAAATACATCGAGTAGCAGTAGGAAGAAGTGGAATAATAAGAATAAAGAGATATACTCGCTTTTATTTTTTTATCACAAGAAAGGTCACTTTAAGAGTCGGTGTAGAAAATTGAAAGAGGATCCGGAGAGAGACAAAATCAAGAGGCAAATGTAGTGCTTTAGATGCATGTGTCCGTGTTGGGAGTGACACAGAGAGTAGTAATAGTTCATCCGAGTGGATTTTAGATGCAGTGCAGCCTCTTTGTTCACATAGCTTGGATAGAGTTTGTTCACATCCTTCACGGGAGGTCGTCATGGTTTAGTGAGGATGGGGAATGGTGAAATATCCAAGACCAATGGGATTGGAGAGGTTAGTCCGGAGACGAGAATGTGGGAATAATTTGGTGCTCGCGAGATGTCGATTTGTGCCCGTGTCAAGATGAATCTTATCTCTACTGCAAGTTGGCGAGATGATGGCTACATTTGTGAGTTTGGCGAAAGCCGTGTAACCTCAAGTCGAGATCCCGTAGTAGTGGCGATTGGCCACGAGAAATCTACATTGTACGAGATGTCGGTTAAATGTTGCCAAGAAAAGTTTGAAGAGACGATGGATGCCGCTTAAAGCTGCAGATGGTTATAGTAGAAATGCACAGATTGAGCCAAAGAACAATGATAGCCAAGTTTGATCGATCGATCAGATCCTTCGATTCAGAACAATTGGGAAGTCCAGAGAGAAAATTGATGGCTATCATGAACCCCCAATTGTCGACGGACGATTGAATTGAAGAAGAAAGTCGCCTGGGCGAGTGGAGGCATCAAAGTGGAAGGCCAAAGCGATTGCTAAGGTCAAAGGTAAAGTCTCTCAATTGACAATGAAGCTTGAATAGAGGATTCAAGCCCTTCTCAGAGTGTATGTTCTTCTTCGGAACAATGGTTGAGGTTGAAGAAGATGTTAGTTGGTACCACTTAGTTGAAGTGGGAGTACGCGTGTCTGTCTTTTTTTGCCCCGGGAGACAGATCCACGTAGTGAGCCCATACCTCGGGGCAAACACGGATGCACTACGCTTTATATTCGATGGTTGCCCGGTTTTTGTGAGTTTATTGTGTTTTCAGTGTATCTTTTATTTGAGCCTTGGAGTTTGCCAAGAAGATCGAAATAACAAGTTGTAGTGGGAGTTCTCGCTTTGAGTTTACCAAGGTGATCAAAGCTTTGTTGCGTGATGAGGCAAGATTGAAGTTTTGTCTCCAAGTGGGAGATTGTTGGGTTTTGTGTGGAGACAAAATAAAGGCCAATGGGCCAAGGCCCATTTGGATATTAGGTTTTTGTAAACACACACATATATATATGATGTTTTGTGTGTAGCCACCAAAATAGAGAGGGAAAAACTGAGTGTGACCAAAATAGCATTTGTGAGAGAAGAAGAGTTTTTCTCTGGTGGGGTTGAAGGTTTTTCTTCATTATCCCAAGCTATTGGGTTGTGATACTTGGAAGTCAATAGCCATTGTTGGGCTATTGAGGGTTAGTTTGTGGCGCTGAATTGAGAGTTCTTTTGTAATCTCCCATTATAGTAGAACCTGCAGTTGCAGAAGACTGGACGTAGTCCCAAGTTTAGAGGCGAACCAAAGATAAATTTCTGTCGTTTCTCTTTTCCCTATCTCGTTATATTTAATATTTTGTGACTCCAGTTTATTGGTTGACTTATCCTGTGGAAGGGGAGATTTAATATTATAATAATTTTATTGTGATTATTATTATCATTATTTTTCTCCCAACAATTTGTTCTCTAATGAAAAAATAAAACATATTACTAGTGGAGGTGAGAGTTCAGCAGAAAGGTTATTAGCTCGAGGGAGAACATAACAGAAGAAAAACAATGGCGATCAGAGAAGTCGGTCAAAATCTAGAAATAAAGATAAAACATGCAGAAAAATAATGGCGATCAGAGAAGTCGGTCAATATCTATAAATAAAGATAAAACATGTAATTATTGTAAGAAGAAGGGTCAGGTTAAATCTGAATGCTACAAGTTACAGAATAAGAACAAAAGAGTTGTTGAATTTCAAAAAGAAAAATAACCTGAAAGTTAGGTCAGACTGGTGTTGTTGAAGGTGATGATAGTGATGGCGATCTCTTTGTTGCTTCTGATAACAATTTAAATACTTATGTTGAATGGATTCTTGATTCAGGATGTTTATTTCATATGTGTCCTAATAAGGACTGGTTTTCAACATATGATACAATGTCCAAAGGTACAATATTGATGGGAAATAATACATCTTGTAAGATAATTGGTATTGGAACAGTCATAATCAAGATGTTTAGGACACTTGCTAATGTGAGACACATTCCAGATTGGAAGAGAAATTTAATTTCTTTGAGTACTCTTGATTCAAGAGAAGGTTAGTGAAGGTGCATTGACAGTTATAAAGGATAGAAAAATTATGCAAATCTTTATGCATTACAGGGTTTTATAGTTCTGGGTGATGTATGTAACAGACGGTTTGTTTAATAAAATAAAATAAAATAAAATAAAGGGACGAAAGAATCGGGAGGGCGAAGCCCTCCCTCTCCCTGTTCGTGCGCTTCAGCGAAGCGGCCACCGGTCGTTTCGGCCGACGAGGCCGCTTCACCCTTTCCTTCTCCTTCTTCCGCTTCTCTCTCTTTGACTCGTCTTTTTTATCGTTTGCAGGTTGCTCTCTCTCCCTCTCAGTGCAACTCTCTCTCTTCCTCACCGTTTCGCTCCCTCTCACCGTTTCTTTGTCTCTTTCTCTCTCTCTCACTCCTCTCTCGACGCCTCGTCTCCTCCTCTCCTCTAAATCTCGCCGTCACCCAAAGACGCCGCCGTGACCCCAGCGCCTCAGCATCGCCTTCGCAGCCGAAGCTGCCACCGTGCCTAGATCCGCAAGACCATCTCTTCGGGTCGGTCGATTCGAGTACTTCCTGATCGATTTTTGACGAACGGAGTCCGGTTCTGTGTAGATTGCGCCACGAGGAGTCCAGATCTAGTACTTGCGCCGCCGCCGCCGGTCCACGCGCCGTCGCCTGCAGGGCCGCCGACCTTTTTCTTCCTTGCAGTCGCCTCGGTCCGTTCTTTAGCTCGTTTCGGATCTCCATTGGGTGAGTTTTTCTCCTCGTAAGTTTTTAGGATCGTGTCGTGTTCGGTTTATTAATCTTGTGCCTGTTTTTCGTGTTAGGAGCTCTATCTTGGAAGTAGAAGTACGTTGGAGCACGCGACGTTTCTCAAGTTGCTTGTTGTTGGTGGAGTATATGTAAGTAGTCATTTGGACTAAACTTGTAACGACCCTAAACTTCGAGACGATCCTACGTTAGGGAAGTTACTCTGTCACACCGTTCGCGTCGAAATTTTGGCAGCATAACGGCATAACAAGGAGAAAACCGAAATTTGTTCTGGACCTAACAAGCAGAAAACACTCCAAAGAGTTTCAAAGAATGCCCAACCCCCACCAAACTACAATCAGAGAATGGGTTGGGCTACAACTAGAGTTCCAAAACACAATGTCTTGGACAAACGAACAAGCAACAGAAAAACAACTCAACCAGAATGAAAATTACTAACTTAGAAGTACAAGAGAAAATAGAGAGTCGCGCGACCAAAAGAGAATAAACCGAAACTAAAACATGACAGAGTCAAGCGAGTAGTCTAAGAAAAGAAAACAAAAAAGAAATAGGGTCCCACAGCCTCGTCGGGTCGTCATCATCGTCAACTGCCTCATGGTTTCTTACCTGCAACCAAAAATAACAAAGTAGATGGGTGAGTATAAAAATACTCAGTAAGCAGCTCACTCACGTCCAAACAAACCAACATGCAACCAACCAGACTCTCGTCTTCTACACTTACTCAACCCCAACACAGGTCTCACACTTAGCACACTTCACCCTGAGCCCTCCTGCGGTAATAACTCGAGCTCTACCTTCGGTCCTGGAACTTTGATTGACGATGCAATGAGAGAAAGCAACTCTCACGCGCCACTACACACAATGGCATAGAGCGAAGCGAGTACGTATCCTACACGCCCCATGAGGAATCGCCTGCCAAAGACGGAATAATGGAAAGCAACCACTTCCCGGCGGGGGCGTACCCCCAGCTGCTCTCACAACAAGAACACGCCAGCATAGTGCAAAGAGGTACGTGAACCAACACGCCTCTATGGAATCGCCCCTAAGCTAGCACGGGATAATGGAAAGCAATCACTCCCGGATCTCATCGGGGACGCACCCCAGTCTCACGAGCCTATCATATATCGTCAACCTAGAGGTTCCGACTCGCTCAGGCGTAACTCAGGGTTTAGTAAGTGTTGGGTTTTGCGCTTCATAAGGTTATTTAGGATTCTAACAAGACATTCCTAAAATCCCCAACCCATTCTCAAGGGTCCCAAATTCAACCAAGTTTTCACTTTTAGCCAACCCCTCAGAGTACTCAAATTCTACTTTCAAACCACACTCCGCTAGATGTCTGACTTAGCCTTACCCCAAGCCCATACAGAATTGTTCAGCTCCTAGCTTCACGTCGGTAAACGCTTCCCTAACTAGCATTCTGTCATAGCCTAGACCCGTCCCACAGGACGCTCGTAAGCTATGTCTCACTCCGAGTCAGTTGCCACAGTCATAATGACTCACCTCGAAGCATTATCGTCTTTGGTCTGTTGCCATGACTACCATGGCTCACCACAAGACATCACCGCCCCTGGTCTAATGCCACACGCACTGTGACTCACCACGAGGCATCATCAATGCACATACTCCATGCTAGTTTCTCGCCACGCAAAGTTATAGGATAACGTCACCTAATGAGGAGTAAGGTAGGGACTACTAGCCCAGGGGTTCCATTATACAAATCTCTTGACTTGGTACTAAAACCATAATCGAAGATGCATACTAACAACCATGCGAGCAATACGAGCTGCATATCGATTATGATCCTCAACCACACGAGCACGAACTCAAATTCTGGTCGGAACCAACCCCTTTAACATACACCACAACACAAGGTTTTAACCCACCAGCTATGCAAGCAAACCCTCTTACTTATGAACTCGTTTACTAGATCAAGTTGGCTACAAACATCGGTTCGAGGATCTAAGAAAGAACCACTTCCTTCAAAAGTCAAACACAAGTCTGTCTAAAACATTTCCAAGGAAATAGTTGGTTACTAGCATGGCCTAGGGCTCACCTTTAACACCTAACAACTTATTAAAGTAATTCAAACAACTTAAACACGAACCGAAGCTTAAGGCATTGCACCCAACGATCACATTTGCCCCAAACCACAGTAACCAAAACATTAGTTCTCAACCTCGAACCTTTTTCAAGAACAGTCTCACACTTAGGTGACCTTAAGCCCAACACAGTAATCCTCTAATGGGTTTGGTCAACTACACTTTGTCGCACTTGCCCATCTAAGGTTTACTCGTGACTCACAAGTTCCGACTACAGCCCTAAGGTAGAACCCGAGCGTAGAACCGCCTTTCAACTACATCAGTCTCAGACCCACATTATGCGTTCTCAGCTTATCACGACCACAGGCTTTAAGTTTCACTCTTAACTTAAAGCCTTAAGCCCCTATTCCCACATTAACTACTTTCTTAGTCCAATAGCAGTATAGGCAACACTAGCACAAACCCAAACTAAAGCATATGCATCACAATACAGTTTTCGCGCAATAAACACAGTTCACGGGTTACAGCATTCAAACGAATCACATAATAACTTTAAGAGACTTTAATTCAAATGACTACTTACATGGATAACAGAGGTTCGATAGTTCGGTCTTGAGCTCCACACACTTCCTTAACGCGTTCGAGTCCTTAATTAACCAACCATTATTTAAAAACACGCTCCTAACATCCAACACCGAACTAGTTTGACTGAAATAACCAAAGTAATGCATGGAGACTTAAAACGGAATCGAGAAAACGAAGTCGACCGATTATACCTATCCGGCGGCGAACGCGCTCGCGGCGAATTTTTCGGCGAGTGGTGGCGCGTGGGGCATAGATCCGAGATGCCCATGACCCGATCTATTCAAAACCAACAACCATTTCAAGAGAACCGGAATAAAAGCTAGTGAACCACTTGAACCAAAACTAAATGGTTTTGAGAAAAACTCACCGGCGATGAGGCTACGGCAGGCGGCTCTACGAGAGATCTGGACGGAGGCGGCAGCTGGAGGGGAGGGCGACGTGGGCGAGAAGCGAGGGCGGCAAGGGGACGCGCGGGCGAGGCATGGGCGGCGTGGGGGTGTCTCGGCTATGCACGGGGAAGAAATGAAGGAAAAGAAGAGAAGAAGGAAGAAGAAGAAGAAGAATGGAGGAGGGGTGGGCGGCGGGTTTCCCCCTTCGAATTCCTTTTTTCTTTTTTTATAAAAAAGAAAACTGGGTGTTACAAAACTACCCCTAAGTGTAGGGCTTAGGGGCACCATTGCATGCGGTAATGGAATGTTTTAGAATCTGGTAGCGTACCTTAGTCAGACTTTGACTTTTAGTAGCATGCTAGGTTGTGGTAGTCGCAGTGGCGCCTGGATTTAAGTATGTCTGTTCTTATTTGATGTGAACCGTGTTGAAATATCCTGCATGTTAGATTGAACGTTTGTTCATGTATCATGGTTGTTATCTCTTCGTGCTTAGATGTGATCTTGTTAGGAGAGCTGATGTAAGCTTATGCTGAGTATTCTAAATGTGTTAATGTGCTATGATTGTCTGTCCCGAGCCCGATAGTCTCGTGTTTAGTTTGAAGTAACTCGGGAAGTGTCATTGAGCCTTAGGATTGTAGTTAACACAACTAGCCCTAGTATAGGCTCAAGTATCTGTGTAACCCTTAGTAGGCTGAGACTCGAGGTTGGCGAGATGATGATGTTGTTTTGGGATGTGGTGGTTCGTCTTCCATCCAGTTGTGCGTCTCGGGGTGTGATCCTCCTTAGATTCAGAGGGGTTGGATAGAGTCCTTCGCCCTAGTATAGGCCCGGAAATGAACCCGTGGTCGATTGTGCGCGGTAGTGCTGCCTTTGATGCTTTATGGGATGTGATGGTTCGCCCCTCATCCAGTTGTGTGACTCGGGGTGTGATCCTTAGAGTCAGAGGGGTTGGATAGAGTCCTTCGCCCTAGTGCAGGCCCGGTAATGAGTCTCGTTGTCATTTGTTGCCAACCTAGTCGAGAAGCTAAGGGTAGGACAAGACTGAGAAATCTGAGTGAGAAATAGGGCCAGGGATGCTTGTTGAGGTTGTGTGGCGGGCTAGGTATCTTGCTTAGCTAGGTCTAAGGATGTTTCTTTTGTGTTCTTTACTCTTGGACGAAGTGGGCTACTTACTGAGTATTCTTATACTCATCCTTCGTTTATTTCTTCTTTTGTTGCAGGTAAGGCAAACCAGTGAGATGACCACCGTCAGCGAGACCCCTGCGAGGCTATGGAAGGCTTAAAGGACTTAGTTAGGAGTGTTCGTTTAGGAGTTGTTTTTATTCCTTTTCTTCTGTTGCACTCTTCTTCTTTTAGGTTATGTTTTAAACCTTAGCATGTCTCGTTCTTTATTCGTTCGAATCGGAGTATGTTTTGTTATGTTTCTTTCGTGTTCAAAGCATGTTTTGTTGTCTTGTGGATTTCTGTTAACACTGAGGGATTGGAGCCCAGCATGTCATTTCTTTGTAGTTTGGTAGAGGTTGGGTGCCCTCGTAAGGCCTATTGAAGTATTTTTGTTCAGGTTCAGGCTTTATATTTCTTTGGTTTGTCCAGATTGCGTCGTTATGCTGCCGGAATTTTCGGCGCGAGCGATGCAACTTGGAAGTAATGTCCCGAGTAGGAAGTGTTCAAATTACGGGGCGTTACAGTTGGTATCAGAGCCTAGGTTTTAGATCTTGTATACTGCCTATATCGTAGGTGTTTAGTCCTTCATAGCCTCTCGCAAGGAGCTCGTCGGGTCATCAACAGGTTTGCTTTTACTTAGTAAGTGGTAGGAGGTTCGTTGATGAGGTTGTTATGTTTTCATCGATAATCGATATATATATATTTTTTATAATTACATTTTCATTATAATTACTTTTTTATACGAGTTTTGGTCCACTTTCAATATCCAGGTCATATGTTTATGTTGCGGGCCAAACACAATTTTTTTTTTATAAATGATAATCGATTTTTTTAAAGACGAGTTTTAGCTAAATCATATTTTTATCGATTAATTTTTTTTATTGATATACAATGCATGAAAGTCTATTATGATTATTTTTTATCGATATACATGAAATTGTGTTTATCATTTTTGGATATTTTTTATACATTATTTTTTGTTTACTCGATTACAAAAAAAATCATTTTAGAAAAATTTAAATAAATAAATAAAATCGAATAAGGGCATTTTAATGGATAGTCTATTATATTGCACTTTAATTAATTATAAATTTTAAAGGGTATAATGGTGATCCTAAATTTGAATTGTCATTACCGTCGGTACAAAACATCAACCAATCCTCCCTCGGGTCATTACGTTTACTCTACAATTTTACCACAATCCTATTACGCTATTGGTAAACATAACCTAAATGAAACTTTAAATAGATATGACTTTAATATATTATAGCCATATGATAAAGGTGGGTGTACAAGTCTAAAAAATGTCTAAAATTTGTACAAAACGAAAAGCCCTAGTAGTTTAATTTTAACTAGCCCTAGTCTTAAACAAAAGATTAATATGATTAAACTTTCAAAAAATCAAGATTAAACTACTAGGGGTAAAAAATTCTTTTATGTAAATTCACTCTCAAACATACCTTTTAATATTTTATTTTGACGATTTCCATAAACTTTTATAGGAATATATTCTTACTATTTTTTTTGTTGCTTAATCTTTTTTTTTTTTTATTGAGAATTTCCATTAGCATAGTCAGGCCCATTGGGCTACATCACTAGTCTTAACAGAACTTAACAATCGTAGAAACTAAGATGGTAGATTAGTCGTCCAAAGTTCGGATTTCTCCGAAAGGGCCGACTTGGCCAAGGCATCAACAAGAATATTGGACTCGCGAGGCAGGTAAGAAAAATCAATTTTCTGGAACTCCTTTGTGTACGAAAGAATATCGTGAACTATGTTATGGACTTCCGTCAACACTTCCATCTCCCCATTCACTATAAGCACAATGCCTAAAGAATCAGAATGAACGTGCACCATTGACAATTCCATTCTATGTGCCAGCCTAACCCCCTCCAAAATGGCTATCGCCTCAGAACATGCTTGTTACCAAATTAAGTATATCTAGTATTTTTTGAATATAACTTGTGAGAAAAGTTCCTTTTCAACAAAATTGGGTTTTCAATAAGCACTCTGAGAAAATTAATAGTTTAAATTAGATTTAGTATAATAGTGATTTTATAAATAAAAAGTGCTTAAAAAGTTGATTAATTTAAAAAAAATTTAAAATAAATACTTGAAAGATAAATTATCCAAAAATGACTTTAAAGTAATTAATCGAAAATGTTCGGAGTGAGTAATAAAAAATAAAAATAAATTTATAATTAATAGACTCACTTTTGAATATATTACAACAAAAAAAATTTATTAGTCAAAACACTTTTCAAAAAAGGTAAGATGTAATAAAAATTTTATTAAGAATATTTTTTAAAAAACGTTTAAACTTTAAAGTATTCCAAACGGACCCATATCATAATTTCATGTTGGAATACACAAGATTGTTTTTGCTAATATACTTAAAAGAAATTAATAACAAGTATCAGAATTAATTTTTATATGATAAGAGACTAACATCCCTCTGGTTTATTTAGACTAATATCTTTTTTTTTTTTTTGTCATAATGATTAAAGCAAATTCCTTCCCACTTTTCCACCTCCATAAACCAAATGGGCCAAACTGCTGCCCCAACCATGTGAAAATGATTTAAAATGAATTGATAACATACAAAATCTAAAAGATATATCAACCAAAGTTATTAAAAAAAAAATCAGAAATATAAAAATAAAAGTAATATAATAATGGGAAGCTTTTTTTTATATATGGGTTCTCATAGTTCCCCTGTATAAATAGGGGTGGTTGGGAGAGTAATTCTCATTCCCAAATTAAACAAAAAATTAGGGATGGGTTTCAAACATGGCTTCCTTAGTTCTGTACTGTTTCTTCTCCTTGTTCTTGTAATTGCAAAAGCCGATGAAGGCAGCTCTAGGCGCCCCATTAATGTAGTGAAACGAAGCAGCTTTCCTAAAGGTTTTGTTTTTGGATCAGCTTCAGCTGCTTATCAGGTCACAGACTTTAATTTTCTTTAATTTTAACCAAACTTCAAAACATGTCTTTCACAAGATCTTTGTTCATGATATTTTCTCATTCCATGTTTTTGTTTTTAACTTTTGAGAAAGACATGTCGGATTATTATAGTTTGAGAAGATTGATATAGGAGAGATTATTTTGTCTTATTTATGCTTGTATTTTGATTACAAATTGATGCATATAAAATGAAGTATTGAAAAAAGTATAGCAAAATAATAGCCCATAATTATGGAGAGATATTTTTGTTGAGCATCCCACATTGGAAAAGTGGGGTATAACCTCACAATATATAAGATATATGGACTATTCTCTTCATTGTCAATTTGGTTTTGAGTATATTGATATAATTAAATTTACCCCGAACTATTAGACATTCGAAAAATGAAGTCTAACCTCACAATATCACATTAAAAAAGTGGAATTAGTTTTAAGATGCAACCTCATATAATCTAATAATTTTCTAATATAGTTCTCTTCTGAGAAATGTACTCAAGGTAAATTTGTTTAGGAAAAATTAATATTTTTTTCTTTACAACATATTGGATAGAGGCATTCGAACTTCTAACCTCTTTTGTCAAGAATATACACTTTATTGCAGTTGAGTCTTGTTTACCTTTGGCAAAAAAAAAAAAATATAACTTTCTTATTTATTGTTGCGAGGTATTAAACATGAATAAAAGAATGTTTTGTTGTTTTTACTTATAAAATGTATAATATTCTTTTAAATTTATGACTTAATATGCTGTTTGTAAGAAGGTTACTTTTGATAATTCTCTATTAGTATATTTTGTTATTCTTGGTTTTTTTTTTCCAAGTTAAGCTCACTTTGATGTTTGGTGTTATTTCTGGCCTATTGTATATGTTTGTGAAAATCTTTATGACTAGGAGGAACTTGATTGTTACAGTTTTAGAACTTCACTAGATGAACAAAAACAAAATAGGAAATAGAAATTAAGAATTAAGAACATGTTTTAACAATAATGCAATGATTTGATACTTTATTTTGTTCTCTTGATGATTTTATTTGTGACCACTTTTATTTTAATATTATTCACCTTTAATTCAGTTTGAAGGTGCTGCTTTTGAGGATGGTAAAGGACCAAGTATTTGGGATACCTATACTCACCAACACCCAGGTCTTTTTTTTTCTTAGCATATTTTTCGTAAAATTCATTTGTTTGGTAAATTAGGTACGATATTATGATTATGATAATTTTTGTTATACTTTATATGTTAGGGTTTCCTCCATAGAGTTTATGAAGATATATAAAAATGTAAAAGTACCAAAACATGTACTATTTATATTTGTTAAAGACTAACAACCAAAAAGAAAGAAAAATAAAAAAGAAAATAAAAAAGAGAGCTGCAAACTTAAGTATTGATGAAGAAGATCATAATGATCAATCATTGATGTCCATTAATTCTATCTTTATTTACAATCATTATTGTATTATCTTACCTTTGTTATTTTCTTTACCCTAAACGATATTAATTAAAATATATGAGCAATTCTTCGTACTAGTCATATTAATATATATATTATATATTATTCAATAGTATTAAAATAATGTGGACCTAGTAGCATGTTGGGAAAAAACCCCATATATATTATATATTATTCAATAGTATTAAAATAATGTACACAAAAAAACTCATATATATTATATATTATTCGATAGTATTAAAATAATATGGACCTAGTAGCATGTTGGAAAAAAAAAAACCTCCCATTACTATCGCAGGAATGAGCAGAAATAACTGAGAAATTAAAATAAATCAACAAAATAAGAAACACAAGAATTTACATGGAAAAACTCCAAACTCAGTGAAAAAAACCAGGAACAGAAAGAAGTGGCTATGTGAAAAAATTAAAATCACACAAAATTCTCTCTCCGACCCCAATTACAAAAACACTCTCTCAAACCTTTATACCACTCACACCTTTTTTCTCACTCTCAGATCAGAGAATATAAAAAAGGAATTTAGCTAGAGCTATACACCAAGGTTTCTACTTGAGATGTTTTGAAACCAAAGTCATAAACTCTTTTTATAGTGTTAGGAACCCATCATTTCCTTGCACCTTTCTGATGTGGGACAATTTCACTTCTAATAAAAACCCAACATAGCATTCAAGAAAATTTTCTAACAAAAACAAATTGAGTAAGTGCTAGGAGAACACAAATATTTTCTCAAAATTATACCTAAATAAAAAAAAAATGTACAAAAATGAACACTATCATTTGTATAGAATAACATTTAAGTTAATAACCAATTACATAAAGTAAAACAATAAATTAATATCATCTAGCTAGAGTAATTATCTTCTAAAATGATTCAATTGAGTGATTAAAGATGTTTTTTTTTTAAATTTGATATTTACTTCAACTGAGGGTTTTTTTTTTTAAAAAAAAAAAACATTACGAAAACTACAAAGATTTTATATTATAGATCAATCATACTTGATGAGAATATTTATATTACAGAATGAGATATTGTAAATGTTATTTCTAGAGATTTACATCATGTCATATCCATTATTTTTTTATCAAAAAAAATTCAGATTTATTTTTGGCTAGTAAAGTTTTAAAATAATTAATGCTCTAAAAGTATTTCTAGGCTTGACCTTGTCCTTCTTTTTAAAAGAAATTATCAGTATAAAATGATATCATGTATTTTGATTGGCTAAAATATATATATATTTTTTTAAAAAAGAAATGCCTTTTAGGAATTTAATAATCACTACGACAATGAATTTACATTATTTACGTTTTATCTACATGGTTTTTTTAAAATAAAAACACCTAATATTGAAATTTTTAAAAAATATGTCAACCAAAATGAAGTGAAAAGTGGCTAATACATTTAATATAAGCAACGTTAAATGAAGGCAAATTTTAAAACTATTAATCAATTTGAAGACATTGTGGAAACTAATTTCAATCATCAAATTAGAAAGAATTTTAGAGAAGTTCTAAAAAATATGTGTAAATAATGCCTCGATCCAAAAAATCGATAAATTAAAAACAGATTATGTTATTGTTTTTCAAAATTGTAGAGAAAATTTATGATCATAGCAATGGAGATATAGCCCTTGATCAGTACCATCGCTATAAGGTACGTACAAGACAAACATGTTTAAGTTTTATTAATTATTAAAGTCATTTTTCATATCATGTATTTTTTAATATGAATAAATAATTTTTCATATTGCAGGAAGATGTTGCCCTGATGAAAAAAATGGGTTTTGATGCTTATCGATTCTCAATCGCTTGGTCTAGAGTTTTACCAAGTAAGAAATTAAAAAGAGTGAGGAGTTATTCAGAAATTTAAAAAGAGTTAAGAGTTGTTTAGAAATTTATTATAAGATAAAATTACCATTGTAAATGTTTTTTTTGTATATTCATCCTCGCTGCCTCCTCCTATCTGACTAAATTTAAATTTTATAAAATTGTTATAAAAAATTGGATGTCAAATACATCCCCTTAACAGAAGAAAAAATTGAAAATTAAAAACCATCTTTTAGAAAGTTAGAATGAAACTCATTTATGGATCATTAATCTGCTAATTAATATATATTGCCTTTTTTAAAAATATACTTTCATTTATTATTATTGCAGAGGGGAAACTTAGTGGGGGTGTGAATCAGAAAGGGATTGAATACTACAACAAGCTCATCAATGAGCTACTGGCAAATGGTGGGTATTCATTTTTTTTTTAATTATATGAATCTAATTGGACAACAAATTATGCAGTTGTAATTTGATTATAAGAACTCATACTCCTAATTTTGTAGGCATCCAACCTTATGTCACACTTTTTCATTGGGATACTCCTCAAGCATTAGAAGATGCATATGGAGGCTTCTTGGGATATCAAATTGTGTAAGTATGAAATTGTCATACATTTCTCATCCAATAGAAGAAAAAAAAATACAAGACTAACATTTTAGAATATAGTATTGTAATGGTAGGGAATTCAAACATTCAACCTTAAGAAAGTTTATTAATTAATTACTAAGTTATGCTTAAATTGATGTAACTAAATTCTTGTTATTGGCTTAATTAAAGAGTTTGATTAAGAAAAACGGTCTACTAATTTTATTTTCAAAATATTCTTTAAGAATTTTGATCTAAGTTATAATAATGTGTAAAAGTTAGAGTTTGCATTTAAATTACAAATTAAATGATTTTCAAACCACATTGGTCCAAAGTTATATATATATAATCATATAATCATATACTAACAGGCTTTGCTCGTTTAAGAGGTTTTCCTATGTAGTGTTACTTTTGTTTCCGTTATTTTCTTTAAGAGTTCCAATCAAGTTATTTTTGTAAAAGTTAAAAGTTTGCATTCAAATCACTATTTACTAGCAAAAGGATTTTGAAATCAATACAAATTTATTCTTACAAGAAAATTCTAATGTAACACCCCAGGCTTAGGATCCTTTGCGATCTGACCACGTTACCATATCATCCATACTATCTTTGAACCGCTTGCAACAGTGAAGACTTTCCCCACAAACCAATACGGATTCTTTTAGCATGCTTTGGTCTCACTCACATGCTCCCTAGAAAAATTACAAGAGGTCACCCAATATAGAATTTCTTCAAGCCAATCACGCTTAACTTTGGAGGTCTTATGATTGAGCCACCGAAAAGGAAAGTGCACTTTGTTGGTATAGGTAGTAGGTATCAATTCTTTTAAGTTTTTCTCAACTATACTTTCATATCCTCATGTGCCCCTCTTACTCGAGAACCATACTTTCATATCATCAACATCTCTTTTATTTAGATGTGGACTCGGTTCATTCATGTACTGCTCTTTCTCGGGCGTCACATCTAAACATATTTTCAATGTTTTTTTTTTTCCTAGAAACATGAACTATATTAAAATATTCTATAACAAGCTCTTGAGTTTTTAAAAGGTCACATCTTCAAAATTTATATATATGTATATATAATTTTAAAAATTAATTACAGGAATGATTATCGAGACTATGCTGAACTTTGCTTCAAAGAATTTGGAGATAGAGTGAAACATTGGATTACCTTCAATGAGCCATGGAGCTTTAGCATGGGAGGGTATGCACAAGGAGCCAATGCTCCTGGTAGATGTTCTTCTTGGCAACCATTTAATTGTCTTGGTGGAAATTCTGGCACTGAACCGTACATTGTTGGCCATCATCAAATCCTTGCTCATGGAGCTGCTGTCAAAATTTACAAAACCAAGTATCAGGTTTAATTCTCTACCTTTAACATATATTTGAAAGTTTTGATGGTTGTTAAATCAAAATAAGATATATAACAATCATTCTTTTCAATTTGATGGGATTTGTAGGCAAGTCAAAAGGGTGTGATTGGTATCACATTAGTGACAATTTGGTACACTCCATATTCAAATAGTGAGGCAGACAAAAAGGCTGCAAATCGAGCTCTTGATTTTGCTCTTGGATGGTAAGAAAAATTTAAGCCTATAATATATTTGGTCAATATGTTCTAACATAATTATCAAAGCTTTATTAAATACTCTGTAGGTACTTGCATCCAATAACCTATGGAGATTATCCACCAAGCATGAGGGAACTTGTAAAAGAAAGATTACCCAAATTTACAGCGGAAGAATCTGCTTTGCTTAAAGGGTCTCTTGATTTCCTTGGATTAAATTATTACACTTCTAACTATGCAAAAGACAACCCCAATGCACCTGCACCTGGTTCACAACCAAGCTACTTGACAGATTATCGTGCAGATCTTACAAGTATGTACTTAAGGTCCCGTTTGATAACCATTTGATTTTGGTTTTCGATTTTTGAAGATTGGTACACGTTTTTGTTATCCTTGTGGATAACCATTCAGATTAGACATTTTCTAATGTTTTTGGGTTACATTGCAGCGAATCGTAATGGGGTCTCAATTGGTCCGAAGGTAATATTTGTATATGCAAATTTCTTTAATGTTAGGGATAACAACCCTCCACATATCTCTACATTGGTATGGTGGACAACGCCCTCATGATTTTGCTTTTGGTTTCACCCAAAAGGCCTCATACCAATGGAGATACTATCCCTCACTTATATATCCATGATCTTCCCCTTCTCTAGTCGATATGGGACTTTGGTCGCACTCCCAACATGCATTTTGCTATTCTGCATCATTATTAATTATCACATTTAGTTTTAAGTCTTTTATCTAATAATTTTCTTTGATTATGGTATGTATAGTTTAATGAGACATCTTGGCTCGCTGTTTGTCCACAAGGATTTAGAGATCTGTTGATCTACACAAAGACCAATTACAAAGATCCAATGATGTATATCACAGAGAATGGTACCAAAAGAAAAACTTGTTTCAGTAAAAATGCACATTATTACCCTTTTTATTGATTTAAATCTTATGGTTGTAGGATACCTTGAAATGGATGGTCCCCCATTTAATGAAATGATCATGGACAAAGGTAGAGTCAAATACTATCACGACCATCTCTACTATCTTCAAGAAGCAATCAAGTAAGTATTTGCATTTGATAACGTTTCTGTTTCTTGTTTTTTTGTTTTTCTTTTTTTTAAGAGTTTGTCTTATGATATTTTTGGAAAATATTATTGTAGGGCTGGTGTAAGGGTAAAAGGATACTTTGCATGGTCATTATTGGACAACTTTGAATGGGCAAGTGGATATGTGGTTCGTTTTGGTCTCACCTACATTGATTACAAAAACAATTTGAAGAGAATTCCAAAGCTCTCAGCCAAATGGTTCGAAAATTTCCTCAAAACTTGAAGATACGATCCATCTCATTGAATTATGCTATTCGTCTTATTGGCTGTGTTTTCTATTAATAACTATGGGAACTGCTAGTGAATCAGCTCCAAAATGTCTGGGTTATTTTCGTATGTTGTTGATTTCTATTTTCTGATCAATAAAATAAAGGCTTATTTTCATGTATAGCTCGTTTTTAAGAGGATTTTCCTTTTAGATTTAGGCAAAGATTTTGGAAAACGTTGATGGCTAGCTATTGAGATCCCAAACAAAAACATTTTGGGAAACTACAATAAACTCCCACGCTAATCAAATCTAAAATAATTAGATCAAATTCTAAATAAATAAATTTAAACTAAGATGATGGTAAAAGAAACCAATAAATGAGGCTTTCAACAAATTAGTGTAGTTGAAGAGATGATAGCTCAACTGTCCTTTTAAAGGTGTTAAAGACTACGAGGTCTGTTATTCGAATTCTTTCCATTCATATTATATTAAAAAAAACAATTTTCTATAAATAAAATATATTATTGGCAAACAAAAATGTACATTTAAGTAACGTGCATTATTCAATAATCGATAAATAGTATATACTTAAAAATAATTCACATTTATAATGTATGTACTTATAAACATGGAAAAATTCAAAAAAATCGGCATACATATGTTAGATTGCTAATCAACCAAAAAATTTCTGGAGTGTTTAGGCCATGGTTATGGATTTAGGTGAGTTTGTATTCTAAAACCAAAACCATGTTTGACCTAAGGTGTTCAAAATCCTTGGTTTTGAAACACAACCCTATGGGTTACAACAGTGCAACCATATGAAATTTGTGCCACGTTGTCCTCTTTCATTTGCCCACAACCACTTCGACAACAACTCTTGCGATAACTCCAGAGACCACCCGACACACGACAACTCTAAAGACCACACTGGCAACTTGACTATTGCTGAAGACTACCTCCGACCACCACTCCAATATGCCAACTCTAGAGGCAAGTCGTTTACCCAGAAGACCCAACCACTCTAACAAAACCTGACCACCCCGATGACTCAACCCACCTCAGCGACTCATCTTGCCTGCAACCATTGCCAATGACCATTCGATAATCGCTCATGTGACACGACCACATGACAACCACCGTTGGACCACCTCGAAAACCTTACCACTTGGCATCTATCAACAACAATCATCCAGTGACCACTCCAATGATTGAACCACACCCCCAACAACCCGACCACTTCGATGACTACTCCAACAATCATCCTGACAACCGACCTCGTGAAAACCACCATTGACGACCACCTGGTAACCGCTCTAGTGGCCACTCTAACGATCCCACCTGATTGATAGGATCGAGTCCCACAGTGGAAGCGAATGGAATTGTGTGTTCTTGAAATTTGTTACATAAATCGAATCAAGAACATTATTCAAACTACGATTAAGCATATAGAGAGAAACATGGACAACATTATTACCTTTGAAGAACGAATACTTCTTGTACTCCTCACATTCTCTACGATCCCAACACAATCAATCTAGATCTTCTCTGTTGTGACTCTAGGAGATGGAGGAAGGTGAAATTCCTCTTTTGGAGTTAGGAGAGATTTAGAGAAATTGAAAGAAGAGATGTTATGAAACTCTTCCACAATGTGAGCACTAGGGTTTCTATAGAATAGCCTCTCTCAAAAGTGCATCCCATGCATTATTTATAGGAAAATAGGATAGAAATTACCATTCTATCCCTATTTCATAATATAATGCCCATAAGGTATCTTCTACTTTATTATATAAATCACATTTATATAATATGTATAAATTGAATCAACACTCAATTTTCTCATATCTCTCATATGTATATTTTAGTATATAGTTTATTATGAACTCAATTCATATTTAAACTATATATTATATCAATTATATCACATATAACTGATATGTCTCCTCATATATGAAATTGAACACTTTAATTTCACTCCAAACTTTATACCCTCTATATTTCCATGTTGAGCCAACGGAGGGACCTAATGGACCTACAGATTATGAGCTCCAATGATACGAGATTAACTGATCAAACTCTTTGATCTAATTAATCAGCATTCATTAACTACGAGTCACTCCACTAAAGACTCGCAGTTGCACTCTCCTTCACTGTAGACTATGTTGTGTCCATTGATATAATCAATACCTATGAGTCAACCCTTTACAGGTTGTTCGTAATCACAGCTGTGTCAAATTACCGTTTTACCCCTGTGATCACCTATTGCTCCTTAAGCACTACTGATCCTCTAATGAACAACAAGTCTATGGTCCTACCACAAACATAATCCCTCTTAGGCTAGTAAGAGGGTGGGGCCTCGTTGTTCAAGACTTTGATACAGTTCTTAAGAGAACAACCTATCTAATTCCCTAATTTAGGAATGAGTGAATTCCATCTTACAAAGTTAAGGCCCCAACTACCTATAAGGTTTTGTCCCTGAGAAGGTAGGCATATTGAGTCTGTTGGGATTTTTGTCCTAATCTCGTGTTTGTAAATTACTGTTTGAAATTAATAAGAGTTATTTATTTCATTACTTTGTGTCTCGCAATATTTACAAACTTTTCCAATAAACTAAGCTCCTGGGTCATTGAATTTATGAGAGAACTAGAACTTGAACGGTGTGTAGCGGACACACAGGGAGAATCACGTTCGAGTTAATGACCCGAACGGTCTATAGTATATGGATAGGGTTGGAGACCTAATCCTGGATACACTGTGAATGCGACCCACTTTGTATTAGATATAAACGAGGTGATCTGACTCGTTCATGTGGTTGACATGCGAGTGGGGGCATCCTCTGCAATGAGATTGTACAAGACCGGACCGTGATTTATTAGACCTACTGATGTAACACCGTTGACAGTAAGGACTAATAACTTCGTAGATGACCATTAGTTACTCGACCTGAATCCTGAGCGTGTTACGAACTCCTGTCTGCGGGAGTTTGTCCTTTGACTAGTACGGGTGAAGGTGGTCACAATTACTCGCCCAATATGCCTATCTTCTCATGGACAAGACCAAGTAGGGAGCTGGGAACTTAACTACGCGAGATGGAATTCACTCGTTCCTGCCTTTAGGGAAACTAGAGGGGTTGTTCCCTTAAGTGTTGTCTCTAGGGCTTGGACAACGAGCGCCCACCTTCTCACTGACCCGAGAAGAGTGTTGTGTATGGTTGGACCATCACAATGTGTTGTTCATTAGAGGAGCAGTGGGGACTTAAGGAACAAGAAGTAGACACAGAGGTAAAACGGTAATTTGACTCAGCCGTGTCTATGAACAACCTGTGAAGGGTCGACTCATGGGCATTGGTTATATCAGTGGACACGCAATATACTGCACTGACGGGAGTGCAGCTATGGGCTATAGTGGAGTGTTACCGTAGCTAATGAATGTTGATTAACCGGGTCAAAGAGTTTGACAGGTTAATCTCGGATCATTGGAGCCCGTCACTGTAGGTCCATTAGGTCCCTCGGTTGGCTCAATCTGGGTTAAAAAAAGGGTTAATATTTTGGTATGAAATTGAAGTGTTCAATTTCACTTAAAGGGCATTTATGTCATTTATATGAGATATGAATGATATAATATATAGTTTAATGTGAATGAGATTCATAATAAACTATAGGTTAGCCTAATTGTTGAATTAGGGCTAATTGGAGAAATAAATTGAGAGAAATTAAATTGGATGTGATTCAATTTAATTAATCCACAATTGTTGCAAATGTGATTTACAATATGAGATATGAGATATCTTATATTATGTGGATAACCTATGGTTGTGGTAAAGTGGTAATAATGTGGAGATTTTAACTCCATCAATTCCACTATTTAATCCCTTCTTGCAAGAAGGAAATTAACTCTCACTCTCTCATTTTTTGGATTCTCACCCAAAAAGAAGAGAATTCTCTCTCATTTTCTCTCAATTCTCCTCCCTCTCCAAAACCAAAAAGTCTCACAACTTTCCTTCTTTCCAAAAGAAGAACAACCGAGACTCCGAGTGGTTGTGTTCGGGTTTTGTTCGAGAGTAGATTTCGTTGAGATCGAGAAGCACGAAGTGTTCGTGACCGAGGAAGGAACTTTGAAGAGAGTCTTCAACAAGTAAGTACTTTTATCTTGCTGTAATTTCTTCCTTCTTCGCATGTTTAACTTAGATCTAAGAGTTAAATCGTTTTAACAAAATCAAGTAGCGTAATGATACCTTGACGATTCGATCATCTTCCGCTGCGCGGGGATTTTCATTCCATTCAATTGGTATCAGAGCCATCTCGATGGTTCTTCGTTATGCACTGTTTTTGTTAAAATAGGTGGGTAAAATGCCTTAATTTATGTGATAAATTGTTGGTTTGCTTAATGGATGTTTCGATTTTTGGCACTAGAATAGATTTACAATTTATGTTGATGAGATCAATGTAAGGGCCCGTTGTTTTTGGGCATTTTGCTGTAAATCGAGTCTGTAAGTCCGAGTCGTTCGTGGCAAGAGTTGCTGTGAAGAAATCGTGAGCGCGGCGCGGTAAATCGACGAAGAAACGACAAAGGAGTTTGCTGTTTTGTCGATGGTGTTGAGACGTTGTTCTTGGGCGTCTCAACGCCATTCTTGCAGACGGAGGACCTGCTGCAGAGCAGCGTTGCAACGCCACGGCGTGGAGCACATTGTCCTTGACATCGACGGCGCAGGCGGCGTTACGTAACGCCGCTTGGCGTGTTGCAATGTCGCACGCGTAGTGGGCGGTTCGTGAAGTAGTTCGTAGACGTGGGCAACATTTTTGCTTAGTGGGGGCAGTTATTTCCGTTTTTATTTATTTTTAATTTTGTAAAATGTAATTTTATTTTATTTATTTAATTATTTTATTAAATAATATTAATATAATTATTATATTAATGTTATTTAATTAAATAATTACCCCTAGGTGCCAAAAACCGGTTCATTTTGCTATTTAATTATTTTATGCATGAGATGTATGATTTAATTAAATTTCTATGTGCATAATGTATGTCATATAGATTTAAAATCCCACCTTAGGTTAAACATTTTCATGCATCATTTATATTATAAGAGTTATAATATATAGTTTGCATGATAGGTTATATTATAAGAGTTATAATATAATTAAATGCATGTTTAATTTAATTAATATAAGTGTTATATTTATTAGATTAAAGTATGCTCATGCATTTATATTCATGAGATGAATTATATTATGTTATAGTATATAGTTATTCATGTGATGAATGATCAAGCACTATAACATAGAAATGCATGCAACCTAAGTTAATTATTAGTTTTAAAGAGTTTAGAACTTGAATAATTAGACTTAGGTTTTCTTTTTTCTAATGAGATTAGAAATTAGGAAATCAAAGTTTAGTCTATGAATGGAAACTGATTAGCAACTCTGTCTAAGGAAGATTTTGTCTAAGGCTGGGGTATTTAAGTTGACGCTACTTTAACACCCTGCACCGAAACCGACTTTGTGAGTGAATTCGGTCCGGAGATTCTTAGATTATACTTATCGTGAGTGTCGCTAATTAAAAGTGTTTTAATTTACTCACATAGACCTAAGTAATATTAAATTATTTTTGGTTAAAATACCATCTTAGTTCGTGTAATTTGAGTTTTATTCTATTTTGGTCTTTGTACTTTCAAATGTTCAATTTTAATTCATCTACTTTGTATAAAGCTTAAAATTGGTTTTTATAATAAGTTTAAAGTTATTTTTGCATTTAAAAAATAAGTCTCTATTAGTTTTTCATCTATAAATTTTGGAAGTATGTTCACATTGTGTCTTTTCTTGTATTGAAATTATTATTATTATTTAACTAATTTTGATAAAAATGAACTTCAAACTTGGATCAATATAATTTTAAGCTTTATTGAAAGTAGAAGGACTAAAATTGGACATTTGAAAGTATAAATACCAAAATGGAATAAAGCTCAAAGTATATGGACCAAAATAATATTTTAATCCACTATTTTTAGTTCAACAAGTGTAGGAATGAGAGATCCAACCATCAACATACTTGAATTGAAGAGAGAATATTGTATTAAAAATTAGGGTGACAATCAATTAATTACTGTAGATATATTATTGATATACTCCACTCAACATGCCAACACACACTGACACACGTACAGTTGTTTCAACAATTTCTTTCAATTATCCATGTATTTGAAATAATATATCTGTTATATTATATTGGATTTTATTATGTTAGATTTGTTGTATTAGATTTTAGTTTATTTGATTTATCTTGTATCACTCCTAGGACCTTTAGGTTTGTATCTTGTTATCACATCAATTCACAATGTAAACCTTAATCGTATTTCTGTTTTCTCTTTTTCCCTCCATTCTCTAAAAAAAACATGGTATCAGAGCCCTAAGTTAGGGTTTCTTCTTTACTGCAGTACATGACCCAAGTCTGTCACCCGTTCGGTCCCTCAGTCGGATCGTCGTCCCGTTGATCTGTCAGATTCGATCCCCCGGCGTCCAACAGATCCCTCAGTTCGCAACAGATCCGACCGTACCTTCAGATCCACTGCCCAGATCCAGCCGCTCGTGACTTGTGCTGTAACGCCCGAACAAGAGGGGTACATGAATGAATCGAGTCCACATCTGAATGAGAGGGATCTTGAGGATATGAAAGTATGGTGTCCGAGGAAAATGGGTACATGAGAGTGACTATGAGAATATGAAAGTAGAGTTGAGAATGACTTAAAAGAATTGATAGGTATTACCTATACCAACAAGGTGCATCTTCCTTTTCGGTGGCTCAATCATAGGAACTCAACAGTTAACCGTGCTTGGCTTGGAGCAATCCTATGTTGGGTGACCTCCTAGGAATTTTCCTAGGGAGCTTGTGAGTGAGGACAAAACATGCTGAAAGGGCCCCGTGTTGGTTTGTGGGGATAGTGTCTTCACTCTTACAAGCAGTCATGGATAATATAGTGACGCAGCCAGGTCGCAGAAGATCCTGGGTCTGTGGCATTACATGCACCCTCAGATCAAGGTATTTCGCCTCAGACCCACATGGTTTCGCCGCCTTCTTCCTCAGATCCCATCGTTTTTCTTTTTTGTTCATCACTTATCCATCGCACCGTTATACAACCCTCTACCTATCATCATCTTCTTTTCCACCATTTTCTTCATCCTCACGATAAAGGAACCAATCGATCAGCTGCACCTCTTCTCCTTCCTCCGATCAGTTCATGCTCTGTCTTCTGACCAACCGTGCCAAGCCTCATCGTCACGTCACTCAGATCGCTGGAGATTCGAGCATGCCAGATCCGCCCCTACGTCTTCGTTCCAGATCTGCGCTGAGAAGTTTCGTTGTGTGACCGTCAGATCTGTCCTCAGCCGCCGCCGCGCCCATTTTAGATCCACGAAGCTACTCACTGTCGCCCCCAAAGTTAACTCTGATCCCCGAGTTTCCGATCTCTCGCCGCCCAAATCTCTTATCTGTCGTTGTCGTCACGCTGAAAGAGTAGGTCAAGTCGTTCTCATATCTGGTTTCCGTGGGTCCTTAAATCTGGTCTTCGTGGTTATCAGATTTGTTCTAAGATCCGTGGATTTAATTTGGTCTGGTTCATTTATTTCAGTCCGATTCGATTTTCTCAGACTTGTTTGGTCCGGTTCGCCTAGATTTGTTTGGTTTTCTCCCTTGGTCTAGTTTTATTACTTTGTTTAGTTTGGTCCGATTCAATTCTGTTTGTTCAATTTTTCTTTTATTATGGAGAAAAGTGATATGCTACATCACCTGTCTGCCTTTGCTTGGGTTTCGACACCCTGGCCCGTCGCCTCACATCGTTTAACAAATGTGAGTTTGAGAGGGGATGTTAGATTATATTGAATTTTATTATATTTATTGTATTAGATTTTAGTTTATTTGATTTGATCTTGTATCACTCATATAAATAGGACCTTAGGTTTGTATCTTATAATTACATCAATAAGATATCAATCCACAATGTAAACCCTAGCTGCCTTGGTGTTCTCTCTTTCTTTTCCCTCCCCTTCTCTATAAACCACAATATCACCGATATATCGTCAATTTCCTGTAAAAACGAACTTACCCTTTTTACTAGGAAGAATCTTTATGAGATTTTCGAATATCCAATATTTTCGTCTTTGATTGAAATAAATGTTTGGTTTATTATAATTATACAATAATAACTCATGTTGTGTTTATCTTTAAATTAAAGTTTGTTTGGGTGAGAATGAGTTGTAGTACAGTTTAGAGTTGTAATAATGATTTATTTTTTTGTAATTAATTTTGAATTGTATTTTGTCAAAATTTGGTTTGGGGGAATTAGGTTGTCTTTTAATTGTAATAATGTTTTGACTTATGATTTTAGAATAGTACGTAGCTTATGGTAGTTAGGAGATTCTTTGTAAATTTGCCTGTGGAGGAACTTCTAGTTCAGTACGTCTTAGAAATAGTAACTATATTTTATCTAGTATGTTTAGTACTTTTTAGATAGTAATAAAGGTTTAATTTATGATTTTACACGAGTAATTTAGGTGATTCTGTTTTTTCTCAAAAGTTTGTTTCATAGAGATGAGTTGTAGTTCAGTTGTAAAGTTGTAATAATGGTTTGATTTACAATTTTAGAGGAATAATTTTTGTGGTTATGAGATTGTTTATAATGTTTTTTAAGAGTAAGTTTTGTTTTTAAGTCACTAATAATTTTTGTCTACGAATTTATTATGTGGTTATGAGGTTTAATTTTCTCTAAAATTTACTTTTACTTTTTTAGGTGTTGTAATAAAGGTTTAATTTATGATTGTGCACTATTAATTTACGTAGTTGTACTGTTTTTCACTAAAGTTTGTTTAAAGGGGAATGAGTTCCCTTTCAAATTGATTGGTGTAATAACTATTTGATTTTGATAAATTTAAAAATTGTTTGACTGGTTAAAGCATATATTATGGACCAAAGCTTAGAGATTCGATTTTTCACTCTTACATCACTACATGTTGTTGAATTAGAAAATATTATTATTAAATTTTTTTAGATCAACAATGGTAAAGTTAGGAGAGATCAAATCATCGATCATTAAAATAATATTCGATACCCTATCTAATGAGTTATGTTTAGATTTATAACAACGAAGTTAATTGTTTTTAGAATTTTAAATTATATTTTGTCGACTAGTTTGTGTATTGTGTTTGAATTATAATTACTAATGGTTTGGTTTACAATTTTAGAGTAATAATTTACATGATTATGAGATTTTTTTTTAGAAGTTCTCTTTTTTTAAGAAAGGAGAATTGTAGTTTAGTACTTTTTAAGTTCTAATAAAGATTTGATTTATGAATACGCCAATAATCTATGTTGTGTTTTTCCTCACAAGTTTGTTTGGAGTTTCTAGTTTTTGGTTTTTAAGGATTGCAACCATGATTTATTTTTCTTTTTGATGTTTTTTGGTGTCATACCATATATTACTTGTGATTTTGTTTAATTTTAATAGTTACTTATGTTATCCTTCATGATTCTAGACTATAGTAATTTGTTATTCTTATTTTATCTAAGATTTATTTGGGTGGAGATAAGTTTTGTTTTGTTCCAAGTAGTAATTTGTAGGTTAAAATACCATTTTGATGTCTGTATTTTGAAAATTGTTTCATTTTGGTCATTGTACTTCCAAATATCTAATTTTAGTTCATGTACTTTCAATAAATCTTAAATTTGGTCCCTACTATTAATTTATTGTTAATTTTTCTTTTTAAAAAATAGTATCTATTAGTTTTTCCTCTACAAAATTTGAAAGATGTTTACATTGTGCCTTTTTTATATTGAAATTATTACTATTATTTAACTAATTTTGATTAAAAAAAATTAACTTCAAACTTATCATATTTTAAGCTTTATTGAAAGTACAAAGACTAAAATTGGACATTTAAAAGTACAGAGACCAAAATGGAACAGTGCTCAAAATACAGGGACCAAAATAGTATTTTAACCTAATTTGTAACTTTTAATTTAATTTGGTCTAATTTATAGTTTCTATAGATTCCAAATGGTAGTTTGATTTATATATTGCCAACAAGAACATAGCTCAACTGATGTCAAATATGATTCATATCTCTCATTTTCGCTTTTAAGCATTTTAGAGCCTTTTTGATATATTTCTGTTTTCTGTTTCCCATCTTTTTGTTTCCCATTTTTAAGAAACATACTTGTTTGATAATTATTTTTCGTTTTTTCTTTCTAAATTTTAAGAAACGTTTTTAAAAAGGAGATTAGGTTTTATTTTTTTTTCCAACTTTCATGCATGTATGATATACTCCTGTCTCTCTCTCCCTTCTCCCATGCCATCTCTCCTCTCTCTCTCTTCATGTACTCATATTTCTCTCTCTTCATTTTTACCTCATTCTCTTCTTTCTCTCTTTTTCCTCTTTTAAAATTTCTCCATCCTTTTCATTAAATTTTGTCTTTTCTTTTCTTTTTTCTCTCTCCTTTCCTGTTTGTCTTTTTAGCATTTTTTTTTTAATTTTCATTAACGAGCCTTTAATTATTATTTCTCTTTAAATCTAAATTATTTTCTCCCCATTTTGGTAGGTTTCAATTTATTTTTATTAAAAAACAATAAGATATTTTATGTTTACATAATTTTTAAAGGAAAAAAAGCTTTCTTCTTTCTCTTTTTTAGGTTTTATTTCTGTGTCTTTTTGAACGATTTTATTTTGTGTGTAATTGGCTAATAAGAAACACATGCATTTAAAAAAAATAAAATGAAATAATGTTTATTATTGCATTAAATGAAATGTAGGTATCTATATTGGATTGTCTAAGCTTAAATATATGTCTTATTACCAAGTCGACACATAAAAATATATATCAATAGCATGATGTGCAATAAATTAATTATCGTTAAAAATTTACAAAGTTTGTAAGACAATTAATTTACAAATTAATCTATTTTAACTAACTCATAACATCATTTAAGAAAAATTGGTTGAAGTAAGAGATGACATTGTAAATTAGATTTGAACAACATTTGAAGGATAAAATTTACTATTATTGTTTATTTTTCTTTGGAGCTTAATTTGTTTTAAATATTATACATTTTTTATAATGGTTTCATAGTTGTTTTAATGCATGTTATATATTTTATTATATTATAGGTATAAAATTGTATTTTAACTTAAAATCAAGAAACATAAAATTGTTAAACACATTTCTACTTCTGATTTTTTAAAGAATAAGAAACACAAATAATTATGAAGCATGTTTTTATTTCTAGTTTTTAAAAACAAAGATGAAATAAAACATAGGAATTGAAAACAAGAAATGATCATTATCAAATGAACTTTTGATAACTTATTTTGTAGTTCTAAAATGCTTTTGCATGGATTCCTTATGAATCAACTCTTGGTTAACTTTGTATATAACTCTTATTTATTTAACTCTCCAAGTAAATTTTTATTTGTTTAACTATCTAAGTACTTTTCATTTATTTACCATGTGTCCCACTTCCTATCACAATAATAATGTTTAATATATTTATATATATATATATCAATAAATTTAAGTTTACATGCTATATAATCAAAGAAATTGTAATGATATATCAGGTGAGTGCAGAGAAATTAAATCATTAAAGTTTCCAACCCATTTGACAATTAACCCTTTTGTTTGTAGGGCTTGTTTGACATACATTTTATTTTTTGTTTTTTATTTTTTGTTTTTGAAAGTTAAACTTATTTTCACATATCTCTACAATAGAGATCATCTCCCATAAGTAAGTATTTGAGTTTTTAGCCAAATTTTAAAAACAAACTCAAGTTTTTGAAAACTACTTTTTTTTTTTTAGTTTTCAAAAGTTAATTAGTTTGGTTTTTGAAAACATAGGTACAAAATAGATAAGAAGACATATAGACTCATTGGTAGAAGTAGTATTTTTAGGTTTAAATTTCAAAAACTAAAAACTAAAAACAAAATGGTTATCAAACTGCACCTTAGTTTTCTGATTTTGAAAATTATAATTATTTCCTTTTAACATTTTGGTAAACTTTTCACATTCTTCAAAAATACATTTGGGTTTTAAGATAAATTTTAAAAACAAAATCAAATTTTTTAAAAAATATTTTTTTAGTTTTCAACTCGACTTAGTTTTTTAACTTATTTTTAGAAATAGGTAAAAACAAAAAAAAAAATAGAAGATGGGTGGGGGAGTAGTTTTTATAATTTTAGTTTTTAAAAATAGAAAACAAAAAAACAAAAGGGTTATCAAACCAGTTTTTAGTTTTTATTTTTAGATTATGATGGGACAAATTTAGTAGAAGAGGTAAAATTAAAACAAAAACATAAGTGGTGGATACAGAATTTGTATCGAGTGGGGGTTTGAATATGATATTGCAAA
Source organism: Trichosanthes cucumerina (assembly GCA_036507285.1). Taxonomy (NCBI): domain Eukaryota; kingdom Viridiplantae; phylum Streptophyta; class Magnoliopsida; order Cucurbitales; family Cucurbitaceae; genus Trichosanthes; species Trichosanthes cucumerina. The sequence continues at coordinate 60,111,235 of CM071843.1, read as the reverse complement.
AAATATTTAAAATTGTACAAACCAGAGATTAAACCTGCAACTTGAGGGGAGCTTATAAACTATTAACCACTATGTAATAAGGTTTTTTGTTATTTAGTCTGACTTTTTCGATACATATTATTAAAGGTAAAAATTTGAGGGGAGCTCGAGCCCCCGGGCCTATGGTAAATCCACCCCTGAAAATATATGTCTCCAATTGTTTTTTTATTTGATCAGAAAGCGATAATTTGAGACAATTGTGTGATTTTTGATGTTACTAACAGAAATATGGGCGGCAATAAAAGTAACCTAAGTGATAAAATGACAATGAAATTTTAAATTCATCACTAGGGATATATCATCTTCCCTTCTATTGAGAGAGATTGCAAAACAGATATAATTTTGGTCACAAATTGAATGGCATTGACAACATTATTAGTATATTGCGACGGATTTCCATTTCGTCCCTAAATGGAGAAGATATACCAATAATCCTCTAACCACAATGTCAATGATGTTTCTTTTTTTCATTACAAAAAAGGCATCGTAACTTTTTTTTTTTTTAATAAAAAATGTAAGTATTTCTTTCTATAAAGATGTTTTTTTTTTAGCCAAAATTAGCATAGTTCAGCAGTGTAATTGATATATCTTCCTTCTCACCTTGAAATTGGAGGTTCAAATCTTCATATTCTCATTTGTTGTACTAAAAAAGATGTAGTCTTGATAGTATGTATTGAGAGAGAGAATTGGTGAATGTGTAACATCTCAAGTGTAAGATTGGAAATCCCAAATTCAACATGTACATCACAACCTCACTTGATTTGCTTTCGAGATTGTCCTTACTCACATGTGTACCAAAAAAATGACCAACATAGGATTACTCCAAGCCAAAACACATTAAACTTTAAATTAGTTCCTGTGATTAGGTCACTTAAAAGGAAGGTACATATCATGTTCCTTTCTTAAACTGGTTTCTTAGCCGTATTTGCATAGCTTCAAGATATATACCTTTCATTTTGATTTGAGGAAGGTTCATTAATGTACTATTCTGTTAGACTAGTGTGTTGATATAATTAAATTTACTATAACCTATTAATTTAAGTTTTTGGGTTGATTGATGATTAAGATGATATTAGAGCAGAAAATCCTATGTTCAAACACGTTTAAGGTCGAGAATATGAGAGAGAGAGAGGGTGTTAGCCAAGAGTGTGTAAAGCTTTCTCTCTATATAAAGGAGGTTAGCTGAGGAAGGGAAGTCTCACCCCCACCAAAAACAACCTAACAATATCCATTAATTGACAATGGCTATCAGAGATGGCTATATCATTATCTTTTTTCTTAACTTTGTTTTTCTTCTTCTTCTTCTTCTTGTTCTAGTAGCAGCAAATGACAACAATGAGTTTCATAGAATCAAGCGAAGCGATTTCTCCAAAAGCTTCGGTTTCGGTACATCATCTTCGGCTTACCAGGTTAAGAAATTTGTATAACTTTCATTTTGTAAGTAAGAAATTCAAAGAATGAATGAGGCTTTGATTTATTTTGTGTTTTGTTCAGTATGAAGGTGGTGTTTCATCAAAAGGAAAAAGCATTTGGGATACCTACACTCACCAACACCCAGGTTCTCTCCTGTGCTTTTCTAATTGTCAAACAAAATTTCATTGTTTTTAGTACCAAAAAAGTGATAGAATTCTTATTCTTGTATATTTATTTACTTTCTACTTTTTATTCATTTTAAAATATTTGATATTAAAAGAAAATTAGTTTAGGCATCTTAGATTTTTTATTTTTTTTAACACCGAATGTCCGTTTGGGCTTAATGGACTCTAATATCATATTAGATTATATGAGGTTCCATCTCAAAATCAATTGGTAATGAGAAGAGTATCTCACATATCTTATATATTGTGAGGTTTCTCTCCACTTTTCTAATGTGAGATCCTCGACAATGCATCTAAAAGTTTACCCATTTCTAACTTGGGCTCAAAAGTTTATGCAACTTTATTTTAGCCTCCAGTTTTAATAAGTTCTATACTATTATTAATTTAGGAAGGAATTGATGAACACTATATTGTTATCTATTTAAATGTTTTAACTTCCACAATTATTTTTTTTCCTTTTTGAGTTCAACAACACATAAAAGTTAGAATTTCGAACCTCTGACATTTTAGAGTTGAAAGTATAAAATCTTAACCAATGCAGCTATGCTCAGATTAATGATATAGAGTAAACATTACATATATATTACACAAATAGAAATTGAGAAAAGTCAATGTTAAAAATTATGTTCAATTGTAAGAGAATAAATGGGAAATGACAATTTTTTTTTAATGTTGTTATATAGAAAGTTATGAGCGTTGATGATCATAAATATCATATAACAACTAATCTTAGCATAGTTCAGTGGATAAAACACCAATTATAATTTCAAAAGTTGATGGTTCGATTCCTCATTTTTACAATTATTGAACTCAAATAAATACGAACAAATATCATATAATAAAAAAAAATTGAATCATATCACTTTTTTATTAAGCATTTAATAGCAATGACTATGTCTGAAATTTATTAAAAATTTGAGAGACAAAATAAAACTTGAACCAAATTAAAATCAAAAGTGAACTTTAAAGACAAAAATTATATTTTAATTATATATAACTTTCACTCTTAGCGAATCTGAACCCAACTCAATTATTTAAAACATATATATTTGAGTAATTAGTTCATTTTTAATGTCATATTTCAACTAAATAATTAGGATTTTGTTATAAATAATAGACAACCTCACTATCACATACTTTTTAATGAAATTGTTTGTTTAATAGACTGTCTTTTTATTTTTTTTTATTTAGAAAATGTTTTAAAAGTTTCATTTTAATAAATTTTAAATTAAATTAAGTAGTCATTCAAATGTTATCATCATTATGAGGATTATACAGTGTTTTTGAATTACAGAGAGGATTGCCGATCACAGCAATGGAGATGTTGCCTTGGATACATACCATCGGTACAAGGTCAGTGAGATTCAAATAATTTATATACGATAATTGGTTATTATATTATGTTTCACTAATACATAAATCATAATGAGCTAAATTACTTTGCCTAAAATCAAATTCTCACCCTATGTTTTAGGGTTTACGAAAGTCTAAATATAGACTATACAAATTTGAATTTTTAATTCTTCTTTTTTATTAGATTACATGGATTTACATCGAGTAACCCACATTTTTTTCATTTTAATTTTTTGAGCTCACCATTCTTGAGTCGGATCCCAATTTAAATTTTTTGGATTGAATATCTATTTAGACTTAATGGACTCGTCACTCTACATTTTTTTCAATATGGAATCTTCAACAATTTTATCAAATGCAAACATATAAACTACACTCATTCATATAACCCAAGATCCAAAATTTAAACCTCTAAAACAAGTGAACCAAATATCCTAGAAGGATGAATGTTTCGAAAATTATAATTGGTACGACAACTAATCTAGATATTAATTATTGCTCTAAAGGTTAGAGGTTTGAGGTTCTATTTGAAATTATTGTAGCTTTTAAAATAATTGTTGCTAATTGCGTTTTTAGAAAAATTAACTGTCTTATGAAGCGGTAGATAAATTTAAATTTTAAACATAGAAAAGCAAATGGCATCCTTTGGTAAATTTAAAGGAAGTTGTGAACCAAAAATGCCATTTTCTTGAGACCTTCATTTCAAAAAAAAAAAAAAAAAAGTAAGCGTTAAGAGATCATTTAAAAAAAAAAATCCTCAAAGGCTGCTTAGACTTTACTATTTATTATTCAAGTCCTTTTTTCTCTATAAATTAATAATTGACTGATATTATTTTTTCATTTCCTTAAATAAATGCAGGAAGATATTTCCCTTATGAAAGAAACAGGTTTTAATGTTTATAGATTCTCAATTGCTTGGAGCAGAATATTGCCAAGTAAGAGATTATATTAAAACCTATCTTTTATTTTTAGAAATAAAATGTTGGTAATTTATAAAGAAAAAAAGTAACCACTTTAGTTTCTCCCAAAAAAAAAAAAAAAAAAAAAAAAAAAAATTAAGTAACCTCTTTATAAATTACAAAATTTCATGGAAGCTTTCTGAAACATAATTCAAGTTGTTTTTTAGGTTGTTTTTGGACCTTGAAAGTTGATGAATACTAGATTATATTCAAATGTGTCAGAACTTAGTTTCATGCTCTCCCTTTTTTTTCCTTCTTATTTATAAAATTATATTCAACAAGAAGGTGCTTTTTGACCCTTTTAATCACAATCGTGACAAATTAGGACCTAAGTGGTAGTAATAAAATTAAAAATACGAGAATAAATAACCTAGTTTAATTTTCAACATCTTTGTAAAATTATAAAATGTCACGAATAATAACCATTCCTATCATACTTCGATTCCATCTTGAAGCATCTTAGTATTTTTCTCAAATTCACTCATCTAAACTGTACCTATAAATTATTTTTGAAAGGGCCCAACTCATAGATTTGCACCTACAACATTATAGAATTTTATCATAATTATTTAGTTTCTAACTTTTTAAAATTATGCTTATAAATTCAACTTCTATCTACGAATTTCTTTGTTTGTTATTAACCTAAATGCTCAAAAACTAAAGCAAGTTTTGAAAAAAAGAGTAGTTTTTATTTTTATAATTGGGTTAAAAATCCAAATGCTGGTGAAAACTATTATGAGAAAACACAATTTTGAGGCTTGTTTGTCTGCTCCTTGGATTCACAAATGCAAACTCGAGGATTAAACAACTCCCTTTTATAATAGTTATAAAATTTGATCGAAGAGAAGAATTTTTTTTAGCTCTATTACTTCTTATAGTTAGAATTTTCAATTCTTTTAAAATAATCTCTAATCTTATGGAAAGTAAGAGTCAATTTTTTTTGTTGTTGTTTTACTTCTTTTAGATAAAAGTAATATCTATATACTTTTCAAAAAGTAAAAACTTTCTTCTTCTTCTTGAGAATGAGGAAGATTCAAACCCCGGACCTCATAATTTCGTATATGTCAATTACCGATTAGCTAGGTTATCTTTATTGATCATAATCTATTAATTTAATTTCTCGTTTCATAACTATTTGGATTTTGGTCTTTGAAAATTAAGCTTGGTTTCTCCCAATTTCTTTACTATGGTCTTCATCTCTCTCAAAGAAGCATTTGGATTCTAAAACAAATTTAAATATAAAAAAAACTACTTTTTGAAGACTACTGAGTTGGTTTTTGAAAATATTTGTAAAAATTAGATAACAATTCAAGGAAATTCATGAGTGCAACTAGTATTTATAAGGTTAATTTTCAAAACTAAAAATCAAATAGTTATACATTATTTTTTCAACATCTTTCAACTTTAACACACATTTGGTTATATTTAATGCAGAAGGAACCCTCAAGGGAGGTGTGAACAAAGATGGTATTAATTACTACAACAACCTCATCAATGCGACCCTTGCAAAGGGTTGGTATTAATTATTGTAGTTTTTTTAAAAAAAAAAAAAAATTAACTCACAATTTGAAACCATTTTATTGATTAATGGGTCAATAAATAACACGACTATAATTGATTGGCAATTTATCCTTCTCAAGGTAGCGAAAGTTAAAAAAATTGAGAGGGGTAAATTCGTGAAAAACTACAAAAAAAAATCCTTCTTTTCTTGGCTTTATATCTCTAACCCATTTGATTAATGTGTAGGCATCCAACCTTACGTTACACTTTTTCATTGGGATGTTCCACAAGCTTTAGAAGATAAATATAGAGGCTTCTTGAGTCGTCGCATTTTGTAAGTAAATCTTTATGAGATTGTCATATATATGAAAAAAAAAATACAAAATAGCAAAGTTGTAATAATTGTCGGCCTCCTCATATCCTTTGGATATAAATTCGAAATACTTCTTTGTTTTCATCCAACGGTACAAAAATGTCGGTCACATTGTGGCGGGTTCACCGAATAATTTCCGTCGGGTAGATCGTAAATGTTAAGGTTATTACGATTATTTTACTTTTTTTTTACTGTTACCAAGCATTTGATTTGCTGCAAGAATACCTTCTTCCATTGCTCGGAGTGGTTGTTTGTTTTTAGGGAATTAAGATGCCTAATATCTTTAGATTAGATGTCCAAAATTTTAGATGTCTGACATTTTTAGATTACCCTATTTGTTTTACAAGAAAATTTATAAGAATGTTTGGAAATATTTAAATAGTTATATGTTTGTTTGTTTTGTCAGATTTATCTATGAAAATGTCTTAAGATGATGTGTTATATCAAATAAAGTTCTTGTTAATCTTAACATTATTTACTTATTAGTTTAATATAATTTAATTAAATTGATATCACATGTATTTTGATATTTTCTTTTAATTTAATATTACATTTTATATATCAATTTATTTTGAGAAATTGTAATGGGTAGCAAAAAATAATAGGATATTTGCAAATCTACCCATAGTTTTTTGGATTTGCAACTATAGCAAAAAATTTTAAAATATAATTTTTGTTTTTTTATTTTTTCAATTTTACCCTCAGTGATGTATCAGTAGGATATTTGATATAGTACTTAATATTTGGTATATCAGCAGTAAATCAGTAGGATATCTAATATACTTAATATTTGTATATCAATAGTATATAAGTAGTATATCTGATATATATTTGGTATATCAGTAGTATATCAGTAGGATGTCTTATATACTTAATAATTGGTATATCAATAGTATATATGATATACTTTATATTTGATATATATTAATCAACTAGTATATACCTATATATTTGGAACGCCCTAGGCCTAGGATTCAGATCAAGATTTGGAATCTGGATTTGGCCCTAACATGAGATTTCTCCAAGCCAAGCACGCTTAGTTTTGGAGTTCCTATGATTGAGCCATAGAAAATTAGGAAGGTGCATCTTGTTGGTATATCAATTCTTGTAAGCCTTTTTCATCCATATATTCATAACTTCGAGATCGCTCTCATTCGGATGTGGTCTCGATTCATTCATGTACCCTTCTTCTTCAGGCATCACAATATTAGTTGTATATTACTGATATATACTATCGATACACTTCTTTTTAGGTATCATTTAAATGATATACTTAATATATATCGTAGCGTATTATGAATATTTTTCATATTTGATATATCAGTGGTATACTTCATTTTAGGTATATTTATTTCATCGATATATATATATATATATATATAATATTGAGTATATCAGTAGTATATCAGTAATATACTTCATTCTAAGCATATCGAGTATATTAAATATGAATTTCTCATATACTACTAGCCAAATGTATCAATTAAAAAAGTCTATTAACTAAAAACTAGTAAATACAAATCATTAATAAAATAAATAACTAAAATAAAGTATATTAGTAGTATATCAATGATATACTTAATATTATTTATGTCTTATATATGAGTTACTGATAGACTATTGATAAACTTTATACAAATATCAGTAGTATATCACTGATATACTTTATATTACGTATGTCTCATTTCATTTTGATATAAGTGAAATGTATCAGTAGCAGATCACTAATATACTTCATATTAGGTATATTTGATACATTGGATATAAATCACTATTATACTCTTGATATACTTTATATTAGCTATTTTTTATATATTGTTGATATACTAAGTACCAGAAATTCAAGTTTATTGATATACTTAAGTAAAGTGTATCAGTAGTATATCACTAATATACTTCATATTAGGTATATCGTGGGTATATCAACAATATATCATCGATAGACGATTGATATACGTCATATTACAATCACGTAAGATTACAAAAGAAGGTTATTTTGGACATTTCGTTGACTCCAATTGGGTTGGACCAATTTTTTTTGCTATATTTGCAATAGAAACAAATGGTAGACATGCTTGCAATTGAACATTTATTTTTTGTGTTTTGTGCGACTGACCGATTTATTTTATGTAAATATTTGTGTTATTTTGTAGAATAAATTAATTTATATTCATTCAGTATTTTTATGAAATTTTTAATATTAAATATTAATTCAATCTTAAATTAGTTTTTTTTAAATGTAAAATATATATGTAATTAACTATATAGGATCGTTGTCAACAAAAGCATAGCTCAACTGGTATCAAGTAAAACTTATGACCAAAATTTCATAAGTTCGAATTCTCTACTCTCAAATGTTGTAGTACTCAAAAAAAAAAAATATCGGATATCTTTATATGGCAAGATATGTTACATTAAAAAAATATAATGTAGTAAAAAAATGAAGTGCAGGAATGATTTTGTGGAGTACGCGGAGGTTTGCTTCAAAGCTTTTGGAGATAGAGTTAAGCATTGGATCACTTTGAACGAGCCAAATATATTCTCTATATATGGTTATGCAACTGGAACATTTGCACCAGCCAGATGTTCAGAATGGGTACTTAATAATTGCCTCGCTGGAGATTCTTCAACTGAACCCTATATAGTCACTCACCACCAAATTCTTGCTCATGCTCATGCTATCAAACTTTACCGAACCAAATATCAGGTTTCCATCTCTCAACCTACGTATAACAACAACCCATTAATATATTCAATATATATATATATATGTTTGGAAGTGATTCTAAAATAACCAAAATTAATTTCATCGTGTCTTTTTTTAGTTATTTTGAACATGCATGATAAAAAGTTGATATTTATACAAGATAATATCCTTGCAAGTGATTTCTAAGGTTAATAGTATGTTTGGAATAACTTGTGAAAAAATGCCTTTTTGAATAAAAAATGGTTTTCTATAAACACTTTTGTAACAATTAAGGATAACATTTTGATTTTTCGTTTTCGTTTTTGAAAATTAAACTTATAAATACTTGTTTTGTTTATTGGTCTCTTTATTTTGTTGTCTACTTTTTGCATATGTTTTCAAAAAACTAAACAATGTTTTGATTTTTGAAAACTAAAAAAATTATTGCCATTATTGCCACATTGAATAATTTACAGGCAAAACAAAAAGGTATGATTGGCATAACAGTGATTGGAAATTGGTATGAACCATATACAAATACTGAGGCAGACAAAGAAGCTGCAAATCGAGCTACTGAGTTTTTTTCTGGTTGGTAAGTAAATCTAAATAAATATATACATCTCAAACTTTATAAATTAATAATTTCACTACATTAAAACTTTCATATATATATATATAAAATGCATGATATTGATATAGGTTCTTCGATCCAATTGTTCATGGTGATTATCCAAAAAGTATGAGAATTGGTGTAAAAGAAAGATTGCCAAAATTCACAAAAGAAGAAACCATTTTGATAAAAGGAAGCTTTGATTTTATTGGACTGAACTATTACACAGCTCGATATGCCATTGATGATTCCAACACTCATGTTCTATATCCATCCTACCTTACCGATTCTGGTGTAAATACTTCAAGTATGTACCTACTTCAATTTAATCAAAATCCTATGTTTTTGTAAATTTTTGTGGTGTGTTTAGTATAGTTTGTTTGCTAACCCGTTACGTGTGAAGTTTGAGGCATGTTTCAATTATACTTTAGACTCTGTGGTGTTTCATTTTTACTCTTTAACTTTGAAACTTATTCCAAATAATTCTTTTTCTTTAAATAAAGGATGATAATTAGCAATAGCTAATGTGTAAAAATTGGAAAGTTATGTGATATTGTTTATAATTATATAGAAGGTTAAAGATCTTTGTTAATTTTTCATCTAAAAAGGATATATCATTAAAATAATTTAGATCCCATTTTCTAATTATTTAGTTTTTTATTTTTGGTTTTTGAAAATTGTGCTTGTTTTTTTAGTATTTCTCTACCGTGATTTCAATATTTCTTAAGAAAACACTTGAATTCTTAGTCAAATTTTCAAAATAAGTGTTTGAAAACTATTTTTTTTAGTTTTCAAAACTTGACTTAGTTTTTGAAAACACATCTATAAGAAAACATGAAAAACCATAGATAGAAGTAGTTTTTGTATAGGCTTAATTTTCAAAAACCAAAAATATGAAAGTAAATAGTTATCCAACGGAGCCTTGGATAATCAAATAGTTATCATGAGGTATAAATGAAACCTACTCTAAAGTTGACCTAGTTTTTTTCTTGGATATTTAAAAGTGTTTTTAACTGTTTGAATGATGTAAAAAAATTTCTATGATTTTTTATTATCGTCATAAGGTATTAGTGTAACTTCCAAAAAATAATTTAAAAGTTCTTTCTATTGAGTTTTTTCTTTTTATCTATGATGGAGCTATTGGTTTTCTTGAGCAAATTATGAAATATATGAATCTCTGATTGAACTTTGTATAATGTGGTTGCATTTGCCGCTGATCGTGATGGAGTTTCTCTTGGCCCAAAGGTAATTTATGTAAATGTTCTTCAACCATGAACTTTGATTAATAACATGAATTCCTTAATTATATAATTTTTTTTTTTTTAATTTGAGCTAGTCACTTATCCTATTCAACCTAACAATTTGCTAATTATCTATATTATTTTTATTAATAATGTTTTAGGTGAATGCGTCATCTTGGCTTTCAGTTTATCCACGAGGATTGAAAAAATTGTTGATAAACATGAAAAATGATTATAACAATCCATATATTTACATCACAGAAAATGGTATTAAAAATTAATCTCCTTTTTTTATCCAAAAAAAAAAAAAACTATCACCATATAATTAATTACCTTATTTATGAATTAAGTTGTTACATTATGCAGGATGGCTTGACTATGATGATCCTAATGCTCAAAAGCTAATTTATGATTGGAAGAGAATCCATTATCATAGAGAACATCTCTATTACATCCATGAAGCAATCAAGTAAGTAACTAACTTAGGTGATTTAATAACTATTTGTATTTTGAAAATTAAGCCTATAAATAATGCTTCCATCTATAGTTTTCTTTGTTTTGTCATCTATTTTGTTACATATGTTTTTAAGAATCAAGCCAAGTTTTTGAAAAGGTTCCGTTTGATAACCATTTGGGTTTTGGAATTAGGTTTGTTTTTCAACAATTTCTCTTCATATTCTCTACTATGGTTTTCATCTTTCTTGAGATATCATTTAAGTTTCTAGCCAAAATTTCAAAAACAAAAATAGGTTTTTGAAAACTATTTATTTTTAGTTTTTAAAACTTAGCTTGGTTTTTAAAAACATAGGTACAAAGTAGATAAGAAAACATAGAAACCCATTGGTAGAATTAGTATTTTTAGACTTTAATTTTTAAAAATAAAAAACCAAATGGTTATCAAACCGGGCCTAAAAAAATAGTTTTCAAAAACTTGTTTTTGTTTTTAGAATTTGGCTCAAAATTCAAATGCTCTCTAAAGAAAGATAAACTTATTGTAGAGAAATGATGAGAAAACGTTCATAATTTACCAATACAAAAACAAAATGATTATCAATCAAAGCGGAAATGAAACTTTGTCTTTATAAGCATCTACTCATGGTAAAATATTCTCTAAAATAGTTTTTGGTAACATATAGTTTTGTTTTTATTTTTGTTTGTCACAAATGTATTAGATGAAGTACTTGGGTTCCAATTCAAAATCAATTAGCTTTGAGATGGAATCCTATGTTTCTCTATATAATAGAGACCCAAACGGCCAACGGGTATTCGATAAACAAAAAAAAAGTGATCCGATCTAAGAATGGTGAATCCAAAGGGACACCATCTCTAGGGGGCATGTTGAGGATTACATGGTTACTCCTTTCCTAATCAATTGGCCTTTTTAAGATGGAACCCCGTGGTTCTCTAATATTATATTGGATCTCATGAAACCCAAACAAGTATATATTCGGTCTAAAAATTGAGATTCGACCCAAGAATTGTGGATTCAAAAGAGGCACCATCGGCATGTTAAAGATCCCACATTGAAAAGATGAAGAGATCCCAACCTTCATAAAATACATGAATTACTTCTCTAATTACCAATTAATTTTGAGATAGAACCTTACATTCCTCTTCTAAAATGTTGTTAATAATAGTTTTGAAATCATTATAGGCATGGTGTAAAGGTAGAGGGATACTTTGCATGGTCATTATTGGACAGTTTTGAATGGGCAGATGGATATACCAAGCGCTTTGGCCTCACCTACATTGATTACAAGAACAACTTGACAAGAATACCAAAGCACTCACTAAACTGGTTCTCCAATTTCCTCTTCGATTACAACAACAACCTCACAAACTAAAGATGTTTCGACAACTCGTTAATTGTTACTTGTTGTGTTGTTATGTTATTTGTTATTGCAATTTCTTAAAGACTGCTAATAGAAGTAAATAGTAAATAAATTGCAATAACAAAACCTTGTCTTATTAATGTATTTATGTCTGTGTTTTCAGTTGGTTGTTCAATGAATAAAAAGCTTGTCTTTCTCTTGGTGATTTTTTCTTTCTCTCTCTCTCTATATACATGACAACTTATTCTATTTTTTTTGTTTGGTACATCATTTAATATTATTTGAATTCTATTGTACAGATGAATGAGAATTAGCACTTGAATTATCAAAATAAGGGATGATGATTTTTTTAAAAAAAATTAAAAAATCGTCTTCTATATTTTATCTATCTATTACTAATCATTCTTTACTTCATTTTAAGGTACGGTTAAAATAAGGGAACTAAACTTCTATCGACACGTAGATGTTTATGGGTTTTTGACGCTGGCATAAAGGGTTAGTTTACATTTTCCATTATATAACAAAAAGTGACAAGATATTAAAAAATAAATAATGAATAAAATATTTGGTTAAAGTATCATATTAGTCTTCCTACTTTGCATTTTGTTCTATTTTAGTTTTTATCAAGTTTGTGGAAGGTTGAATCAAATATATTTATAAATCGAACCACAAATAATTTGGAGTATAAATAGTCAAGGTCGATAATAGAGAATCGAACAAATTGATTTCTAAATTTTATATTTCTTTGACATAGACTAAGGAGCTAGGAAGTTAAATATAAAACATAATATATAGAAGGATTAAAAAAATAATAAAGATAGAGATCTCACCTCGGGCACTAAATCGAGGGTAAATGTAATACCTGTCTTATTTACGGGTAATTTTGGAAGAGAGTGTTTAGGTTTTTCTTTTTTTGAGAAAAAAGGAAAAGGGATCGAGGGTTTCCTCTCGCGCATGCCCCCCTTCCCGTCGTCTCTCCCTTCTCTTTCTTCCCGTTGTTGTCCCGCCACAGCTTCACCGTCTCAAACCGTCTGCCGCCGAGAGCGATCTCCTCCCCGAACCCTCTCTTCCTCGTTATTTCCTTGTCGTGCGAAGCCACCTCCACTCTCAACCGACGTCGTCGTCTTCAACCCTCACCGCCAACCCTTCTTCTTCCTCCTCTCCCTTCAGTTTCCGTTGTCGTCCACCCCTCCTCCTTCACGTGAACGCCGCCGGTCAGCGGAGCCCTTACTGCCAAATCCCCTCCACGCGATTTCACCTCTGATCAAACACCAAACCAACAAGATCGGGTCCCAATCTTATTTTAGTTCTAGTCGGTGGAGTGTTTTGCTTGGACAGGGTTGTATGTTGGAAGATTTTTGGGGATGGGACTTGAGTCGGCGAAAGAGTTGGTTCCAAAAGGTATCCGTTTAATCAGGTAATCGGGTTCGTCCTTAGCTCTGTGAATTTAATGTTCTTAAGTGGCGTGAAACCGTTCTGACTTTTGGTTTGGTAAGGTTGTGACTTGGAACAGGAAGCAAAAAAGAGAATTTTCGACGAATGTCGATTACTTGGGACTCAACTCACATTGTTAACTCGTGGGTAAGCTTAGATAGCTTTGTCTTTATGTTTTAACATATTAGATTGGTTAATTATCGTCAATCGAGCTAATTGAGACACCCAGGAGCATTTTTAGGAGGAAGTGTTTAGATAGCTTTGTCTTTATGTTTTGTGTGTGGGAATAAAAGAGGAGGAAGTGCTCAATTTATAGGAGGATTTGAAGACCAAATTGGAGGGAAAATTTGAAATGAAAGTTTGAATTTCAAAAGCAAAATATAAAAAAAGAAAAAAAAGAAAGAAGAGAAAAGAAAGTGATGGGAAAGGTCGACCTCGGCCGACCCGTGAAACTGCCGAGCGGCAGACCTGCAGCACACGCCAGAGGCCAGACCTACAGACGTCGGATTTCGCAGGCACGCCTCGGCCTCGGCGACGGTTCGGACGAGGCCTGCACTGCACTGACACTCGGCCGGTTCGTGCGGAGCCGACCAACCCATGAGGGGCCTGTCTCCCTCCATAGCTCCTCTGCACTCCTACAATAAAAAGTTATCTGACTCTCACCTCCTACTAGGCATAACCAACTTTCAAAGTTTCTCAAGTTTCAACAACGACGTGATTTGTTGGGCAACAACTCCTGACGAACATACTCTATCCAAGAGAACGACATGAGTCGTGGATCCGGGTATGAGCGTGTTCTTGTAGGAAAATGTGAAGACACAAAGCAACCCAACGTCTAGACGACAAATTTTCTCCCCCGACGAGAAAATGAGAAGCCTAGAGTAACCCATATAAGGGATCAACGACAATCCTGCCTAAGTTTAAAGAACAACAGGTATATATAATCGCTGGAGAACGACACAAGTCGTGAATCCGGATGAGAATTTAAACCCCAAGAGAAGCAATCTTGGGACGACCCAAGGGAAAGGGGGAACATCTGAAATGCAGAATAAGCATGACGGCTGGCCTAAGATCCCAGTGGTTAACGAAAAATTGACTCCCTAGTAGACTGAATATTATCACAAGGATGGACAGCAGAAACTGGAGAAATTCGAGGCAACCTTCGAAAAAAGTCTAAAAAAGACTCTAAAAAACCTCACTAAGAGAATCGAAACGCAAGATAAGCGTGACGAGATCTTGACATTCGTATTAAATACTGAAGAGGTCGACATCCTAAAGAGATTGAACATAAAGTTCGATAAGCTACTCCCAAGTCAGTTTCCATGCGATTGATTCACGAGCTCCCAAATCTCAAATCCTAACTAGGGAGTGGGGGCTAATGTTATGGGTCAAATCTGGTCATCGAGATTGGGCAGGTCAAATGACCGAGACAAAGGATCCGATAAAATAAGGAGGTTAGTGTGGGACCAAAGCGAGCCGAAGCCGGACAAAACAAGGAAAAAAAGGACTCGATCGGGCTTCGGCCCAACCTCGTGATCGGCCTCGGCATAGGCCGAGGCCGACTGAGTAAAAGCCCACCCGCTTGGGCTCTACCTCGCCATCGCGCCCCAAGAAAAGAGTCTGGGCCTGGTTTTTAGCCCAAGTACGTGGTCAGCCTTGGTCGAGGCCGAGGCCGACCAGGTGCAAGGCCATGTTACAGACCTTGCACCAGCCCCTCGAGGCCTGGAAATGTACATCCAACCCTCTCCCGACTTTTTCTTTTCCCAAGAGGACAAGGAAAACCCGCAAGGGGCCCAGAAGAAACTATTTAAACTCTCCCAAGGGATGAGAGAAAGGTAAGTAAGTTCTAGCTACCTCAATACAAAAGCTTCTCCATAATTCTCTCTGAAACGGAACTGACTTAGGCATCGGAGCTTGTGTGACTTACACCACACCAGTGTCCAGGTTTTCCTTGTATTGCAGGCTGTGTTCTTCCCTCAAGAATTACAAATTTACCGTCGTTGTCACGTGGAAGTCAGGTGTATTCTCCTACCTGAAATTTGGCAACAACAGTTGGCATCCTACTTTATGTTACACTTTTACATTGGGATGTTCTACCACCTTTAAAAGATGAACACATCAAGGTTTTTTGAGTTGTAGAATTCTGTAGGTAAGTATTGTTAGAGTATTGATATAATTAAACTTAGATAACGTCTTGTGTTCACTTTTATAATGTAATTTTCTTCTCGATTCACTTATTGATTTCTTTTACAAATTTTCAAGGCCACAGAAGATGAATGTTATATTATTGATATTGTTAGGGGTAAATTTGGACAATTAATTTATCAAGGTGAATATGGGCGTAGAGAGGTTATTAATTATAAAGGTTCAACTTTAAAAAAAACATAATCGATCACTAAATAAAATATACAAATATAAACGGAGAAATTATAATGGGTAGCAAAAATTATTAGGATAATTACAAATTTAACTATGGTTTTTAGAGATTTGTAAATATATCAAAAAAAATTTAAAACTAGTTTTTTCGTTTTTTTCTTATTCTAATATTACCATCATTAGTGTGTTAGTAGATATATCGACAATATATTTGATATATCAATAGTATCTAATATACTTTACTTTTGATATATATAAATCAACTTATATTTAAATATTTTGTAAAGTTTTGGTATGTCACTAATATACCTTCACAATAAGTATATCAATAATATACTTCATTTAGTGATATGGTTCGTTACTTTCTTTTTTATATTTTTTTTTTAATAATAATTCGTTACTTTATTTGTTGAATAATAATTCATTACCTTAAGTGATAAATATAATATGAATCATATGTAGTGTATCAATAAAAAACATTAGTGATAAAAATTAATTAATTAAATCAAAAACTAAAATAAAATATATAAGTGGAATACTACTGATATATCTTATATTATGTGTATCTCATTTTACTGATATACTTAAGTAAAGTATAGTGGTAAAGTGTATCAGTAGTTTATCGATAATCTACTTTCATATTAGATCTATCTAATATACTGAATATAAATTGTTAGTGTACTCTTGATATACTTCGTATTAGCTATTTTTTGATGTACTATTGATAAATTGAATATTGAAAATTCAACTTTATCGATATATTTAAATAACGTCTGACAATAGTATATAACTGATATAGTTCATAATATATCAACAGTTTATAACTGATGCTATACCTGGTAGACTATTGATATCGCCATGTTGCAAACATGAGGATTAAATGCGTGAAGAATATTTTGGATATTTCACAAAATCGTTGGCACACCCACAATTTTCAAAAAATTAACATTTGGAGATTGAGGATTTCAAACCTATGACCTCTTGGTCATAAATTATATTTCATGTCAATTGAGCTACTCTAGTTAGTTGTGACTGATCTCCCTATTAAGCATGCATAAACTTTCTAAATAAAAAAAAATTATGATCTTAAAATAAAATATAAAATAATTTAAAAATAATGACAACGAAGGAGAAAACTGGTGTGTATAATACATTGTTTTTTTTAAAATAGATTTACCTCTCTCACTAATGCTTGAGATGGGAAAATATTCAAATTTCAACCATATTGAAATAAAGATACATAAAAATAATAAAATTTATGTTTTTCTCAAATAGTGCATAATTTAACTGACATAATAAATGTGTTAATGACCACAAAGTCTACGGTTTGAATTTTCCAATTCCAATTGTACTAAAAAAATACCAATAAAAAAAAATTGTGAGAAAATGAAAAGTAGAAAAGAAATGGATGTCAAATTGTTATGAAAAGTGAGTGGAAATGTGTCATTTTGAGATTCCATTTTTTTTATTCTTTTACTGAAATATAATTAAAGGTAATAACTTCTTAATTTAATTTATATAAATAAAGAAAAAAACTTTATATATTCTACCATTTTATGTAAATGATTTAAATTACACATCTAGTTCATTAAAGTCCTAAAATCTTTGAGAATTTAAGACGACTTTTGATATTGTTTAATTAAATATAATAATTCATTAATTAACTTACTTAAATAAAGAGAATTTTTCATGTTCTACCATTTTAAATACACTATATGATTAAATAATTTATTAATTCAAGTGACATTATTTTTTGTAAAATTTAAAATTTGAATCGCAAAAAAATAGTTAAAAAATATTTTTTTGAAATGGTAACCATTACAATACCGCAAGTGTACGGATCAAGTTTTAATATAATGATTTTGAGTTTAGAGTATCGTCCTCAGGAATGAGTTCTTAGATTGATTAACTACGAAGATACTAATTCTAAATTTTATCTAAAGCAACAAAACTTTGATAAAAGAGAAAAACAAAGATAGAAAAGTAAATTTACAAGTGAAGACACGAATATGATAGAATTATTAGGGGATTAATTTCACAAGTTCAAAATTTCTAAGTGATAAATATTACTACTAAATAGAGTCACCTAAAATTAAAAATGGAATGCTCTCTCTATATAAAGGAGGCTAGTTAGGGAAAAGGGAAGTCTCACCACCAAAATTCTAACAAAGCCAAGTGGCAATGGGTATCAAAGATGGCTTAACTATTGTCTTTTTCCTTACCTCTTTATTTCTTATTCAAGTAGCAGCAAATGGCTATAATCCAATTCACATAATTAGACGAAGTAATTTCCCCAAAAATTTTGGTTTTGGTGCATCATCTTCAGCTTATCAGGTGAACAATGTTATACATACAATTTTTTTTTTTATTAAAATATTGTTTTGGTCTCTGTATTTTGAATTTTGTTTTATTTTTTTTTATCTCTATACTTTTAATTCTTCAATTTTAGTTCATGTACTTTATTAAAATTGGTCCATACTATGAGTTCATTGTTGTGCCTATTAACTTTCCCTCCATAAATTTTGGAAATATGTTAGGATGATGTCTTTTCTTGTATTAAAATTATTATTATTATTTAATCAATTTCGATTAAAATTAATTTCAAGCTTATTATAGGGATGAATTTTAAGTTTTATTGAATGTAGATCAAAATTAGACCAGATCTGAAAATATTATTTTAACCTTCGTTGATTTTGTGTTGTTTCAGTATGAAGGTGGTGTTTCAACAAAAGGAAAAAGCATTTGGGATAACTACACTCACCAACACCCAGGTCTCTCATTGGGTTTTTCTAATTTTCTTAACATTGTTTTTCATTGTCTTTAGTACAAAAGATGATTGATTTTTGTTATTCTTGTATTATTATTTAATTACTTTGCAATTTTTTATTAAGTTTAAAAATATTAGCGATGTTCAAAGAAAATTATACTTGAGAAAACAAGTCTAAACTTTTACTCATTTCTAAGAGTTTTATTTTAGCCTTTCGAGTTTTAATAAGTTCCATACAATTAAAAATTTAGTAAGCAACTAATGAACAAATAACATTATCTATTTTATTGTCAATTGAACTTCACAATTAATATATATATACTTTATATATATTATACGCAACTCAAATAAAAATGGACAAAAAGTAGTTAAAGTTATACTCAATATTATAGCAAAGGTTTAAAAGGTTGATGTCGGTGAAAATGTAAGTCTAAATTTTATGGATATTTCTAAAAAAAAATTTAAAAACAAAAATTCAAAAAAAAAAATTGATAAATAAACATTTTACACCTTTTAAATGAATTAAAATACTTGTTGCAATATTATATTCACATTAAGTTACATTTCCTTATTATTTTTTAAATATTTCATCAATTTTGTATGATATGGTGGAAATTTCGATTCTTCCATTATATCGATATCGAACTTATGGACATGTAGAAATGTCGATGAAAATGTTAACGTGTCGACAGGAATTTAATGGCATGATGTTAGTAAGAGAATAATGGAAGAAGCTTTAAAAAAAAACTCAAAAAAAAAAAAAAAGATAACGGAAGAAAAGACGATTTTAAAAAATCTTGCTACAAAATTATAAGCATTCAAAATATCATAAAAGAAGAAAGCGAATCGTATGTTAAAAAATGGGAATATTAAACATTTTTTTGAGTAAAAATATTAAACATTTTAATAGTAATGACTGAGTTGAAATTTATTAAAAGGCTGAGAGAATAAATAAAACCTTTTAAACTAATTTAAGAAACAGAAGTAAGCTTAAAGATGAAAATTATATTTCAATTACACATAACATGCACCATAGATAATATGAATGATAAGTTAATTGAGAAAATCCACCAACACAAAAATTATAATCGCAGCTAAATGAGTTCATTTTTAATTTCATATTTCAACTAAATAATTAATATAATTTTGCTATAAATAAAATTATTGTTTGATGATTTCAATATTATATACTTTTTAATGTAATTGTTTATTTAATAGATAATTTTAAGATACTCAGAAAATATCATGAAAAAATAATAATAAATCACGTGTTACTTCTGATTATTGTGTTACTTCTGATTATTTGTGTTTTTATTTTTATATTTAGAAACGTTCAAAAAAGTTTTTGTTTAAAAAATAAATTTTCAATTTGAAGATCATTCAAAATATCTTATCATCATTACAATAATACTGCAAAGGTAAAAGAAAAAAAAATAATAATTAATGGAATGTTGGTGAATTGCAGACAGAATTGTCGATCATAGCAATGGAGATATAGCCCTTGATACATACCATCGCTACAAGGTACGTAGGATGCCACCAATAAAAAATAAACATTAATAGATAGTTTAGAGTTGAGAATTAAGTTGTTACATTTAATATGAGTTGATGGCTATAAAATTAATTTTTTACAAATTCTAAATATAAGCTACATCAATTTATATTTTTAAATTTATCCTCTTAAAAAAATTCAAACATATCTACACAAATTTATATTACTCAAACTTTGAATTTAAACTTCTTGAATTAGGATAGATGTTAGTTTTTCAAAAAGGAAAAGAGAAGAGAATATGATTGTTGAAATGAAGTAGGGTATAAGAACTTGGTTCTAAAAATAAAGTAGTTAAAAAGTTTTTGGAATCGTTGGTACTGTTGAGGATCTCACATTGGAAAAGTGGAGAGAAACCTCACAATATATAAGATATTTGGGTTACTCCTCTCATTGCCAATTGGTTTTGAGATGTAATCCCATATAATCTAATATGGTATCAGAGCCCATCAAACTCAAACGGGTAGTCAGTCCAAAAATTGAAATACCCAAAGAAGAAACCTCACAATATATAAGATAACAAAACAGCTAAAGAAAAAAGGGAAAAAAAACAGCATAAACTCAAGATTAAGATTTAGAACACATTGCACCCCAAACTCAGTTTTTTGATTTTCAAGGTTTAGAGCCCTAAAACAAACCCCCAAGTTTTGATTCTCAGGATTTTGATTCCAAAACAGGGGCCAAATTAATAAGACTTAAAGCACTAATACAATTATATATATAAACAATTATACAATTTTATATTACTTAATTTTAAGTTCATAATAATCTTGACCTCTTCTAAACGAAGTTAGGATAAAAATGTATAATTTTTTAAGTAATAACACTACTTGTAAAAGACAAATTGTAGGTAAAAATTAGTTTTTAGAAAATAAATTGAAAAAATAATTATCAAAATATGTTTTCAATAATTAGAAAAAAGGAAAAAAAGAAACTTTAACGTACCTACCAAAAGAGCTTTTGATGGATTAATGTCATTTCAATCTGTCCTATTCTATTTATTGCTTTATAAAAGATCTGATATCATGTAAATAACTTTTATTTAAATAAAAAAATTTAAAAGATTGATATATGACAAATATAATGAAAAGTATTAAATAAGATTGAACCTGAAATTAAAAGGCATATGCTCACAAATATATATATATATATATAAAATAAAATAAAATAAAAGTCAACTCAAGCATAGTTGAAGCATTATATACTTGATGAAAGTATAGAAATTTGAATCCCCACCTAGTCCACTTAGTATATATAAAACTAAAAAAACACAATTAATAAGGGATTGTTTTTAAAGAAAAACTTATTATTCAAGTCTTTTATATAAAATAATTGTGCAAGATTGACTAATTATATTGTCTTTTTATATATGCAGGAAGATATTTCCCTTATAAATCGTGTAGGTTTTAATGTTTATAGGTTCTCAATTGCTTGGAGCAGAATATTACCAAGTAAGGAATGTAGCCACCTATTTTTGTCCGGCTCATTTTTTTATTAAATTGTTAGATTACCAATATCCATGCTTTTTTTTATTATTTAAATTAGCTCACTTTGATTATTTATTTGTTATTTGTTAATTTTTTTTTATGTTTTTTAGAAGTTGGATAAATCTTGGTTTTTAGGAGAAAAGACAAATTTTTGGTTAAGTGAGTAAGTTTTGGTTGTTTATTTTGTTTGACCAAATTGTTGTTGGTCTTTTTAAGTGTAAGTTCTCTTTTGGCATTGGATTTTCAAATTGCAACAATTTTGATTTTTGGTTTTATACACAAAAGAGGAATTGCTTTTAGTCTTTATATATATCTCTTTCTCTTTTTCAAGAACACAACTCACAAAAACCCTACTCCCACACATCATTCTCATCCATTCTCAACTCTACAAAACTCCATAGCCAAATACCTTCACAACCATAAAGATGGAGAGTTTTTTTTTTTTTTGTAAAAAAAATACTCCAAAATCCCATAACACAAAAAATAACCCTAGCTTAGTTGGAGGTTGCATTTGGTAGGACTTTGTTCCAAGGATCCACACCTCAAACAACAAGCTAGTTGGTTGTTCTTGATACATTCTTCTTGATCTTCATCTTTATTTTGTAATTTCCCCGAAAAACAATAGTTGAGTAAGGGTTTTATGAGTTTTTCTTTCATTTTTGTTGTTTATTACATCTTTTCTTTATTCTATTACAATGTGAATATTTGTTTATTTTATCGTTATGTTTTTGCTACTAACGTTATTTTCATCTTCATCTCTAAATATCCCTGAAAAACAATAGTTGAGTAAGGATTTTATGAGTTTTGTTTTTTTTATTTTTGTTGTTTATTACATCTATTTTTACTTTTATTATAATGTGAATGTTTGTCCATTTTTTGTTTGCATTAATGTCTAAGATCTTGATGCTACTAACTTTATTTTATGGTTTACCTCCCCTACTTATCTATCACTTTCCTTTCTCCATATTTCTTCTTCTTAGCTCTTGATTTCATTATACTAAAAAAAAGAGAGAGAGAAAAAAAAAGAGAAAGTGTTGTGAAATTGGTTGTGTACATAACATACATTAGGTTAGTATGGGTGAATAGAGTTTTGTTAAAAAAAAAAAAACAAAAATGTTGTGGCCTTAAAGAGCTTTTGTTTCTCATTGGAAAAAAAACCTAACAAGTTGAAAAGACAAGAAAGTTGAAAAATGTGATTATAGGAATAATGCGAGGGAGTGAAAAGGTAATTGAAAAATTAAAAAGTAAATGGCTAATAAAAACAAAAATTAAAAAAAAAAGTTTAGTTATTTTATTTTATTTTTTTTTGTACCTCTACCCATAGTGCTCTTTTTCAGAATTTGGGTATGGTCAAATCATGGATATTTGTCACTAATACTTATTTATTTTTTTTTCATTTATTTACTATTTCTTTCTTTTATTTTTTTATTATTGTTATTTTATTTTTTATTTTTTTTCTTTCTCCAAAATTTAATTTTTGCATCTATTTACATACTTTATTTGCAAGTCATATATCTTATCTATTTATTTATCATTTTGTTCTTAGTATTTTCACCATGTTGTTAATTTCATGTGATTGTTTTTTTTTCTTTAAACTTATATTTCTTGTTATAAAAAAAAAATGCCGACGACGGAATCTAGAAATATTTGGGAGTCCGATTTTCTAGTTTTCTTGAGGTGAGGAATTGATTCTTTGGAAGTCCAAGATCAACTCCAATACGTTTTTTTTTTTTAGAAAATTCAATCATATTTGTATATTATGTTTGTTCATTTATTTGCTATAAATAAATTATCATGCATGCTCAACTTATCTTCTCATTGCATTTATTTGTTTTGTTTAACTTTGATTTTTCTTAGTGATTTCTATTTTTTTTACAAACTATATTCTCATTTTTTGTAATTTCTCGATTTCTTTAAAATTGCCCTTTTTGTTTCACAAAAGTTTGTTTTCAAAGCCAAAATATTTTATTTTCTAAGTTTTAAAACCTTTTCTTAAAATGTGAATTTTCTTTTAAGGTCGTTTTTTCCTAAAAATTCCTACGACGGAATCTAGAAATATTTGGGAGTCCGATTTTCTAGAATTCTTGAGGTGAGGGATCATTATCTTTAGGAGTCCGAGATTTTGGTCTCAAGAAAAAAAAGAAATTTAATTAAAACTTTTTTTAAAAAAAAAACTTTATTTTATAAGAGGTTATCCTAGGATAGATTTGAGAAATTGTAAAATTTTCTCATATTCTTGAGGTGATATTATTTCCAAAATCTTGGAAATAATTTCAATGTAACCACATTAATGAATTTTCATCCACTTATTTTATGAGATCATGACTCCAAATATTGGAGTAATGAGGGGTAAAATAAGACATTGTTTTAAAAATCTAATTTTCCTAAATAAGTTTTTTTTGTCCTTCTAAAATTTGTGCAATTCAAGATTAAATTTGGCCACCGTTTTAAACGGGTGTTGTGGGGTGCTAACGCCTTCCCCATACACAAACAACTCCCGAATCCAAATCTGGTTTTCGCATACCATTTTTTTCCTTTTTTTAAAAAAAGAAAGGTTGTTTTATTCTATTTTGGTGTCCAATCACACCGTAAAAAGATTGGTGGCGACTCCTTTTTAAGAATCCCTTTTCGAGGACGTCGGCCGCTCCGCGTCGCAGGTACGTGGCGACAAGGAATTCAAAAGTTTAATGTTTTAGAGGTCATAATAATAATAAAAAAAAAAACTATCTACTACATTTTTAGAAAAAAAAAAATAGTAAAAAATAAACTTAAAAAAGTAACATCTTTTCAGACATCTTTAAGTTAAGGGGAGTGTTTTTAAACATATAAGTTTTTTTCATTGTTCTCTCTGTGGTTCAAGATTTTTTTTTTATTGGATGAATACTAAATTTATTTCATTTTGCCATTATGATTGACCTTTGAACAACTAAATCTACACACATATACAGACGGTTTAGAGCACGTTGAATGCGTTATAATAATATAGGTTATAATAATCTGTGAATTATAATAGTTTGTGGGGGCTATATAATTTAAATGCAAAATTATTTAGTCTGAGTTATAATAATTTAGAGTGCAGAGTTTTTCATAAGATGATTCTAACACAAATTATTATAACATGCACCCCAAACAAGGTTTAATAGATTTTTTCATTATATTGTTGCTATTAGATTATATGAGGTTTCATCTCAAAATCAATTGGCAATGAGAGGAATAACCCAAATATTTTATATATTGTGAGGTTTTTGTGTTGCAAGTCATTGAATTATTTTTAGTCCAAATCTATTTCTCTTTAAAAGGGGAGTTTATAGCTTCACAGCTCACCTTTTTATAATAGTTATAATTAATATTTTATCGAAGAGAATAATCTTTTAGCCGTATTCTTTCTTATAGTTTTAATCTCGAATTTTTCTATAATATCTTTTATCTTTAGAAAAGTTAAATTCTATGAGGTTTTTTTTTTTTTTGTATCACAGTTATATTGACTTCTTTCGATAAAGAGATATACTTTTTTTTTTAAAAAAGAAGTAACTTAATTTATTAATGTAGATGGAAGCCTTAAGGGAGGTGTTAATAAGGATGGTGTTACGTACTACAACAACCTCATTAATGAGCTGGTTGCAAAAGGTTGGTATATATATATATAAATATATTTTATATATACAATATAGTTCAATTTTAAAAATTCACTG
This sequence comes from Trichosanthes cucumerina, assembly GCA_036507285.1. Lineage (NCBI taxonomy): Eukaryota > Viridiplantae > Streptophyta > Magnoliopsida > Cucurbitales > Cucurbitaceae > Trichosanthes > Trichosanthes cucumerina. Next base: position 60,085,739 of record CM071843.1, on the reverse strand, counting down.
AATTTAATTGAAGAGGTAAAATAGAGAAAAGATACAAAATCTTTTATACATTTCGAATTTACGAATCTTCTGATTTGTAGGCATCCAACCTTATGTTACGCTTTTTCATTGGGATGTTCCACAAGCTTTAGAAGATGAATATCAAGGCTTCCTGAGTCGTCGAATTGTGTAAGTAAATTTGTATGATATTGTTATATTTTACACAAAAATAATAATAATAATGCTGCAAAACAACATGGTTGTAATTGTTGAGAATCTCACATCGAAAAGATAAAGAGGTCACTTTATACTCGTCTCATTATCAATTGACATGCGGTATCAGAGTGCATGAAGCTCAAACGATATTCGGTTCAAAAAATTGGAATCTAACTTAAGAAAGACACCATTTTGAAAGGGCATGTTGAGAATCTCACATCGAAAAAATGGTCATAATTTTTGTGAGATAAATGAGTTACTTCTCTCATTGGTTATTAGTTTTTTAGATGAAACCTATATTTATTTAATAGTAACAATGATTATTATCCCACTTTGGACACAAATTAGGTAACTATTTCTTTCTAAATTTGGTTTTATAAGATTTAACTTTGTTCCTGGGAAACAGTTTTTTAACACATTTTTTAAAATTGTTGTGTAAGTTGTAAATGGCTAGGTTATCTTGTGACAGCTACAAAAGCCTTTGATTTTGCCAATAAGAATAACTTCAATTGCTTAAAAAATAAAAACGATAACCTACCCAACTGGAATAAAGTGATGAAGAAAACAATAATTTTGGTAACAGTTAAATTATAACACTGTATTTTTAGAACTTTTATGTTAAAACATGGAATTAATGTTATATATATATTTTAAAACAAGGAAGAAACAAATTTTGAAGATACACTATAAACTATGAAAAATAAAATAATTGTTAAAATGAATTGCAGGGATGATTTTGTGGACTATGTTGAGGTTTGCTTTAAAGAATTTGGAGATAGAGTTAAGCATTGGATTAGTTTGAATGAGCCAAATGTATTCTCTATAAATGGTTATGCGACAGGAAGATTTGCACCAGCCAGATGTTCAGAATGGGTACTTAATAATTGCCTCGCTGGAAACTCCTCCATTGAACCCTATATAGTTGCTCACCACCAAATTCTGGCTCATGCTCATGTTGTCCAAGTTTACCGGACAAAATATCAGGTTCTTAATCATTTGATTTTTTTAAATTAACCATATAAATATTACTTTTATTTATGAGTTTCTTTTTTTATTCTTTTTATAAATATGTTTAGAATTTTGAAAAAAAAAATAGTAGTTTTTAAAAACTTCCATTTGAAATTTGTGTAAGAATTCAAATGTTTTCTTAAGTAAGATGAATGTTGGGATTGCTGAGAGTGCAACCAAAATCACGCATTGGCTAGATAAGGGGAAAATCATGAGTTTATAAGTGAGGATACTATCTCATTGGTATGAGGCCTTTAACCTTTAGAGGTTGTTTGGCACGCTGTTTTGGAATTAGAAACCCTGGGGTTTCTTGGCTGGAATTAGAAACCCCATCTGAAACCTTGGAGTTTCTGATTCTAGTGTTTGAGGTGTTGGGTTGTGTTGAGCTGATTTGTTGAAACCTATGTTTGGGATGTAGGGTTGAGTTGGATTGTGTTTGTTTAGATGTATTTTTATAATAGTTTTTTTAGGATATTCTTTTTCTAGATCTAATTTTTTTACTTGATAATTGTTTGTTGAAGTGCATATTAATAATTTAACCAATTATGTGGATCAATTGTTTCAATAACAGTTAAATATGGATGTGTAGTTTGTACACTTAATACTCTAACAAAATACTCAGAAAACTATTTTAGAAATTAAAAAATTTGAACTTTATTTAATAAATTGGAGAATCTAAAACTTTATTTTATAAAGTATTCAAAAACCTATTTTTGAAACTCTATTTTAGAGATTAAAAAAATTGGAAGTCTATCTAAGATATTAGAGAAAACTCTATTTCACAAAGTATTCACATAGACCTATTTTTGGAACTCTATTTTACAAATTAAAATATTTGAGGTTTATTTAAGAAATTATGGAATTTAAATAAAATTGTTCACTGTATTTTAAAACATATTTCAAGTAGGATCCAATAGGATGCAATTTTTAGAAATTAAAATATTAGAAACTATATTTTGTATAGTATTTTGAAACTTATTTCAAACATATAATGGATTAAAAAAAATTGTTAGTAACCATTTTTGTTTAATTTTTAACCTTTTAAAAAATTGACGAGGTGGTTGGGTGGTTGGTTGTCGGTGCCCGCCGATGGTGATTGCACAGTGGTTAGGTCGTCGTGGGTCGTTGGAGTGGTCATCTAGGTGGTCATGTCGTCGAATTGGTAGTTTGGTGGTTATGGTAGTAGTTGTCAAGTACTGGTTGAGCCACTGGAGTCGTTACCAGAGTGGTAAATATGATGGTTGGGTTGTTGGGTGTCACTAAAGTGGTCACCAAGTGGTTGTCAACAATGGTTTTAGGTGGTTGGGTTGTCAGGTTGGGGTGATCATCGAAATAGTCATCGAGGTGTGATCGGGTTGCTAGGGTGGTCAGGTCATTGAAGTGGTCACTAGGTGGTCATCGATAGTGGTTGCTAGGTGGTCAAATTTTTGGGGTGGTTGTCAACTATGATCTTCAACTATGGTTATGGGTTGTTTAGTAGTTGAAGTGATTGTCAGATGGTCATTGTCGGTAGTTCGGATCAGTCAGGGTTGCGGTGGTTGGGGCATCAAAGTATCAAGTTGTTGGGGTGGTCGAGTCGCAGGGGTGATCGTTAAATTAATCTATAGAGTTTTCATCGTAGTTATTGATGGAGGTAATCGTCGTGGTAGTCGGGTTGCCGGTGTGGTCGTCAAAGTTTTCGTTATCGGTAGTGATAAGGTGGTCGTCGGAGGTGTCATTAGAGTTAGTATAGGGTTGTCGGTGTGGTCGTCGGAATTGTCATCAGAGTTGGTCGGGTCGCCGGTGTAATCGTCGGAGTTGTCATTGTTGGTGGTCGTCAGAGTTTTCATCGGAGTTGGTCGGATCACCGGAGTAGTCGTCGGAGTTGTTGTCGAAGTTGTCGTCGGAGTTGTTGTCGAAGTGGTCGTCGAAAATGGAAAACGACAAATGGAAGTGGAAAACATGGTACAAAACTCATAGGGTTGCACTGTAGTAACCCATGGGGTTGTGTTTCAAAACTCATGTGGTTGTACCAAACATGGTTTTGGGTTTGGAATCCAAAACCACCCTAACCCAAAACACATGGGTCAAACACCCCCTTAGGGGAACCAAAAACAAAACCATAAGGGTTGATGCCTAAAGTGGACAACACCATACCATTGTGGAGAATAGTGTAGAGGGTTATTGTCCCTAACAAGTGGTACCAGAGTTGAGCCCCTGACTGAGGCATGCCAGTAGAATCCCCAGATGTCAAACAAAGAAGGTGAGTCGTCGACATAGTCATAGTGAATTCATGGTCGAGCTTCCGGATGTTGTGTGCTCCAGTGGGGAGTTGACAACGCAATGTAAGTGTAATTTGGAGAGATGACTATTTGAGAGGAGTCTCGAAGTAGTACTTTGTTTGAGATGAGGATTGTTGGGATTGTTGGAGTACAACCAAAGTCTCACGTTGACTAGATAAGGAGAAAATCATGAGTTTATAAGTTCGGGACACTATCTCTATTGGTATGAGACCTTTTGGAGAAATCAAAAGCAAAGCCATGAGAGTTGATGCTCAAAGTGGATAATATCGTACCATTGTGGAGATATGTGGAGGGGCATTGCCCCTAACAGTGAAAACCATAATAAGAAATAGCGAGAAAACAAACACAGTTTCTAAAAACAAAAAAATATAAACTAAGACTCTCATTTGATAACCATTTGGTTTTTTGTATTTGGATCTTCAAAATTAAGCCAATAAATAAATACTACTTCCATCCAAAAACCAAGCCAAGACTTAAAAACTTAAAAAAGGTAGTTTCCAAAAATTTGTTTTTATTTTTAAAAAATAGCTTAAGAATTCTCGTGTTTTATGAAGAAAGATGAAAATCATTATAGGAAAGATGAAAATTATGGTAGAAAAATGTTGAGAAAAAAGTACAATTTTTAAAAGTAAAAAACTAAAAAACAAATAGTTATCTGGCGAGGTAAATCTAAGCTATTAGGTTAGACTAAATTTATTTCTTTCATATATTTTAAACCATTATCACCATTGAATTTACAGGCAATTCAAAACGGTGTGATTGGCATAACAGTGCTGGGAAATTGGTATGAACCATATTCAGATACTGAGGCAGACAAAGAAGCTGCAAATCGAGCTACTGAGTTTTTTTCTGGTTGGTAAGTAAATCTAAATAAATATATACATCTCAAACTTTATAATTAATAATTTTCTACTACATTAAAATTTTCAAAGCTTTGGATTATAATTTTCTTTACAATAAAATATAAAATGCATTATATATATATATATTATAGGTTCTTCAATCCAATTGTTCATGGGGATTATCCAAAAAGTATGAGAATTGGTGTAAAAGAAAGATTACCAAAATTCACAGAAGAAGAAACCATTTTGATAAAAGGAAGCTTTGATTTTCTTGGACTCAATTATTACACAGCTAGATATGCCATTGATGATTCCAGCACACATGTTCTATATCCCTCCTACCTTACTGATTCTGGTGTAAATACTTCAAGTATGTACTTCAATTTAATTAAAATCCTATCTGTTTTCAAATGTATATAATAGTTTAGTATAGTTTTTTTCTTGGGTATTTAAAAGTGTTTTGAACTGATTAAAAAATATTTGAAAAAAAATATCAATTTTCCCCTAAAATTTCAATTTCTTCACCTCAAACTTATACAAGTATTGCAATCTTTTTTTTATAACCTTAAACTTTTAAAAGATCATTAAAAAATATTCTCTTACAAAACTTTAGAGTTTAATTTGTGTTGAAATTTATGAGTTTTAACAAAGTTATTCCATAATTAATTTGTGCATTAATCAAACTTAATTTTGTACGTGACTTGATTTTATTAAAATTAGTGATATTATGAATATTTTTACATTGCCTTTTGATTTACGGAGTGAATTAGCGAAATTTGAATAGATGGTAAAAATTGCAACATTTATCTAAGTTTAGATTTTAATTAGATGAAAATTCAAATAACCTGACAAAGTTTTGCAGAGTAAATTTTGATTTTTTCCCAAAATATTTTGTAAAAAAGAAATTCATAATGTTTGATTATATTTCATCATGTAATATTGTAACTTTACAAAAATGATTAAAGAAATCTTTTTATTAATTATTTTAGAGTTTTTTTAATAAAAAAAATGTCTTAAAAATAATACTCTTTAAAACCTTAAGTAATTTATCTATATTACAGTAATTACTAGTTTTCAGGTGTGAAATGAAATGTTTGAACATCTCTGACTAAACTTTGTATTATGTGCTTGGATTTGCTGCTCATCGTCGTGGAGTTCCAATTGGCCCCAAGGTAATTTATATAAACTTAATTCAATAATAAATTACGAACAATAATATGAATTTAATTTCTGATCAATTATATAATATTTGATTATTTTTTGTAGGTGAATGCATCATCTTGGCTTTCAGTCTATCCACAAGGCTTGAAATATTTGTTGGTAAATACGAAAAGGGAATATAACAATCCATTTATCTACATCACAGAAAATGGTATTAAAAAACAATCTCCTTATTTACAACTAAAAAAGTTATCAGCAAAATTAATGATCTTATTTATTAATTAAATTTTACATTAATTGTGCAGGGTATTTTGACTATGATGATCCCAACACTGAAAAACTAATTAATGATACGAATAGAATCAAATTCTATAAAGCACATCTCTATTATCTTCACCAAGCAATGAAGTAAGCAACTAAATGAAAGATTCTCCTTTTTTATAGGCATTTTCTCTTTTTTTGAGAAATGATTCAACTTAAAATAGTTGTTTTTGGTAACATATACTAATGTTTTTTTTAAAAAACACAAATGTTCTTATTGACACTTATGCAAGCATTATTATAGGGTTGGTGTAAAGGTACGAGGATTCTTTGCATGGTCGTTGTTGGATAATTTTGAATGGGCAGATGGATATACAATGCGTTTTGGCCTCATCTACATTGATTATAAGAACAATCTCACGAGAATACCAAAGAAGTCGCTAATATGGTTTGCCAATTTCCTCAAGAACTAAAAATGTTTCACCGACCAACTCTATTGTTACTTGTTGTGTTGTGTTGTGTTTTGTATGTTATTGCAGCAAGCTTCTTAAATTAGACTACTCGTAGAAAGAAGTAGCTAAATAATTTGCAATAACAAAGCATTGTCTTAACTTATTATCTCTGTGTTTTCTGTTTTTTTTTTTTAATGGTAAGTGTGTCTCTTCTTTGTGTTTTTTTTTTCTCTTAGTGTATGACAATTTATTTTGATTTTTTATTTGTTACATTCGATTAATATTATTTTTATTTTATCGTACACGTTAACGAGAATTAACAAGGACCAATTTGAGTATAGTTTATTGGATAAGATATCAATTACCATTTTAAAAATCGACGGGTTTGATTTTCCCATCTTATAATTATAAACTAAAAAAATTGTAGCTGAATTAAATAAATGTTTCTTCGAATAAATTATTAAAATGAGCGACTAATAAAAAAATAATTAAATTAAAATTAAAAGTGTTCGTCTAGATTTTATACCACTAATAACTTCTGGGTTTATTTTGAAGTTTACATTAGATAATTAAATTTATGTCAATGTGTGTCAACATTTCCTTCGACAATTGCCCGTGATCATGGGTTTGACACATTATCATAAAGTATTAGGGTAAAACTGTGGAGAAAAAAACTTCCCAACTACTACAAGAATAAGCAGAAAAAAACCACGACTAGAAAAAAATTAACTATATAAAAAATTGTGAAAATCACACAGAATTCTCTCCCTGACCCCAATTACATAAACATTCTCTCAAAACTTTATACCACTCACTAGAGCTAGTACACCAAGTTTAAAGTGTTTCTAACTGGAATATTTTGAAACCAAAGCCATAGACTCTTTTTATAGTGCTTGGAGCCCCATCACTTCCTTTTACATTTCCGATGTGAGACAATTTCACTTTTAATATATTGCCAAAAACTCTACAAATTTCACCTTGCAAGATATTTGAAGAATTCACAACTCTTGTTGCATCATTCTCTTTATTGACAATCATATATAATCATCAACTCAGAGAACTATAACTTACTCCATCATAAAAATAGACCACTTGGAATGTCACCTTCTAAGACTTTTCTTTTTCGTCACATGTCAATAAACCCTACTGAAATTTATGGTGTAACTTCCACTTACTTGGCTCACCTAGAAGTTCTTCAATCATCGACATACCTTCCACCACACACACCTTACATAACTGCCAAGTCAATACCAGTGTGCAAACATGTGGAACCACTAACATCACATCCTCTATCATGGCAAAGCGTACATACCATGAGCATGAATTATGTCTTTCTTCAGATAAAGTCACCATCTCCTGTGATGAGAGAGACCACGTTAGTATCCGACCCAAAGCCTTTTGACGAACTTGTTTTGTTAAGACAATCCTTTTTCATGTGTCCAGAATGCCTGTATTCCCACTACTACAAATTTGGCATTCCATGACACTATAGCTAAGCCAAATAAGAGAGAGGGAGAAAAAAAACTGTCATAAATTGCTGAAGGTGCATTTTTGGCGGGAAAAAACGAAAATTTTCGTATTTTCGAAAATTTATGACAGTTTTTCAAAATCATAAATTTATGACAATTTTTCAACATCATAAATTCATGACTTAGATAAAAAGTTGTCATAGATGGTTGAAGGCGCGTTTTTGGCAGGAAAAATCGGAGATTTTCGTGTTTTTGAAAATTTATGACAGTTTTTCAATACCACAAATTTTTGACAGTTTTCCCAACATCATAAAAACTTCATTTATCCCACATCGAAAAATTTGTGTTTTGGACAACCATCTTCTCCTATAAAATGTCTTTCCCTCCATTTTAGCATCAAGTTAACATGAGTTTATTTAGCTTAAGTAAACTAGGCGTTTAGTAATTTTTTTTTGTTGGCAACTACAAATTATCATAGCATTTTTGTTGTTGTCATAGAAACAACATTTTAGCATCAAGTTAACATGGGCTTATTTAGCTTAAGTAAACTAGGCCTTTAGTAATTTTTTTTGTTGGCAACTACAAATTATCATAGGAAACAAATACTTGATACAAGAATATTGTCATTAACATTTTTTTTGTTGTCATAGAAACAACATACTTGACACTAAAATTCTGTCATAAACTGAATTTTTATGACATTTAAAAATTATTGTAAATATATATATATATATATATCTTGACGGAAATGTCGATTTTAGGAGGTATTTATTGACAATATTTAATTGTCATAAAAGTTTTCCATGACTTTTAACAAATGTCTTAAATACGTTTTTTTTACAACCATTAATGGTCATAAAATAGTTAATTATGACAGAATTTTAAATGTGTCATGTATAGAGTTTTCTTGATGGTGGCTTCTACGACTGAAAAAAAAAGTCATAAAATGTGTTTATGACAATTTTTAATGTCATAAAATCCTGAAATTGTACTAGTGTCCCCACAAACTTTCTTTTGCACGAAGTCTTTCTTCTTCTTCCAATTCCAGACTATCATGTTGGACTTCTTAGAACTTTTGTTGGAACTATCACTAGGCTCTTGGACCACCATCACCACTTAACTTGTCAGGAACACCACGTCAATCTTTACTAGACTCATAAAACTTGACATATCTACTTCACTTCTAGCGGATCTGCAAATAGTGAACAACTCACATTATTCACAATACCAACTATAACCCGTTTCAAGAAATCCTTTCTGATGTGCACTACAAACTTTTTAGCTTTTCCCGACGCAACCTTGCGTCAGGAAAAACAGAAAACGCGTTGGGAATGATCTTTGTCGACGCAAGGTTGTGTCGGCAAAATTCGTCGGTATAGCCTAGTCAGCAACAATTTTTCTCGATGCAAACTGATGAGTCAATAACTATAGAAGGCTATACCGACGCATGTCGCGTTGGTAGAATAATGAATATCCCGATGCGAGGATAAGCGTCGGGAGTTAGTTATTTGTCCCGACGCAAGAACTTAATTAAGTTTTTAAATTTATTTATTATTCTTCACGTTTTTACTCGTGTTTTTAGCTATGCGTTGGGAGATTCTTGTCTTTTTTTTTCTTAATTTTATTTTTCTTAATTACTTTTTTTTAAGTTCATATCAACTACATTTTCATTCCAATAGAAAACAATGAAACCATTACATTTTTTATATGAATGCAACCTAACATTGTTCATACAAAATATCATCCAAAGTTCAACAAAAGTAACAAAAAGTCCAATGAACTTGTTCTGCACTTGTTGGCTTCAACTATGTTTCTGATGGTAAACTTCAACACAACTCCAAACCTAAAAGGCAAAAGAATAAATAATCATAAAATTTTTAAACATAACCCAGAAAATGAAATAAGGAAAAAAATAAAATGCACGAAGGTATTTCAAAAGTGGCCATTAAGGACCAACGTATCTCAAAAGTAAAACCTGCAAAAGTATCTCAAACTTTGTTAAAGATTGTACTCCGCCCCCAAACCTACAAAGTATCTTAAATTTAAGTGACCAAAAATTGCACGAGTATTAAAAAAAAAACGAAACCCGTAGAATAGCTAAAATGAACTTGCAAGAACCCTAAGTGATCCTAATACACACTTGACCCGTAACACTCCAAAAAAATAGTCTAATCTAGGGAACGCTACTAAATTAATAACCATTATGTTCCGAAAATTTCCGCAACATTACGACACAACTTTGACTTAACCAAAATTTTTCCCCACTGTTAGACAAAAATAACACTTCTATATTCAGAATAACCCAATGATCACTCTAAACTCCAACTCAATAACCAGTACGACTGAGAACCATACAAGACAAACATCATGTTATGCACAAAAATTTTGAAGTTAAAGCATGTTCACCACAATGATGCTTACAACTAAAAGACTTAAACGAAACAAAAATTACAACTTAGCAACTACGAGTTACTGCAGAGTAAAGAAACTAAAAGACAAATGAAAATTACAACTTCAACAGACCATCCAATAGCCCAATTAACATAATCTTCTCAATAATTACAACACTAAGCGAGCTAAATGCGAAAATATACTTAGATGTTTGAAGGACCATCCCTTCGCTCCACCCATCGCCTATGACCAAATACCAGATATCTCCATAATAGTATGATATTGTCTAATTTGAGCATCAACTCTTATGACTTTACTTTTGGTTCCCCAAAAGACCTTATATCAATGGAGATAATTGTCCTCACTTATATACCCATGATCGATCTATTCCCTAGCCAATGTAGAACTTTTTGTTTGCATCCTAACAAAAACTGATATAGACGCCACTCGATTGATGATCACACTTACTAAGGTGGGTTGCTTCCCATCAATTGGACCCATGTTCTATCATTTGATTTTTAATTCATTCAATAAAGATTTTTTTCAGCAGGATGATTGCGTCAGAAAATGATGACTCGAAAATAGAAATATATAGAACTATTTGTATCTTTATTAAAAAAATTAAATAATTTTGTAAAAGGTATAAAAACATATTTACCCATTTTAATCTGTATGTTATATAGAGGAAAGAAAAGAAAATACCAAATTTAAACAAAAAAAAAAACACAATGAAATTAATAAATATTGTCTACAAATTAAAAAATTAAATACTTCATATTTGATATAATTTCATATATATTTTTTAAAAATACTTTATGGATATGTAAATTCATAAAAATTAAATACTTCATATTTGATATAATTTCATATATATTTTTTAAAAATACTTTATGGATGTCGCCACGTACCTGCGACGCGGGGCGGCCGACGTCCTCGAAAAAGGAGAGATTTAAGGAGTCGCCACCAATCTTTCTTTGGTGTGATTGAGCACCAAAATAGAATGCAAACAACTTTTTTAAAAAAAATGCTATGCGAAAACCAGATTTGGGTGTGTGAGTTGCTTGTGTATGAGGAAGGTGTTAGCACCCCACAACACCCGTTTAAAACGGTGGCCAAATTTAATCTTGAATTGCAAACCGTTTAAAACGGTGGCCAAATTTAATCTTGAATTGCAAAAATTTTAGAAGAAAGAAAAAAAACTTATTTAGGAAAATGAGATTTTTAAAATAACGTCTTATTTTACCCCTTATTACTCAAATATTTGAAGTCATGATCCCATAAAATAAGTGGATAGGAATCCATCAATGTAGCTATATTGAAATCATTTCCAAGACTTTGAGAATAATATCACCTCAAGAATATGAGAAAAAATTTGAAATTTCTCAAATCCATCATAGGATGGCCTTTTTCTAAAAGAAAGTTTTTTTTAAAAAAAATATATTTTAATTTAATTCATTTTTTTCTTGGGATCAAAATCTTAGACTTCCAAAGATAATGATCCCTCACCTCAAGAATTCTAGAAAATCGGAATCCCAAATATTTCTAGATTCCGTCGTAGGAATTTGTAGGAAAAAACGACCTTAAAAGAAAAATCACATTTTAAGAAAAGGTTTTAAAACTTAGAAAATAAAATATTTTGGCTTTGAAAACAAACCTTTGTAAAACAAAAAGGGCAATTTTAAAGAAATTGAAAAATAATATTACAAAAAATGAGAATAAAGTTGGTAAAAAAAATAGAAATCACTAAGAAAAATCAAGAAAATCAAAGTTAAGCAAAACAAATAAATGCAATGACAAGCTAAATTGAGCATGCATGATAATTTATTCATAGCAAATAAGTGAACAAACATAATATACAAATATGATTAAATTTTCTAAAAAAAAATAACGTATTGGAGTTGATCTTGGACTTCCAAAGAATCAATTACTCACCTCAAGAAAACTAGAAAATCGGACTCCCAAAGATTTCTAGATTCAGTCGTCGACATATTTTTTTTATAACAAGAAATATAAGTTTAAAAAAAAATCAATCACATGAAATTAACAACATGATGAAAATACTAAGAACAAAATGATAAATAAATAGATAAGATATATGACTTATAAATAAAGTATGTAAATAGATGCAAAAATCAAATTTTGGAGAAAGAGAAAAAATAAAAATAACAATAACAATAGTAAAAAAAATAAAAGAAAGAAAGAGAAAATAAATGAAAAAATAAAAAAATAAGTAATATTCATCATTTGACCATACATAAATTTTGAAAAGAACACTCATGGGTAGATGTACAAAAAAAAAATCAAAACTAAACTTTTTTTAAAAAATAATTTGTTTTTATTAGCCATCTACTTTTTCTTTTTCTTTTTTTTTTATTTTTCAATTACCTTTTCACTCGCTCACATTATTCATATGATCACATTTTTCAACTTTTTTGTCTTTTTCAACTTGTTGGTTTTTTTCTCGAATGAGAAACAAAAGTTCTCTAAGCAACACCACTTTTGTTTTTTTAAAAAGAAAACTCTATTCACTCATACTCAACTAATCTAAGATAGGTTACATAACCATTTTTTTAAATTTCACAACACTTTGCTTCCTTTTTCTCTTGTTCTTTTTCTCTCACTCTTTTAGTACAATAAACTCAAGAGCCAAGAAGAAGAAATATGGAGAAAATAAAATGATAGATAAGTAGGGGAAGTAAACCATAAAATAAAGTTAGTAAAATCAACATAACAAAGGATCTTGGACATTAATGCAAACAAAAAAAAAGGGCAAAGATTCACATTATAATAAAAGTAAAAAGAGATGTAATGAACAACAAAAATGAAAATAAAACTCATAAAACTCTTACTCAACTATTATTTTTCAGGGATATTTAGAGATGGAGATGAAGATAAAGTTAGTAGCAAAAACATTACAATAAAATACACAAAAATTCACATGGTAATAGAAGTAAGAATAGATGTAAGAATAGATGTAATAAACAACAAAAATGAAAAAAAAAAACTCATAAAACCCTTACTCAACTATTGTTTTTCGGGGACATTTCAAAATAAAGATGTAGATCAAGAAGTGCGTATCTCAAGAACAACCAACTAGCTTGTTGTTTGATGTGTGGACCCTTAGAACAAAATCCTACCAAATGCAACCTCCAACTAAGCTAGGGTTATTTTGTGTTATGAGATTTTTGGGGCTTTCCCTACAAATCTCTCCATATTTTTTTGGTTATGAAGGTAATGGCTATGAAGTTTTGTTGAGTTGAGAATGGATGAGAATGATGAAGAATGATGTATGGGAGTGTAGATGGAAGTAGGTTTTTTGTGTGTTGTGTCTTTTGAAGAAGAGAAAGAGATGTATATAAAGACTAAAAGTAATTCCTCTTTTGTATATAAAACCAAAACCACAATTTGTTGCAATTTGAAAATTCATGCCAAAAAAGAATTTACACCTAAAAAGACTAACAACATTTTGGTCAATCAAAATAAAAACAAAACTTACCCACTTAATTAAAGACTTGTCTTTTCTCCAAAAACATTTCTCCATTTTTTTAAAAGAAAAGTGAAATTAGCAAATAACAAATAAAAATCAAAGTGAGCAAAAAACAATCATAGATATTTATGATCTAACAAATTAATTAAAAATGAGTCGGGCAAAAATAGGTGGCTACAACATGCCCCCCTTCGTACATCCTTGTAGAAGTAGAAGGTGGACGAAGGTATAGACACAATTTTGTATGGCGAATGTTTAGGTGCATACATGACCATATTATGAAAGTGTGAAAGGGAAAGCTTCTTAGAAGTCAAGAATGCAAACGACACTATGTATAATATTATAAGGTAAATGTTGGGGGTTAGGGATAAACGAGCGTCATTGCAACAAACATTTCAAAGGAAAGGAAAAACAAATGACACATGACAAGTAAAGGAGACACGTTGAGGGTCAAGGATAAACAAGTACCACTGTAACAAAAGAGTGTCAAGGGTCAGGGATAAACAAACGCCACATGACAAAGAAAAATACGCTGAGAGTCAGGGATAAACAAACACCACTTCTGCAAAATGGTGTCAAAGGCCATGGATAAACAAGCGTCACATGACAAAATAAAAAAGACACACTGAGGGCCAGGGATAAACAAGCACCACTGCAGCAAAAAGGTGTCAGGGGTCAGGGATAAACAAGCATCAAATGACAAAGTCAAAGAGACACGCTGAGGGTCAGGGATAAACAAGCACCACTGCAGCAAAAATGTGTCAAGGGCGAGGGATAAACAAGCGCCACATAACAAAGTAAAACATGCTGAGGGCCAGAGATAAACAAGCATCACTACAGAAAAAAAGTGTCAAGAGTCAGGGATAAACAAGCGACACCTGGCAAGATAAAACACGCTGAGGGTCAGGGATAAACAAACACCACTGCAGCAAAAAAGTGTCAAGGGTCAGGGATAAACAAGTGCCACATAACAAAGTAAAAGAGACACACTGAGGGCCAGGGATAAACAAGCACCACTTCATCAAAAAAAGTGTCAAGGGTCAGGGATAAACAAGCGTCACATGACAAGATAAAACACGTTGAGGGTCAGGGATAAACAAGCACCACTACATCAAAAAAAGTGTCAAGGGTCAGGGATAAACAAGCCACATGACAAGAAAATGAAACACGATGGATGCAAACATCATCATAGAAAATCAAGCACACATACGAAAATCACACATGAAAGCATGCATGCATGTATATGATTGATTGATATGTTCATTTACTGCTAACTTTTTATTTTTCATATTTCTTTCGAAAAAGAGAAAAAGTTAAAGCGTACAAAACAACTCGTTTATACTTCTCCCTAAATGTATCACAGGATTGAACTGTGTTTAACTTGTGTTCTCACCTCGAAACTTAAGACATGATTGTGAGTTGTTATTTGACACCATCTAGAAATTGTAGAACGGATGGTAAAATGGTTGATGAAACAGGTCAGTTGCATAATGTTTTATATTAGTAAGATTTGCATTTTTCAAGTTTGATGATTTGTCCTTTTGACTGCTTCACCCGATAATGCCTTCATAATTTTTCATGATGATCATTTTGAAATGGGGGACCCTCTCAAACACTAAACGCTCACGTTCTCAAACTTTCTTGCCTAAGCTTGGGTCAATTTCCTTTAATATAATTGTCTTCTACTCCACACAATCATATTTAGAAGGGTGATTCATATTCAGAAGGATGATACTTCAGCTTCAAATGGAGAAACCACTTTCATGCCATTTAAGGAAAAAAGGAACTGCCCTAGTCGATGTGTAAATTGGAATACACTAGCCATATAGTAGTCTTTATACGACCACCATTTTGTCGAAGAAAATCTCTTGATACTTGGTTAGGTACTCCCACTGCACCAACTCAATTTAAGTACACGAGAAACAATGCTTCAGAATCATTGTATCCAGATTTAAACTCAATGAAGTGGAGTTTTGAGGCTTAACTAAACAGGTTTTGTAGACAAAATGTCAATTTAACTTCTTTCAGAAGTTCCTAGCATGGCATGGTTTCTTTCCTCTGGTTTTATTAATTTCAGGTATTTGGATAACATATCACATGTTTCACTTAAGATCAAAGTTGAACTTTGAAATTAATCCACAAATTAATGTCATTTCCAATCCTAATGTCCTTCTTGTTCAATGCCCCAGATTCGCTCTCTGGTTATAAAAATTATGCCAAAAGGAATATGCAACTATAACCAAAATATACTCTTTACAGAATAGTGGCTACTAATATATTAGTTTATCGGGCACTCAATTTTTGTTGGAGCTCAACCATTCCTTATTACCCATGTTTTCATTCTTTTGCACTTAATATAAAAATGTTTGGCTTATACTCAAACTTCACAACTTGTCTAACTATTTACTCAGTCATTGAACTCACTGTGCAAACTTTAAACTTCTTTATAAGAACTTTTAATCCCCTTACTCCTTAACTCTTCAAGTAAGTACTTTCGTTTTTTTTATGCACTCAAAAAATCCTTCATGTTATAGCCTTTCTTCTTGGAATGACACCATTGGTGATGAAGTTCACCCTAGCTTCTAAGCTTATGACCTATTAGGCAAGACACTCATTCTCCTAACTTTCTTTTCTTTAGACTCAACCCTCTTGTTGTATTCCCCTTAATTCTCAGAGTGGCGACATCTTTGTATGAAGCTCACCTAAGCTTTGGGAGGTTTGCAATAGTCAGGTAATCACTCGTCCCTTCTTTAATTCAACACTTTTTTTTCTCTTTTTTTTGTTAAAGGGAGAGGAGTGAGCCCTTAGGAGAAGAGGAGTGCTCTTCGATGTGCACTTTCTTGTGATAGATTATTTTTCCTTAGGGTCACCTTTCCCAAATAACTTATCAATGCCCCTTAATGAGTTGAAATCCATAGTAAAGCCTCTAAACTTTTTTTTCTTTTTTTTTTCTTTTTTTTTTAGAGATAAGGAGTTTAAAAGCTCTTAGTCTAAAGCTAAAGGAGCAAGTTCTCTTGAGATCAAACAGCTGTCAAGCATGAAACATAGAGACTTGCTAGATTCTTTTTAAATTAGGCATAAAAGACCAAGGTCGACGGCATAAGCTAGATTGAGCTCTTTAGAAAAATTGAATAAACAAGCACAACATAAAAGAAGCCAAAATTCTTACTAAGTACAGAGGGTCAATCATGCAGTATGTAAGAGGCTATCTTTTTTTTTAAACAAAAGTTATGATTCTCTTTTAAGCGAAAGATTAAAGTGCCCCTGTTACAAAGGCAACAATCACCACCTTAGACACAACCGATGGGTATTATTCTTGCATTTCTTCGACAATTGACAATATATTTGAAATCTCAATTACATAGCTTAAAGTCTGGCAGCTTGAACTTGGGAGGAAATAGCCACGTCTGAGATCAAACACAGTTGTTTTGTGTCAACAAGACCATAGTCATTGGTGCCTTCTACTACTCGTAATATTTCTTCTAGAAGACCTGACCTTCTTATACCGCCTAAATCTTCAGAACTTCTACTGCAGTTCTCAATGTGTGGAGTGGACATTAAAACATTCTCCTGACTCTTCTGTTGAAGGACTTGATCAAGATCTTGCTTTAGAAACGTAGGGTACGACATCATTCTTGCTGATTCTGGATTTGATAGTTTCAAGGTGTAGACCCTAGAGGATAAAGGGAGGTATCGTCTGATACTTGGTTCCATCTCATTCCTACTTGTAGCAATGCCCCTGTCACTATTTTTTTATTTGTCATTTGCTCTTTTAACTCTTCCACGCCCGGTTGGACTGATCATTAATCTGATCTTTCATGATTCTTACTTTCCTTCTAATCTAATAATGATGATGGAATATAATGGAGATATATTCAAGCTATTTTGTAACACTTTAACATTTTTAATCTTTTTTTAAAGAAAGAGAATGAGTGAATTAGTTCCAAGTTTCTTATTACTAGTATGAAGTATATGCTTGCAAGGTTTCATAACCTAATGTTTATTTTAATGACCATGCAAAAAAGTTCAAGATGGATATTAAATGATGAATTTAAAAGAAAAAGACCACAATGACTAATGACTATGTAGCCTAATGATGCCACAACAAGTAAATGAGTGCTTACCAATCTAGGATTAGGCATGATAGTTAATGAAATGTCTCCCAACTTAATTAAACCATGCAAATGCCAATGAGAGGGCCCATGTATGAAAGAAACAAATAATATAAAGGTCAAAGAGAACAAATATAAGAAGATGACAAAATTAGAGCAAAGCAAGCACAGAATGCAATTAAAGCTCTAAACAAGTGAAACTAATTCTAAGGTTCTAAACGACAAAGGTCCTCAAAGTGGTCACTACCTTAATGACTTTATGATCATTTTGAGTGAGAATTTTTCGTGTGCCTGCACGAAAGTATAAACTTCTCGAAGGTCGACAATACTCCATCCTCGGTTCTAGTCCTATTGGGAATAGCCCGGGTAAAGGGCTTGTGATAGTATGTGAGGAAAACAATTGAATAAAAAAACATAAAGGCTCCAAACAAGTAAGGTTAACTCTAGAATCCTAAATAACAAAGGTCACAAAATTGGTCAACATAATCAATGATCATATGACCAAATTGAGTGAGGATATTTCGTGTGCCTGCACGGAAGCATATATGCTTCTCAAAGGTCGACACTACTCCATCCTCAATTCTAATCTTATGAGGAAATAGTCCGGGTAGAGGGCTCGTGATAGTGTGTGAGACAAAGTAATAAAGCGATTAAATCAAAAAAGATAAACCAATGCCTTCAAATACGTGAAACTAGGTCTAAAAATCTTAGACAAAATAAGTCCCCAAAACGGTTCCACAATCATACATGATCAGGTGACCAAAATTGAGTGAGGGTTTTTCGTGTGCCTACACGGAAGCATAAGCTTCTCGAAGGTCGACACTACTCCATCCTCGATTCTAATCCTATTAGGAAAAAGCCCGGGTAGGAGGCTTGTGTGGGTGTGTGAAACAAAATAGAATAGAAACACAAGAGAAAAGAATAATGCACTCATAAAGGAACAAAGTAAATATAAAAACAAATCAAATCAAGAATAACAAATGGCCAAACCCTCGAGGTGTAACCTCATGTCCCCAGTGGAGTCGCCAAGTTGTTGCCACGTACCTGCGACGCAGAGCGGCCAACGTCCTTGAAAAATGGGAGATTTAAGGAGTCGCCACCAATCTTTTTTATGGTGTGATTGGGCACCAAAATAGAATACAAACAACTTTTTTTAAAAAAATAGTATGTGAAAACAAGATTTGGGTTCGGGAGTTGTTTGTGTATAGGGAAGATGTTAGCAACCCACAACACCCGTTTAAAACGGTAACCAAATTTAATCTTGAATTGCAAAAAAATTAGAAGAAAGAAAAAAAAAACTTATTTAGGAAAATGAGATTTTTAAAATAATGTCTTATTTTACCCCTCATTACTCCAATATTTGAAGTCATGATCCCATAAAATAAGTGGATAGGAATCCATCAATGTAGCTATATTGAAATCATTTCCAAGACTTTGAGAATAATATCACCTCAAGAATATGAGAAAAATTTTAAAATTTCTCAAATCCATCATAGGATGGCCTTTTTCTAAAAGAAAGTTTTTTTTTAAAAAAAAAAATATTTTAGTTTAATTATTTTTTTCTTGGGATCAAAATCTTGGACTTCCAAATATAATGATCCCTCACCTCAAAGATTCTAGAAAATCAGACTTCCATATATTTCTAGATTCCGTCGTAGGAATTTGTAGGAAAAAACGACCTTAAAACAAAAATCACATTTTAAGAAAAGATTTTAAAACTTAGAAAATAAAATACTTTGGCTTTGAAAACAAACCTTTGTAGAACAAAAAGGGCAATTTTAAAGAAATTGAGAAATAATATTACAAAAAATGAGAATAAAGTTGGTAAAAAAAATAGAAATCACTAAGAAAAATGAAGAAAATCAAAGTTAAGCAAAACAAATAAATGCAATGACAAGATAAATTGAGCATGCATGATAATTTATTCATAGCAAATAAGTGAACAAACATAATATACAAATATGATTAAATTTTCTAAAAAAAAATAACGTATTGGAGTTGGTCTTGGATTTCCAAAGAATCAATTCCTCACCTCAAGAAAACTAGAAAATCGGACTCCCAAATATTTCTAGATTCCGTCGTCGGCATATTTTTTTTATAACAAGAAATATAAGTTTAAAAACAAATCAATCACGTGAAATTAACAACATGATGAAAATACTAAGAACAAAATGATAAATAAATAGATAAGATATATGACTTATAAATAAAGTATGTAAATAGATGTAAAAATCAAATTTTGGAGCTAGAAAGAGAAAAAAAATAAAAATAACAATAACAATAATAAAAGAAAGAAAAGAAAGAAAAAGGAAATAAATAAAAAAATTAAAAAAAAGTATTAGTGACAAATATCCATCATTTGACCATACACAAATTTTGAAAAGAAATGGGTAGATGTACAAAAAAAAAAAAAACAAAACCAAACTTTTTTAAAAAAAAATTATTTTTATTAACCATTTACTTTTTCATTTTTTTTTTATTTTTCAATTACCTTTTCACTCGCTCACATTATTCCTATGATCACCTTTTTCAACTTTTTTGTCTTTTTCAACTTGTTGGTTTTTTTCTCCAATGAGAAACAAAAGTTCTCTAAGGCAACACCACTTTTGTTTTTTTAGAAAGAAAACTCTATTCACCCATACTCAACTAATCTAAGGTATGTTACATAACCATTTTTTTAAATTTCACAACACTTTGCTTCTTTTTTCTCTTGTTCTTTTTGATCTCTCTCTCTTTTAGTACAATGAACTCAAGAGCCAAGAAGAAGAAATATGGAGAAAAGAAAATGATAGATAAGTAGGGGAAGTAAACCATAAAATAAAGTTAGTAAAATCAACATAACAAAGGATCTTGGACATTAATGCAAACAAAAAAAAAAGGGCAAAGATTCACATTATAATAAAAGTAAAAAGAGATGTAATGAACAACAAAACTGAAAACAAAACTCATAAAACCCTTACTCAACTATTATTTTTCGGAGATATTTAGAGATGGAGATGAAGATAAAGTTAGTAGCAAAAACATAACTATAAAA
The DNA here is from genome assembly GCA_036507285.1 of Trichosanthes cucumerina. Classification (NCBI taxonomy): domain Eukaryota; kingdom Viridiplantae; phylum Streptophyta; class Magnoliopsida; order Cucurbitales; family Cucurbitaceae; genus Trichosanthes; species Trichosanthes cucumerina. Next base: position 60,065,045 of record CM071843.1, on the reverse strand, counting down.
TACATAAAGATTCACATGGTAATAGAAGTAAGAATAGATGTAATAAACAACAAAAATGAAAAGAAACTCATAAAACTCTTACTCAACTATTGTTTTTCGGGACATTTCAAAATAAAGATGAAGATCAAGAAGTGAGTATCTCAGGAACAACCAACTAGCTTGTTGTTTGAGGTGTGGATCATTGGAACAAAATCCTACCAAATGCAACCTCCAACTAAGCTTGGGTTATTTTGTGTTATAAGATTTTTGGGATTTTTCCCTACAAATCTCTTCATCTTTTTTTGGTTATGAAGGTAATGGCTATGGAGTTTTGTAGAGTTGAGAATGGATAAGAATGGTGGAGAATGATGTATGAGAGTGTAGATGAAGGTAGGTTTTTTGTGTGTTGTGTCTTTTGAAGAAGAGAAAGAGATGTATATAAAAACTAAAAGCAAATCCTATTTTGTGTATAAAACAAAAACCACAATTTGTTGCAATTTGAAAACTCATGCCAAAAAAGAACTTACACCTAAAAAGACCAACAACATTTTGGTCAATCAAAATAAAAACAAAACTTACCCACTTAATTAAAGATTTGTCTTTTCTCCAAAAACTATGATTTCTCCATTTTTTTAAAATAAAAGTGAAATTAGCAAATAACAAATAAAAATCAAAGTGAGCAAAAAACAATCATAAATATTTATGATCTAACAATTTAATTAAAAATGAGTTAGGCAAAAATAGGTGGCTACAATGGATATGTAAATTCATAAAAATTAAATATTTCATTTTTGATATAATTTCATATATTATAACATGCACTCTAAACAGATCCTAAAATATTATTTACTCTTTTCATACTAGAGATAGATGGAGGGTTGAAATTTTATTTCAAATTTTATATATAGGTAAGAAAATGTTAGGAAAACAAATTAAATTTACTATTCCTAATAAATTAAATCTTTTGATTAGGGAAGGGCGAGAAATAATATTTAGCTGGTAGTCTTGGTTGAGCTGGTCATGGAAGCCTTCTTTTCAATAGCTTGAACAACTAGAACAACTCACATGGTTAACTAAAAAAAAATACGTTGAAAAGCTGGTGGAATAAAATAAATTACCTACTTTGTTCAAAGAAACAAGATCCATAAAAAAAAAATTAAATAATTTTTTTATTAAAAAAAAAAAACCCTTGAAATCATACGCAATGTAATGTCACAATCTCATATGTGAATATTTTGGTCTTCTTTAATGACTTTAACGTCAATACCAAATCTAATATTTAATCAATGGTGTAAAATTTGGCGCATAAATGTCGAAAGGACACATTCATAGATTTGCTTCAAACTCTGTTTTAATGGGAAAATGTCAAAATTAAAGAAAGACACCTTTTATAATTATCTAAGTCTCATTTGATAATCATTTGGTTTTTAGTTTTTTAAATTTAGGCTTATTTTTTCACAATTTCTCTTCAACTTCTCTACAATGACTCATATAGCATTTAAATTTCTAGTTAATTTTTTTTAAAACTTTTTTTTTTGCCTCATTTGATAACCATTTGAGTTTTTTGTTTTTGTCTTTTGAAAATTAAGCTTATTTTCTCTCTAATTCTCTTTTCGTCTCTAAAACCATTTGGGATTCTTAACCATTTTTTTTTTAGAAAAAAACAAGTTTTTGGAAAACTATTTTTTTAGTTTTCAAAATATGGCTTGGTTTTTGAAAGTATAGTTAAAAAGTAGATAACAAAACAAGTAAATCCTTAGGTGAGAGTAATATTCGTAGGCTTAATTTTCATAAATCAAGTTAAGTTTTGAAAACATAGATACAAATTAATATATAAGAAAACATAGAAACTATTTGATAGAAGTAGTATTCATAGGCTTAATTTTCAAAAACCAAATGGTTATCAAATGCAGCTTTGGTTTTTAAAAATTAAGTTTGTGTTCTCTCAATTTCTCTACAATAAGTTTTATCTTTCTTAATGAAACATTTAAATTTTTAGCTAGATTTCAAAAACAAAAACATATTTTTGAAAACTAATTTTTTTTAATTTTTAAAATTTAGTTTAGTTTTTTTTAGAACATAGGTTGAAAGTAGATAGTAAAGTAAAGAAACTCAAATTTATCTATAAGCTTAATTTTTAAGGAAAAAAAATTAAATGGTTATGAAAGGAGACTAAAATTATGTTTTATTTATTATTTTATTTTATTTTTTAAAATTTTGTTTGTGTCCTTGTCGCCCAAAGCCAGCTCACTCACATGATGCCGAGGCAATTGGGATTATTGTAACAAATTGAAAAGAAAAGAAATATATACTTAAGGGTGAGAGCGATGTCGTACAAATTTTTTAAGTGTTGATAAATTTTATAACATTTAGCAAATATCACTATTTTATCTTTATCTTTATTTTATTAAACATTGCTCAAATGAAAAATATTTTTTTAGACTATTTTGTCTCCCTTCTAATTTTATAATTTCAAATGAGCTGGTCTTAATATATTTACTTATTTGTATTACTTAATCATCTTTCAATTATATTTTAAAGAAAAAATGCTCAAGGTGGGTTTTAAATTATATAGATAAAATACAAATAGACTTTTTTAAAATACCCAAATTTCACTTTTGTCTAAATGGTATAAAATTTTAATTTATGTCTAATTGCTACATTTTTAAACCCATTAAATAGAATCTAATTATCAAATGGGCCTTCTTTAAATGTCTGCAATTAAATAATAATAACTATCCAAAAAAGGAAAAATCTATTTGTCTGGTTACTTGATGAAAGATCTTGATGCATATGTTAGAGTTTGAACTAAATGGAAGTATTTTTTCAGTTTCAAGTTCGAGATTAATGAGCAGTTGTGTAGCCAATGAGCAAAATAATTTAAATATAAAGAGTTACAATAGATTCAGATGTATATTTTACCTGTGTATATATGTGAGAATATTACTAATATATATATTACATATATGTGGGAATATGTAATAGGTAAGTATTGTATATACTCTTCTTTTTATGTGTGGTTTAATTTTTATTTCTGTGTTACTAAAATAAACATAGATATATTTTTATCTATGGTTGTATATTTTAATACTTTATATAGAAATTGAAAAATATCTATTTGGATGATAAGATTGTGTGCAAATAGTTCGTATAAGTGAGGTTGATAAAATATAAGATTTTTTTTTTAACGTACTTGTAAAATTGTAAAGTCATTTTTCCTTAGAGAATAAGTTGGGAATCTGATTTATGTATATGTTATAGGGAAAGACTAAATGAAGAAAGCATATTTTATCATCAATGGTGATATATATATATATAATAGTCCTATCACGTCTTATATCCTATATTTAATTAATGACTCTTGCCAAAAAGAGTATAACTCAACTGACATCGTGAATGTATTAATGACGAGGTCTGTAGTTTGAATTTCTCAATTCTCATTGTACTAAAAAAAAAATTAATGACCCTTATCATGACTTCCTTTTCTCAAAAACAACACCTTGGTTTAAGAAGATGTGTTTTTGAAAAATTTCCAACAAAAAATCTCTCTTTAGCTCTCTAAAAAGACTCAAATTTGTCTCAAATCTCACAACTCTCTTAACCGGCTTATTGATATTACGTGAGAATTTTTAGAGCAATTTTTTGTAATCCAAAATTGTTGTATTGTGCATCTAAGAAGCAATTTTATTTTGTTGATTTTTTTTAAGATTTGTATTAAGGTGTAGGATACAACTTGGGTTGAGTGAAAATTATAGTTTATTGTTTCTATTATTTGTAGAAAAAATTTGAAACTTTTTCTTAAAATTGAGAAATTGTGAAACAAAGATAGTTATCAAATCCTTATATTCTAAAACAAAATAAACATAAGGAAAAAAAAAGTAAGTTATAAGATTGTTTGGTAATGTTTCATTTTTCATTTCCTATTTATGTTTTTAATTTTTGAGATTTTTTTTTTTGAGTACCATTTTTGAGAAGTATAAGCCTTGGTAAATGGTATTATTTCTCATTTTTCCATTTGTTTTCAGAAAATGTTTTCAAAATTGTGTTGGAAAAAAAAGAACTCAGATTTCATGATTCTTATTCCCAATTTTCTTATTTTCTGAAAAATAATAAAAGCATTATTTTATACATAAAATGCATAATAAATATTTTAAAATAATTGTAACACAAAAGGGTTTGTTTTGTTTTAAAAACTAATTTCACATAAAACTTTAGAGAGGAAAAAAAAAACAAAAAGGATTACCAAAACACAATCCTATTTATTTTTCAATAAAAAGAAAGAACAAGGCAAAACAAGAAATCATTATATTAAAAAAAAAAAAAAGGTTATATGTTTTTCTTTATTAAAAAAGAAAAAAAGGAAACAATAAAGAAGAATGAAAAACGAGAAGGTAATGTTATCAATTATCCACCATTGTTTAATCACTCCCATTCTTCAAAACATAGGCTCCGTTTGCTGATGATTAATTTTTTGTTTTTGTTTTTTAAAAATTATGTTTGGTTTTACCCCGTTTCTCTCCATCTCCTCTACAATAATTTCTATCTTTCTTGAGGTACCATTAAGTTTCTAGCCAAATTATTTCAAAAGAAAAACAAATTCTTAAAAACTATTTTTTTTTAGTTTTTAAAACTTAATTTGACTTTTTAAAACATGAGTACAAAATAGATTAGAAACTTATGGGTGGAAGTAGTATTTTTAGGTTTAATTTGTAAAAACCAAAAACCAAATGGGAGTTTTATATCTCTTACTTCATATTTCTCTCTATATAAAGCGAGTTAAGAAATGGGAAGTCTCTCACAATCAAACCAAAACCCAAATATTAATGATGATGGGTTTCAAAGTTGCCATCTTTCTAAGCTTTGTGGTTCTTAACCAGCTTGTAGTTTCAGAGGGTGGAGTTAAACCAAGCGATCCCGTTCGCATTATAAGGCGAAGCAGCTTTCCTAAAGGCTTTGTTTTCGGTTCTTCATCTTCTGCTTATCAGGTGACAAAAGTTGTATAGTTTTCATGACGAATTAAAAGAATGATCGATTTGTTGATTATTATTATTTTTGTTCGATCAGTATGAAGGTGCTGCTTTTAAGGATGGAAAAGGACACAGTATTTGGGATACCTACACTCACCAACACCCAGGTTCTTTTACCTCTATATCTCTTTCACTAGAAAAGAAAAAATAATAATTCTTTTTCTTAAGAATAGAAGAAGTAAAAAAGTCTCGTTGTGTTTTGTGGAATTGCAGAGAGAATTACTGATCGTAGCAATGGAGATATAGCTGTTGATCAATACCACCGCTACAAGGTCTGTCGGATATATATATATATGACTATACATAATAAAATAAGATCATGATTCATGATATGGGTCATAATTAAAACACAATTTTACTTCCATCTTTGGACCATAATTTCTCCTAGGTTTTCTAATTATAGAAAAGAAGAATACAATTTTTTTTCACAAACTAATATTTGTATAATCTTCCTATCTTAACTTATCTTTAGCTATGGGTGATCATTAGTCGGTCGGTGTTGGTTTTAGGGCATTATTAAGGAATTACTGAATGACCGATTATATGTAAAGATCTTCGATTTTGGGAGATGAGTTTGCTAGTATTCGAAAGAGTTATGGGTGGTGTTGGTCCGTGGTGATTGCTCCGGCGAAGAGTATGTGTTCATAAAGAGAATATCGAAGAGAATGAGAGAAAAAGAAAGAAAGAAAACGAGAACAAGAGGAGAGGAGATAGAGAGAACTAAAAAGGGAGAAGGAAGAAACGCATGACGGTGCTACTGTGGAAAATCGACGAGATGAACTATTACGTACCTCTGGCGAAAGATGTAGTTTTAATAAAAAAAAAAAGAAAAAAAAAAGATGAAAAAGGACAAGGAAGAGGAGGGAGAGAGAGAGAAAAATTATAGTGCTACGTTTTGAGGATCTCACATTAGAAATGTGGAAAGAAACCTCACAATATATAAGAGATACTGCTCTCATTGTCAATTAGTTTTAAGATTAACTTTCATATAATCTAATATGGTATTAGCAATCCAAAAAGATACCATATCGAGAATCCTACCTTTTGGAGAGTGCCGATTAAAAAAAAGAACTTGAAAAAAGTAATAGGCACCTACAAAGTAATGATTATAGAGTAATAATTAACTTCTCAAACTCCATGTTTTTTAATAAATATATCACTTTTGCTTGCACAAAGAAACCCTTTGTGCTCATGCGTGGCCGCATGCTTTGTTTTCTTTTCTTTTTTACATTCATATATATATATATATATATCGACAAGTATAAAATCGACCCCGACTGACGGAATGATTAAAGTCGATTTTACTGATTTCAAAGATCTATATTGTTTATCCCTATTTTTAGCGAGTTATATATACATATGACCTAAATTGAATATAAGAAGTTCAAATCTTCCTTTAAAGAATATACTCAAAATATATATACACATACAAATACATACATATCTCTATAAGTTCTTTTTTATTTTATAAAATATTATGTGAAATTGATTAACAATTCTTCATGCATAATACAGGAAGATGTTGCCATTATGAAGAATATAGGTTTTGATGCTTACAGATTCTCAATTGCCTGGTCTAGAATTTTGCCAAGTAAGGAATTTAAATATCATACAACATATTTAAAGGTTCTATAATTTTATATTTTTAGTTTTTAAAAATCATTAAATTAAAAAATTCAAGCATAAACTATATTTTTAGTTTTTTGGCAATTTTTAATGTGTCACAATACTTTTTTGTTAGTTAATTCAAATGGTCTTCTACCATTACATACCTGTTTTACCTCTAAAGTCAATTAATGCGTCCATTAAACTTCAAAGTTCCATATTTTTCTTATTTGTTTTTTTCCAAGTTGATGTTTGTTCATATGCTATTTTAATATATGAAACTTACACCAAACAAATTATAAGGGCATGCTGATCAATTATTTATCAAATTTTATGTAGTACTAATTTAAGATTCCAATGTTTTAAATATACTCAGCGGGAAGACTTAGCGGTGGAGTCAATAAAGAAGGAATTGACTACTACAACACACTCATCAATGAGCTCCTTTCAAAAGGTTAGGTATTATCTTAATATTAGATTAATCTCATTGATTCTTTACAACTCTTTTGTATAATTAATTAATCATGGAATCATGTGGCTTTGAGTTTTTTTTAGTATAACATTTGGGGTGGAGAATTTGAATTTATGACCTCTTGGTTCATAAGTTTTACTTGATGTCAGTCGAGCTATGCTCTTTTTAGCATGTGGCGCTTTGAGTTTAATCAATATTTATAAGAGGAATTGTAATGGGTAACAAAAAAAATATTATGGTATTTACAAATATAGCAATGGTTTTTTGAGATAATATAGCAAACTTTTCTAAATCTGATTTCCCTTTTTTTATTATTTCAATTTTATCCTCATTAGTATATCAACAAGTATATCAGTAGTATATCAATAGTATATCTAATATACTTTATATTTTGTATATCAGTCAACTGATATAAACCTAAAATAATGTGTATTAATAGTATGTTACTAATATACTATTAATACACTTCCTTTTAGGTATATCACGTAAATGACATATTCCCTACATGAAATACATCAATAACATATTAAGGATATTTTACATATTTGGTATATCACTGACATGTCTAACAACATTTAGTATATCAGTAGTATATTAGTGATGTACTTCATTCAGTGATATGTTTCATCACCTTAAGTGGTGAAAAAGTATTGGTAACGTCAAAAACTGAAATAGAGTATATCAGTAGCATATCTAGTATAATAAATATATAGTACTAATATACGATTGACATACTTCATATTACATATATCAGTAAAATAATATACCTAAAATAAAGTATATTAGTATTATATATCTTTTATTTAGTATTGATATAGTACTACATAAGTATATCAACTAAAAACCAATGCATCAAAAAAAAAGTGGTAACCAAAATTCATTAATAAATTCAACTAGTATATCAATAATATATCACTTATATACTTCATATTATGTATATCCCATACATGAATTACTTGTATACGCTTGATATATTTCATAGAAGTATATATGATGTATTGATTATGAATTATCAATATGTTGTTGATATATTTTATATTAAGAATGTCATTTCATTGATATGCCTAAATAGAGTATATTAGTAGTATATCGTTGATATACTTCATATTAAGTATATCTAATATACTTAATTTAAATTAGTGTTATATTCTTGATATACTTCATATTAGGTATTTTTGACATACTAATGATATCTTGAATATTAAAAATTTCGTTTCATTGATATACCTAAATTAAGTATATCAGTAGTACATCACGATGATATATTTCATGTTATGTATATTACATCATTGATAGACGATTGATATTCTTTATATTTAAAAAACACGAGATTAAAAAAATAAATAAATAAAGGGTTATTTTGGACTTTTCGCATATTCTGTTTGAGTTGTTCTGACTTTTTTGCTATAGTTGCAAATAAGATAAAGAAGAGACATATTTGCAATTGAGTCTAACTTTTTTGCCATGGTTGGGAGTGCTCCTATTTATAATTCTAAATTTGTAGGAATCCAATCCTATGTAACAATTTTCCACTCGGATGTTCCCCAAGCTTTACAAGATGAATATCAAGGCTTCATGGGTCATCAAATTATGTGAGTAACTTTTTATGAAATTTTCATATTCATCAAACAATAATAAAACGAAAAAATAAACATTGCAACATCTGACTGGTAATTTTTTATTACAAAATCGTTCAACGAGTATTTAAAAAAATTAAAAGAATCTATCGTTTATATCTCAACACAAGAAAAAAGAAAAATCACTCAACATGATAAATTCACTTCTTCATAACAAAATGAGCTGGTAGGTAATTAAAATATAGTTAAAGGTAACTGAATAATTATTGGTAATAATTTGGTGATAAAAAAAGTTATTTAGTTAATCTTTTGAATTGATTAATAAAAACTTTAAAATTGCTATCCTCGTAAACAATCCATTAAAATATTTTTTAAAAAATAAAGTTAATTAGGCTGATAAAAAAAAAATTTAGTATAATTTAATAGGGGTGTACATAAGCCGGGTTGGGCCGGGTTATGCTAGTTTTTTAGATCAACCCGAATTTTTGAGTGAGTAACTCTTCCAACCCAAATAACCCTATTTATGAAGGTAACCCAACCCAACCCAACCCAACCCAATATTTTCAGATTGGTTCATCGGGTTAGCTTTTTTAAAAAAAAAAATTTAATTTTAAAAAATTCAAAATAAATATATATATAAAAAAATCAAGAATTAAAGAACTCTAAATATCTTTATACTAAATAACAATCATAAAACTTAAATATTCTAATACAAATTTACAATTATCCCAAGAAACTTCAAAATAAATCGTCATCATTTAAAACAAAAACTTTTTGTTTTTCAAAAATTGAATTAAAATTAGGCACTTAGTTTCAATTTATATTATGAAAAATTACACCCTAACAAATTCAAAAATGTATTTTTAAGAGTTATTAAATAATAAATAATTATGAAATTAAATAAAAACAAATTAAATACATGTAGTTGTAGTTGTATGGTAGGTAAAAATATAATTTTTAAAATTAATAATAAGTTCGGGTTGGTCGGGTTAACTCAAATTAATCTTAGGTGAACCCATGAACCAACTCAACCCATACATTTTAATTTATTTGAACTCAACACAACCCAAATAAATTCATAACCCAACCCAACCCGTCGGATTGGGTTGGGTTGGATTGGTCGGGTTGTTCGAGTTATCGGATTTTTTTAACACTCCTATAATTTAATTTAATAAAATCAGATTTGTTTATTTTAAAAGTAAATACTAAATATTCCAAAAGTTACTTTTCTATTTTATAAAATTTTTGCTATACCTTTACAAGAACTTTAAGAAAGAGAGAACATACCAAAGAAATTATTAATAGAGAATGATACTTTTTTATAAAAAAAAATGTATTATAGATTTGGAAAAAAGCAACAAATGTTGGGAGGAAATGAAATATATATAATTCTGAAAAATGAATTACAGAAATGACTACGCAGACTTTGCTGAGGTTTGCTTCAAGGAATTTGGAGACAGAGTGAAACATTGGATCACCTTTAACGAACAGTACATCTTCATCATAAATGGTTATGCGATGGGAGTTTTTGCACCAGGAAGATGCTCTTCTTGGCAAGGATTGAATTGTCTTGGTGGAGATTCTGGAACTGAGCCATACATTGTTGGTCACAACCAAATTCTTTCTCATGCTGTTGCTGTTAAAGTTTACAAGTCTAAATACCAGGTTCTCTTTCCTTACTACAACTCAAAGCTCTATCATGAGATGTCAAATTTGATTAATCTAAGTGGCCTTACCCCTAACACTAGTAATATCAAAATGAAAAGGAAAACTTTTTTTCAGTACACAAATGTGGGGTATGAAGATTTTGAACGTCTCATATTAAGGGAAGGAGTACATGCATGTCACTTGCTAATCAACTAACCTCATTTTGGTCACTAGTACACTCAACACTTAACACTCTCTTTGATAACCATTTGTTTTTTAGGCCATGTTTGATAACTATTTTGTTTTTTATTTTTGGTTTTTTGAGATTGTGTACTTCTTTTCTCACCATTTCCCAACAATGGTCTCAACTTTCCTATCATGGTTTTCCGAGTTTCTTAAGAAAACACTTGAGTTTGATCTTAGCTAAATTCATAAAACAATAACGAGTTTTTGGAAAATACTTTTTTTAGTTTACAAAACTTGGCTTGATTTTTTAAAACACATCTAAAAAGTAAATAACAAACACATAGAAAACCATAGCTAGAAGTAGTATTTTGATAGGTTTCATTTTTAAAAACCAAATTGATATCAAACGAGACTTGGCTTTTGGTTTTTAAAATTAAGTCTATAAACATTACTTCTATTTATGGATTTTTATATTTTGTTATCTACATTTTATATCTATTTTAAAAAACAAAGCCAAGTTTTGAAAACTAAAAAGAGTTATAGTTTTCTTTTTTTGGGATGGAAAAGGGGAATTTAGCAAAGAATTCAAATGTTTTCTTAAGAAAGATACCGTGTAAAGTAAAGAAATGATAGAAAAAGAAGTACAATTAATTTTCGAAAATCAAATAGTTATCAAACACGATTGAATTAGATATTAAAGATAATGTAAATGAATCATTTCATAAATTTTCAACCATTTTGTCATATGGGATTTGTATTGTAGGCACAACAAAAAGGTGAGATTGGGGTCACATTGTTTTCGAATTGGTTTGTCCCATTTTCAAATAGTGATGCAGACAAAGCTGCTACAAGCCGAGCTCTTGATTTTTCTCTTGGTTGGTACGTAATTAATAAATACCTATCTTAAAATTTGATATAATTATCTCAACATTATTTTCTCAAAACTATTTAACAAATTAATATTTGATAGGTTCTTGCATCCACTCGTGTATGGAGATTATCCACCCATTATGAGAACTCTTGTGAAGGAGAGATTGCCCAAATTCTCAAAGGAACAAACTATTTTGATCTTAAATTCCTTTGATTTTATTGGAATAAATTACTATACAGCTAATTATGCACAAAACGATCCCCATGTTGATCCTGCCAGACCCAGCTTGTTGACTGATCTACATGCCAACACTTCAAGTATGCATTTTCAAATTTATCCACGCAAATTATTCAATCAGCTCGTCACAATATAGTTGTCTCATAATAACCGTTGGATGTAAATCCAATAATTTTCATACCCCTAATATAACCATTGGATATAAATTCGAGGTACTTCTTTCTCTTCATCCAATAGTGAAAAACTACCAATCACATTGTGCCGGCCTCACCGAATAATTTCTCGTTTGGAATTGTTTTCTTTCTAATATATTGAAAGTACATTAATTAATTAAAAATAATTTCCAATTTTCAACTCTATATATGCCATGAAACTTTCAAATAAAAATTGAAAATCTCTTTCTACAAAAGTAAGTTTTTTTTTTTTTTAATGAAAGTTGAATTAAAACATGTTTTATTTAGAAAGAGCATGCAAACAAAATATTTGAATATCTCTTTTCTGACTTTGTGTATTTTTTTTGTTTTTTTGTTTTTTTTTGAATTGTAGCTAATCGTAATGGAGTCACAATTGGTCCAAAGGTAATCAATGTGGAAACTTCCTTCAAACATGAATTTTAATAATGTTGTACATTTCTCAATCATGTATTGGATTTTGTTTTTTTTTTTTGTTTTACTTTTTGAAATCTAAATTAATATTATGTCATTTTTTTTCTTTTTATAAAAAAAATTGTTACTTATGTATTAACTTTAATCTTGTAGGTGAATGCAACATCTTGGCTTGCTGTTTATCCGCAAGGATTGAAAGATTTGATGATATATATAAACAAAATATATAAAAGTCCGTTTCTCTACATCACAGAAAATGGTAATATATGGAATTTTACTTTTTACAATAATCAATCAAAGAATATATATATATATATATATAATAAAGTGAATTACTTTATTCATTAATTAAATTTTGCATTACAGGATATCTTGACTTTGATAGTCCCCAAGTTTACAAATTAATCAAGGATGAGGGCAGAGTTAAATACTACGTTGAGCATCTCAAAAAGCTTCGTGAAGCAATCCAGTGAGTAACTAGATAAAGGAATTGCTTTTTTTTTTTTGAAAAAAAATTATAGGTGATCTGCTCGACTCATCGTCCTAGATCTTGTACTCAGTAAACTAATTTTAATGATTAAGGTCTCGTTTATAACTATTTGGTTTTTAATTTTTAGGTTTTAAAAATTAAGCCTTTAAATACTATTTTCACCAATGAATTTACTTGTTTTTGTTATCTATCTACTTTTTATCTATATTTTCAAAAACCAAACCATCTTTTGAAAACTAAAAAAAAAAATAGTCTTAAAAAAATTCCTTTTGTTTTTAGAATTTGGATAGAAATTCAAACGCCGGAGATGAAAACATGGTAGAAAATTGAGAGAAAACAAAAAATCTAATAGTTATCAAATGAGACCTAAAATAATCATGTACTGAGTTCCAAGTTTCTTTTCACGTTTTTTACAATGATATATTTTGAAATAGTTTGTTTAATTTTTTGGGTGTGAATTTAACAACATTTGAGATAGGAGAATTATCTGAACATAAGTTTTAACCTATTGATTAAAGGTATATGTCAATTTATTTTTATAATGTAATTACTTGTTTGAGCTGTTATTTTAATAATAAGTAATGAAATAATAATAATATTAGGCGCTAAATGAGGTTGTTATGTTAAGAAATATTTTGGAAATTATTGTAGGGGTGGTGTAAAGGTAAAGGGATTCTTTGCATGGTCATTATTGGACAATTTTGAATGGTCAAGTGGATATTCCATGCGCTTTGGTCTCGTCTACATTGATTTCAAGCACCGTTTGATCAGAATCCCAAAGCTCTCAGCAAAGTGGTTTCGAAATTTCCTAAGCACTTAGAAAAATAATGATTCACAAACCAACCCTCCATTCTATTTGGCTTTATTATTATGTTGTAATTAATCTTGTTTTATTTGTTATTCTGCAACCTTCTTCAAAACTTCGTGCACAACCAACTAAAATAAATTTGCAAATAACACCTTCTCCATTCTTATCTTAAAGTTTTCTCTTAAAATGTCAATCAAATAAATTTGCATTCTTGTACATTCCTATCCATTCAGAATTTGAGAATATATATATAGGTAACTGTGATGGGTAGCAAATTAAAATTTGTTATTTGTAAATATAGTAATTTTAAAAAAGATTTGCAAATATAAAAAATATTTTAAATAAAATTTTGTTATTCCTTTTTACCCTTATGGTTGTTTATGGGAGTGAAAAATGACCATCAAAAGAAGTGAAGGCAAAGGAAGTAACCAAAACCATGTTTACTTTCTCTTGATTATAATGTTTAATAGCCTCCAAACACCTGGGGAATTTTTTTGGTGTCATAACATTACTTCAATCTTCTTGAAAATTATAATTAACAAAAAAAAAATCTAGCTACACTATATATTATAGTACACATGCGATAGACCAAAACCTATAACAATCTCATTTTTGATATATTAATTAGCTAGGGTTCATCCAAAGGCGAGAGAGAAGAAAGAAACAAAATAAAAAAAAATGAGATATTAATTGAAAAATAACATTTGATAGAATGTCTAGTCCAAAAACTCTTTTACATTCGAAACAAGTTTTATAAAAATGATTAGCATATCTCATTCTTCATTTTTCCTATTTCATATTCTCGTAATCCTAATAGTCTACCCTAATAAGTAATATATCAAAATTTTACTGCCCAAAATATTCTCATGAAAAATTACCCTTATTATATCTCTCTTTCATTCTCAAACATTATTAATATATATATCCTTCTACCAACATAAGTGTAATTCAAAGATAATTGACATGTACCATTTTTACCATTTTTAATATGAAAAATATTGAAAATTGTAATAGTAATTATCTTCAAAATATGCAAGAAAACTATTTAATTAGAATTGATAACAAGTTTACCAACAAGTTAATTAAGGGGGTTTTATTTTATTTAGTGCATGTGTATTTTATTTAGAAGCTAAATTGAGCAAAAATGGTTTTTAACATTTTATTTTTTATTTCTCGTTGAGTTCCTTGCAGTAGTTCTTACTTTTGTTTTTTTGCTAAGCTCATTTTATGGTATTTATCACTTAGATTAAGGGTTGGTTCTCATCTTTTGGATATATATTTTTCAACAATAAATTGATATTCCTATTTGATATTAGAGAGAAAAATCAGACAATCACCGATAAACTTCTCAATATGTGCTTGAAGTCTATTATTGATAAGACTAATATTTCTCTCTAATATCACTGATATACTAATATTCCTCTTTGATATAAGTTTATCATTGATAGACTCCAATCGTTGAAATCTATCATTGATAGACTGATATTTTTTAATTATATGAGTGATATCAAATAGGAATATCTGTCTATCAGTCAGTCTATTAGTGATAGATTTTAATATGAGATTGAAGTTGGAAAAAGTCTCACTAATACCAGTATCATTAAGTTACTTTTTTTTTTTGTAATAATTTAAATGTATATGGTTAAACTTGCTATGAGAATTATAAGACTACTAAATTTTTGGTTGATGAAATGATTATTTTTTAAACTTTTGTGGGTTAATATTGAATCAATTAAATATCAAACAAAACTAAATAGAAGATTACATTTACTATAATTACTTCATTAGTGATAGAAACCTATCAATGATAGACTTCGTTCACAACATATTATGTTGTCTCCTGTATAAGTTTATCAGAGATAACAATATATCACTTCTATCACTGATAGACTACATTCGATGTGATTCGAGTCTATCAATGATAGACTTGTATCACTGATAAACTTCAATCACAGTTTATCAGTAATAGATTGTTATCAATTATCACTAATAGATTTCATTCACACAACATATAGCAAGTCTATTTGCGATAGTAATTTATCACTGATAGGCTACATGCATTGTGATTGAAGTCTATCAACGATAGACTCCTTATCACAGATAGACTTCAATCACTATGCATATATAGTCTATCAGTAATAAATTACTATCACTAATAGACTAACATCTAATCAGCAATAATTACAATTGTGATTAAAATCTATTCATAATAAGCTTCTATCACTAATAGACTTCACTCAAAATATCAGTCCATCAGTGATAGACTTCTATAAATGATAGAAGAGGTTTTAATCTTTTTACATTGATTGGATTTAAATTTTTCCATATTTACAATAGTTTTAAAGTTTCCTATTTTTGCTATTATTCTCGTTGATTTTGTCATATGTGTTATCATCCCCATATATATTAGTCTAGTTTACTGCATGGAATGCATGCAGTATTATTATTTTTTATTTGATTGAAATTTATTACCGTGTCAATAATTAAGATAAATATAACTGTAACGATTGGTGCCTTTAAAAAAAAAAAAAAAAGAAGAAGAAGAAGAAGAAGAAGAGGAAATCGTCTTCTTCTTCTCATGGCTACTTGCACCTAAAACGGCCGCTGCGCTTTGGCAGCAGAGGCGCGCAAGCACCCACCCCCGCTCTCTCTCTCTTTTTTTCCTCTCTCTCCCCCCTCTCTCTTCTTTTCTTTTTTCTTCTTCTCCTTCCTCTCCGTTTTTTCTCTCCCTCTCTCACGCTCGGTTCTCTCTCTCTCTCTCTCTCTCGCACTTACTCTCAGCAAAGCAAGGAGTCGCCGACGCCTCCCCCTCTCTCTGCAGAAAAGCCGCCGCGCGCCCGTCACAGCCGAAGTCGACGCCGGCCAGATCCGCGAGACCCGCGAGCTTCTTCCATCCGGTTCAGGCGGTTTTTGGCGGGTTTTTGACGAACCGAAGCCGGTTTCGGGTAGATCGGGCTTCGAGGAGGCCAGATCTAGTTTTTCGCAGCCGTCGGCGATTCCACGCGCCACGCGCCATGCAGTCCGCGATCGCATTTTTTCCGCCGTCACGATGCCTCGCCATCATTCCTTAGTTCGTTTGGATCTCGTTGGGTAAGTTTCGCCTCGAAAAGCGTTTAAGGTATCATTTGTGTTTCGAGTTACTAATAACTGCGGTGTGTTTCTACGTTAGGGACTAATTGGAATAGGAAGTACCTTGGTGCACACGTCGTTTTCCTCTTTTCGCTCGATTGTTGGAGTTCAGGTAAGTAGTCATTGGACTATCCCACCCTTAAGTGTAGGGCTTAGGGATTTCAGTATGTATATGCCACGACTTTCGTGGTTTGTGTATGACTGTGATCTTGATAATTGAATGTTAGATCATAGATGTAGTTCTACTCTGAGCCTTGTAGAAATTCATGTCTTGCTTGCTTATTCCCATATGACTAACTCAAATATCCTTTTATGTTTGATGTAGACCTCGTGGCAAATTATAAGCATGATGATTGTGAATGTGTGTACCCTCAAGCATGGGCGTGTGTAGAGATATGTTTAGTTCGTGATGGCCGAGGAGAGACGTTGTGTACCCTAGGTTAGGTTAATACATCCAGACGCTGCTGGGCATCAAGTCCTCAGATAACCCTTAGCAGTCGTGACTCTAGGTTGGCAAGTTGACATGGGATGTGGGGTTTGCCTCCATCTAATAGAAGAGCTTGAGGAGTGATTCCCAGTGTGCGGGGGTAGTGGATACGCCTCCTTGCCCTAAGTTCGTGGTTCGGAGGTGATTCCCGAGATGTAGGGGACGTTGGACACGCCTCTTCGTCCCGATTCGTGCTCTGGGAGTGATTCCCGAGTTGCAGAGGGGTTGGACATGTTCCTTCACCTAGATGAGACCCGGAGAGCCCCGTGGTCGTGAGTTTGTGGGCGTAGCACCGCTTATTGTTGCCAACTTAGTCCGAAGCCAAGGGTAGAGACGAGTTAGAAAGTAAGTAGAAGTCGTGGTCGACGAGAAGTCAAAAATCGGTAGGACAGAACGAGTCATGTACCACCCGAGTCGTGGACTCGACCTTGTTTTCTTTGTCTTTTCTTTACGTTGGACGGTTTTTAGTTACTTATCGAGTATTTTATACTCACCCCCTCGCTTTTGTGTTTTATTTGCGGTGTAAAGCGCGAACACCGAGATGACCAGTGTGTTGGCGGACTTTGCAAGGCTATGGATGGACGTGTTAGGCTTAGTTAGACTTAGGGTTGTTCTCTTGTTTTAAGGGTTCGCCGTTGCTTTTTTTCCTATGTTGTTCTTTTGTTGGATCGCTTAAATTATTAAGATAAACTTGCATGTGTCGCTTCGCTTCGTATTTTTAAGTATATTTGAGAATGACTATCGATTTTTGTCAACTAAGCTAGAAAGCATGTTTTAAGTAAGTGTGGTTGTTTGTGGACTCAGGGATCCGAACCCACTGTGTGTTTTATTGTAGTTCGGTGGAGGCCGTACCCGTGAGAGTCGTGTTTTGGAAGTGTTTAGCTTATCCAGTGACAGAAATTTTTTGGAATAGTCCTAGTTATGTCGTTATGTCACTTAAATTTTACATGAGCGACATAACTTGGAGTATCACCCCTTGTAGTATAGTTGCGTTTTTTTGGGGTGTTACAATAACTTTCTATATTTATTAGCAATTTTTGTGTCCATATGCGCTTGCATTTCACCCCTTTAAGCTTTGTAGAATTCGAGCATAATGCTTTTTAGTGCGCCTCCATCTTACTCTAATCGACACTTAACACCATAAATTGAAATCAACGCCTATTCCACCATTTTCTAAGTGTTTTTAGGATTCGAATGAGTTGTTTGGGATAAGGGATTACAGAGAGTATGAGTTAGTAAGTCTGGAGATTTAAGAAATATATGTTAATCAGGTGCAGAGTGGTTTAGTTCGGAGTTAGTAAGTCTGCGTTTGGGGCAAAGGGTTGTAGGGAAGTAGGAGTTCCAAAGGGGGTGCAGATTTGTTAAACTTAGAGTTCTGAATTCTGAGTTGATTTTAGCTTTTTTTTTTTTTTTTTTTACAATTTTGTTACCATTCCTCTAAATTTCATTATTAAGAATTTGTTTCCATGAATTCTAAGATTGATATTTTTTATTTTTATTAATTTATGTCTATTTCACAAATTTATTTAAAGAAAAAAAACTGAACATAATACCCACATTCTTTTTTTTAATATCTCTCACATTAATTATTCATCTACTTTGGATAGTTTTAAAATAAAAGAAAGTCTTACCATTTTTTTCTTAATTTTACATGTAATTCAAAAAGTTCTCAATCTCTTACAATTTTTTTTAATTTTACATGTAATTCAAAAATATTCCAATCCTTTAATTTAGTGGGATTCAAATAACCTTCAAGATTTTTTATATTTTTATTCTTTCAATTCTAGAAATAATATAGATTTGTTTCCATCAATACTAAAATTGAAATTTTAAATTGTATTATTTTATGAATATTTTACAATTTTGTTAAAAACTTTTTCGTCAATTTTAAAATTTTAATCTAAGTTTTTTTTTCAAGCTCAATAAAATAATTCTTTTGTATAATTTAAGATTTTATTTTTTTTTAACTAAATAATGTAATTAATTATCTACAGCTTGATTGGTTTGAAAATCATATATTCTTTGAAGTTTTAAAATAACTGAGTTCAAAATGAATATGTATTTTTTAAACCATTCAAAATTAATATCATATATACATGGGTGGATCTATATGGGGACAAGGGCCCCCCAAAAATTTTGAATTTAGTATCCTATAGTATGTAACAGTTTGGTTTAAAAAAAATAACAGCATATACTTATAATTTTGTATAATGCATCTTAGTAAAAGAAACATTTTGTTGTTCCAGTGGTAAAACACTCCACCTAATTTCACTTGTGCGTTCAAGTTCTACTTTAAGTCCACACAATGTTGTGTTCAAATTGATCTTTTGGTGATTTTTTTATTATATTTATTAAATAATAATTTGTCGGCCCCCCAAACATTAGTATCCGAGTTTGCCCCTGCATATATACTTTTGTACATATTACTATATATTTATTTTATTGTTGTAATAATTTTATTGTATTAAATTTGGAGGGAGAAATTATTGTTTATCTTTTTATTTTGAATATGATTAATTTAAAAATAAAAAATTTGTTAATACGTTAACCTTTTTAAATATTAATTTCTTAAATTGTAATATAGGTTAGTTTAAAATGTATTTAGTTTAAAATGTATTTTTCTTATCTTCAAATTATACTATTAATAAAAAAAACTAAAAAAAGATAAGATTATTATTTGTTATTAGTAATTTTAAACTTAAAGAAAAAATGTAGATGACATGTAGGGAAAGTCAGATAGGGAGATTTTTATCAATTAAAAAAAGTGTTATGTAATAATCTAATTACATTAAGAATTTCAATTTAAATAATAGTATCATATATAAAACATTATTATATAATTTATGTTTTAAAAAAATTATAGAATAAAAAAAATTATTTTTGTAAAAATTTATTAAAATTATAGGATAAAAAATATTTTTTTAATAATTATTTATATTTATTTAGTAATTAGTAATAATGACGAGAAAATTTATATACAAAGTAAAGAAAAAATTTTAAATTAATAAATTAAACAAAATTATGTAAAACAAATAGAGATGATGGGAGAGAAGAGAGAGATAGGAGTAAAGTGATGTGAAGAAAAAAAGATAGAAAAATTGTGGGGCCACAATATGGGAAGTTAGAGAAGGAGTTAATAAGTCTATAGGATCCATAAAAGAAGTTGGAAGGGGAATTAATGAGTTTGTGAGACCTACAATATGAGTTAAAATGTTTGGGCCAAACAAGGAGTTGGTGGAGTTATTAACTCCTTCCAACTCCACTCTTCCAAGTTTTCAAGTAGTTGTTTGGCGCACAAAGTTGAGTTGAGTTAGACAGAGTTAGTTTGTTAGTGAGTTTAGAAGTTTGTGTTTGGGGTGCAGAGTTGAGTTAGGTTGGACAATAGTTTGTCAATGAGTTCAGAAGTCTGTGTTTGGGATACAAAGTTGGGTTGAGTTGAGTCAGGAACTCTGTGTTTGGGTGTAGAGTTGAGTTGAGTTGTCATGGGTATATGGTGCAATTTTTTATAACTCGAAGTTGATTGATTTTTAGTTGATTGTTGATAATCCTCATTTATGAGGATTATTTATCTCTATACTTAGTCATTTTTTGTCTAATGTATTCAATTTTTCATGATATGGCAAGTTAAAATTATCATTTGGGAGTAAAATTTCTAAAGTTTGCTAAAATGTGAGAAAAATTAGAAATGAGGAAAAAATGAGTGAAAACAAGCTAATTTGATGTATTTTTGTAGTAAAAGAAGAACAGGAAAAAATGCCAAGGAAATTGCAGTTGCATTTTACCCAGCAAAAAATGTCAGACAAATTGTTGGACAAAGTTGCTAGCAAAAATTCCAGATTTCGGAAAAACGCCACAATTTTCAAGATTTCGAGATTTTGGGAGATTCTCTCATTTTTGGAAAGAATACAACCTAGAATCATGCCCAAATGATTACCCATTGATTGAGGGTTGATTTAGAATGATATAAATAGAGGACGTTTTATGGGTTTTCTACAACATACGGGTTGCACTTTTCTTCCTCTATTTTCTATTGTTTTTAAAGCTTTAGACAAAGTTTTTTTTTAGGATTTCAGTTCTGTTTTACAACAAGTTTTTCTTCTTTATTTAGCTTGTAAAAACCCCTCGATTGGTCCCTTCTTTTACGAAAGTATTGGAGGTTAAGATTTCTAACCCAAATGTGAGTAGAATCGATTAACAAAGGAGGCTTAGAGTTGTTGTTCCTTATGTTTTTTCTTACCGTCTGCACACACTAATTTTGAGTTAAGTTTTTGTTTTACATTTCAATTCAGTAACCTTTCTACTTAGTTTAAAAGTCTTTCTTTGAATAAAGCAAACGAGGAAACCCGAAAGCCTACTTCAATTAAGTTATTGTTTTTCTTTTCTTGTGTTTTCTGTTATTTTCTTTTTTTCCTTCTCATTCATTCAGTTTAATATCAAACTTGGTTTCCTTACTTTTTCATGAATAAAGAGGGAGAAAACCGAGAGTTTTTTACTTGCAATAATAAGCGTTTTTCCTCCATTGATTCCAACTTACTTCGTTTATGTTTTTCTTTCATACTTTCAGCAACTAAAATCATGTTTTCAATTGTTTTAATCATGAGCTAATTTCCTCTTTAGGGATTCAAGTGTGAATGCCCTAGAAGAGAGATGTCTAGCCTAAAGTAGCAAAGTAGTTGTGTTGGCAATCGAATCGAGGTTTGTTTTTAGTGAATAAATTTGGACAACCTTAACTAACCATTAGGTCGTGTTCAACAAGCTCGAACTTGATACCGATAGGGTCAAGGAACATCGGATCTCCTAAAAACAACGGAGGAAAAGACTTTGACATAAGATCTGAAACTTCGACCTAGACATAGGGTGAGACTCCGAAATCAATAAGGTTATGTGCGAGAACCATCTAAGCTCAATTAGCCACAGACATGTAGGTTCAATTGCTTAGTTTTCTAAAGGATTTGGGAGCAAGAC
Source organism: Trichosanthes cucumerina (assembly GCA_036507285.1). Lineage (NCBI taxonomy): Eukaryota > Viridiplantae > Streptophyta > Magnoliopsida > Cucurbitales > Cucurbitaceae > Trichosanthes > Trichosanthes cucumerina. Next base: position 60,042,960 of record CM071843.1, on the reverse strand, counting down.
CGAATAGGAATTGAACCCGATTTACTTAGATTTGGATTTGCTGACACAATTGTTGCAACATTTTCAGCAGCATTTTTCTCCGAAGGGGCAAAAGCACTTGAATTCCCTACTTTTAATTCATTGACTTCTCATTTTATTTACAGCAGCTTAAAAAACCCCATATCAACTTTTTTTTTCACTTTGGTTACCTTACTTGAATTTTCACTAGCATTTCTTGATTTTTCGATTTAACTTGTAAACTCGTTCCCTGTGGGTTCGATACTCTGGAATATTTCAGTTTTATTACTTCGATCACGTGCACTTGCGTGTAACTTCATCAATTGTTTTTGTTCCCTTTAATTTTATCTTTTCCAATCATTCATCTAGAAATATATTTTTCCAACTTTCTAACATTGAATTCATATATCTACATTTCATATATATATATATATATATAGGAGTAGAATATTCACAAAATATTAGTAGGTTATCAAAGATCTATTACATGATTAACAAAACATAATTATGGTTCACAAAATATAAATAATGCCCAACAATCAGTCGAGTTCGTAAGTCCAAAAAAAGATTGTTGGAGCAGAGAGTCGAACCAACAAGTACATGCACATTTCATATTATTTTGAACCATGAGAGTGTCGTCAGTCAGTCGCTAGGAATTGTTGCTGGTGTTAGTCGCCGAAGAAGGTATCGCTGGTTTTGGGATATGGTCGCCAACTATTGCCATCAATCGTCAGAGAAGGTCGTCGGAGGTGGTCGACGGTCACTAGAGAAGGTCGTCAGCGGTGGTTGGCAGTCGTTAGAGAAGCAGTGATAAAATATATTAATAGGGTTACTGTACAAGTCAGTGAAGTTAATATCTTAACATCGTAGCAAATTGGTATAGTTGAGTTATTTTATTGGGGAGTTAATGTCTCCATGGGCCAAACAATGAGTTAATTAAGTTTAAAACTCAACCCAACTCGACTCAACTCAGGGGGTCAAACACCCTTAAGTAATTAAACACATATGTCTATGGCTAATTGGCCTTAGATAAACAACAAACAACTCTATTGATGTCTTCTCTTATGTCTAAGTACAGAAACAAAACCCTATTTCTACGTACTTTCCTACATTGCTTTTTTAATAACATGTGCTCAACCCTAACCTTTTCAGCATTGAGTCTCACATATGCTAACCTAAGCTATCAGTTTAAACTAATAATGAAACTTAAACTTTAATAAAAGAAAACGGTGCAAGCGTTGAACAAAGTTGATTATGCACAAAATGGAGGCTTTCTTCGTATCTCAGGGTAGGTGTGAGCAAAAAAAGACTGATAACCTACCAAATCGAGGTCGGTCGGTCGATTTTCGCAGGAGTTGGTCAGGGATCGAATTTTAAAATATATATATTATAATAATAATAAAAAACAAAAACTGTAAAAATTTTATATATTTATATTATATATTATAAATATATTAAATAATAAATAAATAAAAATTTTAAAAAATAATATAAACCGACCGACCGAACTGATCGATTGGTTTTGGTCGATTTAAGGTAGTACAAAAAAAAAGAGGTCGGCCGAACCGATTGAATTTGGTCAGTTCAGGGTCGGTTGGGGTCGAAAACCGACTCCGACCAACCGATGATCACCCCTACCTCAAGGTATTCATATCTTTGAATCTCTAAAGAAAGAACTTAGCTTATAATTGTGAAGGAAATTAAAAAAAAATAGAGAATGGAACTTGAATGAGTAAAAACTGAATTCATATTAAAAGGATGAATGAAATACACTGAGTAGAAACAATACAACAACTAAACAAATAAATTAAGAACAACAACTAGAATGAAAACAAAAACTGATTTAAGAAAGAAAAACAGTAAACATAAACCTAGTTTGTTCCTGAACCTAACTTGCTCAACCTTTTTTTTAAGGAGAGAGACAAGTGTCTACACTTTTCTTCTTTCAAATAGAGTGTCTGAATAAGATTTACCATACTAGAGAACTCAGAGTGACGACTGAAAAACTAAGAACAAAAGAACAACTACTATCTAATAATGAAATTTGAGAAGACGTAAGAAGTTGTTGAAAATGGGAGCTCAAAGTCTAGGGATTTTGTCGAGATTAGTGTAAAAAGTTGTTGTAGGATCCTATGAGAACACTAAAGGGAGTGAATAAGATTGCTTAAAAAATTTAACTTTTTTCGAAGAACTAAATTAGATTAATTCAATCTAAAGTAATCAAAATAAACACACTAAAAATTTCTAAAAATATAGAACAATATTTTTAAACATGCAATCAACTCACAAAAATAATTAAACAACAGAAATTAAAAGAGTAGAGAAAAGAAACGACATCGAAAATTTTTATAATGGTTCGAAAATCTCTATTCTACACCCCAAGACACTTTCTTGGGTATTTTACTGCAACAGTTCTCTTACGGGTGAGAACCAAATCGATTTTCTACTCTTTTTAAGAGTTCCAGAGTTAACCCTTAATCAACTCTTTTATAGATTCAGGAGCTAACCTGTACCGATCTTTTTAAACGGATTTAAGATCAAACCACTATGATCCTTTTGAATGGTCGTTCAGGATTAAACCACTATAAATCATTTTTTGGGTTCAGGATTAAATCACTCACTCAAAATTTTAAAACATACCCACACTTTAATACAAAATTCAATTAAAAGATGAAATTAAAAACTCCACCAAAATAAAAGTTTTCACAAGAGTAGATTTACAAGTTTCAACCCTAAAGAAATAATCTAAATCTCTCATATAAAGTTCTCTCCCAAGAAAAATAAAAAAGGATGAAGCTTCGAAGAATGATACAATAGAGAATGTTGAAGAGAAAATTTCGGCAATTTTTTTAAATTTCAAAATATTTTTTTGGGGATGAGAGTTGTGAAATGGGAAGGGAAAATGATGTTTAAATAAAGTTCAAACTTAGAGTAAAACTTGGGTCATTGGATCTGGGTTAAGAAGGATCAACGGTGAAGGAAATTTGAGTTAAAATTGGTTAAAGAATGATTAAAAATAATTTAAAAATGACTCTAACTATCTTTAAAAATGTCACATGTCGCAATATTATTTGTCATCGTCATTGTTAAATAACACTTTTTTTAATCTTTTTTTGGTCATAAGTTTCTCATTTGACGTCCGATTTGAGCGATTCAAAATGTGTTGGAATTGTTTCTTCAAACTCTACATTGTGAACATTTTAAAACACTAAAACCATCAATAATTTAAAAGTTTATTATCATCAAAATATATGATCGTATGATTGAAGCCCGTAAAACTAACAATTGTAGCCTACTATAATCCCTTGATTCGAGGAAATTGTTAGGTGCAGAACAGGTCGGTTCGGTTCGGTTTTAACCGTTTTTTACTCAATCTTTTCTGCACCTAACAATTTTCTGCACCTAAAATTTTCAGCACAGTTTGTCCTTCGACTTGATCTATAAACTCAAATTTTACAAATGAGAAACTAAAAGTATTAAGAAACTAACCTTAATATTTGAGAGAATAAAGTGAAAGGAGAGGTCGAACTGTGTGGGGAGGATGAAGAGAGAGAGGGGTAGGCGTCGGGCAGCATCTGCGACTTGGCAAAGCTGGGAGATGGCGAGCGCAAACGACGTCTACAACGAGGCGTGCGGCGAAGGGAGGAGGCGAGCGGCGTTTTGGCGTCTGGCGAACGGAAGACTGTTGAGTGTTGTCTGCGATTTTGGGCAAACAGAAAGGAAACGAGGGAGGGATTCACGTTTAAGAGAGGAAATTAGGGTTTCCTTTAATTTTTAAAACAAACAAATGTATAACCATGTTGGGCTGGGTAGAATTAGATGTGCTTTTGAGAATTTTGGACTTGGGCTTCAATTTTATACCTGGGTTACTGGTTAAAAACTAAAATAACTTAAATATAAAAATTATATAATAATTATTATTAATAAACCAATTTGGTTCGATTTTCTCAGTTTTTTAAGGTCATAAACCGAGAACCGAACCGAAGTACTCGGTTTTCTAAAATTATGAACCGGAAAAATAATTTTAAAAATAAAAACCAAACCGAACCAGTCGGTTCAGTTTGGTCCGGTTCGGTTCTTCGATTTTTTCGATTTTATGCACACCCCTAACAAAGACATTAAGAATTAACAATTTTTTTTTTTACAAAACAGCCTCTTTTTACAGCCTCTTTTTACATCTATTCACTACTTTTTCTCCATTCATGATTACAAACACAAAGTTAACTTTTTTCTACTATGACATGATTTATAGATTTTAAAGGGTTGTTTGGCCTAAGTAGTTGCAGGGAGTTGGAGTTAGGAAGTCTGGTGAGTTCTAAAGTTGCTTAACTTTTTTCTATTATGACATGATTTATAGTTTTTAAGGGGTTTGTTTGGCCAAAGTAGTTGCAGAGAGTTGGAGTTAGGAAGTCTGGGGAGTTCTAAAGTCTGTGTTTGGGGTGTAAAGTTATTTAGTGTGGAGTTCTGAAATCTGTGTTTGGGGCAAGGAGTTGCAAGAGTAGGAGTTCTGATGTTTGAGTTGATTTTAGCTATTTTGTGTAAATTTTTTTCTACAATTTCTCAAATTTTCATTATTATGAAATTGTTCCATGAATTCTAAGATTTGTATTTTTTATTTCTAGAAATTTATATATATTTTAAAATTTTACTTGAGAAAAACAAAATTTTGAAAAAAAAAACATCTCGATTTCTTATTTTAATATCACATTAATTATTGATTTGTCTTGGATTAATTTTCAAATAAAATAAAATATTACAATACTTTTAAAATATTACACATGGTTAGAAAGGATTGCAATCCATTATTTAACAATGACTCAATGTAATAGATTTATTTTTCAAGTTTAGTAAAATATATATATCAATTTAAGAATTTTATTTTAAGATTTGTTTTTCAACCTTAGTAAAATATATTTTCTTTTTGCAAAATTTAATATTTTATATTTCTAACCAATCAATGTAATTGATTATCTAACTTTGAGTAATCAATTAATCTAATTTACCTTAAGAATTTCAATTCAAGACAAGTAGTGAATGCACAATAATGATCAACTTCATTGTTCCAACACAAAAATAATACATGTGTTTCTGACAAAAATTACCCCACATCATTTTTTTCAATATCTCTCACATTAATTATTCATTTTACTTTGATAGTTTTTAAATAAAAAAAAATGTGATTAGGAAAGATTTCGATCCATTAATTAAAAGAATTCAAATAAATTTTAAGATTTTTATGTCTTTGTTCTCTCAATTCTAGAAATAATATAAATTTGTTTCTTTCAATCCTAAATTTGAGATTTTAAACTATATTATTTTTTATGAATATTTTATACTTTTTTTAAACACTTGTTTTTGTTAATTTTAAAATTTTAATTTTAATTTTATTTTTCAAGCTTAATAAAATAAATTTTTTTTGTATAGTTTAATATTTTATTTTTCTAACTAAATCAATATAATGGATTATCTATAGTTTGATTAACTTAATAATATATTATTTGAAGTTTTAAATAACTAAGTAAAAAATAAATATCAAATACTTATGTTATTTTAAAATAATTAAGTTCAAAATGAATATATATATTTTTAACTCCACTCAAAAGGAATATCATATATACGTTTATTCAGATTACTATATATTTATGTTACTTATTGTATAATTTTATTTTAGTAAGTTTAAAAGGAGAAATTGTTTGTCTTTTTACTTTCAATAGGGTTAATTTGAGTATCAAATTGTTTTTAATACATTAACATTTTTTAATACTAATTTTTTAAATTATAATATGAGTTAGTTTAAAATATGTTTTTTTGTCTTCAAATCATAAAATTATATATATATTTAGCTATTAATAAAAGAATAAGAAAAAAAAAGTATAAGATTGTTATTTATTGTGAGTAATTTTTCTTTAAACTTAAAAAAAAATTGTAAATAACATGTAGATGAAGTGAGTTAGGAAGATTTTTATCAATTTAAAAAAATGTTAAGTAGTGCTCTAATTTACCATAAAAATTTCAATTTAAATAATAGTATCATACCTAAAACATTTATATATAATTTATATTAAAATAATAAAAGTATAGAATAAAAAGAAAATAGTTTTGTTAAAAATATATTAAAATTATAAGATAAAAATAAAAATATTTTTTAATAAATATTTATATATAATTATCAATTACTAACAATCATAAGAAAATTTATATAAAAATAAATATTTTAAATTAAGAAATTAAAAAAATATATGTAAAAAATAGAGAGAAATAAGAGAAGTTAGATGTAGGAGTGAGATGAGATGAAGAAAAAATAAGATAGAAAAGTTATAGAACCCACCCTAGAGAATTGGAGAATAAGTTATTGAAAATTGGAGAATGAATTAATAAATTTGTGGAGCCCATAAGAAGATGTTAGAAAAAGAATTAATAAGGGTATATTTGGTATGCAATCTGGATTCTGTTTTATGTTTTTGGATTCACTAAATTCAGTGAATATGTTTTCGAAAACTATTTTCGGATTCTGTGATCCAAATAGTAGAAATTCTGAAAACAACATTTTTATGTTTTCATTGTATCCAATTTAAAATTTTAAAATGCAGAATTATATTATATAAAGATAAAAAAACTTAATAAATACAATATTTCATGTTATAAACTCAATTTACTTTTGTTAAATTAAAATATGTATAATATAATACATTATAAATTATATAATACTATATTATAAAATGATAATCCTATAAAATTTATAAAAATCATGTTCATAAATTAATTAATAATGATTTATATTCAATCTAATAATTAGTTTTGCAACTACAACTAATTTCATCATCTATGAATATGTTATAGGATACACTTTAAACAACTATTTAGAATGGAATCAAATTTCTAAATCTGCTACCAAATACATATATGAAAACATGAAATACAACTCTGTTTTCATTTAATCCATTGTTTTCAAATTTCTGTTTTCAGATTGTTTACTAAACCGATCCTAAGTTTGTGGAACTCACAAGAATGAGTTAATAAATGGGGCGCTAAGTTGGTTATAATAACAGGAGGTTATAATACTCTGTGAGTTATTATAGTCTGTGGAATCATATAATATTATTTAAAATGCAGGGTAGTATAATATGAAGTTATAATAGTCTGTGTTTGGGGTAAAGAGTATTCACAGATTATTATAACTTGTGCCCGAAACAGGGGTTAAGAGTTTGAGAGTTATTAACTCGTATGAACAACTCAATTCAAACACCCATGAGAGTAAAAACCCTTGGTCATAAGGACGTCAATCTTCATCCATCGTTATAATAGGCAGGTGGACTTTTGAAATAGACAAATTTTTCCTTTGTTATTTTGTTGTTTTTTATAAGGGGATGTTTGGCCCATGGTTTTGGGTTAGGGTAACCCAAAATCATGTTTGGTACAAGGGGGTTCACACAACCTCATGGGTTACAACAGTGCAACCCTATGGGTTTTGACTTTTGTACCATGTTTTCCACTTCCATTTTTTGTTTTCCATTTTCGATAACCACTTCGACAACAACTCCGACGACTACTCCGTGACCCGACCAACTTCAATGACAACTCCAACAACCACCACCAACGACAACTCCGACGATTACACTGGCAACCCGACCAACTCCGATGACAACTTCGATAATCACACCGTCGACCCGACCAACTCCGATGACAATTTCAATAACCACACCGGAGACCCGACCAACTCCGATGACAATTTTGACAACCACACTGGCGACCCGACTAACTCTAATGACAACTCTAACGACCGCCTGATCACTACCGATAACGAAAACTTCGACGACCACACCAGTGACCTAGCCACCCCGACGATTACCTCCATCGATAACTACGATGAAAACTTTATAGATTAATTTAACGATCACCCCTGCGACTCGACCACCCAAACAACTTAATACTTTGATGCCCCAACCACCGCAACCTTGACTGGTTCAAACCACCGACAACGACTATCTGACAACTACTTCGACTACTAAACAACCCGTAACCATAGTTGAAGACCACTCCGACGACCTGACAACCATAGTTGACAACCATCCCAAAAATTTGACCACCTAACAACCACTATCGATGACCTTCTAGTGACCACTTTAATGACCCGACCACCCTAGCAACCCGATCACCTCGATGACTACTTCGATGATCACCCTAACCGTACCCAACCACTCAAAACCATTGTTGACAACCACTTGATGACCACCCAACAACCCAACAATCATATTTACCACTATGGCAACGACTCCAGCGACTCGACCACATGACAACTACTGTCATAACCACCAAATGACCACTTCAATGACCCACGACGACCTAACAACTGTGCAATCACCATCAATGACCACCGACAACCAACCACCCAACCACCCTAAAAGGTTAAAATTTAAATAAAAATGGTTACTAACAAATTTTTTTAATCAATTATATGTTTGAAATAGGTTTCAAAATACTATACAAAATATAGTTTCTAATTTTTTAATTTCTAAAAATTGCATCCAACTTAGTTTAATTCATGTGAGAAAGGAGAATTAAAATTTTATAAATCATTTATCCTTGAAATATATTTTAAAATACAGTGAACAATTTTATTTAAATTTCATAATTTCTTAAATAAACCTCTAATTTTTAAGTTGTAAAATAGAGTTCCAAAAATAGGTATATCGATACTTTTTGAAATAGAGTTTTCTCTAATACCTTAGATAGATTTCTAATTTTTTTAATCTCTAAAATTGAGTTTCAAAAATAGTTTTAAATATTTTATAAATGAAAGTTTTAGATTCTCTAATTTATTAAATAGACTTCAAATTTTTTAATTTCTAAAATAATTTCGGAGTATTTTGTATTATACAAACTACACGTCTATATTTAACTATTATTGAAACAATTGAAACAATTGATCCACATAATTGGTTAAAATATTGATATTCACTCCAACAAATAATTATCGAGTAGAAAAAGAATATCCTAGAAAAATTGTTATAAAAATAATACCGCCTAAACAAACACAACCTAATCCAACCCTTCATCCCAAATATAGGTTAAGTAAACCAACCCAATACAATTCACCACCCACGAACGAGCCCGTAGAAGTTTAGAACGTCAAACAAGTATTGAACTCAACATGGCGAAATGCAGGGCCGTCATTGCTGCCCTCAGGAGGCTGTTCTTCAAGCTTCTTCAGTAAGTCCCTGTCTTCAGAAAAATGATACGATGCGACTTCACCTCTAAGCTCTTCTTTTTACTCGATTCCTGCAAATCAATCCACCAAATCAAACAAGCCCATGCCCAATTGATCACCACTGGCCTTATTCTACACCCAATCGCCACTAATAAACTCCTCAAACTTCTTTCCTTCTCAAGATTCGCTTCCATTTCTTATGCCCAAATGGTGTTCGACCATTTTCCCCATCCAGACCTCTTCCTTTACAACACCATCATCAAGGCCCACGCACTTTCAGCCACTTCCTCTGCAGATTTCTTCACCAGGTTTCGTTCTCTGATCCGCGACGAAAGGTTAGTGCCCAATCAGTATTCCTTCGCATTTGCCTTCAAGGGGTGTGGCAATGGTGTTGGGATTGTGGAAGGGGAGCAAGTTCGCGTTCATGCTGTTAAACTTGGTCAGGAGAACAATTTGTTTGTGACGAATGCGTTGATTGGGATGTATGTGAATTTGGGTCTTGTTGTGGATGCTAGAAAGGTGTTTGATTGGAGCCCAAATAGAGATATGTACTCGTGGAATATTATGCTTAGTGGGTATGTGAGATTGGGGAAAATGGATGAAGCTCGGGAACTGTTTGATGAAATGCCTGAAAGAGATGTTGTGTCGTGGACAACAATGATTGCTGGATGTGTCCAGGTAATTAGATAAAAACACAACTGCATTTACTTGTTTTATAAAAGCTTATATAAATTTGGTCTTGTGTCATTTGTAACTGCCAACTTCATTTTTTTTTCTTTTTTTTTTTTTTTTCAACATACATGTGGGTGAAGATTTGAATCTCTAGCCTTGTAGTCATATATGCTTTAATCAGTTGAAGTATGTTCGGGTTAACATTTGTACTTGTGAATTAGTAGTGTTTATTTAGTCTTACTTTATTCTAATAAACCCTTCAACTTTTAATTACGTGTCAATGATGGAAAGTTATAAAATACAAAATTGAAAGTTCTAAAAACTAGATAAATACAACTTTGGAAAAGTTCAACGACCATAGTATAACACGTTTGGGAATTTAACTTTCTATGATTTTAATTACTTCTTGGCACAGTAATGCTATGCTACCTACGGTATACGCTATGCCATAGTGAGAAGCCATTTTTTACTGTGCGAGACAGAAGCATCTTTCTGTCTCGTTTCCTCAAGCATGCCTCTGCATCCGTGGGGAAATCAAATGGTAAGCAATTACTCAGTGTAATGTGAGTTCGGTTTAGTTCAAGCAGGGATTATTATGCTTCTTAAAGGCTGAAATATGATCTTCATCCATAGGTTGGTCATTTCATGGAGGCGTTGGATATCTTCCACAAGATGTTGGAAAGAGGGGTGAGCCCGAATGAGTACACTTTGGCCAGTGCCCTTGCAGCCTGTGCTAATCTTGTGGCATTGGATCAAGGAAGATGGATGCATGTTTATATTCGAAAGAATGATATACAGTTGAATGATCGGTTGCTGGCCGGACTCATTGACATGTATGCAAAATGTGGAGAGTTAGAGTTTGCATCAAAGCTTTTCAACAGTGAACAACAGTTGAAGCGAAAGGTTTGGCCTTGGAATGCCATGATTGGTGGGTTTGCAACGCATGGGAAGTCGAAGGAAGCAATTGAGGTTTTTGAAAAAATGAAGGTAGAAAAGGTTTCTCCCAACAAAGTTACATTTGTTGCTTTGTTAAATGCTTGTAGTCATGGAAATAGAGTTGAGGAAGGAAGAGGCTACTTTGAATCAATGACAGGTTGCTATGGAGTCGAACCTGAGTTAGAGCATTACGGATGTATGGTGGATCTACTGGGACGTGCCGGGCGCTTGAAGGAAGCTGAAGAGATCATATCAAGTATGGCTTTGACACCAGATATTGCTATTTGGGGTGCATTGCTTAGTGCTTGCAAAATCCATAAGGACATTGAAATGGCAGAGAGAATTGGGAAAATTGTTAGAGAGTTAGATTCTGACCATCTGGGTTGCCATGTTCTATTAGCAAATATATATTCTTTGACTGGGAATTGGAATGAAGCCAGGACATTGAGGGAGAAGATTGCAGTAAGTGGGAAAAAGAAAACTCCAGGTTGCAGCTCCATCGAGTTGAATGGGACATTCCATCAATTTCTCGTCGGTGATCGGTCTCATCCTCAAACAAAACAGCTCTATTTGTTCTTGGATGAGATGACCACCAAGTTGAAGATTGCTGGTTACGTTCCTGAATCTGGAGAAGTTTTGCTCGATATTGATGACAATGAGGACAGAGAAACAGCTCTGTTAAAGCACAGTGAGAAGTTAGCAATTGCCTTTGGGCTGATGAATACAGCACCTGGAACTCCAATCCGCATTGTGAAGAACTTGAGAGTATGTGGAGACTGTCATCAAGCGATAAAGTTCATTTCGAAGGTATACGATAGGGAGATCATTGTAAGGGACCGAATTAGATATCACCATTTTAAAGACGGAACTTGTTCGTGTAACGATTACTGGTAGCATTTGTTGTGTATATAAAAAATTGCTTCATTTTCAATAGAAGCTGATCTGCATCTCCATCATGCTGTTTATCTGCTAATCTATATAACTACTACTTCAAACTCTCAGCCTTCATCATTCAGGTACGTTTGCTAGCAACTTCATTGCCAATATTTAAATAGAAAAATCATTTTTCATATGTCTGTTCATGTAAATTAATTTAGCATCTGAAGAATCTAGCTTTGTGGGTAGGAAATTGCATGAACATGTTAAGTCTAAGTGGTCTAGACTTACAAGTTAGGAGTAACCCATCTAGTAACGACCCTACTTTTAAGACTCTTTTCCTAGGGTCACTATTAACCATGCATGCATTTGAGGCAAAAAAAAATCATTTAGAGTCAATAAACATAACCGAAAATGAAATACTTCTTTATTTTGATCCCAATTAAAACAACAGTTTTAAACAAAGTTCATCAAACTAAAACAGAAAAACTCAAAGTTGGCTTCATTCAAATAAAGTTCTATATTCAATAAACGAAGTTATTTAAGGAAAAATAAGCATTACAATGTGAACCGGAGTTTAAAAATATGTGAAACTCTTGACTTTCCCAATCCCATGGCTTGTGCAACGTTTTGTCATTCACCTAGTTTGCCCTTGCCTTTACCTGGAATTTTTTTTTTTAAACAAAAAGGGTGAGTATTACAAAATATAATACTCAGTAAGAGACCCCACTACCGGGGTTTGAAAACATGCCGACACAAGCAAAATCATGGTTTTATGTGGGACCCAGACATAAAAATGTATTTCATGGCTTTTGTCTTCGGCTATTAGTGGGAAATTAAAACTTCTTGATCCATGACCTCTATGTTCAGTCGACTCTAATTCATTCATAGCATATATATTAAATTATACCAGGAATATTTCACCATAGCCTTTACAAACATTTTAAAACATACATGCTCGAGGTCCAAAAAGAAAACAGTAAATGATGGTGCAATATTTCATGGCATAAACAAAATCAAAAGCCCAATTTAAAATAAGCAATAGCATGACATTCATGACCTTTAAGAACTTACAGAACATTAAAAATCAAGCGAATATAAAACAGGTCATGGCATTTAAAAGCGAGACTTTTCATTCAACCCCTCTTATAAATCATGACATTTTTCGAACAGAATCCTTAAATCCCAAATTTTAAAGTTTGGTGTGGGTCCCCTTGCCACACGTCCTGACCCGAACCTGTTTAACCAGAATTCCAATATTAATCTAGCGACCCACAACAAATCTAAAACACGAAGCCTAAGGGTCTAATGACTCCGCTTCCACATACCTCCGTCCAAATTGTGAGTCAAGACGGCGTTGACCTTGCTTAGATTTTGTCGTCCTTTCTTCTAACCTCGATAAAGTCTTAGGACACATATTAATCAAATCAATTCCAACTTAATAATAATCTTCCATTCAAAACCACAACTTAAAATTACAATTACCCGCCAACCAAAGGTCCAACGAAGGTTGCGGCATTTTCGGTGCAATCTACTTGCAGAACTGATAGCGATGGTTGCGGTGGGTGGCGGTGAGTGGAGACAAGTTTCGGGAAGCCCACGCACCGATCTATACGGAACCAGTCGACTCACCTCGAAAACTGACCGAAACGACGGCGAATCGACCAAGAGAAGGCGCGGCGACGAAACCCACGGACACGGCTTCGGCACGCGAACCAGCGGACGGACGACTCGGCGGTCACGATCTCCAGCGGCTCGAACAGGCGCTACGCGACCTCGTTCTCCCGGCGGCTTAGTTACAGGTGCGTCTTCCGGCGTCTCAAACGGATGCGAGAGGTTTGTTCTTCCGGCGGCTCAAACAGACGCGTCTGAGGTGGCGGCGACACGCGACTCCGACATACGACACAACAACGACAAGACGAACTCCAGCGGCACTGCAAGCTTCCGACGAGCACAATGGAAAAAGGGGCTAGGGTTTTTCTTTGTGAAAATGAGAGTGAAGAAGGGATGCCTTAAGATCTGTGCATATAAAGACAAAAAGTCCTTTTTCTCCGACCCTAATAGACTTTTACTTTCCAAAAATGCCCCTCAAGCTTCTTAAAACTACAATAAGCCCATAGAAATAATAAAAACCACAAATTTACAATTTGACACTACAAACCAAGAATTAAATTTTCAATTTACCCGTACCTGATTTCTCGGGCGTTACAATCTTCCCTCCTTAAGAACTTTCGTCCTCGAAAGTTCCTAATCCTAGAATAGCTCATGGTAATTGGCTCGCACTTCCTCCTCCCGTTCCAAAGTAGCTTCCTCTGATCGCTGGTTTTGCCACAATACCTTAACTAGACCGATCTCACGATTACAAAGGATCTTCTGATCTCTTGCAAGAATTCGTACTGGTCGCTTCTCGTAGCTCAGATCTTCGTTCAACCGTCAGGGTTCAAAATCAACCACATGCGTCGGGTCAGGCACGTACTTCCTCAACATGGAGACATGAAAGACATTATGAACTGAGGAGATAGATGGTGGCAACGCCAATCACATAAGCTATTTGACCAATTTGCTCTAGAATCTCAAATTGTCTTATAAAGCGTGGACTCAACTTTCATTTTCGAACAAACCTCACAACTCCCTTCATCGGGGCCACCTTAAGGAACACATGGTGTCTCACCTCAAACTCCAAGTCCCTCCGTCTCGAGTTAGCATAGCTCTTTTGCCTACTCTGTGCAGTTTGCATTCTCGCTCGGATCTTTTATATCGCATTATTTGTAACTTGGACTAACTCGGGACCCAATAACTGGCGTTCCCCAACTTCGTCCTAGCAAACAGGAGTCCTGCACCTCCTTCCATATAGCGCTTCAAACGGTGCCATACCTATGGTTGCTTAATAGTTATTATTGTACGCAAATTCTATCAAATGCAGATGGGTATCCCAACTGCCAGGAAAATCGAGAGTGCATGCTCGTAACATGTCCTCCAACACCTGATTTAGGTGTTTCGTCTGACCATTTACTCAATCGCCTTCTCACTTTTCTAGAGGTGTGACCTCATTAAGGATAGAATTAGTAACCTTATTAGGTTATTCGATATTCTTTACACAGTTGGGTAATCTTTCATGGTCCTTAGAAGCCTTATGAGAAACGTTGTAGTGACAGTCTCACCCTCAATTTGAGGTACTCAAGGGTTGCAATGAATCGAAATATTTTTGCCTCATAGCTTTTATTTGATACCATGAATAGATGGTCACTGACAGAAACATATATTTGTTTTAATCAACCTCGCTCATGTATTCATTTAACTTTGGGTCTCTTTATTGGATAACGATGTCTCAATGCAAGCTCCAAGTCATCATAGGAGTAATTTAAACTTAGGTTTCTTTGATTGTTGCAACACAAGAATCACTCTACGGAAGCTCTTCCAATCTTACGTCCAAAATGGTTCGAAAATTTCGGCAGCATAACGACGTAACTATAACAATTTTCAAACTTCCCTAATACCTGATAAACAAAAGTCGTACTTCTATGGCCAAATAACCAGACAACCATGCATCCAAACTCCAGCTCAAGATTACCAAGATTCAGAAAATTCAACAACCAAAACAAAAGATAAGCTAAGCTTCTTTAACAATCTTCAAACAGTAAATTCTAAAAGACAGGGTAACCAAACAATCATGTTACGATCTCAACTCTAAAAAGAGAAATCTAAAATAGCATAATAAGATCTTCTTGATTTACTCTTTAGTGCTTAACTCATTATGAATCATCACATTAAGTGTCAACAACTTTATTGCAAGTTCTAGGTCATGAATGAAAGAACTTAGCCTATGTCTCTCTAGTTGACATAAGGTGTAATCTTTTAATGTTGCATTAGTACACAACCTAGCCCTTTTATTGGAGCATCATTGTAAACTACAAATCCGCTTGTCCCCTCAAGCACAGTAAGAACTGGGGTTGAAACTAATCTTTGTGTAAGTGTCTGGAAGCTTGTTTCACACTCATCGTTCAACAAACGAATTACTTTCTCGAGTTTACTGTGCTAAGGCACTATTATCCTGGAGAAATCCTGTATGAAACATAATTTGTAGTGACCCGCCAATCCTAGAAACTCCATACTTCAGTGACGGTGATCGGGCGATGCCACTGTATCACTGCCTCCATCTTTGCAGGATCCATAGAGATTCCTGCCATTGACTCCACATGCCCTAAGAAAACACTTCTTGAAGCCAAAATCCTCATTCAGAAAACTTTTCACATAACTGGTTTATCTTCAAGGTTAACCAAACCCTTCTAAGTTGCTTTTCGTGTTCCTCAACAACTTAAAATACACCAAGCTATCGTCACACAACACAAACCATAAAAATATCCAAGAATTCCTGGTGTACTTATTTCATTAAATCCATAAAATTGCAAGTGTATTAGTCATCCCAAACAACATCACTGTAAATTTATAATGTCCACAACGTGGCCTGGAAGTTGTCTTGGGATATCTTAACTCTGATTACTGACTGGTGATAACTTGTCCTTATGTTCATCTTAGAGAACATCATTCTTCTTGTAACTTGTGGAATAGATCTTTTTTTTTTTAAGAAGGAGATATTCGTTCTTAGTAGCGACTTTATTCAACTTTCTATAATCTATGCACGAACACGTAGTTACACCTTTCTCCTTTATGAACAACATCAGTACTCTTTAGGGCGATACACTAATACAAACTCTTTATATAAAAGGTCTTGTAACCAAAACTTAAGCTCTTTTAACTCTGTTGGAGCATTTTGCAAAGGGTATTAGGAATAACTGATGTTCTCTTCTTTTAACTTCATGCTCCAATCTATTTTCTATGTTGGTGGTAGTCTTGGAAGGTCAAACTTACTTTATTTAGCACCAAAACATTTGTCTCTTGCTTACTTTCCTCGAACATGATTTTCTTCTTATAATCAGATTAAGAACTTTCTCAGTTTCATTCTAATGGTTCTTTGACCACTACTACTTTAGGAGTCTCCAATTTGTTAGTTGCTTAGTTTAATTCCTTTGTGAACTCATCAAGACATTCTTCCATTGTATTGTCCATGTTTAGTTCTCTAGTTGGGAAAAAGAAAACCTAGACCCTGTAAAAAACACAAATTGTACTCCGGGGTAAAAAATCCAATTATTTAATTCTCTTATCTTCACATCAAAACTCTGGCTTATACTTTTCCACTTCAAGCTTATCTTTATTAAGATCATTAAGCTTACGGTGTTACTTTTAAAACTTCCTACTAAGCCCATCTTTAATAACACCTTAATTGCCTTTATTCATGTAACTCTTCCATCAAAGCAATGGTATGAAAAAACCCCCAAGTATTTCGATGCACCTCAAAAATTTTCAACGTTAACAACTTGTCTTCCATTTAAATCTCAAGCCCTTTCAAATTACTTCGATCTTATTTGTCTTGCTTCAACTAGGAAGGATACTTTAAAAAGAGTTCTTCTTAATACAACCTATACTTCATTCTATCCTTTTCTCTTCCTTGGCAAGACATAGTGGTCATACACATTGTCTCCTTAAAAGTCTCATCCAAAAACTTCTACATCAAATATCCCTTTGAAAAACAAACTTCAATCTTTTATAACTCTTCTTCTCTTTACCTCTCAACTCTTTAAATACTAGGTTCATGTATTCACTTGAATGTGAAGGAACTTTCCTTATCATTGTCAAAGTTAAGTACTCCATATTAGCATACATACTACACCTCACAATTCTTCATCCATTTGGTCCGACATGCATAAACAAAACCACTAACATTTTACCGGGCACATCCAAACCTTGAACTTTTCAAGAAGAATCATAACATTCATCTTTCAAAGTCTTACTTGAGGAACCTAGTTGCTTAGGGACCTTTTAAACAACTTCCTTCCCTCCTTTGTCTAAACCGACCTCCTTTCACTAACACACGAAAATGCGTTTTATGGCAATAGACTCCCTTTAAGCATGAACATTCTTAACTCATACATTTTCTTTTCTATCATCAATAATAGGGATCACACATATTCATTTTCCCTCAGCTTAGAAACACATCATGGTCATATCATATATAGATATAACTTCACATATAAGTATTTTCTTTTTATAAACAAGCAGTACAAATCATACATTCTCATTATTTCTTAGCTCAGAAGTATATTAAGCTCATATCTTATATACGTATGGCTTTACATATAAATCTACATACTTTTTCATGAATAAAACGAAACTTTGTTTTAAGGGCATACCTGGCGATGACTAGGAATTGCTACTTAGCCATGGGATTCCTGATACTTACGACGTAAGTGAGTCTACATAACTCATAACCTTGGGCTCTGATGTCAGCTATAACAACCCTACTTTTAAGACTCTTTTCCTAGGGTCACTATTAACCATGCATGCATTTGAGGCCAAAAAAAAAAAATTAGAGTCAATAAGCATAACCGAAAACAAAATACTTCTTTATTGGGATCCCAATTAAAACAACAGTTTTAAACAAGGTTCATCAAACTAAAACAGAAAAACTCAAAGGTGGTCTCATTCAAATAAAGTTCTATATTCAATAAACGAAGTTATTTATGGAAAAAATAAGCATTAAAACGTGAATCGGAGTTAAAAAATATGCGGAACTCTTCACTTTCCCAATCCCATAGCTTGTGCAACGTTTTCCCGTCATTCGCCTCGCTTGCCCTTGCCTTTACTTGCAAATATTTTTTCTAAAACAAAAAGGGTGAGTATTACAAAATATAATACTCAGTAAGAGACCCCACTGTCGGGGTTTGAAAACATTCTGACACAAGCAAAATCATGGCTTTATGTGGGACCCAGACATAAAAACATATTTCATGGCTTTTCTCTTCGGCTATCAGTGGGAAATTAAAACTTCCTGATCCATGGCCTCTTGGTTCGAATCGACTCTAATTCATTCATAGCATATATATTAAATTATACCATGAAGATTTCACCACAGCCTTGGCACGCGAACCGGCTAAGAGAAGGTGCGGCGACGAAACCCACAGACACGACTTTGGTGCGCGAACCAACGGACGGACGACTCGGCAGTCACGATCTCCAGCGGTTCAAACAGGCGCAACGCGACCTCGTTCTCCCGGCGACTCAGCTACAAGTGCGTCTTTCGGCGTCTCGAACGGATGCGAGGGGTGCGTTCTTTCGGCGACTCAAACAGACGCGTCTTAGGTGGCAGCGACGCGCAACTCCGGCATGCGACACAACAACGACAAGGCGAACTCCAGCGAGCACAATGAAGAAAGGGGCTAGGGTTTTTCTTTGTAAAGATGAGAGTGAAGAAGGGATGCCTCAGGATCTGTGCATATAAGGACAAAAAGTCCTTTCTCTCAAACCCTAATAGACTTTTACTTTCCAAAAACGTCCCTCAAACTTCTTAAAACTACAATAAGCCCATAAACATAATAAAAACTACAAATTTACAATTAAGCACTACAAACCAAGAATTAAATTTCCAATTTACCCGTACCTGATTTCTCGAGCGTTACAACTACCTTTAAAAGTCATTCTAAGGTTTAAGCAAGACCATCACTGCCTGCTTAAAGGAATCAACCCCAACACATATATGCATTACAAAGCTTGATGAATCCACTCTTACCTCTTAATGCTACACTCCTAAGGTCCCTGCCCCCGCCCTTTAAGACGAATCCTAAGGCATAAGTCAGTTTATCAACTCCCTAATATGCTTTTTGAGGCTTAAACAAACCCTTTTTTAGCTTGATTAGTTCTAATTCCGACGTAAATTAGAGAATGTATGAATGGGTGGATTCTTTCAAAGTCGATAAAGTAACCATGTCACTTCACTAGAGAAGATGTTCTTATTTCGGCATTCCCATGAACACCAAATGACACATGAAATTGAAGGGAATAAAAATTCCCACACAGCGGAAGACGATCGAATCGTCGTGGTATCGTTATGCAATTCGATTTGTTAAAATAAACTATCTAATAGTATAAGGTTAAACATGCAAACTAGAAGTAAAAACAACAAGGATAATGCTACTTACTTGTTAAAGACCGTCTTCAAATTTCCTTCTTCGAATGATCACGAACTCTTCGTGTTCTTCTCAACGATCTCGATCTCCTCACACGAACAACGAACTGGACACCTCCACTTGGTTACTCGGTTGTTCTAACTTAGGTAGAAGGAGAATGGTGGGATTCTACTTTTGGTTTAGGGAGGAGAGTTTGTGAGAGAGCTTTGAGAGAAATTCTATTGCTTCTTTTGGTGAGAATTCCAAAAATGAGCAAATGACCTACCTCCTCTTCTTGCAAAGGGGTTTAAATATTGGTGATAGGTGGAGTTGAAATCTCCACCTATTTACCATTTTACCACAACCATAGGTTATGCAAATCATATTTGCATAACCACATATTATAAGATATCTCATATCTCATTTTACAAATCACATTTGTATAATTGTGGATTTTTAAATTGAATCACATTCAATTTAATTTCTCCAAATTAGCCCTAATTCAACCATTAGGCTAACCTATAGTTTATTATGAATCTCATTCACATTAAACTATATAATATATCATTCATATCTCATATAAATGACATAATTACCCTTTAGTGAACTTGAACACTTCAAATTCACACAAAAAATATAAACCTTCTATTAATCCAGTTTGAGCCAACCGAGGGACCTTATGGACCTACAGTGACGAGCTCCAATGATCCGAGACTAACATGTCAAACTCTTTGACCCGGTTAATCAACATTCATTAGCTACGGTAACACTCCACTAAAGCCCGTAGCTGCACTCCCGTCAGTGTAAGACAAGATGTGTCCACTGATATAACCAATGCCCATGAGTCGACCCTTCACAGGTTGTTCGTAACACTGCTGGGTCAAATTATCGTTTTACCCCTGTGTCTACTTCTTGCTCCTTAAGTCCCCACTGCTTCTCTAATGAACAACAACGTTGTAATAGTCCAATCATACACAACAACCCTCCCGTGCCAGTGAGAGGGTGGACGCCCGTTGTCCAAGCCCTGGAGACAACACTTAAGGGAACAACCCCTCTAGTTTCCCTAAAAGCGGGAACGAGTGAATTCCATCTCGTGTAGTTAAGTTCCTAGCTCCTACTTGGTCCTGTCCCCTGAGAAGATAGGCATATTGGGCGAGTAATCGTGACCACCCTCACTCGTGATTTAGGTCAAAGGACGGACCCCGCAGTGAGGCGAGTCCGTAACACACTTAGGATTGTGTCGAGTCACTAATGGTAATCTACAAAGTTATTAGTCCCATATTGTTAATCGGTTGTTACATTAGTTGGTCTAATAATTCACTAGTCGAGCCTTGTACAATCTCATTGTACAGATGCCCCACTCGCATGTCAACCACATGAACGAAGTCGGATCACCTCGTTTGTATCTTAATACAAAGCGAGTTGCATCCACAACGTATCTAGGATTAGGTCTCCAACCCTATCCATATACTGTAGACCGTTCGGGTCATTAACTCGAACGCGATCCTCCCTGTGTGTCCACTACACACCGTTTAAGTTCTAGTTCTCTCATATATTCAATGACCTTGGAGCTTAATTTATTGGACAATGTTTGTGTAACGTCCCAGGCCCAGGATCTCCTGCGACCTGGCTGCGTCACTATCATCCATGACTGCTTGTAAGATTGAAGACGCCTCTATGATTGAGCCACCGAAAAGGAATGTGCACCTTGTTGGTATAGTAGTAGCTGTCCAATTCTTTTAAGCCTTTCTCATCAGACTTTTTCATATCCTCATGGTCACTCGCATATACCCCTTTTCCTCGGGCACCATGCTTCCATATCCTCAGGATCCCTCTCATTCAGATGTGGACTCGGTTCATTCATGTACCCCTCTTCCTCGGGCGTCACAGTTTGTAAAATTTGCGAGACACAAAATGATGAAATAAATAACTTTTATTAATTTCAAATGTTAAATTTACAAACTAAACGAGATTAGGACATAAATCCCAACAGAAATTTCTCGTCATCGTCTGGCTCTCCATGTGTTCCCAAAACTACCCAAAGTGGTGTATTGCACTTTGGACGTGTTTGGTTGAACTTTTTAAGTGTTTAATTTTGAAAAAGTCACTTTTGTAAAATTATTAGTGTTTGACAACCACTCAAAATGACTTTTTCAAAAATGAGTTTGAGAAATAAGTCATTTTGAAAGAAACACTCGAAACCAAATTTTAGAAAAAATATTTTTAACCGGTAATCCCTACCAAATTTTTATGATATATAAAAATGATCAAAATACCTTCACACTATCTCTTTCACCTGACGACCATTCCAACGACCACTGCTGGTGACAACTTTAATGACCACTCCAACGACCTTCTCCAATGATCATTGTCGCACGACTACTTCAATAAAAACTCCAGTGACAACTTTGATGACCTCTCGACAACCATCATCAGTGACAATTCTAACAACCACTATGCGCGACTCGACCACGTGACAACTCTAGAGAGACCACTCTAACAACCACCACTACCACCCAACCACCCTAACAACCACTCTAGCAATCACCCCACTGACTTGTCACTTGACCACCTCGACGACTCGACCATTCTAGCAACTACCCTTAGCAACCATAGCCAATGACCACCTCAGAGACCACTCTAGTGGCAACATATGAGTCTTTTGAATACAAATTTGAGCTTATTAGTTCATAATGTTTAATGATCGTCCTTTTATATTAATTTTACGCTATTATAAGCATTTTGGGTTTTGAGCAAACCAAACAAACTTTTGTATAAAAATACTTTTAAAAAAATGTAACCAGACTTTTGTATAAAAAATGTTTTATTTTAAATATTTTTTATAAAAGATGTTTAAGAGAAAATACATTTTTAAAAAATATTTTTTTCATAAGCAATCCAAACATGCCCTAAAATGTGGGAATTTGTCTTCTCATTTCATAGACAAAGGAAAACATTCACAAGACTTCACTCGAGGGGTTTTCATATGAATAACCTATTTTCACGCGCTTTAATGGCTGATGAAGTGCATTCTAAAAATAATGAAATATGACTCATTCTTATTCTAAGGGTAATATAAAGCGGTCTTTCTTGTTCACACTCTCATACACGAAAACGCTCTCGCTCTCGCTCAAATGAGTGGCCGAAAATATGGAGAAAAAATGACAAGGAAAAAAGTCAAATAAGAGCAAGAGTAGCAGAAGTAGAGCGAGATCGAGGGTAAGAGAGAGAATCATAGAAGAGCTAGAGCAGTAGAGGTAGAGCGAGAGCGAGAGCGAGAACGATAGTGATTAATAGTTTATATGTGTAATTAGTAGTTTTAGCATTTTATGCCTGTTGAAAGATAATAAACCTATAGATCTGATTAGATTGATTATACAAGCCTTTTTACTAGAAGAAGGTTAGTATTAGCCAATGCTCTTCACCTCATTCTAGACATTCAACCATTATTCATTTTCACAAAATAGTGGAACAATCACAAAGCCATTTAGCCACTAATTTTATCAATTTAGTAGAATTCTTGCCAAACCAACTCGCATTTCATCCACTGTTTCAATAATGAATTAAATAATACTTACTGACTATTTCAACAATGAATTAAATAATGCTTACAAACTTCACTATGACAATAAGTGAGAAAATTTACTTACAATCTATTTTCTCCTATTAAGTTTAACCATTTGTCATTAGTCTCATTTCGAGGATAATAAATCTTTCTACTTTATCATGTAAGTCTTTGTAGCTTGACTTCACATATTTGTCTTGAATTATTGCTCTTGTTAGTCCTCATCTTCTCGGTTGAGAAGCCAAAATTAGTAGAGATGAATGAGTGAGAATCAATTGGTAACATGATGTGAAAACCCTGGAATTTTAAAAGTTAGCAACTATTTGAATTATGAACTCCTAACTAGTAAATTCTAAAACCCCCAAATCAATTCAATCTCAAACCCAAGGGAAAGATTAGATAAGAATTACCCTAGTTGATCGAAGATCAAGAGGTAAGAAAACCAGTTTCTCACTCAAGGATTGAACCTTCACAAACAAGTTGATCAGACCTACCTGAATGTTGTTAGTTTGCAACTCCAACTCAAGAATTGCAAAAAGGATGATGATGTGACATCAAATCATAGAAGCATCATTCATTAAAAAAACAAAAGTTATCCTCCTGTACAACTCAATAGCCAAGCTTTACATATAACTTCTCAAAACCTAAATATCACATCATAATAAATGACAAAAATACTCCTACTTAATATGACATAAAAGGATAAATAGACAATAAAATAATATCAAAATTATTAATTAAAATATTAAAAATAAATTAACCTATTGATAATTCATTTCAACAAGACTATAGAAAAAAATTAGAAGTAGTCAAATCATTAGCCTATAGACTCTTGTGAAGTCTCTCTTGTTGGAAGACGAGCACAAAAACATATTTTACCTCTCGTTACAATGACCCGTTCGTATCATCCTACAATTTGAGTAGTCTATTTCTCTTAGAATGAACCCCAAAATTAAAATTAATAAGTAGTTTAGAATCCTAAGAGATTTGCTTGTCTTTGAATCGTTCCATTAGACTTATTAGATCTCTATACTTGACCTCCACGATTATGCCACAATGTTCATCGGAGTATAGACCTCGAAAAAGAAAAATATAATTTATTATATACATAATACGTTCACTCACTACAAGAATTTTGGGATGTTTTGATACCACAAATGGTCGAGATAATTCTAAAATATGGTCGGCAAATGTATTTCCGACGGACAAAAGCTCGTCGGCAGAATGGTCGGCTTATCCTCGTCGGGGAACTTTTTGCCCAATTTTTTTTATGGTCGCCATTTCTTCGAAAGGCCGACCAAATCTTATTTAGTTGGCATTGTAAAGAAATGTCGACCAAAAAAAGTTTGGTCGGTCTTTCGACGAAATCCCGACCATAAAAGAAATTGGTCGGTGGTTAGGAGAAATGTCGACCAATCTGTGTTAGTCGGCCTACCAAAGAAATGCCAACCATATTTAAAATTTGGTCGGCATTTCTAAGCTCTGTCGACCACCTTATTTTAGTCGGTAGAGCTAAGAAATGTCGGCCAATATTTAATTATAGTCGGTATTTCTTATGCATGTCGACTAATTTAGTTTTGGTCGGCATATTTTCGAAATGGCGACCAATATTTTAATTATGGTCGACATATATTGGAATTGCTTATTGTTTCTATTTGATATTTTACCTATTCAAATAGGTATTTATTTGGATTTTTACTATAATTTCAAACTTGATGTACATGAAATAAAATATACACAAATTGAAAATTTTACTTACATTAAATTAAAGTTAATTACACTTTGTTCATACAAAATAAAAATATAGTTTTTGACCAAATATATAACTCAATCTACAAACAAAATTTTTTATATTAAACTCAAGTTAACTACACGTTATCTTCATGGTGATCTTCGTGTTGCTTTCAGAGCAATGTCGAGTCGATCCACCTATATGAAAAGACATGAACCTAAGATCAAAACTATATAAACATATAACAACGAAAATAACATAAAAAAATCAAATGAAGAAACTAAACCCAAACTTACCCTTCCTATATATAAGTATCATTTTTACTCACACAACACAAAAAACGCAATTACAAACTTACCAAACTTACTAAAACATAGGAGCATAGAAACAAAACTTAGCATCAATCCGGCAACTAAACACATAAAACACACAATTTCTCCGAACCTTTGCCAATCGTTTTACAAAACGGTCGAGCTTTCCCCCCAATTTGGCCAACCGTTTTATTTTGGGTGCGCTTCCCCAAACTTTGGCCCACCGTTTGCAAAAGAGTCGGCCTTTCGTAACTCTATCCCGACCACAATAGAAAAACAATCGGCATTACGCCTTATTTCCCAACAAATTAAAATTTGGTCGGCAGTTCGATTCACTTTTATCGATTGTTTACGTATCCGTCAGAATTACCAATATCTGCCGACTATTTTTAAAGAGTCGAAATATATAACGTCGGAATATAGTCAAATTCTTGGAGTGACTGTCATTTCAATCTAAAGATTCAAGATAATATAAACTATTTTCAAACATATATTATGTTCTCTTTTTTTCCCTTCATTATTCCTTTTAAATCTTCATTCTTTTTTTTTATTATTAAATTATCAAGTCTAATATGCAGTACAAGACCTTTCCTCTCTAATACTACATTAAACAATCACTAAATCTAAGAACTTAAGCCGATAAATTAAGAAGGTATTTTTGATTTCTAATATATAAGTTATTAACACTCTTTGAACTCTTATTATTATTACTCTAAATCTCTTGTTTAAGACCCTTTTCATCTCATAATCCCTCATGCTTTCAAGTTATGTTTTATGGTTTTATAATTTTGTATACTTTGCAATAAAAATTAAAGATTAAAGATTAAAGATTAAAAAAAAGGATTCCAACTATAATATTTTATGTTACATACTTGTTTTAAATTAAATTAATATTCAAATATGATGTTTGTTTTCAATTTTTTTTTATGATTTGAGGTTTCTTGTCGGAGCCTATGCCTGGACTACAATATAACGAAAAGCAAGGGACTAAATCCAATGGATGAGACAAGTGTTCTTGAATATACAACCCTTGTCTTTTGAGAAATAAAAAATGTGAATTAATTAATGAAATTTCTTTTAATATAATATTACGAATGTAGGGTAAGGATTTGAACATTCGATCTATAGAAGAGGTTACTAATGCTTTTATATGTTGAGTCTTGCTCGTGATAAAAGTTTCAAATTATAATTCTTTTGACATTTGATTCCTCTCTTTTTTTTTAGCTCAAAATATTTGAGGGTAGGGGGATTCCAAACATCTGACATCTTTTCGTTGAGAGTACATATTTACTATTAAACTAAATTCACTTTCATACATATGTTGATACTAATGTCTCTAAATATCGAGTCTTGCTCATGTTAGTTGGATTTTTAACGCATTTGTTTTGTACAATGAGTCACGTTAGTTCATCATATGGTTGGATAATTTTTAACTAGTTAATTCATATACCTTCTAATATATGAGTAGAGATGTGTTTATTAAACCGTAAAGTAAAATCATCCATTTTAATGAATTTTAGCATTTAGTGAAATTGCAAGGACACAATTGAAAATATATATTAAAGGATAAAAACTTAAGATCTAAAAGATTGAGGATGAAAATAGAAATAAATAAATAAATAAAAAGTATAATAATAAATCATGGTTTTTTTTTTTTTTTTTTAGTATATCAATATATGGGGGTGGGGGGATTCGAGCTCATGAACTCATGGTCATAAGTCTTACTTGATACTAGTTGAGTTATGCTCTTGTTGGCAAATCATTGTCTATTTTGAAGCTAAACACTTTTCCAACTATATAGGGATGTGTGTGTAGACTGAACCTTAATCTAACCTCTCTTTAAATAGGGATACAACAAGAGATTCCCCTTAGAGAATTAACCATTTTATTAAAATAAAATAAAAAGACATTTATTTCAATTTTTTAAAAAATAAAATATAAATGGAGAACAATTCTCTTAGAGAACTCAATCCCCTTCAAATTTAATGAGAAATTAAATAGAAGGCGAGGATAGGACCCAAAAAGTCATCTCCATTATTCTTGCCTCACTTTGTAAACATCATCCCTAATTTTATGTATAATTTCAATTACTTATTTGCCTAAATAACTACTTATCACATAAATGATAAAAAAAAAAAAAAAGACCAAAGAAGACATAACTCAACTGGCATAACGAATGTGTTAACGACCACGAGATCTGTGGTTCGAATCCCCCTATTCCCGATTGTACTAAATAACGATAAAAAAAATATTTCACATTAAGTATTCATAAATAAAAAAAAAAAAAACTTATCAATTGTATCAATTTTAATCATAGACTTTTAATTTCATCAAATTGCACCTCAAACTTATATAAATGTTGCAATTTTAACTTCCTAATAAGTTCTCGCTCCAAATATCGTTAAAGAAATTTTCTCTTATGAGTTCAATGAATTATAAAACATATGTGCATATGAGAATTGATAGAATTTAGAAAAGTGACATTAGAACTAAATTTTTGTTGAAATTTATGAATTTTTGGTAAAATTATTTAATGGTTAGTTTATACATTGGTTAAACTTATTTTTGTGCAAAACTTTATTTTATTGAAATTAATAAATTTATTAAGATTTTGATACTATTTTGTGTTAAAATTAGTGGGTGAATTAGGTATAAATATAATCGATGGCAAAAATTACTACATTTATTTATGTTTATAGTTCAGTTTGATGAAATTAAAAGTTTAGGGTCCATAATGATTATCAAGTTTAGAATAATTGATCTTTTTTCCTAAAAACATTTGAAAGTTTAAGGACACTTAATTGGAATAACTATTAGATGAGTTTGAAGACTTAAAATAAAATAAAATAAAAGCATGCAATGAGAGAGAGAGACCAAGTAGTTGTTTTTTAATAAGATAAAGTAATGTTTTTAATTGGTCTCCCAATTAAAATACTCCCTAAATACCTAGTTGGTATTTGGACAAAAGTTAACTAGAATAAATAAAATTTTAAAGTAAACATAGTGATTATAAATTAATTATCTATCTTTTCAAATAAATATGAAAATATTCAGATAATTATCAGATAATTAAGACCACACACTCTACTTTTCAGCACTTCACCCATCTTATAGAATCTTATATTAATACTCAATTTTTTTTCATTAGAAAAGAAATCAAATTTCAACTTATGAAAAGAAATCAAATTTCAACTTTAAATTGTCATTGAAGAATGTTCCAAAAATGCACCATTAGTATGAACTTAAATATGGAACTAGAATAAAGATTAAATATATTACGGTAATATATATATTTATGCATTGAAATGTGATGATATTTAATGTGTTGTGATTTAATTTTATCAAAATCATGAGTGTTTAAAACATATTCTTATGCACTCAAAAATATATATTCTTCTTCTTTTAAGATTGGAGATTCAAATCTCTCTACCTCTACTTATGTTGTACTTAAAAAAATAGACGTCAAAATTGCATATACGATTTTCTATCATGTGAATATGAATAAAAGATTTTTTTAAAAAAAATTATAGTATAGTCTATTAAGTTTTTTGAGTGAGTAGTGATTTAACAGTTGAATTGATTTTACAATAATGTCAAAGTTCACCCATTTGTAAAAGTTTTTTTTTTTTTTTATGTTTCTTTTGTGGATGTAACCTTCTATAATGTCTAAGGCATGCATGTCTCTCTACTTTGTTTTTAAAAATTGCTAAAATTAACCTTTCTCTCTTATTCGGTTTTATCATACTCTCACTCTCGGTCAAGAAGATTAAAGATGACCTCTTATTCTTGTTGGGTTTTATCATATTTTCAGCTCTCGATCAATAAGGTTGAAGATGACGAGCCCTCACTCGCGTTGGGTTTTATCATATTCACGCTTTTAGTGTGACGTCAGTAAAAGTTATCTATCGTTATTTTGAAACACACTAGATCATCCATCGTTTTAGCTTAAAAAAAAATACATAAAAACTTTTAAAATTAGAGGTTCAAATCTCTACTTTCGATAATAAAAATATAATTATTTATTTCGAATTCTATTTTTATTTTTTTTAAAATTTCAAGTTAAAATTTGTGAATTTTACAAGATTTTAAAGTAAATGACTAATTTAACCTCGTCAAATCTCATTTTCCATTCACATATTAGTCTAGATAGGTTCTATTATTAAAAAAAAATCTTTTTTTCCAACAAAAATTATTAATCAAATTTATTTCAACATTTCAAACTAACTCATAATTTTGATATCTTTTTTTCAAAACACACACTCACCCACACAGTTTGAAAATTATTTTCAATTATTTCTTAGTTCCAAACAAAGCATAAACTGAAACCATGACCAAAAAGGTAATTCACTAATTTGTTTAAAATAAATCATTGTTCGTATTTTCATTATATATTATTATTATAATAATTAACAAACATTAGATTTTGTGTTGTGCAGTACACGTGGAATTCATTCATAGGGCTATATAGATTTAGCAGAGTGAAGTGTGACGTATTGTACTTTTTTTATCTTTCTTTTTTCTTTAAAACTTTTTCAATCTTTTGAAATGAGTTTTTTTTTTCCAAAAATGAAAATTACCCTTCAAGTTAACTAGTACATGAATTTAATTTTACCTTAAACTTTCCCATCAAATTGCACCAAGTGTTGCAATCAATTTTCACCCGTAGGTTTTTATTTCAAAAAAAAAAAAAAATACACCTGTAGGTCAGTTAATTCTAGCTAAAATCAACTTAAAATTATGTAAATAAAATTATTTTCTCTCAAAATATCACCTAATTTTTTTAGTTAAAATATCATTTTAGTCTATATACTTATAATTTGTTTTATTTTAGTTCAAGTACTTTCAAATGTTCATTTTTAGTTCTTGTACTTTCAATAAAATTTAAATTTGGTCTTTATGATAAATTTGAAATTAATTTTTATCAAAATTTGTTAGATAATAATAATAATAATTTTAATACAACAAAAGATACCATGTGAACATAATTCCAAAATTTATAGAGGAAAAACTAATAGAGAGTAACTTTTTTTAAGAAAAATTAACAATAAACTAATAATAGGAATCAATTTTAAATTTTATTAAACTAAAATTAGACATTTAAATATATAGTGGCTAAAATGAAACAATATTCAAAGTGGAGAGATCAAAATGATATTTTAACTTTTCTTTTTAATAAATAGAGGGAAAAAATAAAAACTAATCATATTTAAAAAAATAAAAGGTATTGCTATCCAATTAATTGTACCATTTTTTATAATATTGCGCCAGTACTTGCATTTAAATAAGTTTTCACAGCGTGGAAATTAACTATGGATTAACGGTGTTAAAACAAGACCTTAATGAAAATTCTATATTTATTCAACTATGAAAGTTTAGGTCAGTAATTATTAGTTTAGAGTTTTAATTTGTTAACGTACAAACTTTAAGACGATAAATTTTTTTTCTAATTTCTAAGTAGTAACCATTATTAAAGAAAATTTTTCTATACTTTTGATGAATTATAACACGACAAATGATACAATAGTGACATTAGAGTAGTTGTTTTGATAAAGTTATTCAATAGACAAATTTATGTCCGGTCTAATTTAATTTTACAAAAAAAAATTAATTTTTATGAAATGGGTGAATTTTAACAAAAGTTTACATCTATGTTCATCAGCAAAAATTAAATAAAGTATACAAATCACAAGAAATTATCTAAGCTTAGGGCATTCATGAAATACAAAACTTAGGGTGAAAGTTGTTTTTTTTTTGTTTTTTTTTTGTTCCTTCCCATTTTGACAATTGATGTGATCTGAAAGTTGAGAATTTGGGTTCTCAGAGAGTTAAGGGGATGCTTTTTCCACAAAAAAAAAAAAAAAATTTTAAAGAGGATGAAAAAAACGAGTTGGCAACTCCAGGCCCTTGACCGTTCATCACAGATTCACATATCTGGCTGCGTAGCATCTCTTTCTCTCTCTCTCTCCTCTCTTTTTCGTTCATTTGATCTATTTATTTCTTTTTGTTCTAAAACCCCTTTTGGTTTTTGCTCTTCCCCACTCTTCTTCCTCAATTTGCATCCAACTTCCAGTAATTCTATAGCCTTTTCCTCTTTAATCCCTCTTTTTCACCTCCTATTCCATTTCTTTTCAATCATTTTGTGCCCATCTCCTCTTTGTCGCCTTCTTTCGAGCATTCAAGGGCTTATGACTTCCCATTTCTTTCGTTAATCCATTTTTCGCTTTCTGGGGTTGCGATTTCTATGTCTGTTCGTCCATAGCTTTCGCGATTGGACTCGGTATTTGGTAAGATTTTGAACTTTCCCACCTGCCCTTTGATTCAATTTGGTTTGTTTTTCTGTTTCTTTCCTGAGTACATGGAGAATTTGTTGAATTTTTTTTTTTTTTAATCTGGGTGGTGTTGATTTGGCTGTAATTTGGTGGAAATTTTAATCTGCTGATTGTTGGGATTTGATAGATTCTTGTTTGGAGATTTTTTCTCTTTATGTAATAGTTTTAGCGGTTGGCTGTTTTTTTTTCTTTTTTTGGTCTTTTTGAGGTTGTTGGAGATATCGGTTTTGGTGTGTTGCAAATCATGATGAGATTAAAGGGCCGTTCTGATTGATGGATATTTGATTCTGCCAATTGAGTTTTTTTCTTGTTTGGCTGCTGAGAAGGAAGTGGGAAAATTGAGAAGAGTTTATAGATTGAAATTTTGTTATTTTGAATTGAACAAGAACAGGACAGAGTTTATTATGATCGCTATAACTTCGTTGAGGAGAGTGCTTATTGAATCAATATAACCAGTAAAATTCTGAATTCATTGCGATCTCTCTTTGTGACCTTTTACTGGCTGTCAAACAGATATCATCATCGTAAATGGAGAATCTTATGATGGTTGATGATACTTTGGGAGATTGTTCGGATATGGAAGTTGATGATATAAGGTGTGACAATATTGCAGAGAAAGATGTTAGTGATGAAGAAATTGAAGCAGAGGATCTGGAGAAGCGTATGTGGAAGGATAGGATCAAGCTTAAAAGGATTAAGGAAAGGCAGAAGATTGCTGCACAGCAGGCTGCGGAGAAGCAGAAACCAAAACAGACATCCGACCAGGCTCGGAGGAAGAAGATGTCTAGAGCTCAAGATGGGATTCTCAAGTATATGCTGAAACTGATGGAAGTATGCAAAGCCCGGGGATTTGTATATGGCATTATACCTGAAAAGGGGAAACCAGTTAGTGGTGCTTCTGATAACATTCGAGCATGGTGGAAAGAAAAAGTTAAATTCGATAAGAATGGACCGGCTGCAATAGCCAAGTATGAAGCAGAATGTCTTGCCAAGGGAGAGGCAGATGGCAATGGAAACAGTAATTCCCAAAGCGTTCTTCAAGACCTTCAGGATGCGACACTTGGGTCTCTTTTGTCTTCTTTGATGCAACATTGTGATCCCCCTCAGCGGAAGTACCCTTTAGAAAAGGGAGTTCCTCCACCCTGGTGGCCCTCTGGAAATGAAGATTGGTGGGCAAAACTTGGGCTATCCCATGGCAATAGTCCTCCTTATAAGAAGCCTCATGATTTGAAGAAGATGTGGAAAGTCGGGGTTTTAACAGCTGTGATAAAACATATGTCACCTGATATCGCAAAGATAAGGAGGCACGTACGGCAGTCAAAGTGCTTACAAGACAAGATGACAGCAAAGGAGAGTGCAATTTGGTTGGGAGTTTTAAGCCGAGAGGAATCTCTAATTCGACAACCAAGCAGTGATAATGGGGCATCTGGAATAACAGAGACCCCAGTAGGTGGTCGTGGTGAAAAGCAAGCTGCAGTAACTAGTGACAGTGATTATGATGTTGATCTTGCTGATGATGGTGTCGGGTCAGTTTCTTCTAAAGACAGGAGAAATCGATCAGTGGATGCAGAGCCATCCAGTAATCTTGGCAATAATGATCCTCAACCTGCTCAAGGAAAAGAGCAAGGTGAAAAGCATAGAAGAAAAAGACAACGTAGTAGCAGGACAAAACCTGCCGATCAAACACTGGCTCCATCTCGGAATGAAGAAGAACCAGGAATCGAACCAACAAATACTCATCTAGATATAAACCATTCTGATGTACCATTAGATAGATTTGAAATTTCAGGAAACCAACCGCAAATTGATACTGTCACAGCTTTGAGGCCACTGGAGAAGGATATGGATGTCCGATCAGAAGTACCAGCTCCCCGGTTTAACATGTTCTCCACGACGTCCTCAAATAATATCAACATAATTTCCACTCAGAGCATGTATGTTGATGGAAGGCCTTTGTTGTATCCTGTAATGCAGAATGCTGAGGCGCAACATGAAAGTGCTTACAATATATATAATCCACCAGTGGAATATAGATCCAATTATGATGTGCAGCACCCTCAATTTGTTAATGAGCCTCAAATGAGATTGGAGGAAGGAGCGCATGTGCCAACACAACATAGAAACGATGAGATTATAGGAGGAGATTTCAACTATGTAAAAGAAACGTTCAACACTGAACAAGATAGGCCTGTTGATACACAGTTTGGATCACCAATCAACAGTCTCTCATTAGATTATGGAGCATTTAATAGTCCGTTCCATCTTGGAATCGATGGTGCAAGCTCGTTTGATGACTTTTTGGTTGATGACGATTTGATCCAATACTTCGGAGCTTAGGTTTGCTAATTCTGTATATTCTGAGCATGTACTAAATGCCTCCTTGTAATTGTGTCATTTCAACCTGTTGTAATTTGATTCTGTCGAAAGAAATTCTGTTAAAATTGATGCTTCGATACTAATATAATTCTATGTCCAGGGATTGACTGCAAGAATGCAGCTCATCGACATCCACGCTTGACGGGGTTCTTTTCCCCGATCAGCTGGGAAACCTTCCTCTTTGATCTTATCTATATTATCAAGACTGTAGGTAATATGAGTTTTCTGAGTTGAAAAGAATCCTTTGCAAGTAAAATGATAACTTTCTATGCATAGATCCCCTTGCCTTCCCTGTAGTGAGTATAATGTTTGTTTTTTCTGTAAATTGGTCGTTGTAGGCTGCATTTGTAGGAGAATTCATGAAATTATTCTCATGTTTTGGTAGATCAGATATTAATTACAGCATCATTGTCTTGTACTGATTAGAATCTCTGGTTGTTCAATTCTGTAAATGTCTCCTTTCTGTATGATCCATTCATCAATTTTCTCCAATTTCTGCTGCCTACTAATGAATTGAGACTACCCTATTCTACTCTTGAATTCTCTAGTCTCTTCCGAGTTTCACTCGTCCGCATTTCCTTCTGTAAGGGATTAGAAAAGTGTTTAGTTTTCTCTATTTTAGTCAGAGGTCTCCTTATTCACCTAACTACTTTTCTTTCTCTATTTCGCTTATAGAGAATGCAAGGGAGCATTCGGGTTTTCTTGATGAGGCAGACGAATTACGGTTGTGCATCCAACAGTATTGTTCTAACTTGCTAATAGACATTTTGATTGAGAAAAAGAATCGAGGTTAAGTTCATTGTTATATTTGATGAGAATAATGACTGTCAAAGGTGTGTGTGGTTCTCCAAGGCACCCAAACCAAAGCAACAGTCGGGTCGGGGTCGGGATCGGGATTGGGGCTGATTTCATATCATTCATACCTGGTAACTTCTTCTATCATCTCCCATACTTGTAAACTATCAATATAGACAAGTTAATCGTGAGGCCAAGCTATGGAGTTGTATCAGCTGGCCAATTTCGGTCCTGGTTTTGTAGCATAGGCGTGTTTCTTGGCGCTTCTCTCCTGCCCTCTTAGAAAAAATAGGGAAGAAATCAACAGAGGGTTTCACCTTTCCCAGTTGATTGACTTTGGGATGTAATGAACATTCATACCCATAGAATTCAGATTCCTCAAATGAATGATGGTTTTCCAAACCCTTCATAGGGAACCCATAGTTCTAAACCATAGGCGCTGGCGCTCTGGGTTATAGGTGGAAGGTTCGAATCTCTGTCCCTACTTTTGTAGTCTTATTTTTGCATTTTTTTTTTTTATTACAATAGAATGTATTGAATGTAATAATCCTATATTGTGGTGTATTGGTTGAGACATGGGATGGGATAGATTTTCTTCAATTAAGGGGTTGATAGTTGATTGTACGGTTATTCCTCATAAAATATTGAAGAATACCTACTTTTTGTGTATGTAAATTTCAATTAATGGGTGGCGGTATGTCTTTATATATATATAGATATAGATATATACATGTTGATGAGTATCTTAATGTTAAGTTGCAAAGTTTCATAATTTTCACCCATAATTTAAGGAATTTTATATTTTTATAATCTTCACTAGAGATGTCCACGGGGTGGGGTTGGGGAATAACTTCCTACCCCCCATTTCATTCCCCTACCCCGCGGGAAATAATTTCTTGTTTACCATTTCTATTTTTCTAAATTTTATTATATAATTTCTTTTTTTTTTTTGAAAATTTTTATTTAAATGGTTAATTACTAATTAGAAATTTTTATTTAAGAGACATTTTTTCAATTTTCATAAAAAAAGTAAAATGATATTTCATAAAAATTTAGAATTATGGTTTATTATATATATATATATAAAATAATAATAAATCGGGGCGGGGAGCGGGGCAGGGTCGGGAATGTATTTTCCGTCCCCGTCCCCGTTTAGCCAATGGGAAAAAAATCATCTCCGCTCCCTCCCTCATTTTCCATCTAAACGGGGATTTCCTGCCCCGCGGGGAAAATTGACATCCCTACTCTTCACCCAAAATTTAAGGAATTTTATATTTTTAGGGATCTCGAAAGTGTGACCAAAAGGCTAGAGATTTTGCTGAGATTGTTTGAAATAATTTTTTAAGTGCTTAAATTTTCTTGTAGAATTGCTTTTTTTTTTTTTCAAATTAGGAGTACAAATGGGCTATTTCGGGCACTAAAGAGTTATTTGAGGTGTTGAGTAGGTTATTAGTTTGTGGGTTATTATAATCTGTGAAATTATATAATATTATTGAAAATGTAGAGTAGTTTAGTCTGAGGTTACAATAATTTGTGTTTGGAGTGCATAGTATTCTAAAGATTATAATAACTTGTGTCCTAAACAAGTCCTAAGTGAATTATAATAATGTAAGTTATAATAGTCTGTGGAATTATATAATATTATTTAAAATGCAAAAGTTTAGTATAGATTTATAATAGTTTGTGTTTGGGGTAGAATATTCCATAGATTATTACAAATTGATGTTGAAATCAACTTCTAACCGGGAATTAACCTAATAAAAATTGAGTGGATCGACCAACATTTAGAAATAAAATTGATCGAACATTTTTCTCAAACCAACTGCACAATTTGGTTTAATTGGTTTGGTCAATTTTTTTCATAAATCGAACTCCTATTTTAAAATCAAGGTTGTTGGATGCTTGGACCTTCCATCTTGTGATTAGAGATTCTACCATATGCAATTCTAGGTCACTCGACTTTGCTCAATTGATATTCAATTTAGCAACTATCTTCGTTGGTGGTTTTTTAAAAACTAGTGTATTTTACCATATGCATTTACACGTGTATATATCTTCTTAATTTTAAAATAACTTGATTTTTAAATGAATAGGACAAAATTTTACTATGTTCTCTTATTTAAAATTGAATTACAATTAATTTTTGTAATAATCGTTTCTTTTTTCAAAAAAAAAAAAAAATTCCAGCAGAGGAAAAGACGGAGGGCGAAGCCCTCACCCCCCTCTCCTTCGCGCGCCTGCAGGCGAAACGGCCAGTGGCCCACACCCTTTCTTCTTCTCTCTCCCTTCCTATTTTTCCTTGACCCTCTCTCCCTCTAAGTTCTCTCTCTCACGCTTCTCCCTCTCTCTCAGGCGCTCTGTTTCTGTCTCCCTCATCTCCGCCAATCAGTTCAAAGACGTCGCCGTGACCTCGCCGAGTTTCGTTTCCACCTTCAGTCGCCGCCAACACGTTCTTGCAGCCAAACCGCCGCCGGAGAAGAAGTCGTTTGCCACCGGTTCACGCGAGACCCACACTTTGGTTCAGCCGGTTCGAGCCTATTTCAACCGATTTTCGAGGAACAGAGACCGGTTCTGGAATAGATCGGATCGCGACGAGTCCGAATCTGATACCCACCTGCTGCCGCCGCCGCCGGAGTCACTCGTCGCCGTCGTTGAGCCCGCCGATCACCAGAGTCTGTGGGACTCTTTCAGTTCGTTCTTCAACTCATTTGGACCTTTGTGGGGTAAGTTCGAGTCCTTGCAAGTCTTGTAGGCCTTGTTTGTGTTCGGTTTTCCTAATATGTGTTCATGTTCGCTGTTAAGGCTTAGGTGGAAGCTGAGGCACTGTTTGCAGCTTGTTTGTCTTTCTTGAATCGCACATCAGCTGGATTTAGGTAACTAGTTATTTGGACTATACCACCCCTAAGTGTAGGGCTTAGGGGCACATTGCATGCAATATTTGATTGGAAGTAAACATAATGTTCTGGTAGTAGCATGTTAGGTTGTGATGTTCGCAGTTGTGCATGAATCAAGTTCATTGTTGATGTTGATGTTTATCTGTGCTGAAACTCGAACTCGTTAGTTCATTCTGGTTTGTCTGTTAGTCCTATGTGACTATAGCTAGTAGGGCGATGTAAGCTTTTGCTGAGTTTCCTAAATGCGTATTGTGTTATGATTGTCTGTCCCGAGCCTGGTAGTCTCGTGCTTAGTTTGAAGTAACTCTGGAAGTGTTGTTGAGCCTTAGGATTGTAGTTAGCACAACTAGCCCTAGTGTACGCCCAAGTCTCTATGTAACCCTTAGTAATGGCGAGATGATGATGATATTATGGGATGTGATGGTCCGCCCTCACATCCCATAATATCAGAGGGGGTTGGATAGAGTCAAAGGGGGTTGGATAGAGTCCTTCGCCCTAGTACAGGCTCGGGAATGAGCCCGTGGTCGATTGTGCGCAGTACTGCTGCCTTTGATGCTTTATGGGATATGGTGGTTCGTCCCCCATCCAGTTGTGCGACTCGGGGTGTGATCCTTAAAGTCAGAGGGGTTGGATAGAGTCCTTCGCCCTAGTGCAGGTCCGGAAATCAGCCTCGTGGCCAGATGTTGTCAACCTAGTCCAGAAGCTAAGGGTAGGACAGAACTGAGAAATCTGAGTGAGTGATAGGGTCAGGATGCTTGTTGAGGTTGTGTGGCGGGCTGAGTGTCGTGCTTAGCTAGGTCTAAGGTTGTTCTTTTGTATTCTTTATTCTTGGACGAAGTGGGCTGCTTACTGGGTATTTTTATACTCATCCATCGTTAATTTCTTCTTTTGTTGCAGGTAAGGCAAACCAGTGAGATGACCACCGACGGCGAGACCCCTACGAGGCTATGGAAGACTTGTAGAACTTAGTTAGGGATTGTTGTTTAGAAATTGATTTCATTCCTTTTTTTTCTGTTGCGCTCTTCTTCTTTTAGCTCATGTTTTAAATTTTAGCATGTCTCGTTCTTTATTCGTCGAATTGAAGTATGTTCTGTTTTGTTTTCTCTCGTGTTCAAGCATGTGTTGTTGCATGTTGTCTGAGAACTCTGAGGGACCTAAGCTCAGCATGTTGATTTCTGTGTAGTTTGGAGGAGGTTGGGTACCCTTGTGAGCCTTTTGGAAGTGCTTTAGTTTAGGTTCAGGTAGTACAAATTTTTGGTTTGTTCAAGTTGTGTCGTTATGTTGTCGGATTTTCGGCGCGAGCGGTGCACCTTGGAAGTAGTGCCCCGAGTAGTAAGTGTTCAAAATTACGGGGTGTTACAATTTTAGTATCTTCTTCTTGTGCCTCCTTTTAGTACCCTATTTTCTTATGTCTTTTAGTTTATTTTTGTGGGTGCAATGTGTTTGTGTTTATTATTTAAATTAAAATTAATTTAATCTCTCACTCTAGGCTTGAGTTGTTAATCTGAGCATAACTCAGTGAATAAAATACTTGCTATTATTTTCAAGGGAATGGTTTGATCCTCACTCTTGTAATTGTTGAACTAAAAAATAAAAAATTTAGGTTGAAATTTGATGAAGAAAATTACTATTTTATTGTAAGAAAAAATTAAATTCCCATTCGGATCTAAAATGGTTTTGAAATCTAAGTTAAGAAAAGCGATACTATTTTTAATTTAACATATTTGTTGAGATTTGAAATCTAAAATTATTCAATAAATAGGTTATTCAAATATGTTGTGAAATTCTCAAATTTTTTTTTAAAATTTACCAGGAACATCTTGCGTATAAGCGTATACAGCATCTCCAAACTAGGGTGTACACAGATTGTATTGGATTGGGTTGGGTTGATAATCCGAATTACTAAGGGTTGCAACCCAACCTAATCCAACCCTATATTTTCGAGTTTGGTTGGGTCCTCGGATTGATTTTTTATTTTTAATTATTTAAATTAACTTTTTTCTTGAATTTATAGCTAAAATCAAATAAAATTCAATTATCAAACTTCACAGTTTATAACATTTTAATATTTTTTACAATCTTAGAAGAAAAACATTAGAAATTGGCAAATAATTCATTTATAAGTATATATTTATATAAATTAAAAAAATATAAATTTTGGGTCGGGTCGAGTTGGGTCGGGTTAACCCGAGAACCCAACCCAAAATTTCAGTTCTCCAAAATTCCAACCCAACCCAAACTGAAAAAAAAAAAAAAAAAACTAACCTAACTCAACCCTTATGGTTTGGGGTTGGGTAGTCCGAGTTGCTCGTGTTACTGGATTATTTGTACACCCCTAGTACTAGTACTTAAAAAAGGGTTATAACAGGGGATTTTCTGTTTTGTTACGTATGAGAGTGTTGTCCATTTATACATGTTATTTATTAGAATTTTAATAGACAAACGATTTATTTTGAGAGCAAAACTTATGGAGTTTTTGGCTCATAGTTTTAGGTTGTGATGGTTTTAGGTTTGAACACAAAACTATATTTGATACGAAGTGTTCAAAACACTTGATTTTGAAACAAACTTCATGAGTTACAACAATGCAACCTCATGGGGTTTATGTCATATTTTTCTCTTCCATTTGTCATTTCCCATTTTTTACGACCACTTTGACAACAACTTTGATAACATCTACTATCGATAACAATAACTCTGGCGACTCGGTCATCGAGACAACAAACTCCAATAACATCTCCGGCAACTATCGACGACCACACTTGTAATCCGACCACTGTTGATTATTACCTCCAACGTCCACTGTGATAAGAACTCTATAGATTAATTTGATGACCACCCTGCGACTCGACCACTCCAACAACTCGATCTTCAATGACCCAACCATCGCAACTTGATTTATACGAACCATTGCCAAGGACCATCTGACAACCACTTCGACGAACAACCACACAATGACCATAGTTGACGACCACTCCGACGACCTGAAAACCATAGTTGACAACCATCCCAATAATCCGACAACCTAGTAACCACTGTCAATGATCAACTAGCCACTCCGATGACCTGACCACCTCAGCAACTCGATGATCCCGATGACTACTTCGGTGATCATCCCGATGATCTGATAATCCAACCACCTAAAACTACTATTGACAACCACCTGATCACCACTCTAGTGACCATCCTAGCGACCCGACCATCCTAATGACCACTCTGACAACGACTCTAGTGACTCGACCACCGTATAACTACTGCCATAACAATCAACCAATCACTTTGACGATATGACCACCCTAATGACCACTTCAACGATCCGCCCACCCTACAACTACTGTTGACAACCACCCAACGACCACTCTGGAGACCTGACTATCGTATAATCACCATCGACGACCACCTCGACAACCCAACCACTCCATCAACCGAACATCCCAACGCTCACCCCAATAATCCAACCATCTAGTCAATTTTTTAAAAGGTTAAAATAAAACAAAAAATGACCGCTAACAAATTTTTTAATCCATTATATATTTGAAATAGGTTTCAAAATACTGTGTAAAATATAATTTCTAAAATAGAATTCAAATTTTAACTTATTTACCCTTAAAGGAAATTTCAAAATACGGTCCACAATTTTATTTAAATTTCATAATTTCTTAAATAATCCTCCAATATTTTAATTTATAAAATAAAGTTTCAAAAATAGATTTATGAATACTTTATGAAATAGAGTTTTAAATTTCCTAATTTCTTAGACTTCCAATTTTTAATCTCTAAAATAAAGTTGCAAAAATAAGTTTCTAAATACTTTTAGATTCCCCTTCCAAATTTTTTAATTTCTAAAATAGAGTTTCTAAAATAGTTTTCTGAATACTTTGTGAAATATAGTATTAATTATTTAAATTATATGTTCTTATTAATATTATTTAATTTTACATCATAGTAAATAAAGTGAATTAGATATTAATATACTTGTACAAACTACACATTCATATTTAACTATTAATGAAACAATTGATCCACATAATTGGATAAAATATTGATATGCAATTCAACAAACAATTATCAAGTAAAAAATGGATTTGAAAAAAACATCCTTTATAAAAAATAAAAAAAAAGCCTAGACAAACTCAGTCCAACCCAACTCTACACCCCAAACACAGGTTTCAGCAAACTAGACCAACACAACCGTGCACCCCAAACACAGCATAAATTATTCGGTGAGGCCGCCACAATGTGGCCGACAATTTTTCACCGTTGGATGAAAAGAGAGGAGTAGGTCGAATCTATATATAATAGTTATTAGGAGGCATGAAAATTATTGGATTCTTATAGAACCTCAGAGTTTCTGATTCCCACCAAGAAAGATTCCAAAACTCTAAGGGCATTTGTTTGGGCGCGAGTTCTAATCGTAATCACGGGAATCGAAGCTTTGGAGGGTTTATCCCGAGGGTTCTGAAGCTCAGAATCAAAACTGTGTTTGGGGTGCGCTTTCAAGTCCGGGAATCGAAAAATCGTGTTGGGGTGCAGTGTTCTCAAGCTTCGGGAATCGAGAGTCGTGTCTTGGCGCGAGCTTTTCGAACTCTGTGTTTGGTACAATTTTGTTTCACCTTTTTCTTTTAGCTATTTTATTCCTTTCAAATTTTTGTAATTGATCTTATGTGAATTGTAGAAGTTAATGTCTAACATGGATCAATTTTTAAGTAACTTTTCCATTAAGCTTTCAATTTAGGTAGTTTTTGAACACCCTACCACGAGTTTGCACATACGGATACATCGTCCAAAAGTGTTGCAACAAAAAGAACATAAAACGCCTTTGTGCGAAAGAAAAAAATTATTTCATTTTTTCTAACTTTTAAAAAGAAATTATAAAATTGAGCCATTTGAGTGTACATTAAAAAAATATCAAGTTTTTTTAATAAAAATTTCACAAAATTCAAAGGTGTTGAGACTAGCATAAAAAATGTTTATTAGCCATTTTTAGTTTTATTTTAACCTTTTAAAAAATTGACTAAATTGTTGTATTGTTGGAGTGGTCGAGTTGATGAGGTGGTGGGATTGTCGAGGTGGTCGTTGGATTTTTGGTTGTCGGTGGTCATCGGTCGTCGGAGTTGTTGTTGAAAAGGTCGTTGAGGCAACCATCGGTGGTGGCTAGTCGCCATGTGTCGTCGTCGAGTTGTAGTTGTATGTGGTCGCGAGTTGTCTCTCTGGAGTTATTGTCGGGTGGTGGCTAAAAATGGTAACGACAAATGAAAGAGGAAATGGGAAACCAAGTGGTCGCAAGAGGTAACCGCCAACGGTGGTTGAGTCCCCGATGTGGTCGTTGTAGTTGTAGTTATCGTTGTCGGGTAGTCATTTGTTGTTGTCATCGAGTTATTATCGAAGCGATCCACCGATAATGAAAAACGAAAAATTGAAAAGGAAATGGAAAATCAAATATTTTTCGAGAGGCGATCATCATTGATAGTCGAGTCGCCGGTGTGGTCGTCGAGTTATCGTTGTCGATGGTGTCAAGTGGTCGCCGAGTTGTCGTCGGAATTGTCGTCGGAGTTGTCGTCGGAGTTATCGTCGGAGTTGTTACCAAAGTGGTCGCCCGATGCGATCGTCGGAGTTTTCGTTGTCGGTGGTTGTTGAGTGGTCGCCGGAGTTGTCACCGGTTGTTGCGAAAGTGGTCGTCGAGTTATCGCTGTCGATGGTCGTCGAAATTTTTACCGAGTTGTGGCTTGTCGGTGGTCGCGGAGTTTTTACCGGAGTTTTCGTTGTCGATGGTCGCTTGGTGGTCGCCGAGTTTTTATCGTTGTTGTCAAGTAGTCGACAACTAGATGATGAAAAAACATGGAACAAATTCCATGAGATGACACTGTTGTAACCCATGGGATTATATGTTGTAACCCATGGGATTGTATGTTGTAACCCATGGGAATGGATTTCAAAACCCAGGATTTGGAACACCTTGCTCCAAACATGGGTTTGGATTTGGAATCCAAACCCATCCAAATCCAAACCCATGGGCCAAACACACCCTAAAGTTTTTTATTCCAAACCAGCGCGTCAAACAACCGAGTATAATGCTAATAAAATGATTATTCTTGTTTTGAGATATCATACTTTGTATTTCTTACATATAAGTAATAGAATATTTAATCATTTATTGTTCTAAATTAATCATTTATAATTAAATTAATGTAAATAATAAGAATAATAATTTTGAAAAAAAAAAAGAAAAAAAAATAGAGTTAGTTGCATATTTGTGTCTTTACATAGTGTTAATAATCGTTTAATAATCTAAATAATTAAATAAACCTCTATAGTTTACTTTATTAGTCGTTTATTTTTTTTTATTAATTGCTAATAATTAAATCAAAACGTCACTTAGAATATAATCAAATTAAAATATATTATTTAAAGGGGCAACAAGAAAAATGCCTAAAGGTAACTAATTCAACTTGAACAACATCTAAATAAATTTCATTTTGCAAGAAGGGCTAAAATAGTTTTTTCTAAAATATGACGAAATACTCTTATTAGAGATTTATGGGTTCCTAGTACCTAAAATGAGTGTATCTAGGAAAATTGT
Source organism: Trichosanthes cucumerina (assembly GCA_036507285.1). NCBI lineage: Eukaryota > Viridiplantae > Streptophyta > Magnoliopsida > Cucurbitales > Cucurbitaceae > Trichosanthes > Trichosanthes cucumerina. The sequence goes on along the minus strand of CM071843.1, from coordinate 59,998,689 downwards.
GGCTAATAAAATTGAGTGTATCTAAAGGAATATATATATATATATATATATATATATATATATTTAAATAATGGAGGGAAATCAAAGCATTGTAACCATTCAACAGATGAACAAAAAAGAATCCAACATAATAAACAATTAGAATTCGTTAAAGTTAACTTACAAATATCTAAATTAACACAAAAAGATAATAGTGCATACCACACTCACTGTACATGTATTTATAGTCCAAGCATCCACAAACGAATAAAATTATAATAAATAACATTAGTTCCCCCAAATGTAAATTAATTCATTCGTAATCAAGGTATTTCACTTACTAATTTATTATTTAATTCAAAATATCAAGCCATTAAAACCATGAAAAGACGCAACAAACAATTAAAAGTGGTTAAAACCATGGAAAGACGCAACAAACAATTAAAAGTGGTTAAAATATGTGTGTATATAATCGTAACTGCAAAAGGTATTGAAACAACCAACAAATAAACGAAAATAATACTATACTAGGTCATTCGCAACCTAGTAATTACTAATAAACACTTCACTAACTCATTTGTAGATATCAATATTACCTTGATTGTAGGATTTTAAAAGGATGTATAAAATGATATATATCTTGATTTTTCGCAATTAAATTAGTTGCAAACCCAAAAAGAAGAGCATAAGACTCTTTCAGTTTTATTACAAGACTCTTCGAATACAGTTTACATCTTTCTCTCCTCCCTTCATGCTCTGTTTTATTACAAGGGTTTATACAACCTTCTTCATATCATCTTACACCCAAAAACGCACCCCATCAAAATTAATTTCACCCCCTTATATTAGGGAGACAATACTTTTAGGGTCAACGAACGTGAACTGATATTTCGCTTGTTTTCTTCAACTCTTCGTCGATGTTATGGTCCCACCTCCATAACTAGACAACAATCATCATACATACCTCATGTACCCCGCAAGCATCTAAGCTAAGTCTCTATCCTCAACAACGCATATAATTAACAATTTTTTATCTCAATTCCTGACAAGTGAGATACGTGAAATCTTGTTGGTGACATCATGTTTAATTTGGGTTGTAATAGATTCAGAGAGTTCAAAAGAGTTGAAACATCTTCGACTACCACTGAAATTGACTTGTAATCCTCGTAACCATCCTCCTTATCCCAAACACTATCAGACAAGATAGGAATGTTGTGGGATGTCATTTTCGACTGATACAAATTTGTGACGAGTTAAAGATGCATTTAATGAACTCAAGTGCAATAAATGTGTCATTAAAGACAACTCAAGCTTCATTTATGCAACAAGGGTTTCAAAATAACTCAAGTGAAGTTTTATTTATGCATGGGAGGTTACAAAGACTTTCAAGACTACCAAGGGACTCCAATCTCGGATTTATGGCCACTTCAATGTAATTTTCAGTTTTAAAGTTTTGTTTTCAATGATTTAAGTTAAAATTTAGCTAGTGGACATTATGGTATTGATGGAGTTGTAAGTTACAACCTTTCAATTAACCATAGGTTACTCTAGGGTTGATTTTGAGGCTATATAAAGTCATGTAACTTGTAGGAAAAAAAAGAGAGAGATTGAAAATGTAATCAAAAGAGGCCTTTGAACTTTATTTCAGCCTAGTGTTAAACTTTCTTTGCAATTCTATGTAAATTAGGTTGCATGCTTAGAATAATTCAAGCTTGACTTGATCAATTTTACTTGTGGAGTGATTCGGATCTCATACAAGTTCTCTTGTCTTAAGATGATTGATCGACAAGGTAATCTGGTTTTACTTTCCTTGAGTTGATTTTCAAAATTCGTTTTGGGGTCTTTGAGATTGAGTTCTAAAGATCTTATTTTTTTAAGCAAGGTTGTTAGATCCAATTGTTAAGAGTTACTTAATATTTTTGACATTAGAATCTTTGGCTTTTTTTTTTATTTCATTTTGATTTGAAATTTTTGGATTTGTGATCTAAAGGTCTTGTTTTTGTTAACAAGGTTGTTAGATTTTCAAATTCTTTTAAAATTTGACAATTGGATCTAACAACCTTGCTTAAAGAAGCAAGACCTTTAGAACTCAATCTCAAAGACCCCAAAACGAATTTTGAAAATCAACTCAAGAAAAGTAAAATCGGATTACCTTGTCGATCAATCATCTCAAGGCAAAAGAACTTGTATGAGATCTGAGTCACTCCACAAGCAAGATTGATCAAGTCAAGCTTGAATGATTCTAAGCATGCAACCTAATCTACATAGAATTGCAAATAAACTTTAACACTAGGCTGAAATAAAGCTCAAAGGCCTCTTTTGATTACATTTTCAATCTTTTTTTTTCCTATAAGTTACATGGTTTTATATAGGCTCAAAATCAACCCTAGAGTAACCTATGGTCAATTGAAAGGTTGTAACTTACAACTCCATCAATACCATAATGTCCACTAGCTAAATTTTAACTTAAATCATTGAAAACAAAACTTTAAAACTGAAAATTACATTGAAGTTGCCATAAATCTGAGATTGGAGTCCCTTGGTAGTCTTGAAAGTCTTTGTAACCTCCCATGCATAAATGAAGCTTCACTTGATTTATTTTGAAACCCTTGTTGCATAAATGAAGTTTGGATTGTCTTTAATGATGCATTTATTGCACTTGAGTTCATTAAACGCATCTTTAGCTCGTCATAAATGAAGTTGGACAACATTTAATTCAACTTCATTTTAAAGTTTTTCTCTAGTCTTAAATAGCATGGTAGGATTTCTATCATTTCTGTTTCTTAGTTCCTATTTTTTGTTTTTTAAAAATTAAAAACAGAACATGTTTATGATAACCATTTCTTGTTCTTGTTTCTTAAAAAAAAAAAAAAAACAGACAAGTGGTTTGATAACTGTTTCTTGTCTTTCAGTAAGAATGAGATTTAGTACCTATAATATAATAAAATATATAACATGCATCAAAATAACATAAAACAATTATAAAGAGCTTATAGTATTTTATTTAGACCCAACAAAATAATAATAATAATAATAATAATAATAATACAATTTATCTTTCAAATGTTGTTCAAATTTGATTTGAAATGTCATTTCTCACTCCAATCAATTCACCTTACATGATTTTAGCTTACACAAGTTAGCTCAATTAGACTAATTTGTAAATTGTCTAAGATTAGATAATCAAGCATACCTAATAATAAACTTTGTTTTTATTTTTTTTCCTTAAAAATGCATTAATCAATAATACACGCAAGTAAAATCTTGTTAATGGAAAGTAAAAAAAAAAAAGGAGTGAAGAGAAACATAAAGTAAAAGGAGAAAAGAAAAAAAAGTAAAAAAAAAAAAAACTATTAAAAGAAAAAAGTTATGATGCACGAGAGAGAAAGAAGAGAGAAGACAAAGAAATAAATGAAAAAAAAAATGAAATAAGAAAAAAATGAAAAGAAAAAAAATTAGAATGAAAAGGAGAGAAAGAAGAGTGTAGGAAAAGATGTGGGTAGGAAGGGAATAGAGAAAGATGGATACATGCATAAAATATTTAAAAAAAACACACAGAATTTAAAAAATTAGTTTCTCAAAATCTGACTCTTTTTTATAAACGTTTCTAAAAATTTAGAAACAAAGAATATGATGGTTTATCAAATATGTCTGTTTCTTAAAAAATGAGAAACAACAAAAAGCAGGAAACAGAAACGTTATTAAAAGCAACAAACAATAACTTATCAAGATAGCAACTCATAAAACAATAACGTTATTACAATGATAATATAAAGTGAACCGAAGAAAGGGACCCATTGACTAGGGTTCATGGAATGTACAACACATTTTACTTATAATACGTAGGAAAAACATAACTTTTATTTAATATATTAAATCATGATAGTATTTTTTTTATTATGTTTTTTCTTATAGGTATGTGATGTCCTCTTTAAAAGGAAAAAAAAAAGTATGTGATGTCATATTAGCAAGAAAATGACATTAGTTGTTTAAATGATGAATTTCATCCTTAAAGGTTGAGATTTAATTTAATTTTTGTCCCTAGAGTTATAAAGTTTTTATTTATAGTTCATCAAATTTTGACTTAATTTAATTTCATCTCTATTAGGTTAAACCTCACAAATTATCTTTATTATTGTCATGTATCGAATATGTGACAAGTTTTCAATTTACAACAATGACTTTCTCATGTTTTTTTTATTTGTCGATTGTATTTTTAAGAAGGTAAAAAAATAATTTTAAAGATAATTTATGATGGTTTAACCATATCTTACGAATAAAATTGAAACTTCTACCACAATAAAAACTTAGTTAAAATGAAGAATCAAATTCATAATATATTAAGCTCATTTAAATTATAGACACGTCAAATTTTAAAATTTGAAAGGTTAAAGAAGATCAGAGAGATGTCGACATAATTGTTTCTCTTTTTCTTTGTATATTTTTTTTTTCCTTAATTTCATTTCATTTGGTGAAAGCTTGAAAGATTAGTTTATAGTTTGTGAAATAGAGCTTGGATTTTGACTTCTCAAAAGTGATATTTCTTTTTGTCTTCTCTGACGTGTGGAGCTCTCTCAATCACCCAACCATTGCATACGTGTAATGTATTGTGTATGTTAAATTGCCACGTGGCAGCTTCAAATTATTTGGATAATTTGCTTGATATTTTTGTCTTCTCTGACGTGGAGCTCTCTTAGTCACCCAATTACGTGTCATGTATTGATGTCAAGTTAAATTGCCACGTGGCTACCTCAAATTATTTGATGATTTGCTTGATATTTTTTAGTTCTTTGAAATTATAGGCATGGTTGTCCTTTTTTAAAAACAAAATTAGGGAGAGGTTATTTTGAGCCTGAGTTATAGTCTGGATTATAATAATATGTAAAATACTATATATTCAAATACAGACTATTATAATTCGATTAAATAATTTTGGATCTTAAATATAGATTATAGCTTTATAGATTATTCTAATATACTTATTATTATAACCACTCATAGTTTGTATTTGAGGTGCAAGAGTATTCCACCACTTATTATAACACACGTCCCAAACAACTTCTTAGAGGATGTTTGGGACACTGAATGAGTTATAATAACATGAATTATAATAGTCTGTGAGTTATAATAGTCTGTGAAATATATAATATTGTTTAAAATGCATAGTTGTTTAGTATGAGGTTATAATAGTTTGTATTTGAGGTGTAGAGTATTCCATGCATTATTATAACATAGATTATTATAATTTATGCTCCAAACAACTCCTTAGTGTTTATTATTCTAAAAGAATAGTATTTGTTAAAAAAGAAAAAGAAAAGATGATGTTACAAACTCATGACAAAATAATATAAAAGGAAAATACTTGGGTCCTGTTTGGGCACTACCCAAGTAATGTGCGGTCTCAATGATATGATAACCACATAAAAAAATTATAATTTAAAAAAATATATATTATATTGTGGTGGATAAATGGAGAGCATGGACTTGGTCTGCCCCGCAACACCCAAAGTACTGCCCATAATGAAATAAAATAAAAAAATTGAAAAACATTTCTATTAAAAGGAATGACACAAGTTGACACAGTAGCCATCTAATTATAAAATATATATAAAAATATATATAACGTCATTTAGAACTCAATTTCAAACATATATACAACATTAAATTTTGGTATTATTATATTCATTTCAACTAAAAAACATATAGTTTATTCATTCACAATCTTTTTATTTCATCCTTTTGGTGGGATAAAACTTCATAAATAGTTGAGGGTCTAAATTCTAGTTTTCTTCCATCACAAAAGGTGGCTTCTTGTTCTCATGGGTTTTTGAAGTCGTTAACCATTTAATTATTTAATAACCCAAAAAGGGGAAAAGGAAAAAAGGAAAAAGAGAGAAAATGTTCATTGAGACTTGGGAGTTGATGTTGATGTTTTTTTTTAAAATGGTGGTATTTGCTTTAGCCTATCAACAAAAATCTCTCTCTCTTCGATTAGGGGTTGTTTGGGGTATTGAGTGAGTTATAATAACAGAGCGTTATAATAGTCTGTGGGTTATTATAGTCTGTGGAATCATATAATATTATTTAAAATGCAGAGTAGTATAGTCATGAGTTATAATAGTCTGTGTTTGGGATGTAGATTATTCCACAGGTTATTATAACCTATGTCCCAACAACAACCCCTTACTGTGCAACAGTAAGTCATTTTGTTGGGCGGCCACCGACCATGTCTTCATCGGAGGCTAAAGAAGAAGCCCCTTCCTCTTACGCCCACTCGTCGTCGCCCCGCCCAACTGTCTATCGTTAGGGTTTTAGATTTACCACAGAAGGATATAATGTTCCTTCACCACCCTAAAATGGATGTGAGGTTTATTTTTGTGTTCTAATTTGTTTAACTTTCGGTTATGACATATTTTACTATGGTTCTGTTTGATAATCATTTGATTTTTTTAAAAAAGAAATATGTTTATTTTTTTCACCATTTTTTTATGATGGTTTTCAGATTTTCTATCATGATTATTTTCATCTTTCCTAAGAAAATACTTGAATTATTAGCTAAATATTCTAAAATCAAAATCAAATTTTTGAAAACTATATTTTTTAATTTTAAATTTGACTTGATTTTTGAAACACATTGTGAGACTCAATCCTTTTCTTTTTCGTTTAAAAAAAAGAAAAAAAATTTCGAAGGAAGGGGACAAAGGAATCGGGAGGGCTTCGCCTTCCCTCCCCCACGTCTCGCACCCCGCGTAGCGGCCGCCGGCCGTTTCGGCTAGCGACGCCGCTTCGCGTCTTCTCCTTCCGTCTCTCTAACTCCTCCCTCGCGTTCTCTCGTCTCCCACTCTCCCAACTGCTCTCTCCGTGCTGCTCCCCTTCTCCCTCGATATCTATCTCTTTCTCCCTCGATATCTCACCAAGCTCTCCCTCTCTCACTCTCTTTCTCGAAATCGTCTCCCCCCGCCGAATCGTCCTCTCTCTCCGTTAGTCTCTCTCTCTCCGTCAACCACTCTCTCTCCCTCTCCCTCGGTAAATCTCTCTCTCTCGGTTTCCCCTCCCCCTCGGTTCTCTCTCTCTCTCTCTCTCTCTGTCTTTTTTTGTTTATGTCTCTCCCTCACTGTTTTCTCTCAATACAGTGTCTGACCGTTCACTCTTCTTGGTTTGGACAGGGTTGTGAATCAAAGTAATTTGGATTAGTTGTGGTCTGAGGCAACACACTCGTTGGTTCTGAGAGGTTCACTTTCGTTCTGGTAAGTCTTAACTCCTTAATCGCATTGCTCTGTTTTTGTTTGGATTTTGGAAGTAGGTCGTAAGCAATTCCTTCATGTATGTGCAGTTTCGCTTCAACCAAAGGTTCCTTTAGTGCGCGCAGGCGAGCTTGAATTCAGTTTTATAAGGGAATAGCCAGTCACCGCGTTCTAATAGAGGTAAGTAGTCGTTGGACTATCCCACCCATAAGTGTAGGGCTTAGGGATGACACTGCACATGCATGCTAGGGATTTCGTAGCATTTGTCTGTTTGTGGTCATGGTGATTTAATGTATGGATCGTAGAAGTAGTTTGTTTTAGACCTTGTGAAGTATATGTTGTTGCTTGATTATTCTCATATGCATGAGCTTGAGGTTGCATGTTATGCATAATGTGGAACTCGTGGTGAAGTACTGAGCATGATGAATGTTGTTGTATGTACCCTCCAAGTAGAGGCTTGTGTAGTTTTGCGCCTAGTTCTATGATAGCCCGAGGAGGCGCTGTGTAGCCTTAGAGACGCAGTTAACACAACCGGTCATGTTGTAGGCCAAGGTCCCTGTGTAACCCTTAGCAGGCTGAGACTCTAGGTTGGCGAGTTTTGACATGGGATGTGGGGTCTGTTCTCCATCTAGTTGCGTGGCTCAGGGAGTGATTCCCAGAGCGTAGGGGGTAGTGGATACGTTCCTTGCCCTAGTTCGTGGTTCAGGGAGTGATTCCCGAGATACAGAGGGTGCTGGATACGTTCCTCGTCCTGGATTGAGGCCCAAGGAGTGATTCTAGAGTTGTAGAGGGATTGGACACGTTCCTTCACCCTAGATGAGGCCTGGGAGAGCCCCGTGGTCGTGAGCTTGTGGGCGGGAGCACTGCTATTTACGCCAACTTAGTCCAGAAGCTAAGGGTAGGGCAGGGGTAGAATTTGAACAAGTTAGGGTCAGAGAGAAGGTGAAAGTTTGTGGGGGCGTGGCGCGTGTTGTGTGTTAGCTAGGTCTAAGGTTTGACCCTTTTGTACTGTTTTACTTTGGACGAAGTGGACTACTTACTGAGTATTTTATACTCACCCCTCGTTTTGTGTGTTTTGATTGCAGGTAAGGCGAAACACTGAGATGACCAGAGTGGGTGAGGACCCTACGAGGCTATGGAAGAACTTGATAGGCTTAGATAGGATTGTTCTTTTTGTTAAGTGGATTGTTTGGCTCTTTATGCTTATTGCGCTCTTTGTCTAGATTGCATCTTCGTTGTTGTGTTAGTCTTGGGAGTTAAACTAATTTGCATGTACTGTTCTGGTAGTTCTTGCTAAGAATGTACGTTCTATTTGAGAATGCATCTCTATTTGACCATCCATGTAGAAAGTATGTTTTAGGTATCTGGTGTGGTTGACTGTCAACCCCGGGGGGACTGGAGCCCAACCTATGTGATTATTGTAGTTTGGTGGGGGTTGGGCACCCTCGTGGAAACGTGCTTTGGAAGTGCTTTTCTTGTTCAGGTGATAGGAAAATTTTTGGGATAGTCCTAGTTATGTCGTTATGCTGCCGAAATTTCGACGCGAGCGGTGTAACTTGGAGTAACATCCTTAGTATGATTGAATTTTTAGGGGTGTTACACACATCTAAAAAGTAGATTAGAAAATACGAAAAGCTATAAGTGAAAATATTATTTATAGACTTAATTTTTAAAAACAAAAAGCCAGATGATTATCAAATGTTGGGACCTATGCAATTTATATTTGTTTTCAAATTTAACAAATGCGTATTTGGTAGAATTATTTTAGTTAAATTCAAGTTGAGTTTTTCAATTTTATCAAGTTTGTCACTGAAATTTAGTAAGTGTTTGGACTTTAATTTTTTTGTCTAATAGGTTATTAACTTCCAATTTTGTATTTAATAGGACTTGAAAAACATATTAAAAAAAATTTATAAAATTAATTGATATATTAAATATAAATTCTAGCTTTATATCTAATAGAATCTTAAATTTTTAGTAGATATAGACAAACTTTAAAGTTCAAAGAACTATACTTGTAATTTAAGGCCCCTTTTCATAACTATTTAGTTTTTGAAAGTTGAGCATATAAATACTATTTCATTGGTAGGTTTCTTTGTTTATCTACTTTTTTTTTATATATGTTTTCAAAAATCAAGCAAAATTTTGAAAACGGTCGGAAAAAAATTCAAAAACTTGTTTTTGTTAGTGAATATGGTTAAAGATTCAAATGTTTTTTTTTTAATAAAGGTAAAACTCATTATAGAGAAATGATAAGAAAACAAACACAATTTTCAAAAACCAAAAGCTAAGATCCCGTTTGATAACTATTTTGTATTTTGGTTTTGGTTTTTAAAAATTAAGCTTGTTTTCTTCCAATTTCTCTACAATGAGATTCATCTCCCTTAAGAAAGCTTTTGAATTCTTAGTCAAATTCTAAAAATAAAATCAAGTTTTTGCAAACTATTTTTTTAGTTTTCAAAACATGCATGACTTTGTTTTTGAAAACATAGGTAAAAAGGAGATAATAAAACAAGTAAATCCATATGTATAGAGTAGTATTTATAGGTTTAATTTTCAAAATCCAAAAACTAAAAACTAAATGGTTATCAAAGGGAGCCTTAGTTTTTAGTTTTTGAAAATTGAGTCTATAAATACTAGTTCACATTTCGCCTATAGGTTTCCATGTTTTCTTATCTACCTTTTACACACGTTTTCAAAAATCAAACCAAGTGTTGAAAACTAAAAAAAAATAGTTTTCAAAAACTTATTTTTGTGGTTAGAATTCAGCTAGAAACTCAAATGTTTCCCTAAGAAAAATGAAAATCATTATAGAGAAATTATAAGAAAATAAACACAATTTTTAAAAACAGAAAACTTCAGGACCCAAATGATTATCAAATGAGGCCTTAACTATTTGTTTTTGTTAGTACAACAAATGTGGGTTGCGGAGATTTGAACTTCTGACCTTAACGTCGTGGGTCACCAGTAGTGAAACACAACAGACATATTTGTTGTTGTGTGGTCTCGATCTTCCCCATCTAGCAAAAATGCCTTCCAAAACCAATATGAAATTCTCAGACTCAAGAGTGCTTCGTTACCGAGCTAAATCTCTATTTTTTCCTCTACGCCAAAAAAACAGCTCCGACGTGTTTTTTTTCCTTCTTGAGTTTTATGGTAAAACCCGAATAACCCAACCCAAAATTGTGAAGGTTGGGTTGCACACTAAATTTTGGTTAGACAGGTTGGAGAACCAACCAAGTCGAATTTTTAGGTTGATCCAAAAAAAATCTTCAAATTCAACACAACCTAACCCATGAACAACCTTAAATGGAATCATTTAGTTTAACTTTCTCGATCGAAGGATGGTTTTCCATACCCCTTTGTCATTGAATTTTGTCAATTTGTAATTTCATCTTGGTTCAAAAGTTTGAGTCATTCTTCCCTTGAAGTCAGAGGTTCAAATCTCCATATCTCACATTTGTACTAAAAGAAAAAAGTTTGAGTCATATTTTATTAGCCTGAAATGAGGCAATAACCTGATCAATTAAAAGAAAATGGAGTAAAACATGTTGGCTTAGCTTCCCTTAAAATGTGTATGTGTGCTCTTTTAGTCAATAATGTAGAAGGGTGAGAATACAAACGTTTTTCTTAAAGATAGATGTAGAATGTGTCTTAATTAATGGAGTTATACATGTGTTGGCCAACTTGGAATGTACTTGTTGTTTGTCATGACTCAAATTTTGACAATCCTAAACCATACATCAATTGTATGCAAGATGAGACCAACTGTATCATGTTTTTCCAATTGAAATTCTAGAATTTCATAAGTAAATCAATTTTAGATCATCCATTAAGATTTCGTTTCAAAACTATTAGTACATAATTGTCACACATGTATAAGACATCTTTAAATGAAGAGATTAATATAGTCTTAGGAGAGAAATGGTGGGATCAAATGGATAGTAGCAACTTCTCGTTAATATGCATAGTTTTTCATTTTCTCACCTTCCATATTTTTCTTCTACTTATTTAGGAAGAATTATTTGATAATTTTCTTACTATCAACACAGCTTTTGCCAGCAGTTATATAACCGCTGCAAAATAGCTTGCAATGGTTTATTTGTGTTGCAATAGATAAAAATAACTGTGGCAGTAGACCCTTCATCCTGTAGTGCTACTTTGGTAGGATTTAAGGGGAAGAATACATTTATTAAGGTAATTTTTAGTTGATTTGAAATAAAAGAGTTATACATCACATAAGGATAGTCTAATTTGTTTTACTTTTATTTAAATTGATACCATTATTAGTTTAATGATTTAATTCATATATACCATTTCTATAGCAGAGGGTATAAATTGTTTTCTTTTTTCAAAAGAAATACATTTTTTTTTGCAAGATAAAAAAAACATTAAAAACAGTGATTGGTTATTTTTTTTCATGTTCATTTCTTTTTCTCTCAATCATATGAAAGGGATTTTGATTTTATTTAGTGGAAGTATGATTGGTTACATAGATGTGATATAGACATTGGGTTTTGACTTCCCAAAATGATATTTATTTTTGTCTTTCTCTTTTCTCTAATTTCTTCTATACGTGGAGCTCTCCTACTCACCCAACATTTGCATACGTGTCATTTTTTTGTGTCACGTTAATTTCCACGTGGCAACCTCAAAATATTTTTTGTGTTCGCTTGATATTTTGTACTTCTAGAAATTTTTAGGCCATAGCAATTTCTTCTCTTCCTTTGTTTTTCTTTTCCATTCTTTAGTTTAACATATTTAGGTTGGATATTTAAATATCTAACTGAGTTATATTTATTTTAATTCTTTAGTTTAACAATATTTAGGTAGGATATTTAAATCTTTAACTTTTTTATCTAATCGAGTTATATTTATTTTAAGTTTTTTTTTTCTTTTAAATCAATATTTATTGTAAAAAGAAGAGATCAAGAGATATCAAAATCAAGGCCAGTGACAAATATAAAGATAAAAGCTCTCTAAATGTAAAAAATATTCTCACTTTTTCATGTGATAGCTTTTTTTAGTAGAGATTCGAATTTTTAATATCTTAGTTGACGATATAATGTACTTAACCAATTGAATTATACTAAATTTAGTCATGTTTTTATGTTTTATTTTGAAAGTTGAAATTTAAAATTTGTGAGTTAATTGAAAGACAAAATATATTTTATTTATTTAGAAAATCGAAAGGTTCCAATCCCACAATTACATTTGTTTTAATATAATGAATGAGGTAGAGAGATTTGAACCTCTAACCTTAAAAAAGTCGTATATGTCAAGAACTAAGTTCACTTTGACTTACACTTATATGTTGTTAAGCTAAACAAAATAAATAAATAAATAAATAAAAATCTATCGTTATCATAAATAAGTTTGAAAAATTAAAAAGTACATAAGTCAAATAACCACAAAATCAAATTTTATAAACTAAAGTTTTAATTTAACCTTAATTTTTAAAACATGGGTTAATGTTGAATGACTTTTATTTAAAAATAAGTTGAAGTTCAATTTTCGTTGATGTTTCAAAGTTTATTTTAAGAATTGTCCATTTTTAAAGTGTCTAGAAAATTCCTTTGTACATACATGGCCGCAAAAAGATGTTAGCATAAAAAAAATTAGATCTCACAATTCACTCCCTCGCGTGTTTTACTCAACATATGGAGTTCACTCGTATTTACTCTCTTTAATGTAAACTCTCCCTTACAAGATGCAATCTCTCCCAAAAATAGGGTGATGAGCCAAGAGCCAAGATTTTGCAACCAAAATCAGAGAAGCAAGCTAGAAACAAACCAAGCCAAAATGATTGTAAAGTGTCAAACTCAAGCAAAGAATAGTATAATATAAAAAAAAAATGAAAATAGAAATCAAGAACTTAATGTTCAAGATCCAACAAACTAAGAAAGGAAATAACAAAAACGAGATATTTAGAATCAAGAATTTATGATTCAAGATTCAAGAAATTATGTGAGATAAACAAAGAAAAGAAAACAACTAGACAAATTTTATTTTTATTTAAGTTCTGAAACTACTTGCAAGTGTTTGAAATTAAGATAAGTACTGCAAACAAACAAGAGTATATGCACAAATTCACAAAATAACCATAATTAACAAAAATACCTTCTTTGATCACAATGTCAAAAACTATATGGATTATGGTTTATGACAAGGGTAGTTTAGTAAATTTGGTAAAAATAGTTAGGGTTCTTGAAATTAGGTAAAATTTAATACATTGAAAGTTAAGTGTGTCAAAATCACGTGAACAGAATTAAGGCTTAAAAGAAAGAAGTTTAGATAAGAAAAAACTAAAAAGAAAAGTTGTTGCAAAAAATAAATTGGGCTTATGTGAGCCGCGTTAGTTTGGTCAGTTCAGTACTTTTCGGTCCAATTCTTTGAACAAAAAATTTTAAATTTCTTTTTGACTCGCAAAATAACGACGGTGTAAAATTTGGGATCAAAATACGATCATTTAATCTATGTAAAAATTATTCAAATCAGATAGTAAACATTCAATCTATCTTTTCTTCATCTTTCTTTCGACTTTCCTCAAAATAAATATTTTTTATTCAAAATTAAGTCGATTGGCTTCATTTTAGACACTAGAATCAATCGATTTGAAGTTTATAACACATAATTAAAAATAGGTAAATTCAAAAAATTCAAAAAATAAAAGAAGGATAGATGTGATTTAGAGCCAAAGCTCTGATACCAAATGATATGAAACCCCTTCATTTTAAAAGTTAGGAACCCTTGATTATATGAATCCTTAACTAGTAAATTCTAAAACCCCAAATCAATTCAATCTCAATCACAAGGGAAGGATTAGATAAGGATTATCTTGTTGATCGAAGACCAATAGGTAAGGAAACTAGTTGCTCACTCAAGGATTAAACACTTCACAAGTAAGTTGATCAGACTTACCTAAATGTTATTGGCTTGCAATTCTTGACTAAAAAATTGCAAAGAGGGTGATGATGTGGCATCACATCACATAAACTTCATTCATACGTAAAAACTATCTTCTGTACAACCTAATGATTGAGCTTTAATAGCTTCCCAAACCCTAAATGTCACATCATAATAAATGAAAAAAAAAAAACCCTACTTAATATGACATAGACGAATAAAATAGAAAATTAATAAATAACATACTCAATGTCTTGTTTCAGACTCCCGAAAAAACTATGTCACCTGCTTACGGGGTAGATGGCGAAATTTTGGTGGGGTTCAACTACAGATAAAAAGAATATTCATTGGATGAGTTGGGATAAGTTGTGTAGGCCGAAGGAATTGGGAGGGTTGAATTTTCGCGATCTCGTTGGGTTTAACAAAGCCCTTCTTGCCAAACAGGCATAGAGAGTTTTAATGATCCCAAATCTTCTAGTCACAAGGATCCTGAAAGGTAAATACTTTCCCACCTCTGATGTTTTGCAGGTTACATATCTACCTCAGACAACTTCCTACTTTTGGAAGAGTTTGATTTGGGGCCTTGATTTACTCAAAAAAGGTATGAGATTACAGGTGGGGGATGAGAAAACAATTAGGATTTCTAAGGACCCTTGGTTGCCAAGGTTATGGTCCTTCAAGGTTGTTTATAGTTCTGATGACCCAAGAGACATGTGTGTCACTAAGTTTATTACGTCCAGAAGCCATGGGATACTCAGAAGTTAAGAAAGTATTTTGATTTAGAAGAGATTAAGGAGATTATAAGGCAACTAATCTCCCAGTCAGGTTGTGCAGATCGATGGATATGGCACTTTAACAAATTTGGCTAGTACCAGGTGAAGAGTGGGTATAAGTTGTGTATGATGAATTCAGACAGACCGTCCAGTTCAGAGGAAGCTAGAGATCAGACAGTGGTGGAAGACCCTTTGGAATTTGCAGATGCCAACGAAGATAAAAATCTTCGTATGGCGCTCTTTTCACGACTATCTCCCTACACGGGTTAATCTTTTAAAGAAAGGTTTGGATATTCCACGTGTTTGCCTAACTTGTGGGGGTGAACCAGAGACAATTACCCACATTATGTTCAGATGTTCGAGAGCAAAAGCTCTGTGGAAGGTGTTATTGCCAAGGATTATGGTAAATGTGGATCAACGGATGCCTATTCAGGAGGTGTGGCAATCTTTGTCTTCGTCTAATGATTCCACGGTTTTTGAGATCTTGTGCGCTGGAGCATGGGGTCTATGGGCTGACCGTAGCAGTGTGTGTTTTGAGCGCCCTATTCAGTCGATAGAGGACCGAGTTGAATGGATCGTTCAATTTTTACGAGAGTACCATTCTTTTAATGCACGACGGAAATTGAGCTTAGTGGCCATGAACGATGTTGGTAGGACAGGAAGGGATGATTTTAATATTAACATCTTTGTTGATGTTGCTTGTGATGTTCAGGGTCTACAGGAGTTGGTGTTGCAGTTTGTTTAGGCGATGAGAGTCTATTAATGGCTATGGCAAACAAGCACGACTGCTTCATAAATCTTGCATGCTCAGAGGTGTTGGCGATGTATGATGACATTAAGTTGGCTTCACGTTTGGCGTTTCATAGGGTTCATTTCTTTTCGGACTCGCTGCCCTTAATATCAATGGTAAATGGCTTACAGGAGCCAACTTCAGATATCCAAAACTGTATCTGTGATATTTTGTATTTGAAGGATAAATTTGGAGAGATTATGTTTAGTCATATTAGTAGATCATTCAATTGTCTAGCGCATGTGCTGGCACGAAAAGGGGTCTTTGATACCGTGGATCTTTCGACTACTGAATTTCTTAGTTGGATTAAACAGATCCTTATGACTAGGTCTGCGCTGAGTGTTTGTAATCTTTTGTTTTGTTTTAATGGAATCCTTTTCTAAAAAAAAAACATCAAAATTATTAATTAAAATATTATAATTAAATTAACATGGACAGTTGATCTCAAATAGCAATACCAACACCCCAAATGAAGAAATTTGAGTAGCAGAGAATTTTCACACATATCTAAAATTTATATAAAAAAGTTGAAACCAATCATTTATTTCAACCCAAAAAAATAAAAATAAAAATATTCCTATGATTGGGTAGATATTTACTCACTTAAATATTTTAATAACAAAAAAAGGGGAAAATGTTTTTGAAAAAGTGACATTTGCTTTACCCCACCAACCAAAATATCTCCTCTCTCTCTCTTCAATTTCAACTGCTAAATATCAACCACTTCCCGAAAAACCTTTCTCACAGTTCAATCAATTGCATTTCAATTCAATTCAATTCTTCTTCCCTGGATTCTGCAACTCTGCACCCATTTTCTCCAGCAGCCATGTCTTCATCGGAAGCTAAAGAAAACCCTTCCTCATACCATTTCGAAACCCCTCTTCTCGACGCTGAGTCGCCGTCGCTGCTTCACTCTATCTCCGAACACGGTGGCTACGCCTACGTCAGCATGGCGGCTCTCGCGGCTGCTGGAGACTCACGCGCCGCCGAGGCAGCCAGTGAGATGGCCTGGGAGCAGCTTCACTCTGGCCCCTGGCACTCTGTTCTCCCAATCTGGCGTGATGCTTACTCCATGGCTTGCCTCTACATGGCGAGGTTCCATTTTGCTGGCGGCGAGTTTAAGGAGGCTCTTAGGGTTTTGGATATGGGGCTGATCATGGGCGGTCCGCTTTTGAGGAGTGATTTGGATTCTGCCATTGCGAAAGTCTCTGCCGAGGCGAGGATTGTTAGGGTTTTGAATGTTGCGGAGAAGGATGGCCAATTGGAGCCTCCGTTGGGTTGTGAGGAGCGGAATAAGAAGGTGAGGTTCGTTTTTTTTTGTGGTTTCTGATTTGTTTTATTCGAGTTTCTTAACTTCTTGCCGCTGATTCTAATGTTTTGAAGGACTTAGTTGCTGTTTTTTTTGTCTTCGGATACTTTCATAGGTCATTTTTGTTGATGCGGGTTTCTGTGAAACTGACTGTTTTAAATCATTCTTCTAATGGGATTTTGTTTTTAATTTGTGAAACATTTTCCGTTTTTTGTGCTCTGTTTTAGCTTTTAAGTTACTTCTCTGTAATTATTTGTGGGGGATTTGGGATGAGTTCAGCATGAGGGCCGGGGGATGGAGGTCTTTGTTTTTTTCTTTTTGGAAAAAAAAAAAAAGAGGTTTCATTTTAAAGGAATCAGATTCATTTATTATAGAATCCATTTTTGAAGATCAGAAAACAAAGATGGAAGTATGCAAGATTATTCACTTGTGGTCTAGTCTTACACTCCTGAAACGAAAATTAAATGGATTTATTTGTTAGATCGTGGTGGATTTTCTTTTGCTTTTAGTAGAGAAAATACTGCAGTTACTTGAGATTTTTTAACCTTATGTTTACTAATGCCATTGTGGAATTACCGCAAGGAAGCCCAAGAGCTACCCTGGATTCAAACAACTAACTTGTTTACTTGCTTACAGTGTCATTGTTCTAGTTAAATTTTATGATAAGTGGAAGTGTTGACATAAACTGAACAACCATTTTCGATTTCATGAATTTTCACTGGCAAGGCTTAATGATGGATTTCATAACTGTTGTTGAAACGATATAATTCTGAAACTTATTTGTTTTGGGATAAATATATGTTAGAAGATGAACGTAATTTTGAGATCTTCTAGTCACTTGGAGATCATATGAGAACACGATTTTCTCAAGGTAGAAAATCCACCTTTCTAACTTCTATAGTAAGAAATGATAGTGTTCTATCTGACGAACTTACAATAATATCCATAATAATCCCTGCACTGAATAAGTTTTATATAACCAATTAGTTCCCAAAGCTCAAAATTTCCTGTCAAGCCCTTCAAAGACTCTCTCATTCCACTTTAGTTGAAGCTTAGAGTAGTAGACTTATTAGCATTTGGTGACAATGTGACAAGATCCGTGTGCTGCCCTGAACAGATGGCTACAGAGCATTTGATGTAAGGACTCCTTAACTCTTCTAGGGAGAATTACTTGAAACCCAAAACAATTAAGAAGCTTCCGCCACAAATTAATGGAGACGAGCACCAAAGAGAAAAATGATTTTGATTCACATCCTCGTTGTCACCTCAACTACAACCCCAAACTGGAAAAAAAAAAAAAAAAAGATATCTAGGATTCCTTGCTTCAATTCTATCACAAGTATTAATCCTACCAAGGAATAGAGTCCAAACAAAGTCTTAACTTTCTTCCACCATTAGGTCTTCCGTATCACCTTACTCCACCTGAAAGAATAGCATCACCCACAACTGAGAGATTTTGAGAAAGGGACTTACATGGAACTGCCCTGAAATTCAAATAATATTTAATTTCTGATTTGTTAACCATTTTGATTTTAAGCCCCTACCTAGTTTTTTAAGTTTCTCTCTTCCATCATTTCTTCGAATGATTGTGCTAATTTTTTGGTTGGCACTACATGGTGTTGATATAATCATATAATCCATGTTTCCAAGTCAATACCAAAATCTGTTCTAACAAGTAACATGTGATGCCTTTGACGTATAGGTTCCTTGGAATTTGCCTGTAAAGGCTCTCAGTAATAAGATGGTAGCAAAGATATCTGCTTTATCTCTGGAGGGATTTTTGCGTGAATATTACCAACCAGGTTTTCCAGTTATTATTAGTGATGGCATGGCTCATTGGCCAGCTAGGACAAAGTGGAAGAGCATGGATTACTTACAAAAGGTTGCTGGTGACCGTACAATACCAGTTGAGGTGATTTATTTATCTGCTCATTTGTTTATTATCAATACGATGGACACTCTTGGATCTTGAGAATGTGTTTGTGTACGAAATTGTGTATAAAGTATTTCTTGACTATTATTCTGAAGTTGCTTATTTCTAGCATAACAGATATAAAAGTTTTGCCCTTTTGAGATGTTTGTTTCCTTTCTTGTTGTTTATATATTTTGTCATTTTTCTTCCTATTGTAGCTTAACTCCTGCTGTCTCTCCTGCTGACTTGATATTGGAACTGATAGATTTTCCACCCCTGAACTGAAGACTTGTAAAGCTTTTATGCTTTTCAGGTTGGCAAGAACTATTTACGACCAGAATGGAAACAAGAGCTTATTACATTTTCCGAATTTCTTGGCAGAATTCAGTCCAATGACTGTTCTGATGTTATTACGTATCTTGCTCAACATCCATTATTTGACCAGGCATGATACATAACTTTTTCTGGTTAGCATTTTATGTGCAGCTTATCTGGTAGATTCTTTGAAGAACCTAGTGCTAACCTGTGGCATTTCGTACTGCAAATGTTATTCAATACTTTTCTTTCTTTCTTCAAAGACAGATAGATGAGCTCCGAAAGGACATTTGTATTCCTGATTATTGTTTTGTTGGTGGTGGAGAGTTAAGATCTCTTAATGCTTGGTTTGGCCCACCCGGGACAGTAACACCTTTACACCATGATCCTCATCACAATATATTAGCTCAGGTTTGTACCGACCGAGGATTTCTTGAAATGATTAAACTGGAAAGCATTGTAACTTTTTGAGTTTATTTCTCATTTTGATTTCCCTTACTTTTTATTTTATTTTATTTTTAATTTTGGTACTTCCAACCCTACATTTTGAGCTGTAGGATGGAGTCACTATTGTGCTTCGAGGATTAATTTATAAGTCACTTCTTAAGGCTGAATATAAAAACGGATCATGCCATTTAGCATTCAGGTTCTAAGAATATTGATTCACTGAGTAGTAAAACTGCAATTTTTTTCTTAAATGAATCTGTTGACAGACTGGATAGAGTCTGAACAGAAAATAAAAGCATCCTCTGTTGTGAGGAAAAATGAGATGGGGGGTCGAGTGAAAGTGATAGTTCTGATGAGAGGAATTCTGTTGCTGCCTAGGAATCGGTAGAGATTTTTTAGGTAAAAGTGCTTAACAGAGACAATGTTAATGTATGCTGAAAAAATCCCAAGCTCTTGCATTGCATTCATGCAGGATGCCCAATGCACCATTTTCAGACTCCTATATTTTCTCTACTGGCATGTGTACATCATTTACATAATCACATTTATCTGAAAATGGTGTGGATCTTGATGCTTTTTGTGTGTGAGAAAGGAAAAAAAAAGGATGCAGCAAGTTTTTACAACCAAGAAGCTAATGTTAGTTGAAATTTGAATACTTCTTGACACTTAGGATACTCTATTTCCTCGTGTACAGGTTTTAGGCAAAAAGTACATTAGGCTTTATGATGCTTCATTGTCTGAGGAACTTTACCCATACACTGAAACTATGCTTTGCAATTCCAGCCAGGTACCACTCTGATAAATCTGTGTACAGTACAATGGCCAATAGAAGAAATTGATCATTGGTTTGATGAAAAACTGACATGACTGTGGTTTTAAATTCTGGAACATATCCTAGAGATGCATGTTTTCTTCATTGGTGATCGCCATATCATTGTTTCTTAAATTTGCTTCGACGATAATCTGTCGAGAGTTATTCCTTCCACTGTTTGTGTTTTTACTCTTTGCAACGACCATGCTCGTTTCGTGCTTAACATATATTTTGTGTATAAATCTTACTTTGAAGGTCGATCTGGACAACATAGACGAGAAAGAGTTTCCAAAGGTCGTGGACTTGGAATTTGTGGACTGCATTCTAGAGGAAGGTGAGATGCTTTATATCCCACCAAAATGGTGGCACTATGTTCGATCCTTAACAACTAGCTTTTCTGTTAGCTTTTGGTGGAACAATTGTGATGAAAATTCAACCGCTTCCTGATATTAATGCCATTTTGTTTTTATCACTCTTTTTTTTCTCCTCTCATTCTTTGTTTTGATATTGAACATTGAGAAAACTATATTGTTAGCCTCTGCCTCTGATGATATGAATATGCCTTCTGTACCCACACAAGATGGTGCCTTTGATTGTAGATGATGTACTCGTTAATGCACTTTTGAAAGCCATTGTTGCTCTTGATACAATGCAATTTGTTTTGGCCTCAATTTTTTTGGTACTCTGATGTCACTGTTGATGATGGTTTTTGTGTTTGTCTGTTTCTGTGTTAACTTTGGCTTGTGGGATGTGCTCTTGCTGTTACAGATCGACAGTTTCTTTCTCGGGATTTAGGGAAATTGGTAGGGATGAAAGAAGATTAGATTTAACTTTGGGTATCCAAATTGGGATTCTTTGTAATTGTACCTTAATCTTTTATTTATTTTCTTAAATAAGAAATTTAGAGCTTTTTATTAATCCTGGATGACCACATACCTAAAATTTAATATCATACATGTTTTTTGACAACTAAATGTAGTAAAGTTAGACAGGTAATCGTTTAGTGACATCAGTTGAGAGAGAGAGAGTGAGAGATTCTTGAGAGAGAGAGAGTCTTGTTGATGATATTATAAAAGTATTTAGGCATTATTTGAAATACTGAGTGAGTTATAATGGTCTATATTATAATATTTTGTGGAGTTAAATAACTTTTCACTCCAAACATAGATGACATGCTATTATAACCCAAATTGAACAACTTTGCACCTTAAACACAGTTTATATAACTTCACATACTATTATAATTCATTTCACGCTCCAAATAATCCCTTAGGAGCCGTTTGGATTGAGGAGTTAGGGGGAGTAAAGAAGTCTTGGGAGTTTTGATGTCTGTGTTTGGGGTGCATAGTTGTTTACTTTGTAGTTCTAAAAAACTGTGTTTGGGGTGAGGAGTTGCTGGAATTCTAGTATCAAATTTTCAAATTCTTTTTACAATTTCTCAAATTTTCATTATTGTAAAATTGTTCTCATAATTCTTAAGATTTATTTTTCTTATTTCTATTAATTTATTTATGTTTTAAAATTTTACTTAAAGAAAACAAAATTTTGAAGAAAAATACCTCACACTATTATTTTAATATCACATTAATGTAATGAATTTATTTTTTGAAGTTTAATAAAATATTTACATCAATTTAAGAACTTTAATTTAAGATTTGTTATTCAATCTTAGCAAATATATTTTCTTTGAGCAAAATTTAAATTTAATATTTCTAATTACTCAATGTAATTGATTACTTAACCTAGGGGTGATACAAATAACCAAAAATTGAGGAAATCGAACCAAACTAAGCCATTTGATTGGTTTGATTTTTTAGCAAACATTTGGACATGTCGGTTTGTATTTTGTAAAAACCAACTTTTTTTGGTTTGGTTTGTTTTGTCTTCGAAAAAACCAATAAAAAATCGAACCGATATATATATATAACCTTAATAAACAAACCCTAAGTGACCAAGGGGAGGAATTTTAATGCAAAATTTTCATGGCAAATAATTGGCATGTTAACATAGATAGAGAAATTTTAATGCAAACAATTGGTCTATAACCACATCAAAGCAATAGCAAGGGGAGAAAAATATGTAAAAAACAAAAAAAAATTGAACCAATAAGAAACCGAACCAACGATTTTATCCATTATTGGACATTGGTTCAGCTTCCTTTTTAGACAAACCAAATGGTTTGGTTTGGTTCTCGATTTGACCTAAAATAGATAAGAACCGAACCAATATCACCCCTAACTTAACCTTTGATAATTAATCAACCTATTATATTTTAAGTATTTCAATTAAAAAAAATGACAAGAATGGCAGCTTTCATGTTGTCAACAAGTAGTGAATGCATAAGGTATGTCAACTATGTTGCTCATGATATTATTCATAAAGATGATGATTGTGATCCAAAATCCATTGAAGAATGTTGACATAGAAATGATTGGCTCAAATGGAAAGAAGCAATTCAGGTAGAATTAAACTCACTTTTAAAACGTGAGGTTTTTGGACCAGTAGTCCGGACACCAGAAGATGTCAAACCTGTGGGATACAAATGAGTATTTGTAAGGAAAAAAAATGAAAAAAAATGAAAAGAATGAGGTCACAAGATATAAAGCAAGACTTGTTACACAAGGATTCTCGCAAAGGTCTGGTATTGATTATGAGGAGACATTCTCTTGTGGTGGATCCAATAATATTAAGATATCTAATTGGTTTGACTGTATATGAAAAGCTTGGCATCATCTAATGGATGTAGTCACGACATATTTATATGGATCTTTGGATAATGACATCTATATGAGAATTCCGAAAGGATTTAAAATGTCAGATACATATTCCCGGAAATTGTATTCAATAAAGTTACAGAGATCACTATATGGATTAAAACAATCAAGACGAATGTGGTATAATCGTCTGAGTAAATACTTGCTAAAAGAAAGTTATCAAAATAATTCAATATGTCTGTGTGTTTTTGTAAAGAAATCACAGTCAGGATTTGCTATTATAACTGTATATGTCGATGATTTAAATATAATTGGAACTCCTGAAGAGTTATCAAAGGCAATAGAATATCTTAAGAAAGAATTCAAGATGAAAGATCTTGGAAAAATAAAATTTTGTCTTGGTTTGCAAATTGAACATTTAGCTGATGGAATATTTGTTCATCAATCAGCATATAAAGAGAAAATCTTAAAAAGGTTCTATATGGACAAAGCACGTCCATTGAACATTCCAATGGAAGTTTGTTCATGGATGTAAAAAAAGATATATTTTCGACCTCGAGATGATAATGAAAAACTACTTGGTCCTAAAGTACCATATCTAAGTGCAATTTGTGCACTTATGTATCTTTCTAATAATACAAGACCAGATATTGTATTCTCAGTAAATTTATTGGCAAAATATAGTTCTTCTCCCACAAAAAGACAATGGAATGGAGTTAAACATGTACTCCGTTATCTCCGAGGAACGATTGATATGAGATTATTTTATTCTAACAAATCCAATTTTGATCTAGTTGGTTATGCAGATTTTGGATATTTATCTGATCCACACAAAACTAGATCTCAAACAGGTTATCTATTCACATGTGAAGGTACCGTTATATCATGGCGTTCAGTGAAAACAAACAATAACAACCACTTCTTCAAATCATGTTGAAATCCTTGCAATTCACGAAACAAGTCGAGAATGTGTATGACTAAGATCAATGACTCAACACATTCGTGAAACATGTGGTTTGTCTTCTAGTAAACATCTTCCAACAATATTATACGAATACAACACAACCTGTATAAGCCCAAATCAAAGGAGGATATATCGAAGGAGATAGAACGAAGCATATCTCACTAAAGCTTTTCTACACTCATGATCTTGAAGAGAATTGTGACATCACTGTACAACAAATTTGTTCAAAGGATAATCTGAAAAATTTATTTACAAAGACATTACCAACTACAACATTTGAAAAATTAGTACATAGCATTGGAATGCAGCGTCTCAGCGATCTCATGTGATGTCTCCATGAGGGGGAGTGAATGTATTATAGTAAACTATATAAAATATGTACTATTTTTCCTTCACTATGATTTTTTTCCCACTGGGGTTTTCCCTAGTAAGGTTTTAACGAGACATATTTTATATAAATGGGAAGAGTATTGTGAATATTACAATAAAATAGATGTCAATTTCTCCTTTAACCATGTGTCAAAGTTCCAATTGCACATGTGTCCTCCATGTATCATCCATCTATTCATGCTTGGTGTCCAAATAGATCCACATCCTTCTTGGCATTTTTCCTATAAATAGTGGTTTGTAGTGGATATTGTTGAAGGTACATAATTGGTGAAAATCTCCACTTTTCTCATTCTCTCTTCATCTCCACTTTCTTTATATTTTCCTTTTATTAATTTTAGTTTGTATTATAGCATTGCTTTATATATATATATATATTTATTAATTTCAATTTCCTTTATATTATTATTATTATTATTATTATTATATAATTTGGTGAAGTTTTTGGTGCCCGATTTTGTCTCTTAATTTCACAACATTTTCATAATTGTTCTGTTTTTCTTTTAGTAAAAACTCAATGAAAATTTGTTGCATGATTTTTTAAACGTGTTTTTATTCCTAGGTTATTTGATTTATTAAGTAAATGAAATTGTTATTCTTTTTAAATTACAAATTTATGAAACCTCATGCACAGTGATACTAACTTTTAGGGTAAAATACATTTTTGTCCCTCAGTTTTGGGTTTGGTTCCCTTTTGGTCCCT
The DNA here is from genome assembly GCA_036507285.1 of Trichosanthes cucumerina. Classification (NCBI taxonomy): domain Eukaryota; kingdom Viridiplantae; phylum Streptophyta; class Magnoliopsida; order Cucurbitales; family Cucurbitaceae; genus Trichosanthes; species Trichosanthes cucumerina. Next base: position 59,973,435 of record CM071843.1, on the reverse strand, counting down.
CAGTTTTCAAACTTAACAATTTAACCACTGAGTTTTGAATTTAGTTGCATCTTTGGTCATTCTGCCAACTTTTTCGTTAATTTCTAACGGAAAGTTGATCTGACGCATTTTTTTTATTAAAAATTATATATTTTTATTTTTAATAATTAAAAATATTATTTTATTAAAAAGATTTATTATTTTTTTTCTTTTTCTCTCTCTTCCACTTTCACCATTTCTTCAGCTTCTTCTTCCAGCCGTCACTACCCCTTTTCCGTCGAAGCTCATCGTTGCACCGCAAATGACCGTTTTGTATGCCATCGCGTCGATCGTCAACCTCTCGCACGCAAGCTACTGCAAACCCACATCTGTTTGAGCTATCACGCGCCGACCGCCGTTGCACATCTAGAGACTTCACTCGTCGTCGATCTGTGTCGTCTTGAAGTTGATTGCCATAACCGCGCGCGCCGCGCAGATTGACGACTCACGTGGAGATTCGTCCGCGTGGATCGCTTCTCTGTTCTCCATCAGCTACACGATCGAAATGTCGCTTGAGTTCGTCGACCAGCTCGCCGGAATCGTGTCGACAACAAGCTTTGGGTTCAAAATAAGTTTGGTTCGATCGGTTCAGTATCTTGCAGACCAATTTTCGACTAGTAAAGATCGGTTTTGGTTAGATCCGTTGTGGCCATTCCAAAAACAGGTTCAAAGAAAGAAGAGGAAAGAAGGAAAAGGGGAGAAGGGAGAAGGAAGACAAAGGGACGGCGAAGAAGACGACTAGAGAAGGGGAGAGAGAGAAGAAAAAAATTAATAAATGTTGTTGCCAAATTTCGGACAGGATAATGCACCTGACCTCCACGTGACAACGACGGTAAATTTGTAATTCTTAGGGGAAGAACGCAGCCTACAAGACAAGGAAAACCTGGACACCGGTGTGGTGTAGGCCACACGAGCTCCGATGCCTAAGTCAGAGAGGGTTTGTGAGAGAATTTAGGAAGACTTTGTGTTTGAGTGACTGGAATTGACTTACCTCTTTCTTCCCTCTAGGAGAGCTTAAATAGTCTTCCATTTGGTGGGTTTCCTTCTCCTTTTGGAAAAAGGGTTATTAGGAAAGGCCAAGTCGGGCTTATGGGTTCGGTTCGTTGAAACAAAGTCCGTATGGCCTTGGGCGTGGTCGGCCTCGGCCGTCCGAGGCCGACCACTGAGTTTGAGGCTTGCAGCCTGGGCCCGGTTCCTTTTCCCGGGGCCTGGGGCTAGGGTTGAGCCCAATTGGGAGGGCTCTTCCCTGGTCGGCCTCGGCCTATGCCGAGGCCGACCACGCGCTTGGGCCGGATCTCGGACAGATCTTCTGATCTTGTTCCATCATGGTTTGACCCGCTTTGACCTATTATTTGGGCTTCTTAGTCTGTTTTGCCCTTCACCTTGGCCATTCGACCTGCCCATTCTTGTTGGTCCAATCCTTACCCATAACAATAAAAATAACAAATAAATAATAAGAAATATTTTTTTAATAAAAAATAAGTGTCACATCATTAATCTGTTACTAGTTAATTGAAAATTGGATGGAAGGACTAACGGTGTAACTAAATTCAAAACTTAGGAACTAAATTGTTGAGTTTGAAAACTGATAGACCAAAAAAAAACCAAACGCAAAACTAAGGAACCAAAAATGTATTTTTCCCTAACTTTTACAAGCCAATCGAATACAAGGCAGTCTGCTAGTCGAAATAAAATAAACATTTGAGAACTGTTTGCCGAACAAGCTAAAACACTCTAGTTGATTTAGAGTGGACATTCAAAACAAACACTTGATTATTATTATTATTTTTTTTATTATTATTTTATGAAAGGTTAATTTTTATTCTGAATAATGAAGGACGATTATGAAAAATTTAGGAATATGGGTTTGTTTGATGAGGAATCTAATTTTGTTTTATGTTTTCAAATTCATTAAGCTTAGTTGAATATGTATTTTTTAAAACTGTTATCAGATTCTGTGGTCCAAACAAAATCATAAAAACAACATTTTTATGTTTTCAGTGGATTTTGAATTTGAAAATTTAGAATGCAGAATTCTATAAAAAAAAACTTTAATGCATATAATATTTCATGTTTTGAAATCAATTTATTTGTATCAAACTAAAATACGTATAATATAATATTGATGCGTGAAATAATATTGCAATACCGCAAGTGTACGGGTCAAGTTTTAATATAGTGATTTGAGTTCAGAGTATCGCCTTCAGGAATGGTTTTCTAGATTGATCAAGTACTAAGATACTAATTCTTAATTTTATCTAAACCAACAGAAATTGGAATACAGGTGGAAATAAAGATAGAAAAGTAAATATACACGTGGAGACACGAATATGATAGAATTGTTAGGGGGATTGATTTCACAAGTTAATTCCTTAGTTAGCACATGCAATTGACTATGGTTGTGAGATTATAAACAAGAAGTTAAAGACATTCAAAAGAACTCTTTCGAGCTCTAATGATTCTCATGCACAACTATAAATCCTAAAGTTACCTTATGAATTTTAAAAGTATACATGGCATTAAGCTACTTCTTAAAACGTTTCCCAAAGAACCCAAGTCACTTTCGTGCCCAGATTTACTAAGGGTCTTGGCAACTATGCTCTAATCTAAGTCTATTCTTTCGAAATCAACTTAAACCAACAAATCATGCTAAACTTGGCCAAAGAAAAGCAAGCATTTAAGGAAGAATTGTCAAAAATAAAGCAACACAAACATAAGTTCAATACAGTAACTAACACAAGTTCATAACAAGTTACATGGTTAGGGGCGGACCCAGAGACTAATGTTTGGAGGGGCCGACAAATTATTTTAATAAATATGATTAAAAAAATTATCACAAAAAAATCAATTTAAATACACCTCACATTATGTTGACCTTAAAACAAATTATCAATGATAAGAATAAGTAGATGTACCAAAGAGTCCTAACTAAGCTTGAATAATGTCTTATCAAATAGAAAAGAAAAAGTTATATTACGAGTTAGTCCGTAAACTTGTAAGTTCTAGTCTATTACATCTCTATATTTTAAAAAGTATCTAATGAGTCTCTTAACTTTCAATTCAACATCAAATAAGTTCTTATACTTTAAATTATTCAATAAGTTTCTAGACTTTAAACGTATTCAATTTTGTGTCTAATAGCAAATTTTAAAAAATATTGAATAGTTCAAGAATATAATATTTTTTTTATATAATTAAATATTATAACTTAATTTATTGACATTTAAAAATATTCGTGAATTGTAAATACTCTGAAGATACAATTTTTATAGAAAAAATATTCGTCTAAATAAATATATTTAAAAAAGCAAAAAAAAAACAAAGCAATACATAAAAAAGGGGGGAAAGGAGGAGGAAAAAAAGAAGAGAAAAAACAAAGCAATACATAAAAAGGGGGAAAAAGGAGGAGGAAAAAAAAGAAGAGAAAAGTGTGCCTGAGAAATTGAACCCAGGGCACGATAGATTACATATTGGTCAACATTCCGCTGGGCTAAACGATAATATTACTACCTATGTGTATTGTTAATATTTGTACATAATGTATTTTTTAAAAAAACGCATTATATACCATAAGGTATTAAATTCAAAATTTTTGGGGGAGCCATCTCCATGTAGCGCCCATACCCCTAACTATGGAAATTAGCTACTCATAATCACCATAAAAACATGTAATCCCATAGAATAGTCTATAAACTAAGCTACAAACTAAAAGAAAGAGAAATAAAACTCGTAGGTGTCGATGTCGGTCCCTCGTTCCCGAGCTCCCGTCACAATCTCAAACCTCCACTCACGTCTTGGCTCTCAAGGAATGCTCTTCTTCTCCTTTTAGAGTGTGTATTTCGAAATTAGGTCAAAAAATCTATCAAATTCGACTCCCCTTACAATGAGCACAAAATGTTCTTTTTATACAAAAAGTCGGCACGACGTTGCAACCCCATGGGCGGCGTTGCAACATCGTGCCCTAGGCGGTAAACAAATAAGGAAAATGTATGCGGCGTTGCAACGCTGAGGGCAGTGTTGCAACGCCGCTACCCTAATGTGCGCCTTCTTATCGATTCGGCGTTGCAACGCCATCACCTCGGGTCAACATGCTTGATTTAGTCATTCTCCTTCCACTTGGTGTCATTTTTAGCTCCAAAAGCCTTGAATTGAACCCGTGTACTCCAAAATATCTCCAAATGATCTGTTAAAACTCTTAACCTGAAATTAGATGATTTAAACATGTAAAAGTTCTGAAATTATCATAAAAACTAGTAAAGTATAAGCTTAAGGATAACACATTTTGTGTGTTATCAAATATATTATAAATTATATGATATTATAAAATGATAATTATGTAAAACTTATAACAAAAAAAGATGTTTATAAATTAATTAATAATAGTTTATATTCAACCCAATATTAATTTTGTAACTACAACTAGTTTTATAGTCTATAAATATATTATAAAACATATTTTGAACAATTACTTAAATTAGAATCCAATTTCTAAAATATGTTATTAAATACATATCTCAAAACATGAAATGTAAACTCGGTTTTCATTGAAGATTTGACTAACTAAAAAAAACTCTACCGATAAGAATGAGAGATAAAGGGAGGTTAAAATTCTCAAGGAAGGTTTTTGAACCTAGTCAAAGAATTCTTCCCAGGCACTCTTCTCATCTTTAAAAGCTTTCATGTTTCTCTCAAAGTCAAAAATAGCTTTCATGTTTCTCTCAAAGTAAAAAAAAAGTATTGTTGTCATCTTTAAAATCTTTCATGTTTGTCTCAAAGTCAAAAAGTTTCACGAAGATGCAAGGAAAGTAGAGAGTTACCCTTATCTTATATTAAAGGGGGAAGATGTTAGGATGCAAACAAAAGTCTCATATTGGCTAGGGAATAGATTGATCATGGATATATAAGGATGGACAATTATCTCCATTGGTATGAGGCCTTTTGGGAGAACCAAAAGTAAAGTCATGAGGGTTGATGCCCAATGTAGACAATATCATACCATTGTGGATATATGTAGAGGTTAACAGAAGAAACACCTCCATCATAGACTGGACTTGCTATGAGCAATTTGCATTTCAAAATCCTTAAAAAAAATTATCCTAAATCACTCATGCACATGTTATTTAACATTTCGCCAAAATACATATCCTAGCTCTTCCGAACGAATTTCAAATGTTGCACCACTAAGGTTTCGATGGAAAAGAAGGCGCAATATACCTAAAGTAAAATAAAAGCTTTACCACTTTCTAGGGGTCCCTCTTTCTCTCGTCTGAGAGGGAAAAAAGTATGGACAATGTGGTCAACCTGGTGCTAAGGTAGGAGATCCGAGCGATCTTAGGTGGGTGCTTTTCTTTTGGTTACATTCTAAGGAGCTAGCTAGGGGTTCGTGGCGAAGGTAGGCTGAAAGATTTGTGAAGATGGATGAGGAGAAATTTAATAAGTTTATGACAAAAATGAGTTTACCGGAGGAAGGCACTGTAACGACTAAGATTGTTGATGACCACATAGATGAGGCAAACAAGAAGTTAAAGTGCATAATCACATGCAAAATCATTACAAATAAATCTATTAAGGCATGAGTGTTCATACAACTTATTCTGAAAATCTGGAATTTGGAAGATCGAGTAGTGGTGGAGAAAGCGGGGTGAAACCTATATCTGTGCTACTTCAATAGTCAACGCGAGAAAAGGCCAACCATAACAAGCAGACCATAGTTTTTTGATTGAGGACTGATTGTTTTTTTAGGAATCAAATTGTTGCGTAAAATGATATTGCAATACCGCAAGTGTATGGGTCCAGTTTTAGTATATTGATTTGAGAGTTCCAAGTATCGTCCTCAGGAATGGGTTTCTAGATTAATTAATTACCAAGATACTAATTCTCAATTTTAACTAAAGTAACATATCATGGATAGATGGTGAAAACAAAGATAAAAAATAGACAAACAAGTGGAGACACGAATATGATAGATTTGGAGGAAATTGACTTCACAAGTTAATAACTTACTTGACACATGCAATGAACTAATGTGATGAATTTATAAACAAAAAGCAAGATACTCAAGAAAATCTCTCGATTCTTAGTGAGTCTTACACACACAATAAATTCTATAGTCTCCATATGAATCTAAAAGCATGCACGACATTAAGCAACTTCTTTATGTGTTTCCCTTAGACTTCTAGGTCATTCTCATGCCAGACTTCTAAGAGTTTTGACAACTTTACTCTAATCTAAGGTTTTTCTCTCGAGTCCACTTAAACCAACAATATCAAAGAATTAAAGAACGAATAACAAAACATACTTCAATACATGGCAAACAAGTCTTAAACAAGGAAAGCAAATCCTAACTACAACTTTTAACCACTCTAAATCACAATAAAACCCAACTAAAAGTGTAGAAAACGTCTTTAAAACGATGTTACAATCTGAAAGAAAGAGGAAATAAACTTATGTGTCGATGTCGGTCCCTCGTTCCCGAGCTCTCGTCACGATCTCGAACCTCCACGATTGTTTTGGCTCCCAAGGAATCCTCATTTTTCTCTTCTTACAAAGTGTATTTCGAAATTAGGGTGCAAAGACTATCAAATTCGGCTCCTTTTGCAAGATGACACAATGTTCTATTTATAAGGGCAATCTGATGGAGATCTAATCTCCTTGAGCAGTGAAAACGTGTTTGAGATCGTTAATGTGCTTGATTGATTTAATTGAAACAAAAACCAGTACATTGACCAAAAATACAGAACAAACATGAAAATTCTAATCCTATTAGACATGGATTAATTGCATACATGCAAACATATGTTAAGTTTAACAATTAAACTAAAGGGAAGAAGAAAAATACCTTTGTAGTTTCTAATTCTCTAACACAAAGAACTCCTTGCTCCTCTAAAAGAAATCAAGAACACAGAACTTCCAAAGTTCTCTGTTTTTCTTCAACAGAACACCACCAACAGTGAGCACCTTCTATATCTCTGAGTTCTTAGATCTTCCTTAGTGGAAAGGATCCAACAATTGGAAGGTTTTCAGGAATATGAAAGTGAGAGAGCAATTCTCTAATTGCTTGAATCAGCCAAATGATCGATCAATCTCCTCTCCTCCATTGGAGAGGAATAAAACGAGGATCACCTCCCACCCCTATCGATGGGGAGGGAGGTGGGGAACGTGTCCTTCTGACACGTTCCCATTAATTTAATATTAAATTAAATTAAACATTAATTAAATCATATTTAATTAATCAAATTAAATATCTTATATTTAATTAAGATTAAATCATATTTAATCATATCCTTCCCTCTAACCTATAGTTTTAATGCACATCCAGTGCACATTAAATTTTAACCTATAGTTTTCAAATGTGAATCACATTCACATTTAATATAATATTTGAACTCTTTCAAATATTCAATTCTCTCATATAATTTAATATGAATCATATTCACATTAAATTTATAATATATAGTTCCAAAACTATATATTATATCGTATCTAAATACATTAAATATTTTCCCTAATGAATTTGAACCTTTCAAATTCTAATGATCTAATAACCCTTTACGAGCTAGAAGGTGGACCTAATGGACCTACAGATCAGAAGCTCCAACGATACGAGATTGTTCGGTTAATCTCATTAACCTCCCAATCAACATTCGTTAATCGAGGAACACTCCACTAAAATCCCACAAATGCACTCTTCTCACTCGCAGCGATATATTTCGTGTCCATGGATATTGACCAATAACAACAAGTCAATCCTTCACGAATGTTCGTAACACCACCTGGGTCAAATTACCGTTTTACCCCTGGGTAACATCTTGTGCCTTAAGTACCAGTGCTCCTCTAACGAACAATTTGTTTTGGTCCTACCAACAAACAGAGTCCCTCTCGGGCCAATGAGAGGGTCGGGCCTTTTGTTCAAGTCCCGGAGACACCACTTAAGGGAACATTCCTCTACTTACCCTAGTAGGCGGGAATGAGTGAATTCCATCTTGCTAAGTTAAGTTCCCACCGCTCACTCGGTCTTGTCCCCAAGAAGGTAGGCATATTGAGTCGTGCGAACCGCCACTCTCACCCATACTAGTCAAAGGACAATCCTCGCGAATGTGGAGTTCGTAGAACTCGCTCAGATTGAGATCAAGTTGCCTAGGTCATCCTAGTGAAATAGAAACCTAACTAGTCAATGGAGTTGACTGAGGTTTACTATTTCGTGGTCCGGTCTTATGTAATCTCATTACATAGGATATCTCCACTCACATGCCATCTACACGAACACGTTAGGATCACAGTGTTTGTATCAAATACAAAGTGGGCCACATCCATAGTTTTACCGGGTAAGGTACCCAAACCTTATCCCCAACTATAGACCTTTTTAGGTCAGATCTCGAACCGAGATCCTTTTTATGTACATTACATTCAGGCTAAAAGATTCATTTAACAACCTTGGATGTTTAGTTTATTGGATTTAGGGTTTAAATAAAGGCAAACTCGCAGATAAGGAACAATAACACTTTATTGAAATAATAACACTTTATTACATTAATTAGAACATAAATTACAAACTACGAGTTTTAGGGCACGAATCCCAACACAATCGGCACAGCGTTGCAATGCTAGGGACAACGTTGCAACGTTGTGCCCTAAACGTGTAGCAAATATGGAAACTGTCGATGGCGTTGCAACGCTATCGGCATGATCCTTCAACGCATCAAATCAACAAGCTCGGCGTTGCAACGCTAGAAAATGCTAGCTTGGATTCATTTTTTCTCTACTTATACCCTTGTCTTTTTTTCTCTTTAGGCAATGAGAGATGAATCTCGTATGATTATTGGGTCTACATTAGGAAGGAAGTGCACAAAGATGATTTGAGGGGAATCCTACTAGTGATGTGGAGTTTGTAGACTCAAAGGAATAATGCTTGATTCAATGGGTGCAGCTTTCTGTCAAAGACCTGCTTCTAAAAGTGGATTCAGCCTTACAAATCTATCATATTCACCAAGGAGGCAACAAAACCATGCTCACCCCTTCTCCTAAGGGAAGGTGGTAGCTGCTCGACGTGGATGCGTGGAAACTCAATGCAAATGCAGCGTGGTCTCACAAGGTGAAATGTGGTGGATTGGGATGAATCACTAGAAATGGAACAAGTCATCCTCTGATCGGTGGGTGTAAGTTTATAAACCAAAATTGATCAATCAAATCTCTTGAAGCCTTAGTTATTCGAGGGCTTGAAAAATCTCTTGTCGTGGAGAACGGAGAAGATACCACGTTTAATCGTGGAATCAGACTTAAAGGAGTGATTTCTCTCTTAAATGAGGATGATGTCGATCTTATTGAGACGAATTTTATTATTGATGATATTCTTGTTGGTTAAGTGATAAGGGTAATTTATGTCATGTTTGTAGGGTTATATTATTACACTTTTATAGACATTATTGAATACTCTCATGCATTTCAGTGCTTAATTTGCAGGAATTGAGCAACTATGGAGAAATTGAGGAATTGGAGACTAACGAAGGCCAAATGAGCCAAAAAGAGCAAAATAAGTTCATTTGCATAGCTTCGAGACGCTCTGCATGGCATCTCAACTCCATGCTTGTGGCTAAAGAAGCAAGAAGAGCTGCTACAACAACGTTGCAACGCCATAGGCACGCCTCAAGCCCGTCATAAGGTTCGTAGCATTGAGATGTTGCGTATAGCATCTCATCGCTACAATATTTTTGCCAAATATGAATTTATTCTCGGGATGACATCGACGTTGCAACGCTGTCAACTTTTTATAAATCGATACTTTCAGGTTCACAAAGGGAGTCATTTTGGGAGATTAAAAACCTATTTCGATTGAAAAATATTGTCTAAGGGGCTAGAGGAGAGTTTTGGAGAGCCAAATAGGAGATTCAAGGCTCGAGATCGTGAACTACGTGTCGGGAACGGACATCAGCGAGCGACCTAAGTTTTCTTCTACTTCCTTTATCTTTTTCTAGATTTTAGGAGTTTTTGGTTGTTTGTTCTACACTGTAAATTTGTGTTATAGACATAGTTCATGATTGCATATATTTGTGTATCTTGTATATTTGTAATTAATTGAATATAACTGTTTTTATACATCTTGTGCTTGAATGTCCTAAACTTAGGCCGAAGTTTTATATGTTTAACTGAACTTAGCTTGAAAGAGTGAGTTTAGTTAGAAAACATTAGATAGATGACTAGGTTTGATTTATTGCATGAGAATGAATGAATTAATCCTAGAATCTTAAGCGAATAACTTAATGTCATGTTTAACAATAAAAATAGAATGAAAGGTTGATTTATTGTTATGCATGAGTTCAATTGAGCTTGAGAGAGTCAATTCATATTTTAGTAATTTGTGGTTAAGTTACTAATATTTAATTAAATTATGAATTAATTCAATTTGCATATAATGTAAGCAACCATGTTATTTCCCAAAATTTGACTCCACCCTTGTAAATAGTAGTTTAGGATTTTAATAATTCTTTTCTTCGAGTTGGATTCTCTAAATAAAATTGGGTATAAGTAACTGTGGTACTTAATTAATCTAAGAAATCCAATCCCTAAGATCAATCCTCACCACTTATACTGCAACTTTAAGAGGTTAAGTAAAATAATAAATTTTATTTGATGGGGCTTTCGACAAGCCCTTCATCATTAAGGATATCCACCCAATTCTTTTTTGTAATATCCCGAGGATAATAAAGTAGCGCATTCTTTAGCAACTTTGATATCCTCTTTAGGGCGTTCTTTAGTCTGAAAAGATGGTTTTTTAGAGTACTTGCTTCCTCATATCTTTGAACATGGAAGTGGTTTGTAATTGGTTTCTTAGGAATGATGTTTTCGTTTTTTTTTTTTAAAAAAAAAGGAATGGGGAAAAAGCTATAAAGGTGATCTCGAGAGAGGATAAATAGTAAAGATAAAGGGGATTGAAGACAAAGAGATTATCCCCACCCAACAATCTTTCTAGTAGAGAATAATTACACTATTGCTAATAGGGAACATCGTGTAACTTGGAGAGTATTATTACAAAGTTTCTAATATCCTTATAATAGAAACAAAACAAATTCAACTAAATAACTAAGACCCACACCCTCTTGGATGTCTTCTCACAATTAAACTCTCACGATCTTCTCTACTCTTAAATATTCAAAATTATTCGAGGAGGTCGTTGGTCCGTTATAATGATACCGACAGTTTTACACTGTTAGATACATGAGAGCGAAATTATAAAAGTACCTCACTTTTGTATCCAAAAGTTATTAGGGACCGACAAATTTTAAGATCTACATCAACAATTTTAAAGAGACGACAATATTTTGCTCTTAAATACACAAAATAAGGAATCCTGCTCAAATTTGATTAATAAGTGTCAATCTCACCTGAAAAGAAAATATGATTCTATGAATTTTTATGAAAGAAAAAAAATCGTATTATTTGTAATTTCCTTTTCTGATATACTTATATACAAATTGTAGTCATACTTTTTTATATCAAAATATATGAACTAAAAAGTTAAAATATCATTTTCATCCATGTACTTTGTGGCTGGTTCCATTTTAGTTTCTATACTTTCAAAGTTCAGTTTTATTTTTAAAAAAAATCTAATAAATCATGTTTCTTCCATTCTTGTAAATTATTTAAATCTATCTATAAAATATAAACAAATATAAAATAATTAAAAAAAATCATACCTTTTGTTTTAATCAATTCTTAAATTTATTTATTTTTTTAAGAATATTTATTTTTTCTTAATATCAAATATAAATAAAAATGAATGCAAATATTTTTTTAATTTTTAGAAAATTAATTTTAAAAGTTAATTACATGAAAAGAAAATATGATTCTATGAATTCTTATGAAAGAAGAAGAAAATCTTATTATTCGCAATTTCTTTTTTTGATACACTTACATAAAAATTTAGTCATACTTCTTATATCAAGATATATAAACTAATAAATTAAAATATCATTTTCATCCATGTACTTTGTGGTTTGTTCTATTTTAGTATGTATACTTTCAAAGTTCAGTTTCGTAGTTTCAGTAAATCATAAAAATAGAATGAGAATGTAAAGAACAAAAATAGTATTATAACAAAACTAATATATATTTTTTAAGAACAACATTTGGGGATGTTTGGATTGCAGAGTTGGGTTGAGTTGTGCAGATGTTTTTGTCAGAGTTCAGGAAATCAGTGTTTTGAGTGCAGAGTTGAGTTGAATTGAGTCAGGAACTCAATGTTTGGGGTGCAAAGTTGAGTTATTATGTTAGGGGCAGTTTTTTGTAAAGTGAATAAGTCTAATTTTTTGTGACTTTTTTCCCCTAACAAATCAATTGCAAAGACATTTGTTTCTTGTAAAACGTTTTAGAGTGTTATGAGATTCAAGATTATTGGGGTTGTAAGTCTTTTATGGCTAATGTCTTTGGATGGTTAGATAATATTGGGTTGTTATGATTTTGGGAGGATTTAGGACTTAGATCTACATGTATAAAGCATTTGAATGTAAATTTTTGGATATATATGTTTTACAAAATTAGTTGTATATATATATTATACAATTTTGTTTTATTTCTTAATTTCATGTAATATTAAGAGACTCAAAAGTTCTACTCATTTTCTTGTTTTGAAACTGATAAGCGCACTTTGTGAGCTTATTTTATATTTAAATATTGCAAGTCTTAAGGGTTTAAATGAATAATTGTGTGCATATGTTCCATCTGTTTTGTAGGATTCGAGCATTTAAAGATAAACGAAATCATTTGATCAAAAGGAGGTGAAAAGGGGGTGAAAATAAGGCAAGAATTGAAAAAAAAAAAGAGTTTGGAAGAAGAAAATGAGTTAGAAAGGTCGAGCCAGCAGCGTTGAGACGTTGTGTGTCACAGTCGCACTTCTCAGAGGGTCTACACGACCGTGCGACACTTGCTCTCGCCCACGAGCAAGTCAGCCAACTCAAATTCGGATCGTCGGTGGCCCACAAAGACCTTTCTCGCAACCTCCACCCCCGTTCTTGAGAAAACAGTTTTAGAGAACGGGGTCAGAGAGAATTTATGAAAACATTTGGAAAAATATTTGAAAGCGTTTAGAAAGTTCGTTATACAGTTGATAAGCAATTAAAGGAAAGTCACGCTTAACTAGCATATAACTCTTAGTAGAAAGAATTGACGAATAGTCGCATCCCCCTATATTACATTCTAGGAATTTTGGCTATGACACCCTTGCACGTCAATTTGGCGATGAGTCATACGCATACAAAAATACATGGAAATGAAAGAACAAAGCTAAACGAAATACATAAATAACCTGAATGGTCTACAGTATACGGATGAGGTTGGGAACCTTATCTTGGTGACACTATGGGTGCAACCCATTTTTTATATGATACAAACGAATCGATCCAGTTCATTCATGTAATAAACATGAGAGTGGTGACATCCTGTGCAATGAGTTCGTACAAGACTGAACTGCATATTATTAACCAATTGTTGTAACGTCGTTAACAGATTAGGTTTAATAATTCATAGATGACCATTAGTAACTCGACCATAATCCTAAGCGGGTTACAGACTTCTGTCTACGAGGGATTGTCCTTTGACTAGTATGGGTGAGAGTGACCCAAGTTGTCGACTTAATAAGCCTATTTTTTTAGGACAAAATCTCGTATGGAGCTGAGAACTTAAGTGCTGACTCCGAGACTTGAACAACGGGACCCCATCCTCTCATTGACCCAATAGGGACTTTGTTTATGGTGGATCATAAGTGGAGAATTAGTAGTACTTGAGGAGCAATGGGTAATCACATGGGTAAAATAATAATTTGACTTAGCTGTGATTACGAACAACTCGTGAATGGTCGACTTACGGGTATTGGTTAAATCAATGGACACAACTTGTCCTGTAGTGAGGAGAGTGCAACTAAGAGTCTATAATGGAGTGTATTTGTAGTTAGTGAATGTTGGTTAACAAGGTCAAAGAGTTTGATCCGTTAACTTCGTATAATTGAAGTTCATAATTTGTAGGTCCATTATGTCATTATATTGGCTCAATATAGATTATTCGATGGTATAAAGTTTGGAGCATATTTGAAACGTTCAAATTTGTAAAAAATATTTTTATATCGGTTATATGTGATATAATCGATATAATATATAGTTTGATGTGAATATGATTCAAGATAATATATACTATATTTGAATTAATTTCTAATATTAAAATAATATGAAGTGTTTTCATATTAAAAACTATAGGTTAATAATTAATTCGAATGAGATTCACGTGAGAGATGTACATTTGAATCATATTCAAATGATATTAATTAAATATATGATATTTAATTAATATAATTTTATTTAATAAACATGATTTATGAAATAAATAAAGGTTGATTTATTAAATTAAAGGGAGTGGAGAGTGGAGAAGTTATCTTCCTCCTCCCTTTAAATGCAATGTGATTGCATTCCATAAAGGTTGGTTCATTTAGTTTGATGTGCTCCCTTTTGGCAAAAATAAATCTTTCTAAAAAAAACACAAGGCAAGAAGAAGTTCTTGTGATAGGAAAACCCTACCGAATTGGAATTAGGAACCCTTTGCTTATGTGAACCCCTAATTCTCAAATACTAAAACCCCCAAATCGATTCGATTCAATCCCAAGGAAAAAGACTAGATGTGGATTACCTTATGGTCGAAGACCAAGAGGTAAGGAAATTAGTTCCTCACTCAAGGATGGAACACTCCACAAGCAAGTTGATCAAACCTACCTGAATGTTCCTGGCTTGCAACCCTATACTCAAGAATTGTAAAGGGTGATGATGTGGCTCTGCAACAAATCACACGAAATTTGTATTCATCCAAAAACTATCGTGTACAACCTAATGACCAAGCTTTAAATAGCTTCCCAAAACCCTAAATGTCATATCATGACAAATGACAAAAATACCCCTACTTAAAATGTCATAAAAAGGATAAAAATGGAAAAATGATATAATTACATAAAAATTAGAAAATAACAATTTGATGCTCTGGTGGTTCATATCATCTTGTTTTCTCGATATCCTAATCCAAAAACGGATCCCACCATCCTCCTTTTCCTAGAGAACAACGGAGAAGACCCTTCGGTGGTGTTCGAATTATTCAATTGAGATCGAGATCGTGGTATGAGTTTTGTGGTGATTGGATCTTTTGCAAGAAAATGGGTCTTTTCTGGCGCGTTAAAACTTCAGGATAGTTTACTATTCGCGTCAGCATAGGCTTTGCCGACGCCATTGTATGTGTCGGCAAAAGTATGTCGACGCGCCAATGCACAGGCGTTGCCACTGATGGCCTTTGCCGATGCGGATAAGAAGGCGTCGACAGAATCTATTTCGTGGACTATTTGCTGATGCGTTGACATCTGCATCGGGAAGGACCATCTTTCCCGACACGGTCAAGGCACACATCAACATAAACTTCTTGTATGGTCTATTCTGATGCACAAGTACATTTGGCGTCGGCATAGACGGTCTATGCCGACGCGTTTTGGTTGCGCGTCAATATAGATAAAATAATATTTTTTAGCTTTTTAATTTCTTTATCTTAAACTCTAATTTCAACATTGTTGAATGGATATAAAATAAAATAGAATCTAAAAGGTATTTGAAACATAATATGCATTAAATAACCTAACCAAACTATAATTCTTACAAATTGTCTTTATTTATAAAATAATACTAAAGTATCATAATTCGAAATTAGAGATCGATAATAAAATTACATAAACTAAACAAAAAAGGGACTCGTAGGTCTATCTTCAAATTTCGCCTGCAAATATTACTTGTCCCCAGAGTACCTAAAAATAGAAGAAATTCTTATTAATAATTTAGCTTACAGTAATTCATAAACAACAACATATATTAATAAATTATAAAGTTAAAAATGCCATTAATTCAAAATTTGGTATTTAAATAAAACTAAATAAAGTTCAAAAGTTCATTAATAATAAACCAAAAACTTATTAAAATAAACTCAACCTAACATCTAATAACAACTAAACATAACACATTCAAAACAATCATAACAAAGTCCAACAAACAATAAACTCAACCTCAAACCCCAAGCCCCAAACCTCCAACATACAACTAACCTCAAACCTCAAAGTAACTAAATTCAAATTCAAACCTTCAATAAACAACATAACTCCAAGTTACAACACCCACCCTCAACAAACAAATTAAAATCTAACTTATCAAATAATCTCAAACTCCAAGAAAAAACTAAACTCAAATTCAACCTCCAACAAACAATTAATCACAACTAAACTCAACCTTTCTAAGAACAATCTATAAGCTCCAACACATAATTACAATCAAACTTATCTGAAACTTTAATAATAGCTAAACTAGAACTTATTGAACAATCCTAAGTGATGGGATTGAATCCCGCAGAGGAAGCGACGTGAATCGCGTTGTTTTCGTTGTGTTACTAATTTTCTTAAAATTGAACATGTATCTCATATAATTCTAGGTTAAACATGCTTTAAAGAAGGAAAAATACAACAAAGGTAGTACCAACCTCTTGAAGAACTGTTCTTCGTGTTTTCCTTCTTCCGGTCACGATCTCAACGATCTCTAGTACGAACCATGAACCGGACACGATCCAAGGGGACGCCTACATTTGATCTTCTCGATAGTTCTCTGACGGATGAGGGAGAGTAGGTGAGACTCCTTTTGGTTTAGGGAATGGAAAAAATGTAGAGATAATTGAGAGAGAATGAGAGTGTTCTCAAATTGGAAATCCAAAAAATGAATGATAAGGTTATTGAATCCTTCACATTCCATCATTATATAGTAGTATGTGGTGGAGGTAAAATCTCCACCAATTTACCACTTTACCCCAACTATGCAAATCATATTTGCATATCATATAATATAAGGTATCACATACCTTATTATACAAATCTCATTTGCATAATTGTGGAATTAAAATTGAATCACATCCGATTTAATTTCTCTCAAATCAATTTCTCCAATTAAGCCTTAATTAAATAATTAGGTTATGCTATAGTTTATTATGAATCTCATTCACATTAAACTATATAATATGTCAATCATATCTCATATAAATGACACAAATACTCTTTTCATGAATTTGAACACTTCAAATTCACTCCAAACTGTATACCCTCATTAAGTCCAAATTGAGCCAACCGAGGGACCTAATGGACCTACAGATCATGAGCTCCAATGATATGAAATTAACTTATCAAACTCTTTGATCCGGTTAATCAACATTCATTAACTACGGGGACACTCCACTATAGCCTCATAGTTGCACTCTCCTCACTGTAGGACAAGTTGTGTCCATCGATATAACCAATGCCATGAGTCGACCATTCACAGGTTATTCGTAGTCACAGTTAATGCTTTTGAAGATGATCTATTGATGAAGTAAACTACACAAGCTAATGCTTTTGTACAACAACTCTTTGCCTCATTGCTTCCTCTTAAGCCTCCATCTTGCCATTTTCTATATTAAAATTTACAAAATATCGCCAAAATTACGATATTTTCAAATTTTATGAAAACAACACTATATTATTCTCACATGTGACGCCCGAGGAAGAGGGGTACATGAATGAACCGAGTCCACATCTGAATGAGAGGGATCCTGAGGATATGGAAGCATGGTGCCCGAGGAAAAGGGGTACATGCGAGTGACCATGAGGATATGAAAGTATAGTTGAGAAAAGCTTAAAAGAATTGATAGCTACTACCTATATCAACAAGGTGCACCTTCCTTTTCGGTGGCTCAATCATAAGAACTCCACAGTTAAGCGTGCTTGGCTTGGAGCAATCCTATGTTGGGTGACCTGCCAGGTCGCAGGAGATCCTGGGCCTGGGGCGTTACACAAAACAATTATGTAACAAAAACTATTCTAAAAATACCTTAATATGAAAACAATTATACTAATAAAAAAATCCATATTATAAAAAATGACAATAAAAAAATCCTCTTAAAAAAATAAAATAATTACGAATTATCTGGCACGAGAGACATCGGAAATCCCGTCGAATTCCATTGGTCGTTATAAATATCACGCGGATCGCGATCCGGGTGACACAAAACAACGACCGTCGATAATCTCCCAAAACCAACGGTCTAGATTGACTCCGTACTCGAAACTTTCCCGCCTCTTAAAAATCCCTTCTATAAATACCAAACCAAAATTCCCCCTTCCCCAAACAATTAAACTTCTACAAATTCAAAATCTCTCGAAATCCCCAAGAATTATTAAACAGTTCGAATCCTTTGGAAGAAGATGGCGAGAACAAAGCAAACAGCAAGAAAATCCACCGGAGGGAAGGCGCCAAGGAAGCAGCTGGCGACGAAGGCAGCAAGGAAGTCGGCCCCGGCGACCGGAGGAGTGAAGAAGCCGCACAGATTCAGGCCAGGGACAGTGGCTTTAAGGGAGATCAGAAAGTACCAGAAGAGCACGGAGCTTCTGATCAGGAAGCTTCCGTTTCAGAGGCTGGTGAGGGAGATCGCTCAGGATTTCAAGACGGATCTTCGGTTTCAGAGCAGCGCCGTCTCCGCTCTTCAGGAGGCTGCAGAGGCGTATCTGGTAGGGCTCTTTGAGGATACGAATCTGTGCGCTATTCATGCTAAGAGAGTTACTATTATGCCTAAGGATATTCAGCTCGCTAGGAGGATTAGAGGCGAGAGGGCTTAATTTAGTGTTGATGAATCCTCTGGTTGGTTTTGTGTAATTGTTCATCGTTGGAATTAAGTTAATGGGAAGTAGATTTGTGTTTCTTACATGTTTGCGTTTCGTAAACTTGTAGTTCTGAAATTTGATTGTAAGCAACATTACGTATTCAATCTCTAGATGAGGATTGTTCATTGTAGAATTCGCTTTAACGAATCGTCCTAATGAAAGTTTGGAAATCTTGTTTAAAATTGATCAGATTCACAATCACAATTTTAGTATTTTTGAAACCAAATCAACTCACCATTTAACGAGAGATTTTTTCATGGCTTTCGGAGGATTTATTATCTTAAGTACTTCTTAACGATTTGGACGATTGATGCTTTGTATTATGAAATGTGAATAGTTGTCCTACCCATAATTATGTTTAGGTTAAATTACAAGTTTAGTGGCTAAAATTTGAAGTTTGTGTTTATTTAGTTTTTGAACTTTGAAATATTTTTAATAAGTTTTTAAATTTTTAATTTTAATTTTGTGTTTAATATATTCTTTGACTTAGTTGATGTTTTCAAAATTCTTGAATTTACTAAGTACAAAATTGATAGTTTAAGTTTCTATTGGACAAAATATTCAAGTTATATCTTAAAGAATGGTTAATTTTAAAAGTTATGAATATATTAGAGACCTAACATAAAATTAAAAATTTAGGGATCTATTTGACACTTTTTAAAGTTTAGGGATTAAATAGAGGTAAACTTTAATGACCAAGACTAAACTTGTAATTTAATTCTTACTAGTTTCTTGGTTGTGTCTTGAAAATCGATGTGTGATAGTGTAATTTAACCATTTATACAAATAATTATAAATCATATAATAGACTAGATTACTAGTATAGATTCGATAATTTTGGCAAAAATTTCAAATACTAAGTAGATGGTAATATATTGAACTAAAAAATAGCATGGACAAATTTGTCATGAATATATATATATATATATATATATAGTGCTTGTATCCCTCCTGTCCATTACTTCACTCAATTTAGTGCTGAAGGGCACAACAATGTAATGCTTAAGATACACATTCCTATACAAAACTCAACAGCCACGAATTAGCTTCATTTTAGATTCCTTTTCCAACATTATACTGGTAATCTAAACAACATATTGATATAACGACCAATGTATTAAAAAAACACAAGAAAATACACCAGAAAACTTGTTCTATAAACATGGAATTTTGGAAGGGCATACAAAGCAGAGCAACGGACCATCACTAACCCACCTAAGTTCCAAAGGCATTTTCTGATTACCCAACAGCCAAGGCTCTTTCACATTCTCCATCGAACTTAATAGCTCAATTTTTGGCTTCAAATGGGCACTTAGAATTTGTATAACCAATCCTGGCTTCTAACATGATTGATTCTTCTGGGAAATCATGATCAATGACGAATTCTGAAACCAATCCTCCCAAAAGTTAGGACTTCATTCGAGAAAAGTGGACCAATCAACTGAATAATAATAATTTTCATTGTTTTAAAGCTATATCATATGTATCAATTGAGCCACTAAACGAGGCAGTCCGAGTTGCCATTTTAGTGAACTGTAAATGGTAGTACAAAGAAAGAAAGGACTGAAAAGAGAAGTATAGATATTTTAGTTTTAGGCACAAGTTCGACAACTCGGACATGTGGAACACTAGAAGTAATTTGCTCGTAATCATAAACAACTAATACATTGAAATCCTTCACATAAAACAAACCTTGGTTCCAGCTATGATGGTGCCATTGAGGGGGTGAGCAGCACAAGAAGTAACTCCTTCAGACAAATTCACAAACCTGTTCTGTCGTTTTTTGTTTTCTCCTCCAGCACCACATAACTCATCACTGGAACATGGAAGGATACAATAAACAGAAGGTAAGAATATCAATCTCTTCTCTTTAAACAAATGTTGCTATTTAACAGTCATACTGTCATAGAATGTTAGAGGCTTAATGATACTGGTATTGCCATTTTGTTGTTTTTCTTTTGCCAATTATTAGTGTTGTCTTTAGCTGCACATTTCGCATCGTATGCTTGCAAAACCTACAAGTTTGCCCATTAAGTTTCTTACTCGTAGTCCACATGGCTGGGAGAGCGGACGTCGGGATGAAAATCTAAGAGATGTATGCCTTCATCAGAAGAAGATCCAACTGCATAGATCTACAACACACCATTGCAAAATTTATTAGGAACTCAAATAGAATAAAACTCCAGGAATATATTCCAGTAACTCGCTATGAACAGCAGCACATCAGATATGCATATCATCACAGTACGTTACTATACTATATAACTTCCATGCTAACATTTACTGGACCGAAAGCATCTTGTTTGTATAGCACCTGTGCAAGGAGATTTGCTCAGTGCATAGCTCCTTCATTCTATTTAGTCTTATTATTAAGCCTCTATTATAATAAAACTGTCCACCAAGTAAGTGCCTAACTAATGCAAGAGAAGTCCTATACCAAAATTTGTATATACAAAAATTCCTGAATCAAAATTCGCACACAAGAAAATTCCTGGTCTTTGCAGTTGACTTTAATAGCATAGCTTAGACTTCTCTTCACTTGATCTACAACCTAGTACCAGGACTATTTTCACAGGTCACTCAAACCTAATACATGAGATATCTGGAAATTATGAAAGTTGCCTATGGAACAAACAGAAAGAAGAAAAGGTTATAAAGAGTCACAGAAACTGACCACCACATTGTTATTATGCTGCTGTATGATTGAAGTTTAACAGAACTATATATAACACCAGGTTTCTACTCGTCAAAAAATGATGAAACAAAATAGAAGCACAGGTTAAGGTAACTTACAGAATCTGTAGGCAGCCATGATGGTTTCCTTAAAAATAATTGATCTGTGGGCATGCTGGAATCATTTCTACTCTTTCCAAACAAAAAGAAACAGAGTTAGAAAAGTATCTGATTCTTCACATAATGAATATCTTCAATTCCACATAAGTTTAAGTTTACTTACAACCAAGCTGGGGGCGGACAATGAATATGTGTGACTTGAAAATTATACACATCCAAAATACCTGACCTGAAGAAGGATAGGAAAATTATAATCCTGGACAATCTTTTGTGAACATATAAAATGGCTAAAATTTATCGTATGGGTGGACATTTCACATAGTATCAAAGCAATAAAAGGGCTAGAGTTCATATATTTGTAATGTTATTTCGCTTTTAACTCATATTAATAGTCCACATGTTAGATGAGAGTCAAAATTATCTTAGTCCACATGTAGGAGAAAGTGCTGAAAAAATATTAGATGATTCCTTGTGGGAAAGGGCAAAGTCCGCAATGCAATTTTAGTTAAATCCATTTTCTAATCTAGAAGCAGAAGTCCCAAAATATAAACATACCAGACAAGAGAGAGACAGAGATTTTTGCTCCAGTAGTCTGAAATGTTGGGGGTTTCGGATAGCTGTGCTAGTCGACTTTAGTTAGTGGGACCGTAGGTAAGTTTTATACTCCTCAAATAGATACATTCTACTCTATATTAGCTAGCTCTCAAGTTTAAATTGAGTTTCTATCTGAACTTAGTAGGAAAATAGTTAAATGGTGACTTAAGTAGTTTGAAGACTAAATTAGAGAGATATCAAACTCAAAAGCAAGATTCTAAGCCATTAAACTTAAGTCTAGAGTCCTAAGAGAACCTAAAATGTTAATATTGCTCCTGACAGATAGAACATTGGTTCTCGTGGCATTAGATAGCAAATATTTTCATTGTTCTTTCAATGCTGGGCTAACGTGCTACATGACATCACTCATTGCTTCAGTACCAGATCAATTGCAAGCCTCCTCATCACACGACATTTTTTATTCAGTTCAATGAGAGATTAGAGAGAACTCCAAAACTTATCAAATTTATCTCCCTATGTTTCCTTTCTTTTGATGCTCAACACTAGGCTTAATATATTTTGATTAAATTATTCTCCAGATTTCTCTTCTAGGCTAAGAAGCATAAGTTATGAACACTTTCGTATTTATATTTAATTAATTGAAGATTATTCCTGTACGGTTCAGTTATTCTTTTTGTTCTCAATGCTTGTAAATAAATGGCCACTATTGCATGACCAGAGATCTAGTCTCAGGTTGAAAGATGGCTAACAAATAAATTAAAGAAATTTAATGACAACAATCAAGATAGCCTTCGTAATTCCGAGGCTTTTCTGTACAACCATTTGATCAAGTAGTTGAATATTTGTGTTAACCAAAAATTACACCACAGATTAGATGATCGATCACTGGATGTAAATATTGAAGGGAAAGCATGGCTTGGGGACAAGTTCCTATTGCTAAAAGAGTTAAAATATTATCCATTTGTAATAGTGGAGAGGGCAGGACAATAATGCTTCCTAGTAAATGAAGATGTTAGCTGGAAGCTATGATATTTTTCTCATGGTCAAAACCGAGAAATCTTTTAACCATGCTTCAACTGACATAAACTATTGATTGCTCGCACCTATGAGCTCAAATGAGGAATGATCCTCGAAAACAAAACAGCATAAAAGATGCTAAATAAAATGCTTATCAACATCCCAACCGCGTGGGGAATGATGTGTGAAAATGGTTTGCAGTGAATAAATTAATTATTTGAGGAAGGAATATGAAAGTTTCTTTTTGGAACATACCATCCGTCGTCAAGATGGAAGGCCAACTGATAAGGACAAACTGGGTTGAGATCAATAGAGTGTATTTCCTTTGAAATGATATTCGCTTGCTCCTGCATTGTGATACCAGATTGACAAAGGTAAAACACACCTATTGAAAATTTGGTCTTAAAATACAAGTAGAACAAAATAACTTATCATTTAATTGCATCTTATACTGCTTATTTGCAAATAGGCTGGTCTCAAGTTCAAATTAACATTTACTTCCATTCAAAACAACATAATTGTTCTCACAGTGCCAGCAGGTCTGTAAAGTTAACCTCATCACAATTTCCATACATAGAATTTAAATGCTAAAAGAAATATATTTCTTTTGACATGTGAAGAAACGTACATCACATCATGCTTTTCAATTGAACAAGAGTTTCCCATCCCAACATGCACACGTGCTAATCCTTGGGGCACTCGAATCCCCTTCTAAAGATTACCCACTTTCATACACAGTAGAACAAAAATTCATTTCCATATAGTTTGGGTTGAAGGGCCCATCCTGTCTTGGTTTTCTTGGCTTAAAACCGCACCTTGAACCCCATTTTTTCTTTCCTATGTTCAGCCGATTGTATAGCAGTAAAGATTACATTTTCTTATTCTTTATTCATTTTTCCTTGCTTGTAGATAGTTGACTTGACTGGGTTGTACCATTTTTATCTTTTCCCGTTCTGAAGTTTTCCTTGTTAAAACTTAAAACCATCTGAGTAGCCTGATTTTCTATCAACTAAACAAAAATACAGCAAATTATACTTCCTTTCACCAAGATGGTATCAGACCATACACTTACCAAGGTGTCTCTGAATTATGAAAGTGTCTGATGGCCGACTCATAAGGATTGGCAAAAGTTCAGGTTTCAAACAACCCATGGGGGATGGCGAACACCCAAGCACCCAACAATACTACCTTTACCGATAGTGCATTATTCCAGACTGTTAACAAACTCAATAGGAAGAATTACCTTTCTTGGTAATGATGTTCATCTGCAGGAAGGGAAAGGAGGACTATCACTCGAGTAGGGCCTTACAACGAGAAACAACCATCTGAAAAATTCAAGGTCTAGAAAACTGAATAATATAGTTATGTCATGGCTAAAAAGAAAATCTTGGCCTTTCCTATCTGCCAACAACCTCCTTGGAAACCAATTGTTGTACGGTTCTAGGCTTCCTGGGCTGACAACACTTTGAATGGTCTCGAAATTGGCTGAAAGTAGAAGCAAAATTCGATAGGTATGTGTTGATATATCCTACTGGTAAGCTCTATCATTACCTTTTCCTGGTCCTTTGTTTTTTTTTTTTAACAAGAGATAAACTTTTCATTGAATCTCTCGTCCTTTGTTAGTTATATGCCAACTGATATTGCATTGCCAACAACCCTAGCTTTGCCCAAAGTTGAAAGAAACTGGTGCTCAACTTCAGTACTTCTGTATCAGAAAGATCTACCCTAATCATACAAAATTCTCTGAATCCGGTAATGAGAATCAGGATCTAGACAATGGGAATTACTCTACATGGACCTATAAATACAATGGAAATGAGAGCCAACCCCCAAGAATAAACTTTGGTGTGACCACTCTAGAGTGATGAGAAGCCCCATAATTGGAATCAAAATTGGGGACCAGCAGAGAAACAAGGGAAGGCTTATCTGGCTGAAGAAGGAACTGAATCAGAGAAGAATTTGTTCATAAGAGAGTAATTGAAATCTATGCAAATTTTTTTGCTCAATCCATACAGCAAACTGACACCACAACATAAAACATGGTATGACAATAATATATATATGAATAGTGGACTCGAAGCTTCAAACCATAGTACTAATGATATCATATCTCTTAGTCTTTATTAACTAACTACATTCCTTGTACAAACAAATTGCTGATGGAAGTTTCACTAACGTTGTTGGAATTGGTCCAATATATATATATATATATATATATATCAAGGACCTTGTACTTGATGATGTTTTATGTACCATAACTTGGTGCAGTTTGATCCTTTGCCAGCCAACTTATAATACTGAAGATACCTTACTAAATTTAGGCTTGTGAATGTGTGTTTTAGGATTTGAGTCGGGGAAGACAGTTGGCATTGCTGAAGAGGACTCTAGGCTCTACATCAAAACTCCTATAACTTCTCTAAACATTCTAAGTGATAGGAGTTCTACTTTCTAGTCTCCAGTATCATGCCAATTTTTTTTTTTATATCCATAACTATTCAGGCCAATTTGCACACACCTTAACAATTCTCACGGGACAATTGCTTGATCCTTTTACATTTGGTACCCAAGGAAACTTATAGAATCTCTAGTATTCATGAAAATAATAGCCAGTTTATATTATAGCCTTATCACCTGGATCAGCCGAACTTCATAGCTGAAAATAGTTTTCCAATTTTTAACAAATAATCTTTGTTTTTTAGTGTGAAATATGTTAACTAGCCAAGCATGTTCGGTCTCTTTATTCCCATTTCCCATGCACTTACAATATTTTGCACTGTTTTTATATACTACATAGTGATGTTCGTGGGGAAAACTAGAATAAAAAACATACTTGGAGCTCAATAATCTGTATCTTTTTTGATGATCAAAAAGCAAGGATATTCATTTTCCACAATCTCATTGCTAGAGACCGTTTTTGATTAAAAGCAACAGCGGACATGAATATATGGCTGTAAAATTTTCAGTACCTTCAAAGTCCCAATTTTCTCTATCATTGAGGCTAACTTCAATGATTTTAGAGGAGGATGACACACCTGCGTGAAAATGCTTTCATCAATATGCATGCAAAAAATTAATAATATGATGCTTCAATATAGAATCTACTGAAAACAGAACTACAGAAAGAAAAAAAAATTATGCCGAAACTTGTCATTGGTAGGTTATGATGAGGGTTAAGTTTCAACGTAAACTTAGTTAGCCAGCATTACTTGATCTACAATCAGACCAACAGGTCAACAGACAACTAAATTTTTGCCCCAGGTATCCTACTCAGAGTAGATTTTTATGATTGGCCTCTAAGAATGATAGTCATCTGGTGCCACAAACTTTTTTTTTCTTACGTACGCAAGAGAAAGAAAAAAGGAAAGAATATTTGGAGAAAATGGTTTAGGTACTGAAGCATATCTTAATTGCATACATATTCTGTTTCCTGAATGGCATTAAGCAGTCCTGCATGGCCATGTAAAAGCAAAATAGAAACCAAATAACGTTTCTGTTTATAAAAGTCACATTCTGATTGCCTTTTGATTTGCTATATATATGGGCAACTACAGTGCCCAGCCCCACATGTAAAATGTAGTCAGCTACTTTGCAAGAGAGAATCCATGCTAATTCATACATTTATATTAATTCTAAACTGATGTTTGAACGACGTGATTATTAAGGAATATTGATCCTATGTGACAACAGTCCGTGATTCCATATCATCTAAAACTGTCATATGGTACAACGATATTATTAGTAAATATGATGAATGTGTCGCAACATAATATGAAACTGCAATTTTGAAATCTATAATAATTTTTAATAGAAAAATAATTCTAAAATTCACTAACTCATTTTTAATTACAGAACATATTGAGAGAATTGGTAATACATGGAAAAAAGTGAGAAAATTTCTAGGACTAAATCAAAATAAGGGGAACAAAATAAGAATAACATTAGAACAAATGAGAACAACAAGTTACTCGCTTCTTATCCCATTAAAAGAAAAAAAGGAATTGACTTAACCCTTTCATCAATGGCATCAACATTATTAGATCGATAGCCTTTATTTCTTTTTATTATTTTTTATAATAAGATCTATTAGTTCTATTACCTCTTTATGATTTTGAAAAGCACCAGATGTTCTCCCTCCACGAAGATCCCAAATATAGATGACTCCATGCTTACCAGCGCCAAAGATAATCTATACCAAGATATCAGTGTTTAAGAAGATGGAAGCGAAGTTATTTCAACGGTGAGAAATGTAATGCAGAAAATGAAAGAATGTGATTCATTGGGAACAAAATTGTCTATATGTATGTCCAACAATAAGAACCTGATTTTCAACATTCAGCTGGATTCTGTTAAGGGTACTGCATGAATTACTGGTAAGCTCAAGGCATGGAAGTTTTCCAATTCTTCTGTCCCACATATTGATTACACCACATGTATCAGATGCAAGTAACCTGCCAATATGTTCACAGAGGACAATATATCATCGAATTTTCCTAAGAATAAAAATAGAGATGACTTATATTAGGTGTGAAAACATTAAAAGTTTCAGAGTTTAGAAGAAAGTTAGCATTATCATTAACCAATAATATACCACAATGTCACTATGTCCCATGTATTTGGTATTATTCTATTAGGAAATACTCTACCATATTAAAAACTTTGTCTGAACACTTCAAAATTTCAACTTGATTGGTCCATCAGAGATGTCTATTTAAAGAAGACCCAAGTATCAAGTTTCTGGAAACTTCAAGTAAAGTTCAATCCATATATCCATTCCAACACGTGATTTTGTCCCATTTTTTAGTCTTTAGTGCATCCATTTTTCGTAATATGTAAAGCTTCTTTTTAGCCATTTTTTTCCTCTGTATTCCTTTTATACTTTTTGTATATCAGTGGCTATTTGTATGAGACCGATCTGATTGAATCAAATAGAGAAAAATGAAGACTTCGTTGTTATACAACATGGTATCAAAATGACTATTTACATTGTTTCTCTTCCTCGCTCCATTGACAACCTACTCGTGATTTTCTTTCTCTGATCCATCTGTTATCATTCAAATTAGCTATTGCCAATCTCTGCACAACTTGGTATAATTCAAATTAACCATAATATATATCTTTCACAGGAGCTGAGAGTCTTTAGAGGAAGTGTGGTCCATGGCTAGGTTTATGTTTGTTTCTAGGGAGTTCTGAAACTATATTTGGCCTCTTATTCTCAACAATTAAAGCCCCTTCTTATAATCTCAAATTTGGTTTCTTTGTATGGGCTACAACTGTAGTAAACTTTTTTTTTAAAGGGTCCATGTGTATTTCATATTTCTTAATGAAAGCTTCGCTTCTCATGTATTTTTTTTAAAAGAAGAAACATTCAAGGTAAGTTCAACATTGATAGCTAGTCCAAAAACGTGAAGGGAAAAAGAAACCCAATATAAGAATAGAAATAAATATGAATCAGTTGTCTTATTCAATTCTTGCTTTCCAAAGTTGTAAATTACAATAGTTTTGCCCATACAAATAAAAAATAAATAAATGTAATGAGTTATTTGACCAACCTCGAATTATCTGAAATAAATGCTATATCGGATAAACCTTTATGATTTTCAGACCCTAAATTATTGATTCCTTGTCTTACTCTCAACACCTACAAGGATAATGAATAAAATTATCAGTTCATGGTCAGACTGACAATCAATTTACTTTAGCAACAATTCATTTTCAACCGTAAAAAGAAATAGAAAAAGAATCGTATGGTGAATGCAACAATCGTATTGATTAAGTTTTTTAAAGCATACACATGCGCATAACAATCTGCGATTTTTCAAAAAACTAGGGCATAAACATAAAGATAGACAAATTTTCACTATTCACACAAGCAAACTTTTTTATTTGCACATGCAAGTTCCTCCATTTTGAAGTGTTATGTCTATGATTGACAAAAAAAATATATTGTACGTTCAAAAGGACATTAGTTTACAAGTAAATTGGCTGTACTTGCAATTTCTAGTAAAATGGAAACTTGGAAAGCTAGATGGTTGAATTGGCATTTTTTGTAAAATGGGAAACTTGAGGATTGAGCAAATCATACAATGGAATCGGAGGCTATAAAAATCCAAGTATTTGTTGAAACCCACGAGTTTTTTCTATGTAAAGGTGAAAGAAGAACTTACTTCGACTGGTTTTGAAGAAATATAACCAATGTCAAAGATCTTTAGTTCCTTACTTTTCATGGATGTACAGACCACCTAAGTAGAGAACATACGTTAGCAGACAGAGAATATAGGAAGAATCCACTAATAAATACATAATGAAGCATCAGAGTAAGTATAAACAACATATGCATTCATGGGGAATAAATTCAAAGTAGAGACAATGGTGGAGGCATTATATCACACTTGAGTAAAAAGATACCCAATTGCTTACAGGAACTTTTAAATTAGCATACGACTCCAACACATTGCACGACAGTCACTGTCCAAACTGCAGCAAGCCCCTGAACGGAAAAAAAAGGACCATACAAAATGCTAGTATCTTTACAGATAAGTCTTATATTTTAGAAATTAGAATTCAGAATTATTTTGTATTCTTGTACAGTTCTTAGCATCAAACTAGAGTGCCTCATACAAATCCTTTTGTAATTACCTCAACTCAAGCAAGGAAACAGTTTGCTTAATGGACATCAGAATAACAACCAACATTTTGTTTTGAACATTCATCTATTCTACAGCAATGTATTGAGGAAAAAATGTATTCTCATAATTACAAGGAAGATGAGTTGAACAAAAACCTCATCTTGGTTGGCAGGATTCCACCGTACAAAGTCAAGCTGTTCATTTAGGAAAAGGTGCAGCAAGTGTTTGGTCTCGTCTTCACTCAAGCCTATTAGTCAAAGGAAGGTTCTCTAGTCATAAAAATACTCGACCTTACTTAGAGATATATATACTGCGTAAAAACATGCTTACTGTTTGTGTCACAAAGCTTAGAACAAAAAGAAAAGAAACGAACACAAGAGAAACAAAGAACATAACTTAAAGAACATAAGTTACCTGTTTCATTAGTCTGCAAATAAAGACTTTCAAAGTCGTGCACTGTTAAACAACCTGCTTTCGTTGCTGAAACCAAGTATATTCCCTGGAATAGATTTCGATAGATGAGCAAGTGGATGGGGGCGGACAGGTGTTTTGGGAAAACCCGAAGAATAAAAAGTTAGGTTATTGACAATGTAAGACAACATCTGAAGGTAATGATTCAGTAATTTACCTTGTTGTCGAAGTCCACGGCAGATATACCTTGTCTGACAAAAGAATGAAAATTAGCTTCTTTTTTTTCCCTTTATTGAAGGGAGAAGAGGAGGAAAAGTAGATAGATATGGATGAGACTCATGGAGCATATCCAGTGAGAGAGGTATAATCACTTAAATTGCATGAAGAACAATCCTCCAGTTGAAAAAATTGAAGAACTTCATTCTTTACTATAAATTGCCGTTTCTTAGCATTCCAAACTTCTTAAAATGATAGCTCGTTCGAGAACTGGAAATAGGGTCTAAATAACTGAAGAAGGTACACAAAAATTAAAATTTAAAAAATGTACAACTTTTTCTGATTTTTTTAAAAAAACAAAGAATCGAAGGCCTAAAATCTGCATAATACCAAAAAACGAACCAAAGATAGAAGAAAACAGAAAAAAGAGTAGTCGAAGGGATACCAACTCTTTTACACCAAAGAACAAAACACCAGGAAGAGTAAATAATTGAACTGCAGCAAATCAAACCCAAAAGAAAAAAAATCAATTCACATCGCATTGCTTGAACGTGATTTGATAGAGATATACTGACTTCTTAAATGGAAGTTGATGATCCTGAGCTCCATTGGCAATTCGATTCATCTGTAGACTCCACATTTTCAGCATAAACAGAATCTAACCACACAATAATCAGAACTAAACCGAAAATTAAGCAGTGAACAACGTACACCCGTTGGACAAAAAACGCCGTCTATATGATACAAATGAGGAAACGCTCCAACCTTTAGGAAATGAAAACGAAACACGAACTACCATTAGAAAAACTTCAAGATTTCAGTGAAAATTTAACAAATCGAAATGCCATAACAACGTCGAAAATTACCTCGGTATAAGATTGCACAAGAAGCACGGACAAGTCCTGGCGGTACTTCGGATCAAACTTCCCATTCAATTCAACGGTGCTCAATTTCCACCTATTCCTGCTCAAGCAAGCCAACTACGAAATTTAATAGAAAAATCCCCCCAAAAAAACAGAGAAAAGGATGCGAATCAATGGAATCAGAGACAAAACCTCGGGAACGGTTTAGGAAATTGGGATACTGAATCGGAAGGAACCAAGTACTTGTCCATGGCTGATGAAACGAAGCTTCAATTTGAGTTCCCGAAACTGAGGATGCTCGAAGGAGATGCTGTACTTGTTCTTCCGCACCAGACCTTTTCTCCACCTTGTTTACGGCTCACAGCTTCATTTTTGTTTTGGCCGGGTAACAGTGACGACAACGACCGGAAATGGCTGCTCCCTTCGCTTCCGTCAGCTTATAATTCCGGCGAATAGTCTTGATTCCGGTGAATGTAATCTGCGAATTGTGAATTGTGAATTGTGAACGGCTGCTTGTTGGTTGTGACTGTGAGGAAGGAATGTGAGCTTTTCCCGCCATTTGCCTTTTTGCTAAACTGCGCGGGTGCCACTATATATATCCAAGAGGATGTGAAATTACGCTTTTAATCCTTAAACAATATTTATGATTAAACAATATTTATGATCAAAATATCGGTCGATGTTGATTGATATTCATAATTCAAATTTATGAATATGTCGATCCATGTTTCAGAAAAATCATTGATATTATGAAAATTTGTTGAAATTTTATAAATTTTATAAATAAAATATTCAATAAACTTATTTAAATTCTAAACAAATATTTTTTTTAGTTCAACAACACTATTTAGAGGTAGGAATTCAAATATCTAATATCGATGGTATATACAAATTACATTGGTATGCTTACTTTGGCCATAAAATTTAGGAGAAAAAATAAATTTGTATTTTTTTTAGGGGGCGGATTTAGGAAAGGCCCAGAGGGGCTCGAGTCCCCCCTCAATTTTTGTAAAGGTTAGTTTCTATATATAAAACGCTACATTAATTTTATAATTTTATCTTAACCCAGTGGCAAGCCTCCTCTGTTTTCTCTCTTTTTTCTGCACGCCTAGGTTCAATTTCTAGTTTATACAACTTTTAGAATATGTATATAATTTTACATTTTATTATATATATTTCACTCAATAAAAATAAAAGCTCTTAATATTTTGAATTCTATTTTTAAGAAATCTAATAAATCATATTTCTTTTTATAATTTAAATATATCTTATTAAAAAATATATCATACTTTTTATTTATTATATATATTTCACTTAATAAAAATAAAAGCTTTTAATACATTAAATTATATTTTTTTAAAAAAATCTAATCAATCATAGTTTCTTTTTTATAATTTAAATATCTCTAATTAAAAGAATATATTATACTTTTTATTTTTTTTAAGTACAATAAAGATTGAGAAGATTCGATATGCCAAATTATTTATTTGTTAAGAATATATATTTCTTCTTAGCATCAAATATAAATAAAAATGAATGCAAATATTTTTTAATTTTTAGAAAGTTATTTCTAAAAGTTAATTACATAAAAGAAAATATGATTCTATCAATTCTTATGAAAAAAAAATCTTAATATTTGCAATTTTTTCTCACATACGTAAAAAAAATTTAATCATATTTCTTATATCAAAATCTATAAACTATTATATTAAGATTTCATATTTATCCACGTACTTTGTGATTTGTTTTATTTTAGTCTCTATTCTTTTCAAGTCCAATTTTTTAATTTCAGTCAACCATAAAAATGGTATGAGATTATATACAACTAATATTAATGCGTTTAAAATAATTTTTATACGAACTCAAGCCCCCTCTAACTTAAAGTTCTAGATCCGCCACTGATAATAGGAGTTGTGAATTCGAACTACATATCCCATGTTTGTTGAATTATGCTCTCTTTGACATATATTTCTACAAGCAAATCCTAAGCTTTTACAAGCAAATCAATTTAAATCCTAAGCTTTTATTTAAATCCTAAGCTTTTACAAGCAAATCAATTTAGATTCTCAATTAGTGCTTTATAGCTACTTTTACTTGATTCTATTAATAATTAGTTTAAAATCACTTCAACAAAATTATTCTTCTCTCAAAGTTCTACTAAAGTAGTAAGAAAAACTATCATGCTTTTTAAATAAGTATATAAAAATAGAGGAAGAGGGGAATATAAAAACTCATACTATCTCTTTGATATTCTAACATTTCTCTAATTTACGTTAATATTTGCATTTAAGAAAGTCTTGTACACGTGTGAAAACAATGCATTAATAATTATAAAATGAAATTTTAACAAATGGTCTAAACAATTTTAAATTATAATCGGTCGGTTTGGGTTAGGTTTTCGACTAACCGACTCCCAACCGACTAAGGCGCGTCGGTTGGTCGAGATTTTTTTTTTTTGAAAAACCTTACCAAAACCGACCGACCGACCGGCGGTTCGGTCAGTCGGTTTGGTCGGTTTATATATATATTTAAATATTTATTTAATTAATTATTTAATATTAATATTTATAATTATTATTTTTTTATTATTTAATTATTTATAATTATTATTTAATTATTTTGAGAAAATCTTTTTATTTTTTATTTTTATTATTATTATTATTATTATTATATATATTTTAATTTTCGGTCGGTTCGGTCGGTTTTGTGAAGACCAAAACTGACCTCGACTGAAACCTGCACAAAACCGACCGACCGCCCTCGATTCGGTCGGTTTCGATCGGTCGAGTCGGTTTTCGATCTTTTTTTCTCACCCCTAATACCCTCATTGTTGGAAAAATATTAAAAATGACTTATAATAGAAGTAACACTAATTGAATTGGTAGATATTTCAAGGAGAAATTTGGTCACTAAGCAAGAAAATTTTCTAATTTCTCCTTCAAAATTTTGATAACTCACTACGGAGGAGTTATTTGGAGCAGACAATAAGAGTTAGAATTTTGAAGTTGTTTTGTTTGAGTAGTTGATTAGTTTGGAGAAGTGCAAGAAATAGGAGTTAGGAAGTTTAAAATTGTTTTGTCTGGATAGTTAATTATGAAATTTGTGTTTGGGGCGCAAAGTTATTTTTTCTAGAGTTAAGAAGTGCGTGCTTAGTTGTTTAGTCTGAAGTTCTGAAGTTTGTGTTTTGACGTATCAATTAAAAAAAAAAGTAAAATGAACGAACAAAATAGAAACCTAACTTTGAATTTACTTTATGTGAGAAAAAACAATCGATAGCTATGAACTATGCAAGGAGGTGTATGGAAGGAAACTATCCTATAAATGCAAAAATATTTTAAAAAAATTATATGGATAAATTTGAAAACAAATAAAAGAAAACACGATTTGAAGTCAATTGTGTTTCTAAATTCTCTATGGATTTAGTGTCTATTTGATCGTTGCAGTTTGGTTAATAGTTCTAAAGGGCCTTGGATCGAAGTTGAGTAATGAAAAATGAAGTTAAAGTTAAATTGTTTATGTGTATCATTGAGTTCACAAATTTATTACTTGAATATTAATTTTTTTTGGTAAGTCGGCTTATTCTTTCCTCTTCTTCTTCATCTCTTTTTCATCCTCATCTTACTGAAAAAATGACAGAAAAAGATGAATTAAGGTTGTTGTCTAGAAAGAAAACCCAAGCCTCTTTTTAATTCTTTTGGCCTTCCTTTGTGGTCTCAAGGGCTAGGGTTTCCATATTTGCTCTTCCACAAACTAGGTTCAAATATTAGGTATAAAATCGAGCTTAAGAATCTCCAAAATCGAGCAAAATCTCCACGAATTTGTGATTTTCACGTTTTTCTAAATTTTTCCATTTTATATTATTTTTCAGATTTGCCACATTTCAATTTCGTGCTTATTCACAAACTTGTTTCCTCAAAGAAATGCAACTACATTTCCAAAATGGAATACAATTGCATTTTGTACTTGCTCTAAATTGACACAACAAACTTGTTTTTCCGAAGAAATGCATTTTTGTACTTGATATCAAATTAGTGCAATTTTCAACTTCTTTCCTCTTTTTCACTACTCCAACGAGCTTTTATAAATTTAACTAATAAACATTATTTTTAGCTTGCAAAAATGACAACAACAACCTAGTTTAGAGTCAAATAATCCTAATAAAGAAGAATTATCAACCGACTGAAAGAAAGGGATTAAGAAACTACAAATGAGGGAATAGAAATGGAAAAGTGTTAAACTATATGATATAGTTAAATTTACCTCAAACTTCCAGCTTCAGCTTTTAGTTTGATTGGTGATTTAAGATGGTATCAGAATGGATGGTCCAGGAGGTCCTGAAATCCCAAAATCTCACATAATGATACTATTTTATTTTTTCTTTTTTGAATTTATTCCTAATAAGATATTTGATAAATCATTGAGGTTTCCATATATTGTTTTCATTTTTGTTTAAAAATTGTAAAATCAAATTTAAGGATATAAAAGTAAAAGACTTACGACATTTGTGTAAAAAATAGACTCAATTGTCCATTTATGTAAAAAATAGTAAATTTGAGTTGATTATGTAAATTATACCTCATAAATAGGCTATTTGTGTAGAAAACCCAAATATAAATTGTGCGAAGAAAATCTGTAGGCTAAACGAGGAGTGGACTTAATATGTTGACTCCACCCAATTCCTAATCCATGGGCCAAACATGGCTTAAGTATCATGTCACATATGCATTTATCAAAAGTCAATTTTAGTATTTCATAACAATAATGGTAATAATTGAAAAAGGTTAAAACATA
Source organism: Trichosanthes cucumerina (assembly GCA_036507285.1). Classification (NCBI taxonomy): domain Eukaryota; kingdom Viridiplantae; phylum Streptophyta; class Magnoliopsida; order Cucurbitales; family Cucurbitaceae; genus Trichosanthes; species Trichosanthes cucumerina. Next base: position 59,937,403 of record CM071843.1, on the reverse strand, counting down.
AATAACTATTTTTAAATTTTTTAAACATTAAGTACCAAATAAATAAATTAAAAAAAAACTCAAAACATTAGAGATCAAAAAGTATATTTAGCCTAATTTTAAAGATGTCATAATGTTTGCCATGAATTATTCTTTTATTGAAAAAGGTAGAGATGTCCATGGGCAGCCGAGATGGCTTCCCCTCATTTGAAAATTCTCTTACCTAATGAAATTCTCCATTTAATTTTGTGGAGATGTAAACAGAGATTTTTCATCAAAATTATTCCCTTGTTTATGATTTTTATTTTTTAAGATAAAATATTTTTTAAAAGAAAACTTTCTATTTAAATTGGTAATTCCTAAGGATAAATTTGAGAACATTTTTTAATTTTCTTAGAAAAAAAAATATGTTTCATAAAAATTTAAATTTAGGGTTTATTGTGTATATATAACTTTTTTTAAAAAATAAAGAAATCGGGATGGAGATAGGAATGGAAACAAAAACCAAGAATATATTCTCTGTCTCTGTTTTGCTAATGGAAATTTTTTTCTCCCATTCTCTCTCCTATATGAAGTGAGACTACATGGTGCACATTTGCAAGAAAAATGAATATTTATAGAAAAAGAAACTACCTTATCTGAAATACACAAGTTTATACCTTCTCCCTCCTAAAAGAATAACCAAATACTATTTTATAAAAGAAACTAAGAACTAATTCATTCCATGGTCCAACCATTGAAAAATTCAAACAAGAATAAAGCTATGCTCAACCTTGAAGAATCAAGTCATGGCCTAATAATAGACTTAGCCCATTGATTTTTTTTTTTTTAAATGGAAAATTTGAGTTAGGTTCGAATTAGCCAATGAGATAAACCTGTTGTGGACAATAGATTTTAATTATTTTTTAGACTTTTAAAACCAAAATTTATTAAAACTAACTAGATTTATATTTTCAATTCAAATTCAATTTATACAGAGGCATTTTCCATAACACTTTTTTGGAAGGGAAAAAGAAAAATACTAGTAAAATGTTTTTTTTTTCTTACTTGTAACCAAACATTATATATATATTTGAGAAGTGTTCTCAATTAATCATGTTGTTGCCAAAATCCGGACAGGATAACTCACCTGACCTTCACGTGACAACCACTGTGAATTTGTTTGAAGGGGGAAGAACGTGGCCTGCAAGAGAAGAAAGATCTGAACACCGGTATGGTGCTTGCCACACAGGCTCCGATGCTTAAGTCAGAGAGTGTTTAGATGAGTTTAGCAAGGGTTTCTAGAGTGGAGAAGAAGTTACCTTTCCTTTGATAAGAGAAATATTTATAGGTCTTTCTAGGGTGTCAACCCTAATCCATCATGAAATAGGAAAAGGAGAGTGTCATCTTCCGATGTGGATCCAGGGCCCAGAAGATGAAGAAGAAGACGGATCGATCCCACAGAGAGGTCGGCCTCGACCTCGGGTGGGTCGTGGTCGGCCTCGGCCTCGGCTGGGTTGTGGTCGGCCTCGGCCCAATTGGACTAGACCTCGGCTGGCGTGCGGCTGACGTGGTCGGCCTTGGCCTCGACCTTGGACAGGCGAGCCCAATCTTCACCTATTGCTCAGTTTGAAGGCCCGGTTTCTTCTACCTTTTGCATGGTCTCGGTCTTTCTTTGTGTGTTTGATTTTTTGTTTTCTCTGTATTCCAAATTTGTCCTTATGGTCCAATTTCACCCATAACATTAACCCCCACTCCCTAATTAGGATGCATGATGTAGTTTCAGACTAATGGTATGGAGACTGATTTGAGAGTATTTAGATTCCTCTCTTTGCTTAGGACATTTTCACTTTGGTCATACTAGATTACTCTAAAGGTGTAGATTTAAACTCTAAGGTAGTCTTTAGATTATCATTGGGATTGTCTGATCAACCCCTGTAGGGTTGATTTTGGTCTTCCCAGGATGTAAGATTCTCCTCTGGATTCATGGTGTTCGACCACTTTCCTGGAGAAAATTTTAAAGCTCCAAGGTAGTCCTTGGATTATCCCGGGATTGCTCGGTCATACCCCGTAGGGCTGATCCTAGTCTTCCCATGGTGTAAGATTCTCCTCTGGATTCATGGTGTTCGACCATTTTCCTGGAGAAAATTTTAAGGCTCCAAGGTAGTCCTTGAATTATCCTGGGATTGCTCGAATAACCCCGTAGGGCTGATCCTAGTCTTCCCATGGTGCAAGATTCTCCTCTTGATTCATGGTGTTCGACCACTTTCCTGGAGAAAATTTTAAGGCTCCAAGGTAGTCCTTGGATTATCCCGGGATTGCTCGATCATACCCCGTAGAGCTGATCCTAGTCTTCCCATGGTGTAAGATTCTCCTCTGGATTCATGGTGTTCGACCACTTTCCTGGAGAAAATTTTAAGGCTCCAAGGTAGTCCTTGGATTATCCTGGGATTACTCGATCATACCCCGTAGGGCTGATCCTAGTCTTCCCATGGTGTAAGATTCTCCTCTTGATTCATGGTGTTCGACCACTTTCCTGGAGAAAATTTTAAGACTCCAAGGTAGTCCTTGGATTATCCTCGGATTGTTCGATCATACCCCGTAGAGTGATCCTAGTCTTCCCATGGTGTAAGATTCTCCTCCGGATTCATGGTGTTCGACCACTTTCTGAGAGAAAATTTTAAGGCTCCAAGGTAGTCCTTGGATTATCCTGGGATTGCTTGATCATATCCCGTAGGACTGAATCCTAGTCTTCCCATGGTGTAAGATTCTCCTCTGGATTCATGGTGTTCGACCACTTTCCTGGAGAAAATTTTAAGGCTCCAAGGTCGTCCTTGGATTATCCTGAGATTGCTCGATCATACCTCGTAGGGCTTATCATAGTCTTCCCATGATGTAAGATTCTTCTCTTGAAGGTTCAGACATTTGGTTTTCTAAAAAGCATATTAGGTTATCTGTAGCTTCAATTCAGGTGATCTTGTCGGGATGAAGACGTCATTAATTGTTGGAATTTTTGGTCAAGTCTTGTTGAAACAGAGTTGAGAAGGGAAGAGAGAGTTCAAATCAAACATGTGGTGGGGTCGACCTTCATGGTCGGCCTCGGCCTTTTAGGGTCGGCCTCGACCTCGACCCTTAAGAGTTGGCCTCGGCTCTTTGGGTCTGGCCTCGACAGGGTTGCCTTGCTTGGTTTGCTAAAAATTAAGCACATGTCGGGGTCGGCCTCAGCCTATGCTCCTAGTCTCGGCCTTGACACTAACCCCCTTGTTGAAACGGAGCTGAGAAAGGAAGAGAGAGTTTGGACCAAACACGAGGTGTGGTCGGCCTCGGTCTTGGCTTCTTAAGGTCGGCCTCAGCCTCATCCTGGTCAGCCTCGGCCAAAGCCTCGGCCTCACCCTAGTTGGCCTCGGCCTATGCTTCTGGGGTTGGCCTTGGTTTCTAGTCAGCCCTGACTAATCTTCTCATGATTTTCAGATCATTATTGTTGTTTGAATTTCATCTTCTTAAATGAGTTGCTTTCCACAAATATTGCTTGAACTGTCGCTTGATTGGAAGATATATCTCCTATGTAGCCCCCTTTGTTCGGCATGCTTGAACAAAATTGTAGTTTTCGTGCAACGGTCATCAAAAAATTTCTCGTTGGGGTTCATGATTAGGGTGATCAACATCAGGTAGGACTTGAGAAAAAATCTGGTCGGCCTCGGCCAAAAACTGGTCGGCCTCGGCCAAAATCAGGTCGACCTCGGTCAAAATCTGGTCGGCCTCGGCTAACAGGGTTTCGACTCTGGCTTTGGCCTGTTGCTTTCGTTTGTTGTTGATCAAACTCCGCAAGTCTGATCTTGTCGCTTCATCTTCTTGTAACTTTGTTGTCACGTCCTCGTGACCTGGTCGTTCTTTTCTGGAACTTTTGTGCCTTTCGTCGGATTCTGATTTTGCCTTGGCTATTCGGCTGGTTGCGCTTTGATCCCTTTGAGTCACCTTTTTCTGATTGCCTCCTAGAATCAGCTTCTCCTTTGGTCTCTGTGTGTGAGATTCTGACTCACCCACATCTTCAAGCATTGATCCTTTTCCTTTTTTAGGATCTCGAACAAGTGGCTCTGTTCTATCTTTCGTTGGAGGAGTTTGGTTGTTGAGTTTTTCCAGAATCCTAGCCAGGTTCCGGTCCATTCCATTCATCCTCTTCTTTAGTTAGCAATCTCCTCCTCTTGTTGGACTTCATGAATATGAAGTCGAGGGGGAGTAACTTCCTTTGTTCTTCGGGGATGATGATCAGAATCAGAATCTTCTCCATCCAGATTGTAGTTTCTTTTCTCCATCGCCTTGCTTGACATGGATTTAGGGCGTTCAAGAATCTTTCAAATAAGCTTGCTTTTCTTCCCCACAGACGGCGCCAACTGTTGTTGCCAAAATCTGGACAGGATAACTCACCTGACCTTCACGTGACAACCACTGTGAATTTGTTTGAAGGGGGAAAAACGTAGCCTGCAAAAGAAGAAAGATCTGAACACCAGTGTGGTGTTTGCCACACAGGCTCCGATGCTTAAGTCAGAGAGTGTTTAGATGAGTTTAGCAAGGGTTTCTAGAGTGGAGAAGAAGTTACCTTTCCTTTGATAAGAGGAATATTTATAGGTCTTTCTAGGGTGTCAACCCTAATCCATCATGAAATAGGAAAAGGAGAGTGTCGTCTTCCGATGTGGATCCGGGGCCCAAAAAATGAAGAAGAAGACGGATCGATCCCACAGAGAGGTCGGCCTCGATCTCAGGTGGGTCGTGGTCGGCCTCGGCTGGGTTGTGGTCGGCCTCGACCCAATTGGGCTCGACCTCGACTGGTGTGGTCGGCCTCGGCCTCGGCTGGCGTGGTCGGTCTTGGCCTCGACCTTGGACAGACGAGCCCAATCTTCACCTATTGCTCAGTTTGAAGGCCCAGTTTCTTCTACCTTTTGCATGGTCTCGGTCTTTCTTTGTGTGTTTGCTTTTTTGTTTCCTCTGTATTCCAAATTTGTTCTTATGGTCCAATTTCACCCATAACAAATCAAAAACAATTATTAAGATACAATTTTTTTTTTTTTTTAAAATAGCTATTGAGTCCATAAAGTTGGAACTATAGTTGAATTCAAATGACAAAGATATCATCTATTTGTATATTATAAATAGATGTCACATACGCTTTCTAGACTACACACAACAATTTTAAGGAGATAAAATATGTGAAAAAGTCCATTCGCTTGGTATTACAATTAAGTCTAAGTCACGACATGAAATGTCTATAGTGGATGAATTATTTTTCGAAGTTTTGGATTTATCCTATTTAAGAGTGTGTTTGACATTGATTCCTATGTAATTCTATATGCCTAAGAGTATTCATCTCTTAATATTTGGTAAAAATAAACGTCTCTTCAAAAAGTAAAATTGATCTAAAAGTACTTTTTTAAGAAACATTGAAGGTTGATTTTCCAAAACAAAAAAGAAAAGAAAAGAAAGTGATTGACCAAGAATTTTAACCTTTGTAGAATAACTTTTAGTTATTGTGCGAAACCAAATAAACTTAGTAACTAAACTCACGTTTGAGGAAGAAGATGTAACATATAAGTAAGGGTGTACAAATAACCCGGTGACTCGAGTAACTCAGACTACCTAACCCAAATCGTAAGAGTTGGATTGTATTAGGTTTTTTTCGGTTTGGGTTGGGTTCGTGTTAGGATTTGATGTTTAACACTATTTGTACTTTATACAGTATGCTCTTTTCCTTTTTCAGTTCAAGCACTGTTTGAACTTTCTTGTTGAGTTAGACTTGTTAGACTTCTTGCGTTTTTACCTAACCATTGTTTAGATAGATTTTATCTTCTTTTAGAGTTAAAAGTCCTTCTTAAATAGAAGGTAAACTGTGTATTATTGGTGAGAAATCAATGCAAACTGAGAGCTTATTCATTGAGCATTTATTCTCTGGTTTGCTTTCCTTATGTAAGTTTCTATCAAAGGGAACTAGAAATCAATCCTGGTATCAGAGCAATATGGTTGATCCCTCTGCTTCAAAAGAAGACACCCAAGTCTCCAATGAGTCTGCAACTGAAGAATCATCATAAGGAACCATTGTTGTGTCCTTACAAAGTCAACCTAAGGTTCACTATGAAGTTAGCAAGGAGAAACTTCAGGTACGTTCAAAGGATGTCTCTGTTGGCAATCCTTCTTTCACAAATTTACTAAATCAAGTTATCTCAATCAAGCTAAATCAGGAAAACTTTCCTTTTATGGCAAAATATAGTCTTACCCATCCCAAGAAGTTATAAACTTGATGGGCATTTGACTAGCAAAACCCCTTGTCCTGAACACTCCATCATAGTCCCTCCTTGTGAAGATGAACTTGAGGGATTAAAGCTTCCGCTTCCAAATCCAGAATATGATATATGGGATATGGTTGATCAACTACTTGTTGGGTGGCTCTATAACTCAATGACACCGAAAATGGCTGCACAAGTGATGGGTTATGACACAACTCGACCATTATAGGAAGCCATTCAACAATTCTATGGAGTTCAATCTCGTTGGAAAGAAGACCATTATCGCCAGATGCTTTAACAAACAAGAAAGGGAAGTATGAAAATAGATGAGTATCTGAATTTAATGAAAAGCTATTATGATAATTTGCAGCTTGTTAGAAGTTCAATGGACTTGAAGAGTCTCATTTATTATATACTTGCTGGTCTGGATGAAGACTACCTACCTATTGTGTGTAATACGGGCTTAAAACATGCCATGGCATGAAATGCAATACCAACTTAAGATGTTTGAAAGAGGCCAAGACAAACTTCAAGCACTAAAATGGGGACTTTCCATCAACCAACCTTTAATCAATTATGTTTCCACAAACAAAGGTAAATCTCATACTCAGCCTAATAACAACTCACAGATCAATCGGGGTGGCTCTCACTCCTCAGAAAGAAGTGGGAAATGGAGAGGAAGAGGTCGATATTCTCCATATCCTCAACATAATAGGCCAACATGTCAGATTTGTTGAAATATTGGGCACGTAGCCTCAATTTGTCATCACAGGTATGAAAAGCCCGACCAACAAACTTCTGTCAATATGGCTACCAGTCCAAATAATTCCTCTCCATCTACCCCGACTGCTCTTATGGCTTATCCCGAGACTCTCCAAGATAATGCGTGGTATTTATACAACGAAGCAAGCAACCATGTCACCTCTCAACTTGCTAAGATTAGTGTTAAAGGTCAGTACTTTAGCATAAAGTCTATTATGGTTGGTGATGACAATAAACTTTCAATTTCTGGTATTGGAACCATTGTTTTACATACAAAAGGAATGCATTTAGTTTTGAAAGATATCCTATATGTTCCTCTCATGAAAAAGAATTTGATTAGCATTTCCAAGCTAACAAAGGATAACGAGGTAACCATTGAATTTCATGACGTGTTTTGTGTTGTTAAGGGAAAGAAATCCAAGGAAGTGAGGTTAATCGGGAGACTTGAGCATAGGCTCTACCGACTAGAAAATGTTGGAACTAAAGCCTCTTTGATGAATGATGGCAATAAAGAAGCAAAGACAAAAGCTAACTATGGGAAACCATCCAGCTTGAAGGCTTCTGGAAGTCAAGGATTTTAAGATTTGTCTAGTCAAGTTGACTATGCTTTTGTATCATGTACCAAGGAGGTGTGGCACCAACGTTTGGGTCATCCTTCATCTAAGATTTTGAGTCAAATCTTGACTAAATGTAATGATTCTGGTATAAGTAATGAAAAAGAAGTATTTTCTGAGGCTTGCAAATTTGGCAAAGTGCACAAACTCCCTTTTCCTCTTTCAAATTCACGAGCACATAAACCTCTTGATCTCATTCATATAAATTTGTGGGGACCAACCCCAATTCAATTAATAGATGGTTACTGTCATTACATTGTTTTCTTGGATGATAATAGTAGATACACATGGTTATATCCTTTGCACAACAAAAGTGATGCTAACCTAATGTTCAACCAATTTAAGGCACTGATTGAGAATCAACTTGGCTCTCCTATCAAGACTATTAGATGCGACGAAGGGGGTGAATTCAAACCATTGCTACAGTTTGCTAAGGAAAAAGGAGTTGAGGTTCAGATTTCTTGTCCTTACACATCAGCTTAAAATGGGCGTGTTGAACGCAAACATAAGCATATAGTAGAAATCGGTCTTGCTCTTCTAGCTCAAGCTAAAATGCCTCTTCATTATTGGTGAGAATCCTTTCATACAACTACTTACCTCATCAACCGAATGCCATCTTTGGTAACCAATAACAAAAGTCCTTTACAGATTCTCAAAAAACAACAACCGGTTTATAGTCACTTAAGGACCTTCGGAGCAACATGTTATCTTTACATTCGACCATTTAGGCAACAAAAGTTTGATTTCCATACTGAAAAATGCATCTTCATTGGCTACAGTGATCACTATAAGAGTTATAGGTGTCTTAATTCCTCGGAAAGAATCTACACATCTCGACATGTTACCTTCAATGAGGTTGAATTTCCATATCTTGAACTTTTTCCTTCACCTAAAAAACACACTCCCGCAACCCCACATGGTGACTCTTCTTGGTTGCCTTTAGTTCCCTTGACCTCCTTTACTCATTGTCTTTCCCTCACACTACCTTCTAACTCTCCCAATACTAATCCCTCACCCATTCCCTTATCTCCGACCCTTCACTATGCTGATTCTACCCATCTTACCTCCTCCTCTTTTTCGTCAATCTTTCATCAAACGTCTCACTCCTTATCTCCTATACCTTTTCATCTCCCTCCTTCACCATCACCCATTTCTTGCCCTCATGAACCTTGCAATCCCTTGCCTACAACATTCGCTCCTCCACCTGATAATTTGCACCCTATGACCACCCGAGCCAAGGTTGGCATCCATAAGCCAAAACATCCTTTTGGGAGACTCACACAACTTTCTTCCTCTGTTGATTGGTCTAATATGGAGCCTCACTCTTATCGAGATGTTGTGCAATTTCTTGGTTTGAGAAAAGCCATGGACAGTAAGTTTATGGCCTTGCAACGTAACAAAACTTGGAGCTTGGTTCCTCATCATAGCTCTCAACATGTAGTTGGTACTAAATGGGTCTATAAAATCAAAAGAGATGCGACTGGTAATCTTCAACGCTATAAAGCGTGATTAGTAGCCAATGGTTATTTGCAAACACCTGGTCTTGATTATAGTGAAACCTATAACCCTGTTATTAAACCAACTTCCATTCGCATGGTCCTTATCCTTGCTCTCACTTATAAATGGTCTATCAAGCAACTCAATGTCAGTACTACCTTCTTATATGGCACCTTGCAAGAAGACATATATGTCTTCCAACCAATTGGCTATATTGATTCAAGCCATCCCACTTATGTATGCAAGCTTCACAAGGCCTCTCTATGACCTTACACAGCCCCCAGCGTGCGTGGTATGAGGAGCTGCGTTCTTATCTTCTTCGGTGGAGTTTTGTGTAATCCAAGGCAGACAACTCCCTCATTATATACCACTCGACCACTGGTACTATTATCTTATTAATCTATGTTGATGATTTGCTTCTTACAGGGTCAAATACTCAACTCCTTGATCAATTTATCTGCAAGTTACATTCTGCCTTTGTTATCAAGGATCTTGGTGGCCTTCATTATTTTTTAGGCATTCAAGTTCATCACACTTACTTTGGATTGGTGTTGTCTCAATCAAAATGCATACAAGATTGATTGGCTCGACTAAATCTACAACATCTCCGACCAACTCCCACTCCTATGCTTTCCAGCAAGCAACTATCTCAGTTTGATGGTGACTTAATGGAGAATCCTCAACTATATCGTAGCACTCTTGGTTCACTCCAATACCTTCAGTACACTCGCCCTGATATTGCGTTATTTGTCAACAAACTCAGTCAGTTTAATCAAGCACCAGACTACCTCATTGGTGTGCTCTCAAACAGATGCTTCGTTATCTACAAGGTACTCTCCACCTTGGACTTAATTTGCAACCAACCCCTACATTGTCCTTAACTGGGTTTTCTGATACCGATTGGACATCCTCTCCAGATGATAGAAAATCGGTTAGTGCTTATTGTGTGTTCTTTGGCCCTTCGTTAGTCTCATGGTCTTCCAAGAAACAGGTTGTTGTTGCACGTTCTAGTACCGAATCTGAGTATCGCTCTTGTCTCATGTTGCGTGTGACCTTCTCTGGCTATGCTCCTTACTACGTGATCTTCATGTTACTCTCTCTTCTGTGCCTATCGCTTGGTGTGACAACCTCTCAGCTACTGCACTCACTTGTAACCTGGTATTCCATGCTCGTACCAAGCACATTGAGATAAATGCTCATTTTATCCGTGATCAGGTTCTTTCTCATCAACTTGACTTACGACATGTGCGGTCTCAAGATCGGGTGGTTGATTGCCTAACAAAACCGTTGTCTCCTTACCAGTTTCTCACCCTCTACGACAAACTTGGGCTCCAGGCACTTCCTTTGCCATGTTTGAGGGGGGCTGTTAGGATTTGATGTTTAACATTGTTTGTACTTTATGCAGTCTACTCTTTTCCTTTTTTTGTTCAACCATTGTTTGGGCTTTCTTGTTGAGTTAGACTTGTTAGACTTCTTACGTTTTTACCTAACCATTGTTTAGATAGATTTTATCTTCTTTTAGAGTTAAAAATCCTTCTTAAATAGAAGGTAAACTGTGTGTATTATTGGTAAGAAATCAATACAAACCGAGAGCTTATTCATTGAGCATTTACTCTTTGGTTTCCTTTATTTCCTTATGTAAGTCTCTGTCAAAGGGAATTAGAAACCAATCCGTTAGAAGTTTGAAGAGTTGGTTCTTGGGTTGGACTTTTTAGGCTCAAGTTGACCCAATCCAACCTAAAGTTTATATATTTTTTATTTTATTTTAATTACGTATATACTTATGAATGAATTATTTGTCTATTTTTTATGTTTTTCTTCTAGACTTTTAACAAAGGTTAAGATTTTATGAATTTTAAAGTTTAATATTTGAATTTTATGTGATTTTAGTTATTAATTCAAGAAAAAAAAATTAACCCCAGACCCCACCCGACCCAACCGAAAATATTGGGTTGGATTGGGTTACTCTCATGAATAGGGTTGGTTTGGTTGAAGGAATGACCAACCCAAATTTTCGGGTTGGTCCAAAAAACTCCCTCAACCCAACTCAACCCGACTTATGTACACCCGTACATACAAGTGTTTGAATCAAAACCTACTTTTACTATATATAAGTGTTTGAATCAAAACCTACTTTTACTCTAAAAAAAAAGTTTAGAGAAGTATTTTTTTTAGATTTTTTTTTTTTTTTTAACTAAACGGTATACCAAACTTATTCTAGATATATTATCTTTCTCATGTATTTATGCATGGTATGACTTAATGAATCTCATGGAATGTTCTACTTCTACAGTTACAAAGATTTTTAGATGCCATTTAAAGAAACTTTTGTAGCAATTTCCCAACCATAACAAATAAATACATTCCAAAACCAATTTACGAGGACAGTCTGATAGATACCATCAAATTTCCAAATATAAATGTCTCTCTGAGTACATTTCCATATATATATATAAACAAAGTTGCCTTCATAACTCCCATCAAAAGTATCCATCAATCTAAAAAATTTGGATGGAAAACCCCTTTTCACACGCTTTATTGTCATTCAACCCGTATTATTAAATTACTGACATGACCCTTTTCATACTATATATTCCGTCTAAATTACCCTACGACAACGTGCTCTAAGTCTCATAGACTCACTCGCTCCCTCTTACTGCTCCCTCATAATAGTAATAGTGATTGATGGGAGTGAGTCGAGTGAGCGAGTGATCATTTGCAAAGTGATATTGTGAGTAAGAGCGAGAGCGAGGCTACGAGAGCAAGAACGAGCCTACGAGAGTGATCATTTGCATAAATTGTATCGTGAGCCAACCTAATGAGAACAAGAGTGTGAGGTTTGTGAGAGGGAGTCAACGTGAACGAGTAATCATTTGCATGTCGTATTGTGAGCGAGAAAAAAGCGAGGGTATGAACATGCGAGACATGCCTAATACTGTCTTTTTATGTAATTTGTCGCACCTTGCCACATTAGAATATGTCAATTTTCATTATTTTGGAGTGTCGGATCAGATATCAATAATGCACTAGAAAACGAGTCATCCGTATGAAAATCCAATCATTACAAAACCAATTTACAAGTACACTTAGATAGATACCTTCAAATTTCCAAATATAAAAGTCTCTCTGAGTACAATTCCATTCCATATATATATATATAAACAAAGTTTTTTTGTTTGAGTACATCAACAAAAACAAAGTTGTCTTCAGAACTCCCATCAAAAGTATCAATCAATCTCTCTCTTTAGAAAGTAAATTGCATCCAACATGAATCTATAAATAATCTTGACATTAATCTAGAAATAATCAAGAGGAAAACAGCACAACCTATATTTAATGATCAATTGACTGAAAAAGCTCCATGCAGATGGGAGAGGTTGTGTTCCTTTATTACTCACACCTACTTTCTCTCTCTCTCCAATTATAGAATGAAAACCTCAAAACACTTCCAAAAAGAGACTATTTCTCAACAGTTCTAAGGGGAGAAACTAGAAAGTAACAATATACATTGCCAACTCTCTCTCTCTCTCTATGCAAAGATTTTAAGTTTATAAAAGTTACTTGCTTGACACTATTAGCTTATGAATGAGATGGAAAGATTCCAACGGGAAAAATTCAAACATACTGCTTATAAAGTGAGGAAAGATTCCAAAGTTATTTGATCACTTGTGCTATGTTTAGATTATCTCTTTCTCTATGTCTAAGTACTATAACTTCAGCAAGTCACCTCCCATATCTAACCAACGGGAGGTAGCTCGGAAAAAATTCTAGTACTACTATAGTATGAAAATTTTTTCATACTACTCCTATTTATTATTTGTCACATCAATCTCCTTTTGAAAATTATGTAGAGTCCACTAGTATTAAAACATAGTGTGAACAAATGGAGTATGATAGTATAGTAATACTAGAAATTTTCTCTAAGATAGCTCAAGTTGTTTTTTCATGAGTTTGACTGCTCGAGTTATGCTTAGGTCATTCCTCTATGTCTAACTACAAGAGCTATGCTCTTAATTCTTCTTTTCTATGATGGAGCACTCGAACTATGCTCAAGTCTTCACTCTCTCACCCGGAAAGCACCACCAGCTTCTCTAGCTCCTCACCATCTATTCTTCTTCTTCTTCTCAAACTTGCCTCTTAAGCTTCTTTAATGAGCAAAACTCCAACCAGGAAGCTGGCTATTCCACCTAACTTTACCAAAAAAGTCTTAAATTGGACAGAATTATCAGTTGTGCCTAATGGGAAAACGTTTGGGACCCAAATAAAAGTTGTGGTTGTGATCACTGGCCAGTCCACCCACTAAGTTTGCCACAATACCCCTTTTTCATAAAGTGAAAAGTCTATTCCGGCTCTTATAATGCAGGCAATATTCTATAAAAGAAACACTGAACTGATACCCACTAATCTTATAAAGTACTCATCTGAAAGAGAAATGGAGGATGAAAAATGATAGCATTTTGATACTGATATATTCCACAATATCGATTCCCTTTCTGTTTTTTCCCCCGGAGAATTTGAATGAATTAGATTCTGTCTCCAACTTTTCTGAAGCAATGGAATATTGAGAGCATAATTAGATAAAACAAAGAAACTAAGATAAATGATGCACATAAAAATAATGATAATGGAATGTAGCACCAAAAAGAAATAACTTATCTATGAACTTTTCCATTACAAATCAGGCAGCTTATTCCCCACTTCTTTCTAAGCCATTTCTTGGGTCAGCCATTGATGGCAACTTCCCTTCTTAATTCCTCTAACCAGATCTACAGCCAAGTCAATCTCTCTTGCTCTCTCTCTCTCTCTCTCTCTAAAGTGACAGATTGAGATTACATGCAATGAAGATCTACTAATCATGCATAGTTATTTAATTTACACAGTGGGTGGCAAGTACCAGCAGGTCTTTAAACTCACATGCACAACCAGCTTTCAGCAGTCCTTTGTCTTCATTTCCAAGTGCTGTATCTCACTATCTGCTTGTCCAGTGCAGCCCCCCCCTTTTGTTCTCTGCAAACTTTCTTCACAGCAAATCATGTTGACTCACTATTTCTTCTTAATTAGTACACAAATAAGTAGTTTTATCCTCAAAGAGATTCGTGTTCTATCCTAAATTTTCAAATTGCAATGGCTCTGTACATAAGAATTTCCACGCCAAATCCTTTTTTCGTTATTGGTGCTGACTATGTGAGCACTTACATTTTGCACGATTATCTGAAAGTGTCTGGACAAAAATCAACAAAAGATAAGGAAAAAATCATGGTGGTGGTAACTTTTATCACACACATAAATCAGTCATGAATTTATCATTACCTGAACCTGTTTCTGAAGGCCTTTTATGTACTCAACTGCCAGATCTAACATGTCTGATGTGTTAGTTTGCTGTGGTAAGAGAGAGAGAGAGAGATGTTTTAAGTCAACCTTTACCAACTTTTATAATAAGAGTAAAGTGAAAAAAAAGTTACCTTGTCCATGTTGGGCACTAGCTCTTGAAGCTTCCTCATTCGTTCACTGATTTTAGTTCGTCTGACCTGAAAGTTATCAACAAAGCGAAAGACTTCGCTTAGAATTCTCGGTACATATTCAAGTTCGAATCTTAATTTATACGCTCAAGGACATGAACATTCCTAAAGGATGTTAAGTTTTTAGTTAATGCAGGAAGGATTCTCTCCAATTTCCTTGAATCACGGACATAAGTTCAGATTCAACAGATTCCCACGTTATACTTAACTTGAGTAGCAAAATCAGGGTCATCTAGATCCAGTAGATGGCTTGACAGATCAGAGAATCCCAACCCAAGTTGCTAATTATATTCTTATGCAGGGAGATTAAGAAATAGAATAAATAAAGGCAATGGTTAAGAATAAGAGAAAATAAGACTAATTGTTTCAACATATCCTGACTTACTCTCTCTGCAATGCTTCTGGGATGAGTAGCACAGCCACGCTTGGCTCGAAGTTTACAAGGAACAGAATCTGAAAATTGCAAGATCTTTTCAATAGCATTCATTTCTGCTGAAGTATTTGGCAAACTAAGATGATGAGCAAGCATGGGAGGGCGATTTCCGGGATCCACCTTCTGAGTTTTCCATAAAACAATAAAGATGAGACGATACGAACCAGAAATCAGATACTCAAGGAAAACAATCACAATGGACTTGAAATAGCTAATACCTGAGTGTCTGAAATGTTCAAATTTGAGTACGACTTCTCGTCGTCGTCATTATCTTCAAGTGGTTTTCGACCAACAATGTTATCAGACATTACAGCAGATTCATCCCAAGAACCAACTGGGAAGCTAGGACTACTATAATCGCTGGTTTGGCTTTCGGCAAAGCCTTTAGTATCTTGGTTGGTTACTCTGATACTTTTTTTCTCAATTCCAGCCATGGGACTCATCAACCCTGATGAGTGTGGTGGTAAGGTCCTTGGTGAGAAAATTTTCAACCTGCTTGGAGAAGAAAAAGATGCGTCTTCATTAAAGCAACTACGAGTTCCAACATTTCCCATGCCTCTCAATGCAGCATAGCCTGCCAGTTGCTAAGAATTTTCAGCACCTTGTAGGAATATTGGAAGCTAAATTCTAGTATCATAAACAGACCAGAGATCATAGCAAATCAATATGGTTATTATAACTACAGAGTCTAAGATGCATAAATCATGTTTCTCTCAACCCAAATAATCAGAATCTATGAGAAGAGAACAGAGAAGCAAACTTCAATTTAACTAGAATTTTCCATTCATTCAAGTGAAAAGATTACATACCACTATCATTAATATTTATGTGGTCGAATAGACCAGCAGGCGAGCTACTTTGCCGAATGAGATTCGAAGTTCTTCCACCATCTGTTCTAATCCGTGGCTTTAGATCAACTCCCATTGAACCAGATCCATCCGTTCCTGGAATCATACCCTGATTTGGAAGTGGGGGTTTCATCGAACTCTGATAGAAACTCGGTGTTGATGAAACAGGGGGGAAATTGCTGTTGACATTGCTCGGCTGCTGGTGGATAGCTCTTGTTTCATTACTCACATAAGGTGTTTGTTGATTTGCTTCAGTGGTTACAAGCACTTCTCCAGCCTGAGCGTTCTTCTGAGACTCGTCCAAGTTCTGAGATGGACCTTCTGGGCCACCGCCACCGCCACCGCCGCCGCCTCCACCACCAGCGCTGCCGCTTGTCATAAACCGTGCGAAAATCCGTTCTGTTTCAGGACTGGATGGCCGATTGAAGAACTGATCACAAAATTCTCTATCCGTCTGTCTTCTGAAATACGAACTCGGCGCAGAACGGTACCGAGTCAAGCCAGAATTCATCTGCGGTTGCTGCTGATGATGTTCATGGAGAACATGGTGATGCTGCTGAAAATCCGCCTCCATTGGTCCTCCTCCTTTCTCCAGCTCTGCTTCAACTAGACTAGCGGTAACAGACCTTAAAATAATGCGAACCTACCGAAAACAACTTCTTCTTCTTCTTCACTTCTTCAATTACACCGAATTCGCAGTTATCACCAACCAGACCAAAACGCCGAAAAAGCACCAATGCAATCAAATCCACAAAGAACTCTGTTTCATCCGACACAAATAACTTCATCACAAACCATCGAATTTCCTCACTAACAAAGCGTGCACAGAAATACAACTTCAAGTGGACCACCTGATCCAAAAACAACGAAACAAACAGACCTAGATTAAACTCAAATCCAATCAAGAACACAAAAGCAGGGAGCAGAGCACAGCAGAAAATTACGAGCCTCATTCACGTGCAAATCATCTCAAACTCCAACCCCCCCCAAAAAAAAAACTCACTCACTCACTCCATTCGTCAACGGTAAGCAAGACACCAACTATCAAATCAAACCGCAACACCAAATCTTTCCACGGTCGAACACGAATCAAAAAAAGATAACATCAAATCAACAAGGAACAAAAAAGCAAAAACAAAAAAGAGTCACAGTTCAGAATGCAAAAAAAGAAAAGAAAAAAAAAGGCAACAACAACAAACACAACATACCAAAATCTCATCATTTGTCTGTCTAGCAATAAAAAAAACAAACCTCTCCACTTCTCCTTCTTCTTCACTTCGCCTCTCCAAAGCTACAGCAGTGGCCGGAAAAATAATCATAAATTCTCCGGCACGGCGGTGGGATTTGAAAGAGAGAGAGAGAGAAAAATTAAAAAAAAAAAAGTGAAAATGAAATGGCGTTTTTTGCTTTCTTTCCTGTTCACTGAAATTAAACCAATGGGAAGTGAACAGAGCGTCCAAGAATCTAGGCCCTCAGATTGTGTATGTTTGTGGAATACCCTAAATTACCGAAATGCCCTTCAAATTTAGGGGTATTTACGGGAATGCGATTTATTGGTTGAAAAGAATGACTGGATTGGTTCCACGTCAGCTAGTACGTGAGAGTGGGCCACGTGGGACTCTTTGAGTGGACCACAAGATCGATTCCGTTTTCAGAAGCAAAGCTGGCTTAGGGGATATAAAGGTCATAATATTAAATAAACTCAACCCCCTCTTTTTTGGAACCATATTAAGAAATTTATTTCATACAAAAAACCTTTTATATGTGTGTTTGGATTTATATATGTGTGGACTATTTTTCCTTTATCTGAAAAATAATATAAAAAAATATTTTTTTCTTAAAAAAAAAAGTAATGTGAACTTAGTTTTACTGTTTAGAAGCCACAAATTTTTTATGTAAATCTTATTTCGTTTAGTTTGTTTAGGTTTATTCTTAAAAGGTTGTTTAAGATGTATGTTATAATAATTGTATTATAATAGTCTATAGAATACTATGTATCCTAAATATAAATTATTATAACTCATATTAAATAAATTTGCAACCCAAACACATATTACATAACTCTACGTATTAACTATTATAACTTATGTTATTATAACCTATCCAATGCTCCAACACAACTCCTAAATTTTAATGTTAAATAAAAAATAATAATGTTTGAACTCTAGATCTATTTTAGTTTCCGAACTTTGACAATTTAGAATGTTTTTTAATTTTTGTTATTATTTTATCATCTAATATATGTGCACTCAATATTTATGTCAATAAATTTTATATAGTTCTAATATTACATGATATACATATATTAAGAATCAGTATCTATGTCAATTTACAGGATAATAATAGAAAAATTAGAATGAAAGGTTTTTTAGGAATAAAATAGACCTTTGAAAAAATTACTATAATAATAAATATTTTGAAATTTTATGGACTAAATTGAAAATTTTAAAAGTTAATAGGCTAAAATAAAATAATTTTAAAAGTTAGACACTAAAATTATATTTGAATTAAAACTTGTATATATAGTATTGAATAATATATTTTTAATATAAAGTTTAAATATGAATATGGTCATGGTTTTTTTTAATAATTTTGTTTACAAACTTTTAGACTTTTTAATTTGGTCAACTATATAGCCAACAATAGCATAGCTCAACTGGCATCAAGTATAACTTATGACTAAGAGGTCATGAGTTCGAATCCCCCTACCCCAATTGTTGATTTACTCAAAAAAAAAAAATTAATAGAAATTTAAAGAATCAAAATCATCCCAAAAAGAGCATAGCTCAACTGACATTTTATATGACTCATGTTCCCATCTTCAATTGTTGATGTACTAAAAAAAAACCATCTTCAAACATCGATAAGCTCATTCAATAGCACCCCATTATTCTTGACATGTTACAAATGATTAGTGTGTCAAATAAATAACTTATCTGTAAAACTTATTAAATTCTTATATAATAAACAAAAGTTTTTGGTGTTATCTCAAATGACGTAGGAAAATACGATTCACTAATTAATTATTAATTTTTAGTTGATAAGTGACATAAAATAATAATTAATACATGATTAAGTTTATAACCATTAAAAAATAAATAGATGTTAACACATCATATACTATATAGTATTTTAATATCATGAATTAAAACATATTATTTGAGATCATAACCTTATGTATATATGTGAGAAAAGAAATTAAAAAAAAAAGAAAAGAAAAAAAGAGAGAGATTGGAAGAGGTGAGCTAAAAAAGAAGTGGGGAAAGAGAGATTACCTTTAAAAAGAGGGGAAAAAAATTGGTGTGTTAAAAGAAAGTGTAGAGAGAGAGAGAGCTTTTATTATGTGAAGATAGAAAGGCTTTTGGCTATCTATGTGAAAGATATGATTTTCAGCTTTTTGAATCCCTTTTGCATTGGCCTCTTGCTAGTTTTTTTTTTTTTTGGGTTAAAATATATTTTTTGGTCTCTATATATATATTCGATAGTTGTTCTATTTTGGTCCATGTATTTTTAAATACCCAATTTTAGTCTTTGTACTTTCAATAAAACTTAAAATTGGTTCTTATGATATGTTTGAAGTTATTTTTTATAAAAATTAGTTAAATAATAATAATAATTTCAATACGAAAAAAAAAAAACTATGTAAACCTATTTTCAAAATTTGTAGAAGAAAAACTAATAGAGACTAATTTTTTTAAAGAAAAATTAATGACAAACTAATAACCAATTTTAAATTTATTGGAAGTACAAAGACTAAAATTGGGCATTTGAAAGTAGAACCAAAATGAAACAATGCCCAAAATAATGGACCAAAATGATATTTAACTTTTTTTTTTGTCCCTCCAAAATTCATTCTACAGTGCTATAATACATAGTGTAATAGTATTAAAGGTAAAGATGCTAGAGAAAAACGTTAAAACATTATTGAAGCTTTTTTATTTTTTGAATTCAACAACATTTGGGGGTGGGGGGTTTCGAATCTATGACTTCTTGGTTGTATTTCATGCCAATTGAGCTATGCGCTCTTGTTGACAAATATTATTGAAGCTAATTACTTGTAATTAAGATTAAAAAAAAAGTTCTAGACACTGATATGATGTTTACCAAAAATTTCTAATGCTATAATCAATTTAAAATTTGAGTTTGATAGGATTTAAGAAGTGTTTCAACAGAGGAGTTGAGAGAAGTTTATAACTCCCCTTAGCTCTTGTTTGAGGCAAGAGTTTTTTTTATGCGAGGTTCACAAATTTATTAACTCTTTTTCTAACTCTCTCTACTGAGTCCCATAATTTTTCTATTTTTTTCTTCACCTCACCTCACTCTTCTCTCTATTATTTCTAGAATTGAGAGAATAAAGTCATAAAAATGTCTTGAAGTTTATTTAAATTCTTTTAAATTAATGGATTGAAATCTTTCTTAATCACATGTAATATTTAAAAAACTATGGTAAAACTTTATTTTATTTAAAAACTATCACAGAGAAGTGAATAATTAACTTGAGAGATATTGAAAAAAAATGTGGGATAATTTTTCAAAATTCTTATTTTTTTAAAAAAGATAAATAATACCAATCTTAGATAATTCTTGAGAACAAACTCTTAATAATGAACTAATAAAAGTTGTAGACAAAGACCGTACAAAAAAACCTAAAATCAACTCAAACATTAGAACTCCAAGTTTAACACATGCTTCATAATTCCTACTTCCTACAACTTTTTATCCGAAACACAAACTTTCTAACTCTAGACTAAACAACTCGTCTCAGCACTTTAAACACAGACTTCTTAACTCATACTCTTCGCAACTCCTTACTTCAAATAACTTTTAAGACTTTTTGCTAGTGAGGGTCGTGTCTATCTTCTCTATATCTTCATACTATAGTAAAGAAATTATATGATTGTTACCTACACTAGTCATAGACTTCCATTATAATATGGCTTACTACATTTTTCAAGACGTCTAGTACAAACATCTACTTTTTTATAACTACTTTCTAATAGGGTTTAATCTAAAAAACTATCTGAAATATATATTTTTTCAACTGTTGTTATGTTTTTTTTATCTACACCCTTCCTATATTCATTTATAAATATAACATATTTAAATCAAGTTATATTTGAATGATATACTTGACGGTAAATTTAATAAAAGAAAAAGCTTGCGAGTATCACAAAGTACCATATTTGTTCAATTATTTTTTTAAATTCTATTCTAGCTCTAAATTTTTCTTTTTGTATTTCATTTATTCAAAATTATTTTCTACCAAAAAATAGAGGATATCGATTTAGTTTTCATTGGTTTTAGGCCAAATCGAGGACCAAACGGATCCAATCAATTATAGTAAGTGAGAAATCAAACCAATGTCCAATAATAGACAAAATCATCCATTTAATTCCTCTTTGGTTCGATTTGATTCTCCATTTTTTTTTTACAAATTTTATGCTATTTTATTTCTTGGTTGTACCCCCATTTTAGTATTTTTTGTCCCAAAATTTCTCAACACCTTAATAAGAATTCATGGAGTTAACAAAATCATTTTGTTAATTTAAAATTAATTGAAAGAAAACGGATGAAATGACACAAGAATGAACTGAGATTCGATTTAGGTTTTTTTAAAGATATATATACATATATACCTCAGTTCAATTATGTTTTTTTTAATGGTTTTTTCGGAAGAAAATCAATGGAACCAATATTTTTCAATTTTTGTCAAAATAAAAATCGAGATGTCTAATTTTCTTCTAAAAAAATCGAACCAAGGATGGGTTGAGACTATCACCCTAGCTATATATATATATATATATATATATATATATATATATATATATTCGGAGGTAGAAAACTACTTTTAAATTACACGACTTTCAAAAAGCACTTTGAGACTCAAACTTTTTAAATCACACATCCAAAGTTTTTGGAAGGGAGGAGAATAAAAAGGAAAAAATATTGATAGGCATGTGAAACTGGACAGTGCACTGCACGTATTTAGTATATTATTCAATGACATCAAATTATGTTCTGTGAGCATTTATTTATTTATTTATTTTTTATGAATAAGTGAACTTTTCTCACCAATTATATATACATATATGTTAGGGGTAATTTTGGATTAAAATGATAAATTTAAGATAGGAGGAAAAAAATTTAGAACCAAACTAATAGAAAGAGGTCCAACACAGAACAAACTCGAAAAACATAGAAGGCTCGAGCCTTGAAGTAAAGAGAAAAAAAGGAAATTAACCCGAAGCCTAAGGTTCGATAAACAATCTAAGGTCGGCCCCCTAAGAGGGCATGCGTCATGCATGCCTCTAACCCATATAATTTCTGTTTGGTTCGATTTAGTTCACTTCACCTAATTCATAAAGGAACTCGAAAAATTTAAAATGATTCACATATAAATACTTTTTTCAACTAGGATAAGATCTTTTTCGTACTAACGTTTCGCTAAATCCAAATTTCTCTAGCTAATTAAAGTATGTAATAAACACCATACCGGTGTGAATTTTTTTTCTTGTTTTGCAAGTCATGTCTTCTCCATCAAATAATGCACTTTCTTATTCAAAATTTGACAACAATAATTTCAATATTTTTAAGCCAGAAGTAAAAACAAAATGTCAATATAATTTGAGTTCAAGGAATCACCCCCACCTAGAACCTCTTTTGGGTTTAGATTTATATATTTTTTTATTATAAAAAAAGTGAGAAGAAAAAGAAAAGAAAAAAAAAACACATTTGAGTAACTATTTTTTTTTAATAATAATAACATATTTTTAGTGCCTAAATCTTATTTGGGTTGTTAAATTTTTATATTTATTTTATTATAGTGCCTAAACTTTAAAATATTCCATTTTATCCATCAACTTCCAAATGTTCGATTTTGATTTTTTAAATATTTTGTGAACTAGTTTACTCTTCCCACGGTTGATTTTTTATAATCAATTGTTCTTCAAAAAATCCACTAACTAATCTTCAAATAGTTACTCATGTAAACATTTATAAATAAGGTAAAATAAAAGAATGGGCCTTTATCATATTTTCATCAAATAATTTATTAAAATATTAATGTTAAAATGATTTTGTAACGCATAGTAACAAAATGTTTAAAAGTTTAGCAACAAATTAAATATTGAATTGAAAATAAATATTTATAATTTATAATTTATAATTTTTTATTCTTGTGAATATCGTTAAAAATGATAAATTATTCCTTCAAAATTCATAAACTTGTGAACAATCATTTCAAAAACTATTATACAAAAACAAACCATGCATATATATATATGGCAAAGTCTTGGCTTCTCCAAGTATATGCTTTTTTATATATTCACAACATTTCAATTATTTGGTTTATAAAAGATAATAAAAGGAAATTATTATTTTGACCTTATTTAAGAGAGACAATGTGTGGGTTACAAAATTGACAAGTGAGTTATAAATTTATAATAGCTAAAGAGAGCATAATTCAACTGTATATCAAATGTGTTAGCAATCACGAGATCAGTGGTTTAAATCCCCTAACCACTATTGTACTAAAAAAAAGTTATAAATTTATAATAAGAATATAGTGATGGAACACACTCCTATATTCCACCAAAGTCTTTTAAATGGTACTTTTAAGGAATCATTATTAACCCACACTTGGCCTTTTAACATACCTACAACTTAAAAAAGTGACTATATTTTTCATAAAGAAATCAACCCCATCATCATACTTTTTTATTCCAACTTTTTTAGTCATGACCATTCAATTAAAACATAAAAGCCATGAACCTAACATTCTCATCCATCCTTATCTGACAAGCTACTAAACAATTAAAAATACTCATAGTTCAACTAATACTAGTATAGTACTTGTCGAGCTGACTTCATAATATATACTTGTGTCAAGTGGGTTGATGGCAAATGACTAAAAAAGAAGCCAAAGTAAAAATAACGACTTAGTAGCAATTGATATGTACTACCTCTTTTGAGATCTAATGTTGGAATCCTCATTCTTTTAAATTTCTTGTACTAAAAAATGAATACAGAAAAAAAAAAAAGAATAGATTCGTTGTAATCACGTAAAGAACACATATACTATTAAATGACGCGTAAAGGTTTCAATATTTTATAAAAGCAAGAGGTTTGATTGTTAGTTGTTGAAATATCTTCCTTGTAAATAATGCAGATAATTTCTTATCAAATTATAACTTTGAATCATAATAGATACATGAATTTTTCATATAATATAATAGTTATAAGGACAAGACATAACTAGTAAATAATAAAGTTATGATCTATAAGGTTGTATGTGTTGAATGATGTGCATGGTCCCATATAACCCTCTAATCCACACCTGATGAAGCCAAAATATAGGATTGGGTAATAACTCTCTCCTATATAATTTTAGGTGAAACAAAGTCGTTAAATATCTTACTCATAAATAATGCATGTAATTTTTTTATTAAATTATAATTTTTAATCATAATAGAGTCATGAAACTTTCCTATAATAGTAGTTCTCTCTTAAATGATGTACTTGGTCGAATATGACCCTTTAAAGCTAACCTGATGAAGCTAAATATATGAGTGAGTGATAACTTTAGCTAATATATAAATTTAGATAAAATAATTTATTGTGAGTTAAGAATATAATATCCTAATCGAAATGTCCCACCATAGATTTAATAGTATATCAGGTAGGAATATAATTTTAATTTAGAATACATGTTAGAATATTTGAGAGTGAGAGAATATCTTAATCAATTTTTATAATTTTTTAACATAGTGGACATTGAAAAATTTGAACTACAAATCTCATAGTCGTTAACACATTTGATATGCTAGTTGAACTATGTTATTTTTTAGAATGTCTTAATTATCAAATTCGCACAAGGTGGATTTATATTTATATTCTTGCATAAAGAGATGATTTTAATTTGGAATACATGTTGAACATTTGAGAGAGATTAAAGAAATTAGGGCTGTCATGTCTAAATCTTGGGCAAATTTCAATGGATTTTGGACATATATGGGAAGACATTTCTTTCACACTTGAACAAGGCATGTGACTCCAAACCTTCAACCTTTTTGTTTTCTTCTCCTCCCATAAAAAGAGGTCAATTTAATCTAAAATATTGTAACATTGGTATCCTTTTAAATATATAAATACTTCTTAGCAAAAGCTCGCTACTAGACAAAATAGTATTTAATTACAAATCATTTTATTCTTTCATTCTACATTTTTAAAAGTATTTTTTTAATGAGTATTTTCTCACCCAACATTTGAAGTTATTTTTAACTTTTTTTAAAAATACTTTTATGTTACTTTCGAACTTAGTCTAAATATAGTCTAATAGTTAAAGATATTGGTTGTTAGGAGTAAAATTGAACCAAAAAACTAGATAAATCCAAATTACAAGAGCGATCAGGTACGATTAACCTTTTTAAATCTCATTCCTAGATAGAAAGGGTAATCTATTTAAATTCTTATCTAAAAAGCAATAGGAAAGTCAAAAATCCTATAGATAAATCATTCTGACTCCAAGACAAGGGAGCTCAACTTAACCCTCATTTTTTAAATTATAGTTTGTTATACTTTTCTCCCTAAATTATGGTTGACTACACTTTTCTTTCTTCTCTAACTTAAGCATCGGAGTCGGTGTGGCAAACACCACACCGGTGCCCAGGTTTTTCCTTGTCTTGCAGACCACATTCTTCCCCCTAGAGATATAAATTTACCGTTGTTGTCACGTGGAGGTTAGGTGTGTTCTCCTGTCCAAAATTTGACAACAACAGTTGGTGCCGTCTGTGGGAAATGACAACGCTTGCTTGGAAAACCTTGTGCTTAAGCCAATCCTCCTATGAAAAGATAACCAGAGTTTGTGGAAACAAACATCAAAATGAGGTTGGAGACGATTCCAATCAAAATCATCATCTATGATGAACGAGAGAGGTCACTCCTCCTCGGCCTCGTATGCCAACTAGAGAGGGAATGCCCAAGTTGAAGAAAAAATTGACAACATGGACAAGTGCATGTTGAAAATTCTCGAAAAACTCGACCACCAAGACTTCAGAGAAAAAGAACGACGTGAAGAGGAACCAGAGATCCAAGAAAAGGAAAAGCGAATGTGGTTGAGGGAATGAGAAAATAAAAATTTCATACCCAAAAACCAATAATAAAGATGATCCTTAGAAGAAACAACAAGTCACGCCAGCCGCCGGTCAAAAATAAGGTGAGCTAGGTAGGTAACTGAAATCTGTTGTGCAAGATATCTCGCATGCTGAGGCCCCAGGGCGACTAGGCTTTATTGAAACGACGACCGCGAAAAGCATTAAAGCATATCATATCAAATTACCACTAACAGAGCCTTAAAACAGACTTGGAGAACAAAACTGATCGGGTTGGGCTAACTCCAGCGAGCGGCGGCGCGTGGCGGTGCGTCTCAGAGTGTGGAATACGTTTTTTGATTCCCCATTTGTCGATTTTGTCAAATTTTGTTCATCCTAGAATCTCTTCCGAAGAGTTTTCAGCGATTCTGTAGCAATGCAGCGATGAACAACATAGAGTATGATCTGACTTCTCTGCTACATGAGCTGCAGAATTATCAGTTTCTTATGGATAATAAGAGACAACAAAATGGAGAGGCAAATTTGTTTGCTCATTCCAAAATTTCTCAGGAGGATTCATCCTCTGGGACTAAGAACTGCAACCATGCTTATGGACTTAAGAAGATACAGAAGAAGAGAAAAAGGAGTAGATAAAGAGCAACTGTCTGGCAAAGAAAAGTTGTTATTTGATAACATGTAGCTTAAGGGTTTATTAGAAACCTTATTTCTTGCCTTAAAGAACATTGTACTTCTTTTACTTTTCAATTAAATAAAGTGTTTATTTCATTGGAAAAGTATTGTACTATGTGTTGCTCTTCTTGAGAATTATTTGCAAATGGTTTAATTCAGTTAAAATAGTTTTAACAAGTGAATTGCAAGTACACGAACTAATTTCTCCTAAAATGCTCATCTTTGGCGTCTAAGATTAGGTCACATTAATCTCAATAGGATTGAGAGATTGGTAAAGAACGGACTTCTAAACGAGTTAGAAGAAAATTCCTTACCAGTATGTGAATCCTGCCTAGAAGGCAAAATGACTAAAAGACCTTTTAGTGGAAAAGGTTATAGAGCCAAAGATCCTCTAGAGCTTATACATTCAGACCTTTGTGGTCCGATAAATGTTAAAGCTAAGGGAGGATATGAATATTTCATCTCTTTTATAGATGATTATTCTAGATATGAGCATATTTACCTAATGCACCACAAGTCTGAAGCACTTGAAAAGTTCAAGGAATTCAAGGCTGAGGTTGAAAATCAATTAGGTAAAAGAGTTAAAACACTTCGATCGGATCGAGATGGAGAGTACGTGGATTTAAAATTTCAGAACTATATGATAGAACATGAAATTACATCCCAACTCTCAGCTCCCGACACACCACAGCAAAACGGTGCATCAGAAATGAGAAATAGAACCTTGTTAGACATGGTTCGATCAATGATGAGTTATGCTCATCTCCTTAGTTTCTTTTGGGGTTATGCACGGTGGAGATCGCAGATATACATATTGAATAGTGTGCCTCCAAAAGTGTTTACAAACACCTTTTGAACTCTGGAAAGGACGTAAAGGTAGTTTATGTCACTTCAGAATATGGGGTTGTCCAACACATGTGTTTGTGACAAATTCAAAGAAGTTGGATTCACGTTCAAAGTTATACCTATTCGTAGGATACCCAAAAGAAACAAGAGGTGGTTTATTCTATGATCCTAAGGAAGATAAGGTCTTTGTGTCGACAAATGCCACTTTCTTGGAGGAGGACCACATAAGGGACCACAAAACCAAAAAGTAAGGTAGTGTTGAGTGAGTTAGAGCGGAACAATAGCAAAGGTTGCTTTGATAAGAACACTAGTACGTCAACAAGAGTTGTTGATACTAGTTTGTCTAGTCAAGAGGTTCCATCTCAAGAGTTGAGTATGCCTCGACGTGTAGTGGGAGGGTTGTGATCTGACTTGGCCAGTTACATGGGTTTAGCTAAAACCCAAGTTGTTATACCGGATGACAAGCTGCGAGGATCCATTGACTTATAATCAAGCAATGGTTGATATTGACAAAGACAAATGGGTCATAGCCATGGACCAAGAAATGGAGTCTATGCACTTCAATTCATTTTGGGATCTTGTAGATAAGCTGATGGGATAAAACCTATAGGTTGTAAGTGGATCTACAAGAGAAAACGTGGTGTAGATGGGAAGGTGCAAACCTTTAAAGCTAGACTAGTAGCAAAGGGTTATACCGAGTTGAAGGGGTTGACTTTGAGGAAACCTTTTCACTGTTGCTATATAAATAAAGTCTATCAAGTCATCCTTCTTGCCATTGCCGCTTATTATGACTATGAGGTATGGCAAATGGATGTCAAGACAACCTTTTTGAATGACAATCTTGAGGAAACCATCTACATGGACCAACCCAAAGGGTTCATTGAACCAGGACAAGAGCAAAAGGTTTGCAGGCTTAAAAGGTCGATTTATGGATGAAACAAGCCTCTGGGTCCCGGAATATAAGATTTGATGAGGCTATTCGATCTTATGGTTTTGACGAATGATGATGAACCTTGTGTCTACAAGAAAATCATCAATAGTTCATCGCTTTCCTAATTCTCTATGTGGATGATATCCTACTCATTGGGAATGATGTAGGTTATCTTCATCGACATCAAAGAATGGCTAGCAACGCAATTCCAAATGAAAGATTTGGGTGATCTTGCGCGATTTGTTCTTGGGATCCGGGTTGTCCCGGAACCGCAAGAATAGAACACTAGCCTTGTCTCAAGCATCATACATAGACAAAGTGTTGTCAAGGTTTAAGATGCAAGATTCCAAAAAGGGCTTGTTGCCTTTTAGACATGGAATCCATTTGTCTAAGAGAAAGATGTCCTAAGACACCTCGAGGAGTTGAGGATATGAGACGAATTTCTTACGCATCACCGTTGGGAGCCTGATGTACGCCATGTTATGTACTAGGCTAGGCACATCTGCTTTTGCGATTGGGATGGTCGATGAGGTATCAATCCAATCGGGACTTGAACACCTGGACAACGGTTAAAACGATCCTTAAGTATCTTCTGGAGAACAAGGAACTACATGCTTGTGTATGGAACTAAGGATTTGATCCTTACGATATACCAGATTCGACTTTCGGTGATAAAGATTCTCGAAAATCTACATCGAAATTCGATTTTTCACTCTTAACGGAGGAGTCATTAGTATGGCGAAGCGTCAAACAAGGATGCATCGCTGATTCTACCATGGAGGCCGAATATGTAGTAGCTTGTGAAACAACTAAGGAGTTCGTTTGGTTAAGGAAATTTATGCTAAATTTGGAAGTTGTTCCAAATATGACTTTGTCCATCACACTGTATTGCGATAACAGTGGTGCAGTGGCAAATTTAAGGGAACCC
Organism: Trichosanthes cucumerina; assembly: GCA_036507285.1. Classification (NCBI taxonomy): domain Eukaryota; kingdom Viridiplantae; phylum Streptophyta; class Magnoliopsida; order Cucurbitales; family Cucurbitaceae; genus Trichosanthes; species Trichosanthes cucumerina. The sequence goes on along the minus strand of CM071843.1, from coordinate 59,908,014 downwards.
CGAAGTCACAAGAGGGGAAAACATATAGAGCGGAAGTATCATCTCATCCGGGAGATCGTGCATAGAGGAGACGTGATTGTCACGAAGATAGCCTCAGAGCACAACATTGTTGATCATTTTACAAAGGCTCTCACGGCTAAAGTATTTGAGAGTCACCTAGAAGGTCTAGGTTTACAAGTCTTCCCCAACTAGGGCAAGTGGGAGTATTTTGTACAAAGAGTTTAAATGCCCTAGTTTATTGTATTTTCATTAATGTAATGTTTAGTACTCCACAAGCTTTAGGTCAAGTGGGAGATTGTTGGGATTTATGACCTAAACTTGTGTAATCTTGATCAATTAAATAAAGTGTTATTTGTTTTGATAAGATTACAATCTTGCTTTTATAAATCCAATAAACTAAGCTCCAAGGTTATAACGCTTATCTTGAAATCAGTGTAGTGGACACTATTTGGGTTGAGTTCAAGATTATAACCTAAATAGTCTATGGTATAAGAATAAGGTTGGAAACCTCATTCTGGTAACACCATGGATGCATCCCACTTTGTAATTAGTATAAATGAGGTAATCCAACTCATTCATGTAGTTGACATGCGAGTGGGGGCATCCTGTATGAAGAGTTCATACAAGACTGGATCGCAAATTATTAGTCTAACCAGTATAACACCGTTAACAGGATAAGACTAGTAATTTATAAATGGTCATTAGTGACTCGACCTGAATCCTGAGCAAGTTAAGAACTCCTGTTTATAAGGGTTTGTCCTTAGACTAGTATGGGTGAGAGTGGCTGTGAGGCCAGACTCAATAAGCCTACCTTCTCGGGACAAAACTTCGTGAGGTAGCCGGGAACTTAAGCATGCAAGATGAAATTCACTCATTCCTCTAGTGAGGAATTAGATAGGTTGTTCCCTTAAGAACTCGACTCAGTGTCTTGAACAACAGGGCCCCGCACTCTATGAGGGTATGAATCTAAGGTGGGACCTTAGACTTGTTGTTCATTAGAGGATCAATGGTGCTTAAGGAACAAAGAGGTAATCACAGGGGTAAAACTGTAATTTGACCCAGCTGTGATTACGAACAACCTGTGAAGGATCGACTCATGGGTAATGACTATATCGGTGGACACAATAATATCTACAGATGAGAGAGTGCAAACTACAAGTCTATAGTGGAGCGACTTGTAGTTAATGAATATTGATTAAGCGGATCAAAGAGTTTGATCGATTAATTTCACATCATTAGAGCTCATGATCTGTAGGTCCATTAGATCCTCCGTTGGCTCAACATGGTAATATAGAGGTATAAAGTTAGGAGTGAAATTGAAGTGTTCAATTTCATACATGAGGACTTATATCAATTATATATGATATAATTGATATAATATATAGTTTTAATGTGATTTAGACTATATACTAAAGAGAGATTAAAGGAGGGTAGGATGATCATTTCCATCCCAATTCTCTATATATATGGTTGCATGAGATGCAACTAGGTTTAAGGGTTTTTGATAGAATCACTAGCCTCCTTGTTGTGTTGTTGGAAGAGTTCCAAAACACACATCTCTCTCAAAATACCTCACATCTCCTAAAGGGAACCCACCTTCCTCCCTCACCTAGAGAACAACGGAGAAGATCCGGTGGTCGTGTCTTCGCACGTTGGAGTTCTTGTTGTTGAGATCGTGACCGTGGAGAGAGGAGTACTTGAAGAAAGGTTCTTCAAAGGTAACTTCTTGCTGTCCAAACTCTTATTTTATGCTTAATCCATGTTTTACATTCTTGAAATTTCAATTGTAACTAAATCAAGAGCGCGCGATTCGCAATCGCTTCCGCTGCGGGGACTTCGATTCCCTTCAGATCTATCCAGAACCTATCGTTTTGAGACAAGAACCTACAACAAACGATAGTTTGAGGCAAACCGGTAGGGGCGGTTCACAGACTTGCTACGTTTTGCCTGTGCTCGACGATTTTGGTACCAAGAAGTTTTGTTATGGCGATTTTTATGGCTGCTCGTGCATCTCGACGACGAGGCGTCATTCGAAGTTCACGGCGACTGACAGAAAACAATACGACCGCGGAACCCATGAGGTTGGTCGGTCGTTGCTGCACCGTGCGGCGACTGGGTGGCTTCTGGCAAGGTAGCTACCGGAGGTGACGCGCGAAATCGCTTATGAAGACGTGGTCGTGGACGGCTGGAGTGGAACTCCAACTGAAAGCAGCCGATGAGGAGGTTGTAGACTCAATGTGGGTGACTCATGATCGAAAATCGGCGGTGTGGTCTGATCGGAGAAGTCTTCTCCTTCCATGGGTGGTTCTGTCGTGCGACTGAAGGAGGGAGAAGGAAGAAGAGACTTTTTGGTAAACGTGCCTCAAACCCTAACTCCTTATTTTAAAGCAAAAATTACCAAATTCTCCCTTATCTTAACCATAACTACTAAAATGCCTTTGGGCTCATTTAAATAACCACAAATGTCTATTTTTCTTAGTTGCACCGAAATAAATAGAACAAACATGAAATTCTAAAACTCAATTAAAATAATTTCCAATAAGAAAAATCCAAAGTACAACCTAAAGATACTTGGAAATTATGGGGCTCGAGATCAACAAAAGCCATAGATGCATTTGCTCACCATTAAGCAAGGACCCAAAGAGAACCAGAAGGAATTCATTGCTAGATTCAATAATGAGGCTCTATAGATCGAAGGTTGCCATTGCAGCTGAACTACAGGACAAAAGACTCATTCGCTTAATAGACAAAAAGGAACCAACCTTATATGTAGGATTCATAAATAAAAGCATAGAAGTACATGAATGCTAAGGAATTACTGAGATCAAGAGCAACAATTACAGAAGGGTGATCAACAGAGGAATGGTAAGACAAGAATTCTTCAGGATTTCAAAATATGGAAATCAAAGATTTAAATAATTGAACCTTACAAACAAGCCTACGAAACAAATTTAGAGAAATGAACTTTGAAGGATTTTTACCCTGATGCAAAATCACAGATAAGTTTACTTCAAACTTGTAACTCTATAATGCAATATTTAAATTCAATAATCAAATGATGCATCCCATAATTATTTTGTTATGATCTTTTGTATATTTTATAGCATTTTCATGCACTCTACTCTTGAATTATTTGAATGTCATTAGCACAATAACATCAAAATGGAAATTTACGTGCTCTAATAGAGAATTAAAACATCATGAATCAAAGTGTCATGAAGTTCTATAGATAAGTTTATTGTGAGAGAGTATAAAGGTCTTGCAATTTCTTTTATGATATAACAAGTTATTTAAAACTAGACTACTTCATAAATTCCATCTCTTATTTCTCACATAAGTGTTGAATATATGTTATTCAACTAAATCAATATTTCATTAGCATTGAATTGTAAACTCTCAAATTAGAAGACAACTTCATATTATATGAGAAAATATCATATTCATGAAAATTATATTTTGAATGCAGGATAGTTGATGAAACATTATGCCAACTATAAAAAAAAACATGAAACTACAAGACTACTTGATGCCTGGAAAGTTTCTCTTACAAGAAGACCTGGAGCTACGTATTAGAGGATGACCACAAAATCTCTCTAGGAGAGCAATATAGATTGTGAATCCGGATGAGAACCTAAACCCCAAGAAAGATAATCTTGGGATGATCCAAGAAGCACCTTGGAGCCCTAAACTCCCACCTGAGGGATAGTCTGAGGCGTAGAATAAGTGCATCAGAATAAAATTCCAAGGGGAAAGGGAATATCTGAAATACAAGATAAGCATGACGGTGACCTAGAATCCCATTGGCGTGAAAGCGGAGAAATTGACACCCTAGTAGAATGAATATCCTCATAAGGATGAACAACAAAAACTAAGGGAGAATTCGAGACAACCTTCAAAATGTCTAAAATAACTCCGAAAAAATTTGATCAGGAGAATCGAAGCACAAAGTAAGTGTGATGAGAACTTGTAATTTGTACTAGTGAGAATTCGAGGCAAACCTCAAAATGTCAACAATGACTCTAAAAATTTGATAGATTACTCCCAAATAAGTCTCCATGTCAATAGCTCATGACAATAAAGTTAAACCATGAATCCTAATTAGGGGCTGGGGGCTAATGTTATGAGTAAAATTGGACCAAGAAGATAAATCCAAATTACAAGAGGAATCATGTAAGATTAGCCTTTTTAAATCTCATTCCTAAATAGAAAATGAAATCTATTTAAATTCTTATCTGAAAATGAATAGGAAAGTCAAAAATCTTATAAATAGATTATTCTGACCCCAAGATAGGGGAGCTCAATTTAATGCCCATTCTTTAAATTATAGTTTGTTATACTTTTTCCCCCTAAATTATGGTTGACTACACTTTTCTTTCTTCTCTGACTTAAGCATCGGAGTCGGTGTGACAAAAACCACACCGGTGCCCAGGTTTTTCCTTGTTTTGCAGACCGCGTTCTTCCCCCTAGAGATATAAATTTACCGTCGTTGTCATGTGGAGGTTAGGTGTCTTGTCCTGTCCAAAATTTGGCAACAACATTGATAATTTTTTTTAAAGTTGAAGATTCAAATTTACATCCCACCCACACAATTTGTAATTCTAAAAAAGCCCCCATAATAATCTAATTTCTCACCACTTCTTTTTAATGGAATAAAAGGGATTTTTTTTTATAAATAATGTAGTTTAAAAAAAATAAAACAAATCTAGGATATTTTTGAAAATAATTCTAAAAATAGGGTAGATTAGTCGTGTACATGAGCCACGATTTACGTAAACCATGTACGTGGCACAATTTTAGACCCAATCAAATACGTGGCAACCATGTGGATGGCCAGATTTCTCCTTCCTCTTTTTTCTTCTCCTTTTTCTTTTTCCATCTTCAGGCCACCACAACTTTCCCTTTCTCTCTCCTTCGCCGGCAGACCAACAAGTTTCAAATTTTTTTCTTTTCTCCACGCCCCACCTTCAATTTCTTTCTCTCTTTCATTTCTCAGATTCAAGTTCCATGTTTTTTCCGGTTTGAACTATTTTTTTCTTTAATTTTCTCGAGAAAGATCGAGATTTTGGCAGGTGGGATAAGAGATTTTTTTCAAGGCTAATTTAGCTCAAAGTGGCCTAGAATAAAAAATAAAAAATAATGTCGACTTGAATTTTAAGAATAAGACTCTGATGAAATTTTTTGTCATTGGAGACTTTTGATTTTGCTCCTCAATCGTTGTTTTAATTTTTAAACCATGGTTATGAGTGGGTGGATTTCTGTGCTTTTCCATGACTCAAAAGCTTTATATTCTGCTATTCAAAACTATCGTACGAAGAGCCAATTAGAAATATTGAATCACAGATCAATATGTTTAGACAGAGCAACAAGAAAAACTCTGCTTTTTGTTCCAACAGAATAGAGTTCTCTCTCTCTTATCTCTTCCTTTTCTGTTGTTTAGTTATAAATTTCACCATTGATGTTCATAATCTAGCTTATTTGGTCTGAAACCTCCATATTTGTTTGAAGCTAACTGAGAATGGAAGGTCATAGCGACATGGTGCAGTTCTTCAACAATGGAAATCGCGTACATGGTACACGATTTCCTCGTGTCCAGTGTCCATCCTACTCCACCATGGCTTGAACGTGTAAAACGTGTACATGATACACGATTTAAGTACCCTATTTTACACATTAGTTTCGAGAACATCTTTACATTTATAATTTCTTTTTTTTTTTCCCATTTTAAAAATTTTTAAGTTCAAAACTACCATAAATTTGTCATTCTTTATTCAAAGATATTAAAAAAAAAAAAAAAACGAAGATAATTTTGAATCTTATTTTATAATACATTTTACATTAAAAATAGTAATTTTCTACATATTAAAAAATTATTCTATTTTTATTTTGAAAAAAATTGTAATAAATTGTCTTTCGCTCTCTTTCTTTTCTTTTCTTTTTTCTTTTTTTTTGAGAATTTGTCTTTAGTTCTCTTGTTTTAAGTCTTAATAAATTTTCTCTCCAAAAAAAAAAAAGTCTTAATAAATTTTTAATATTGAAAGTAGTTATATATGTTTTTGTCTCCCGTCTTGATTTACGCAACACAGATTTTAAAGAATTAAAAAAAAAATTCTTCCAAAATTCATAAACACAGAGGTCAATAGAATAATAAATATAGGTTACCAAATGCACTTTATAGCTGTTTGGAAATTGTCTTTTTCTCATTATTGTTCTCTCGTCTATTCTTTTTTCTATTTCTCTTTAGTTTGTCTTGAAAATGATAGATTTTTCAGAATAATTTGAGTTGATTTTCTTTTTGAAAGTCGAAACTGTGAATGACTTCAGCCTCGTTAGATTTTATTTTTAGGTTTTTTAAATATATGTTTATTTTTTCACAATTTTTTTACTATAGTATTTACACTTTTTGAAAAAACACATGAATTCTGAGTCAAAATTTAAAAATAAAATAAAAATTTTTAAAACTAGATCCCATTTGATAACCATTTTGATTTTTGAAAATTGTGTTTGTTTTCTTACCATTTCTCTACAATAATCTTCATTTTTTCTAAAATATTTTCATCTTTCTTAAGAAAACACTCAAATTTTAGCCAATTTCTAAACTTAAAAGCAAGTTTTTGAAAATTTGGCTTGATTTTTGAAAATATATCTTAAAATTAGATAATAAAACATGGAAAAATTATGACGCAAAAGTAGTATTTATAGATTTAATTTTCAAAAGCTAAAGACCAAATAGTTATAAAACGAGATCTGTTTTTTTTAGTTTTCAAAACTTAACTTGGTTTTCTAAAATATTGGTAGAAGGTAGATAACAAAACAAATAAACGTAGTTATAAATTTAATTTTTAAAAATAAAAAAATAAAAACTAAATGATTATCAAATAACATCTTAAATATAAAAGATAATAAAATGGATGATTTGAGTAAATTTAAAAGCACGCTTTTTAAAATCATCTCATGGTTCTTTGAAAAATAATTAAAATCATATAGTGATGGATTATATTATATAGTAAAAGCAATATTTAAAATTTGAAATACTTAAAATCCAATTAATATTCTTTTAGAGTCGTTTTGACAACAAAATCAATTTAAAAATCTTAATTAAAATACGTTTAAGAGTGTTCCAAACATAAGTGCCTTTAGCATGCATGCTAAATTATTTTAGTTATACGTAATTTAGCAAAATAAATGTTTACCGACCAATTATTTTGATATGTAATGTTATACTCAAAGTACTTTTAAGTGATTTTTTTATCAAATACTTGAACAAAACACACAAGTAGCATCATTTTTAGCTTGGACAAGATTGTCAGAAAAATTAAACTATAAAAAATTAAATTGTTACCTACTAAAATTTAAGACTAAATTTTAAAAAGATGGAAAATAGAAAGATTACATTATTAATTACCTACTAAAAAAAATCACAAACTAAAAGATATTTTAATGAAAGTAGCGTTTTTAATCATTATTTTATACCAGAAATCACTTAATAATAGATAACAAAACAAATGCTCGTGCGAATCCCCTTAAAACGATCAACTAACATAAAATAAAGTTTATTTTGATATGACCTTGGGGAATGTGACAATGCCAGTTGGCCCTATTCATTAGAAGTAAACCCTAATTTAAGCTAATGGAGGGACATAATTGAAGACTTAATTAACATAAAATAACAATAAAATAATTAATTAAATACAGTGAAGCACTACCATATTAAAATATTAGATAATGTTGTATATCGAAAGCAAACACAATCTTTTTAGGCAAAAGAATATTAAATAATTCTATTAACCAATCATTTTTTTGACTCGTTACACATTTGCATTTTTTTCACCTTATTGTGAAAGCCAAAAACCAATCCTCCAATGTCTAAGCACTAAGAAGTGTCGTTTTTCCTCAGACTCTTTTTTATTTATTATTTTTTTTAAAAATCCCTTTTTCTTTTCCAATATTATAATGTGGGTTGATTGTTTGAATTGATAGGATTTTTTCTCAATCATATTCAAACTATTTGAAAAAGAAAAGTAACAAAAGGAAAACCTCTCCTAGTAGTGTTTGTGAGTTGGATTGAATTAAGTTGATGGATAAAATCTAAGAGTGAGATTGACTCGTTTAGGGTTTAGAATATGCTAATAGAGGGAGAAGAGTTTGAAAATGATACTCAATTAATCATATATTGACAATGTTGTGAGAGTGCGACCAAAGTCCCACATTGGTTAGAGAAGAGAAAAATCATGGGTATATAAGTGAGACACAATATCTCAATTGGCATGTGGCATTTTGGGTGAAACCAAAAGTAAAGGCATGAGGGTTTATGCCTAAAGTGGACAATATCATATCAACTTGAGAACTAACTCGAAATTTCGGTTCTCCAAAATTCCACCACCAACCAAAACTAAAAAAACATAACCCAACATAACTTAATTTTACGATTTGATTTGAGTTGGGTAGTCCGTGTTGCTTAAGTTAGCAGGTTATTTTGTACATCCGTGATAGTGGTATGCATTTAATGTCATTCGTTAAAGACAAATAAATTAAGTAATAAATCAAATAATAAAGTTAAAATTTAAAGTTCTTTATTTAACCAACCTGAAAATAAAATTCAAAATGGTTAAATCATTGTAGCGTTTGCTATAGTAATCTTCGATTTCAAATACCAATTCAAACATAGCTCTGTGGATAAAAGTCTCCATTATGTTTGTTTGAGTTAAAAGATTGAATTCTCTATTTCAAAATCATGTCGTATTAAAAGAAAAAGAAAATTTTGAATTTCAAAACAGTTAGTTGAGTTAAGTAGAATATTTTTTTCAAGAGAGAAAGACCAACCACCGAAATTTATGATTGAGATTGCAGAAATCTGTTGGTGGTCTACCTCCTCTATTCGAAATTGATTTATACATTCAAGTCAAATGTGGGCGCCCAACACATACGAGCCCTTTCACTTTACAAATTATATATATATGCCCTAAATCGATTTTGTCATTGTCATCACTTTTTTTTTTTTTTTTTTTTTTAATTCATCCCTAATATCAGGTTGATAGATTAGGTTAAGTGTAAAACGAGACGTATTTCGTTCATATACTTTGAGCATGGCATCAATTTAAATCTTAAAATTTTACAAAACTTTTAATTACGTCTCTAGACTTATAACTATGTTTATTGTCAGTTTTTAAGGTTAATTATATCAATTACCGACATGATATCTATTGCTTGAAAATTTTCGACGAAATAGGGTGATTTAGTAGCTTGTTAAATGAATTTGAGAGATTGATTTTATTAGTGAAATAATACAAAGAAAACTCACGTGATATCGGTAAGATTCTTTCTCATTATTTTCAAGAGTATTTACAAAGGTATTTATAAAGAGAAAAGTCCAACTGAACAACAATAATACCATAAATGTAATTAACAAATAATAACAAATAACAACCACTCATACATATGGTTAACATCCCCCCTCAAACTGATGCCGGAGAGGCCATCAGTTTGCATTTGAGAAATTCAAAACAAGCAGAGGTCAAACCCTTACTGAATAAATCGACAAGCTGATGAGTGGTTGAGACAAAACGCAAATCAATATCCTTTCGAACAACACACTCACGAACAAAATGAAAATCAACTTCTATATGTTTGGTCCGACCATGAAAAACTGGGTTTCTAGCCAGTTGAATAGCAAAATTGTTATCACACCATAATAATGGAGGAGAAGAGCTGAAGATGCACAAATCTTTCAATAATGGTCGTAATCAAAACAGTTCAGTTGAAGTTGTTGCAAGGACACGATATTCAACCTCGGTTGAACTACGAGAGACCGTCGTTTATTTCTTAGCTACCCAAGAAATCAGATTAGGTCCTAAAAATACAACAAAATTAGTTGTAGACCTCTTATCACGATTATCACCAACCCAATCTGAGTCAGAAAAGGTTGGGAGTCGAAAAGGATCTCTAGGGCCTTTGCGAAATAATATCCCAGTAGATAATAGTTCCTGCAAGATATCTTAAGATACGTTTGGCAACCACCAAATGAGACAAACAAGGAGAATGCATATGTTGTGACAAGTTTCCTACAGAAAAGGTGATATCCAAGTGACTAAGAGGCAGATAATGAAGTGTCCCAACAATTTCTCTAAAAGACTGAGCATCATCAACAAAACATTTTGGATCATTAGCAGTCATTGTTGGATGCATGGCAATTTAAGTTAAGCAAGGCTTAGTAGAAAGCATTCCATACTTTACAAGTAAGTCATGAATATACTTCTTCTGAGTTACCAGAATGTCAGCAGGAGACCGAGTAATTTCCAACCCAAGAAAAAACTTTAGAGAGCCAAGATCAGTCATGTCAAAACAAGACTTGAGTGTTGTGTAACTAGGTCATCCATATATAGAGTATTAGTTCCGTCACAATGATATCATCCACATATAATAACAAGTAAGTAACCAAACTTCCAACCTTCCTAATAAACAGTGATGAATCGGCAGAAGATACCACAAAGCCAAGGGTCAAAAGATGTGAGGTAAAGCATTCAAACCATGCACGGGGAGCATGCTTAAGTTCATACAAGGATTTTAGTAATTTGCAAACATGATTGGGCTTAGAAGGATCAATAAGACCTTGAGGTTGTTGCATAAATACCTCCTCAGTAAGTTCACCATGAAGGAACGCATTTTTACATCAAGTTGTCGAAGATCCCAATAAAAAACATTAGGTTTTTTAACAACCAGACTAAAGGTCTCGCCGAAATCAATACCCTCCTCTTGATGATAACCCTTAGCTACTAAACGTGCCTTATGTCGTGTAATAGTACCATCAGGATGGCGTTTCACTTTGTACACCCATTTACAACCTATTGCACTTTTACCATGAGGGAGAGGGGTTAGGACCCAAGTATTATGTTTTACTAAGGCAGAGTTTTCCTCGTTCATGGTTGATTGCCACATAGGAATTTTAGACGCTTTTGAGAAAGATGTTGGTTCACAATCAACATCATTGGACACAGTTGTAACAAAAAACTTACGTTTAGAAATCCCTGATTTCACCTTTGTTTGCATAGAGTGAGCATTCTGAACAAGAGCATTAGGATGTACAGAACCATCAACAGTAGGCACATATGAAACATCAAGGACCACATCATGACTAACCAAGTCACTGCCCCTCACTGAGGATGCTGCAGATGAAAAGTCAGTAGTAGGCAAAACATGTTCAACTAAGGCATAAGTAGAAGTAATGGGCGAGGAATTGGAAGTTGTGGAAGAAGGAAAGAAAAGGGCATAAGGCAAATGATATGTAGAAGGAGGTGTGGAATTAGAATTTAAAGGAGAGATAATATTTGAGGGATCAAAAGGAAATGTTTGTTCATCGAAGATAACATGATGAAAGGTGTATAAGCGAGTGTTGCTCATATTGTAGCACAAGTACCCCTTCGAGTCATTTGAATAACCAAGAAAGACACACCTAGTTGTTTTGGGTTGTAGTTTGTGGTTATTATAGGGCTTTAAGAGAGGATAACAAGAACAACCAAAGACTTTAAGGAATGAATAATTTGGAGAGGTATGGAACAAAAGTTCATAAGGAGATTTATGGAACAAAAGTTCATAAGGAGATTTATTGTCAAGGTTGGGTGAAAGAAGCCTGTTTATAATGTAAACAACAGTAGCAAAAACAAAGGGCCAAAACTTGATAGGTAAAAAGGATTTAAACATTAGCGTAAGAGCAATTTCAACTATGTGTCTATGTTTCTGTTCTACCACTCCATTTTGTTATGGAGTGTAAGCACAAGATTTTTGGTAGAGTATACCATGATTGTTTAAATAACAACCAAGGTTATGGTTAACAAACTCACCACCTTCATCACTTCGAAAGACTTTAATTTTGGAAGACAATTGGTTCTCAAAAAGTGGTTTAAAGATTTTAAAGATAGAACAAACATCAGATTTTCGCACAATGGGATAAAATCAAGTATATTTACTCATATCATCAACAAACGCAATATAGTAGGTAAACCTATTAACAGAAATCTCAGGGGAAAGCCCCCGAACATCAGTATGTATTAAGGCAAGAGTATACAAAGAAGATGAAACAAAATGTGAAAAGGGCAGTTTATGTAGCTTACCCTGTAAACATGGAGAACAAACATTTTGTGGAAAAGACAAACTAGACAAGTTCATGCTACAAAGTACAGATAAGAGAATTGGGATACTAAGATGGCCTAACCGATCATGCCAAACTGAGGAAGAAGTACTGCACCAACATGAGCAACAAGGGAGGAACAGTTTGTCGAAGAAAAGATGGATCAGTCAGCTGAGTGAATGGGATACAAGCCATTCACACTATGTCCTTTGAAAAAAATCTTGCCCGAAGACTTGTCCTGAATGAGGAAGAAGTTAGAATCAAAAGTAAAAATACAGTTATTATCTGCACAAAGTCGATGAACAGATAGGAGGTTAGATGAAATATGTGGTACACAAAGTAGATTGTAAAGTTGAAGAGATCAAGAAGTGGTAGGAAGAAAACTAATACATGAATTGGTGATTAGAAGAGATTGCCTACTACCTACCATGACCTGTTCATCTCCAACATAATCAAAAGCGAAAGTGAACTAGTTTAAGTCAGATGTCACATGAGTATTGCATCCAGAATCAACCAACCATGACGTCTTCTGAGGAGCTGAGATACTAGCAACAACACTGTAATTCTAGGCAACCACCATAGCTGCAAGCTGGGCTGGAGGATGACACCTCTGAAAATTATAGTTCATTCTATTATAACAATCAATGACACTATGGCCCAATCGGTTGCAGATTTGACATTGAATCAGAGTAGAGGATTGCTTCGTATGTTGTAATTTAGGGGAGGAATCAGTCGGCACACGACCTCGTCTTGTATTACCACGTCCTCGACTGCTAGGATTCCCTCTTCCCCGAGAATTATTTCTACAACCACGAGGAATATTCGGATTAAAGTTCTGATTATGAAATTGGTTAGCTTGGGCGAAGAAGGCAGTCGGTGCAGTAAAAGATTCATCAAGGACTGCTTTTCCATTGCCGATTCTTCAGCAAGAAGAAGAGTATGAAACTCAACAAAACTAGCCGGTTGAGAACGTGTACGTAAGGAGGTTTTGAAAAAACACTATATTCAGGTGGTAAACCATTCATCGCATAAATGACGAGGTCCTCGCTATCAACAATAACAGAAACATTCGCCAGTTTATCCTTCAATTCTTTGATTCGCTGGATGTAAACACTAATCGATTCGCTTGGCTTCTTCGAAATAGTTTGTAACTCACACTTTAGGGATACGACATTGGATCTGGAGGTGGAAGAAAAGAATGTCTCAAGAACCTCCCACATGTGTTGCGTTGAATCGCAACCAACAACATAGGCGGGGGCAGTTGGAGAAAGAATAACGTTAATAAGCGTTTGAAGAGCATGATCCATGGCAATCCAATCGTCATAGGTTGCAGTAGGTAACGATGATGTAAGCTTCGAATATGATCTATCGACGAAACAAAAAAGCTTATGCGCTTTCAAGATTGACTTCAATTGGTGTTTCCAGAGAACGAAATTGGTTGAATCAAGACGAATCGAGACCAGGTTAAATATATTGGACAAGAGAAAAATGGGAGATTGGAAGTCCTTGGCAGTGGATTCATCGCTAGAGTCGACAACCATTGAAGAGAAAGTTACGTGAAAGATCGATAAAGTGACGTGAGTCAAAGTTGCTCTGATACCATGAAACAATACAGAGAAAACTCACGTGATATCTGTAAGACTCTTTCTCATTATTTTCAAGAGTACTTACAATGGTATTTATAAAGAGAAAAGTCCAACTGAGCAACAATCATACCAGAAACGTAATTAACAAATAATAACAAATAACAACCACTCATACATATGATTAACAATTAGATGAGTGAATATTTTGAAACAAAAAAAGTTATTTTGTGTGTGTGTCAATTTTCTACTCATTTGTTTCTAATCTATCCAACTGATTGTTGAATCATGTTATCTCATTTGATCTTAAAAAATGAAAGTGTAAATTGTAGGCGTTCATTGACTGAGGTTAATAATCAAAGATATAAAAGACAAACACAATCATAATCCAGAATTGTAAATTAAATATTTTGAAGTTGAGGAAGAGTGAGATGTTCTATGAAAAAGTATAATAATGATTTTTTTCAAGATAATAATAATGCAAATTTTAATTTAACATAAATATTATAAAGTTATTCAAATTAAAATAATTAAATAAAAAATAAAATATAGTTTGAAAATGTGACCTAATGCATGGGATAAGTTTAAGAGAAAAATACACTTTCTTGAGATTTGAGTTTGATTGCATTTGGGTCTAATTTTCGAACTCAATAAATATGTTCCTGATTTTTAAATTTGATTTTATTTGGGTCCTATATTAATTTTTCTGGATAATTACTAACAATTTTTGTTAAAAAATATTATTTTTTATTATTATTAATTATTTCCTATTTTTTAATTTAAACAACATTTTTTTAGTTCTTCTCCTCCTTCCACCACAACGGTTGGTGCCACCACCAACATCCACCACTCACTACCGACTATCACCAACCACCGTCGTCTGCCACAACCGCTCGAATTTTTTTCTTCCGTTTTTCTTTTCTCCTCCTTCTTCTTTCTCCTTCTTCTCCTCTTTTTTTCCCTTCCCTTCCATTTTCTTTATCTTCTTTCTTCCCTTTTCTCCTCCCATTCTTCCCCATGCTTAAAAAATAAACTATAAATTGAAGGAGATTTTTCCTTCGATTCATTCTAAAATGAAGGAAATTTTTTCTTCATTTAATTAATTTATTTTTTTGAAAGTATGGGAAAGAATGAGAGATGGGGAAGGGAAGAAGTAGAGAAGAAAGAAAAGAAAGAAAGAAAATGAAAAAAAATACAAATGGATAACAATAGTCGACGCAATGGAAGAAGAAGAAAAAAAAACTAAAAAAATGTTATTTTACTTTAAAAATATAAAATAAAAATTATTTTTTAGTAAAAAATATTAGTAATTAATGGAAAAATGGACAAAACCAAAATGAAACTAAATCCAAAACCCAGCTTGATAACTCAAGGATCTAAATGCCTCCAAATCCAAATCTCAGAAACTGAAAATATATTTTTTTTCCAAGTTTATAAGACAACTATATATAACTATTAAAAAAAAAAAAAATAAACACAGGGGCATAATTTTTAATTTTTTCACATAGATTGAGTTTGTGTAGTTCTTTTAATAATTAAAAAAAAAATGTGAGTGTTTGAGCTAACTCCACACACTTCAACTAATCTTACTACAAAAATATAACGAATCCTTAGCTTCAACATTTAGTTTGTCAAAAAAATTTGTAAAAAATATCAATCTTCTAGGTAGAGCCACCCTATTATAACTCTAATAGTTTATAGATTTAGAATATGTAAAATTTAATGCATTACCTAAAAAGTAGTTATTAAAAACAACATAATTCAATTGACTTCTCGAATATATTAACGATTACTAGGTCTATAGTTCGAATCTCTCCACCTCTATTAAAAAAAATAAAAATCTAAAAAATGATTTTCTCTTAATTCACGAGCCAAGCACACATAAATCTCTATTTCATCTCTCGGGATATTCGATCAACACAGGGCAAATACTTTGGTGTGTGTATGTTATTTTTAATCATCTTGGATTGCCTTTGGTCAAGCAAAACGACAAAGTTGTTCAACCCTTTTTTCTACATTCATTTCTTTATTTTTTTTCTTCAAAGATTTTGTAAGCTTTAGAGGAACGATACATTAAGATACTATGAAAAAAGGATCAAGATTTTGAATTTTTCTAATTTAAAATTAATTTTAGTTGTTTTAAAAAATGTTTGCTTTGTGTCCATTTATCTCTCGAATGTTCTAAAATTTTCAATTTTAAGTTATAATAAATTTACTTCCATCAAGTTATTATGGTTGGTGATAAATCAGTTTTAGACTTAGCAATAGGGATGAGCAAAAAAAGATCGAAAACCGACACGATCGACCGAACCGAGGCCTCGGTCGATTTTGTGACTATTTTGGTGGGGATCGGTCGGTCGGTTTGGGACAAAAGCCCGAAACCGAACGAACCGACCGAACCGACCGATTTAAAAAAAATTATATATATAATAATAATAATAATAATTAAAAAATAAAAACTATAAAGATTTTTTTCAAAATATATTAAATAATAATCAAATAATGATTATAAATTATTAAATAATTAATTAAATAAATATTAAAAATATATATATATAAAAACCAACCAAACCGATCGGTCGGTCGGTTTTGGTCAATTTTAAAAAAATCGGTCTAGTAACCGATCGATGCTCACCCCTACTTAGCAAAGTGGGATGCTTTTGTATTTAAAACATACTTTTTGGATTATTTTGAATTAATTACACTTGTTTTTGCTTACTTTGGTGCATTTCTTTTGTAGGTACATTGGGATAAAATTTGAGGAGAAAAGGGAAGGAATTGACAAAATTACCCATGAATATAGCGGCTAGGCGCTTCGATTTAGAAGCAGGCGAGCAACAACATGACGCGTAGACATTGTGCCTCTAGTTTGGGTTACATGTTATAATTTTATGTTTTAATTTTAGGGCCACTACAAAATTCGGTAATTGGTAAAATTCACTTCTTGTGGAGAACGATAATAGTATTCATCCTACTATATTACTTGTAACGATTTGTGCACTTCCGAAATCGAACAACAATTGGTAAATAATGTTGAAAGAATGATGATGCGTGAAATTTGAGAAAAAGGTAATTTCTTTTATTAGGTCATTAGTTGTTTCTTTTTTGGTGATATAGTAACTAGCATTTTAAAGGGTACATTTTCTACCTCAACAACCCATCAGGTCATTTCATACTTTTCTTGTTTAATTCTATGAGCGAGCATGTTTATTTAATTTTATCAAATGCAAGCATCATGCATTTCTAACTATGTTGATGTTGATTGTTGATGTCGGAATTTGGACAGTCAGATCAACCGTAAATTTATATTACTGGGAACAGTGAATACCTGCAAAACAAAGATCTAACATCGGTGTGGTGCTGAACCACACACACTTCGACGCCCAAGTTAGAAATGTGAACTCTCTTTTGGCGAATTGAGACTCTAGCTAGAACGTAGGAAATGTTTGCTTACCTTTTCCATCGTGCCACAAGAGATTATATAACTGTGTGACTCGTAACGGCTGATAGAGATTTTATGACCCACTAACCCGTTATGATCGTTCGACCTTAATTACGATCGTTATTACATAGAAGGAGACGATTTTTTGCAATGTATCTACTGTTGGGATTTATGCCATAAACTTGTGTAATTTTGATCAAATAAATAAAGGGTTATTTGTTTTGGTAAAATTATATTCTTGCTTTATAAATCCAATAAACTAAGCTCTAAGGTTATAATATATCTTGAACATCAGTGTAGTGGACACTATTTGGATTGTGTTCAAGAATATAACCTAAATGGTCTATGGTATAAGAATAAGGTTGGAAACCTTATTCTGGTAACACCATGGATGGGACCTATTTTGTAATTAGTACAAATGAGGTAATCCAACTCATTCATGTGGTTGACATGCGAGTGGGCATCATCAGTATGAAGAGTTCATACAAGACCGGATCATGAAATTTTTAGTCTAACCAGTGTATAACAGAGCTAACGAGATAAGGCCCGATAATTTATAAATGGTCATTAGTGACTCGACACAATCTCGAGCAAGTTAAGAACTCCTCGCTTATAGGGGTTTGTCCTTAGACTAGTATGAGTGAGAGTGACACATGTGAATCGACTCAATAAGCCTACCTTCTCCGGGGATAGAATCTCGTAGGTAGTGGGGACTTAAGCTGCAAAGATGGAATTCACTCATTCCTACACTAAGGAATTAGATAGGTTGTTCCCTTAGAATCCGACTCCGTGTCTTGAACAATGGGGTCCCGCCTCTACGATGAGGGTATGAGTCTATGGTAGGACCTTAGACTTGTTGTTCATTAGAGGATCGGTGGTGCTTAAGGAACAAAGAGGTAATCACGTGGGTAAAACGGTAATTTGCTCAACCGTGATTACGAACAACCCGTGAAGGGTCGACTCATGGGTAATGATTATATTAGTGGACACAATATAATCTCTACGATGTGAGAGAGTGCATCTACAAGTCTATAGTGGAGTGACTTGTAGTTAATGGATATTGATTAAGCTGGATCAAAGAGTTTGATCGGTTAATCTCACATCATTGAGCTCATGAACCGTAGGTCCATTAGGTCCTCCGTTGGCTCAACATGGTAATATTGAGGGTATAAAGTTAGGAATGAAATTGAAGTGTTCAATTTCATACCTGAGGTATTATATCAATTATATATGATATGATTGATATAATATATGGTTTTAATGTGAATTAGATTCACATATAAACCATATAATAGTGGGAGAATATAAGAGGGATAGGATGAGAATTTCCATCCTATTTCCCTATATATATAGTTGCATGAGATGCAACTAGGTGAAGTAAGTGATTCCATCTATTTGAGAAACCCTAGAGAATTCTCCCACATGGTGTTGGAAAGAGTTCCAACTAGACTTTCACAAAACACCTCATCTCACCTAAAGGGAACCCACCTTCCTCCCTCACCTAGAGAACAACGGAGAAGATCCGGTGGTAGTGTTGGTGATTGTTCGGGTTCGTGTAGCTGAGATCGAGAACGTGGGAGAAGGAGCGCTTGAAGAAAGAGTTCTTCAAAGGTAATATCTCGCTGTCCATATTGTTATTATATGCTTAATCTAGATAGAATTGTTCTTGAATGTAATCCTTGTAACGAAATTAAGAACGTGCGATTCACTATCGCTTCCGCTGCGGGATTCGATTCCCTTCATCTACTCGTTTCATCTTCAACTGTCGCAACTTCATTTACTGAATAACGGAAGATCCGTTTTCAACCTCGATCAATCTTTCTGGATCTGGGGACTCAGACCGACCCTCTAAGCTAGGGATCCGGGCAGACCCCCTAGCTTAGAGGGTTGGCCTGGGTCGACCTCTCTGCGTCGGGAGACTCGAACCGACCCTTTGGGGTCGACCAACATGGGCCTAGGGTTGTCCCTTTGGGGGCATCCTCCTTGAGCTATGGGCCTTGAGCCGATTAGTCGAGATTGATCCCGCAGGCTTACACATGATTACATAGATCCAAAAAATAATGCAAATATTAGGGATAAAGTTACATTTTTTTTTTGTACAATAAAGTTACATATTTGACCTTTATAATCAAAACACGATATTGTTATTTCAAAGCTAGCTATTAATGGTTATATTCTATGGCTATTTTTTTTCATTTAGTCAATTTTCTGCCATTTGTTTTAGATATATGTAACAATCCATCATTAGAAGTACAAACAAATATCAAATATTGGTGGGAAGTGATAAAAACAACAAACCCCTACATATATTCACAATAGTATGATATTTTTTACTTTTGGCATACATTTTCATAGTTTTACTTTTGATTTCCAAAAGGCCTTATACCAATGAAGATCATAATTGTCCTTACTTGTATACCATGGATCTCTTTCTTCCCTAGCCGATGTGAGACTTTGTTAGCACTCCTAACAAGAGATCTGATTATTTGGGAGTTGTCCAAATAAACATATTGTTTAGGTCATGTTTGATAACCATTTATTTTTAATTTTTAAAAATTAATTTTCTTATAAATACTACTTCAAGCTATGAGTTTTCTTATTTCGTTATCTACTTTTTACACATGTTTTATAAAACAAAGTTAAATTTTGAAAGAAAAAAAAATCAAAACTTGGTTTTGTTTTTCGCTAAGAATTCAAATGTTTTCTTAAGAAAGAATAAAACTCATGGTAGAGAAATAACAATAAGAAAACAAACACATTTTTCAAAAACTAAAAACAAAAAACTAAGACCCCATTTGATAATTATTTAGTTTTTGGTTTTTAGTTTTTGAAAATTAAGCTTATAAATACTACTCTCACTTATCGATTCCTTTATTTTGTGATATACATTTTACCTAAATTTTAAAAAATTAAGCCAAGTTATGAAAACTAAAAAAGTAGTTTTCAAAAACTTATTTTTATTTTTGGAATTTGGCTAAGAATTCAAGTGTTCACATAAAAAAAGATGAAACAAGTATAAAGAAATGATGAGAAACAAATACAATTTTCAAAAATCAAAAACAAAAATCAAATGGTTATCATACGAAGCCTTAGCAGTTAAACATCTCAACTTTTTCTAACAACGGGGTTGCAAGTTTGTATCTTCCTACTCTGCATGTGATAAAATATTTTAAAAAAAGTATATTAGGAAGTTATTTGGTAATGCTTTTATTTCTCAATTGATATTTCTTGTTTTTTATTTTTTGAAAAAAAAATGTGTTTTTGTTAGACTATGTTGATATAATTAAAATTTACTCCAAACTATTAGTTTTTAAGCTTTTGGTTTGATTGATGATTTAAGATGGTTTTGGAGCAGGTGGTCTAGGAGGTTTTGTGTGTGTTCAAACCCCTGCAAAGTCAGTTTTCTTCCCATTTAAGATAATTAAATTTTCCGCAAACTATCAGCTTATATCTTATATAGTGTGAGGTTACTCTCCACTTTTCTGAGGTGTGATGCTCAACAGTTTTGGTAATTGCTTCTTCTTCCTCATTTTTCTTATTTTTTACTGAAAATAAAAAAATTGATTTTTGTTTTATTCCCCATGTTTTACTAATTTTCTAATAATATAAATACAACATTTTTTTATCACTTTTACTTATAAAAGCATCATAAATATTTTTCTAAAAATAAATATATCTTAATAGTATTTTATTTATTAATATATAATAGAGTTGAAACAAAAAATAATTACCAAACACATTTTTTTCTTCTTTTTAAAACTAAAAAAAAAAAACGAAACAAGAAGGTTACTGAACAGGTAAAATTTTTCATCGACTTCCCAATCATTTAAGTCTTCCCATTTTTACTTGTCTTAAAAAGAAAATCAAATAATACAAAAAATAATAATCTTTTTAAAAAATAGTAGAAAAGTTTCAATAAGACAATCTCACACATCTCATTTTCTATGCCCTCCGCCACTCATCTTATTATGACCACTTAAAAGCGTATAATAATTGAGCAAAAATGTACCAAAAATTGTACGGAATATGTGGGTCATGGCATTGGAGTATATGAGGATAAAAATTCCTCAAATTATTTGGAGGAACCAAATGATGTTGAAATGCAAAATAATAGACATCACCCATAATTTCCTCCCTTTTATAGGGGCGTTTGTCACATAGTTTTGAGTTGAGCCATGTTTGATACAAGGTGTTAAAAAATTCTTGGTCATGAAACACAATCCCATAAATTACAGGAGTGCAATCCATGAGGTTTGTACCATGTTTTCCTTCTTCATTTTTCATTTTCTATTTTCGACGACCACTCCAACAATAACTCAATGACAACTCCAACGACCATCGACAACGACAACTCCAATGACCACATCGACGATCTCACCACCATTGACGATTATCTCCGATAACCACTGCGATGAGAACTCTATAGATCAGTTTGAAAACCACCCTGTGACTCGTTCACTCCAACAACTCGACATTTCGATGACCCAAACACCACGACCCGACTTGACCGAACCACCGCCAATGACTATTTGACAACTACTTCAACGACCCAACAACCCTGCAACCATGGTTGGTGGCCACTCCAACAACCCGACAACCATAGTTGACGACCACCCCAAAAATTCAACCACCGACGACCACCTAGTGACCACTTTGAAGACTCGACCACCCCAATGACTACTTCGATGATCACCCCAACAACCTGACAACCCAACTAATCAAAATTACTATTGACAACCACCTGATGACCACTCTAGCGATCCGACCACCCAACAACCCGACCACCCTAATGACCACTCCGACAACTACTGGCATAACCACCCAACGACCACTCCAGCGACCCGACCATCCGATAATTATTACTCACAACCACCTAACGATCACTCCCAACGATCTGACCACTGTGCAATCACGACTAGCGACCACCTCGGCAACCAACCACCCTATCAACTCGACCACTCCAACAATCACCCAACAACCCAACCACCTAGTTAATTTTTTAAAAGATTAAAATAAAACTAAAAGTGGTCTAAACAAAATTTTTAACCCATTATATATTTGAAATATGTTTCAAAAATACTGTGTAAAATATATTTTCTAATTTTTTAATTTCTAAAATAAAATTTGAATTTTATAACTCATTTACCCTTTAAATAGATTTCAAAATACAGTGCACAATTTTATTTAAATTTCATAATTTCTTAAATAGAATTCCAATATTTTAATTTGTAAAATAGAGTTCCAAAAATATGTTTATGAATACTTTGTGAAATAAAATTTTAAATTCCCTAATTTCTTAGATAGATTTCCAATTTTTAAATCTCTAAAATAGAGTTTCAAAAATAGGTTTATGAATATTTTGTGAAATAAAATTTTAGATTCTCTAATTTATTAAATAGATTTTTAAAATTTTAAGGTTTAAAATAGAGTTTCTAAAATATTTTTCTGAATACTTTGTGAAATAGAATATTAATTATTTAAACTATATGTCATTACTAATGTTATTTAATTTTGCATCATAATGAATGAAATGAATGAGATATTAATATATTTGTACAAACTACACATTCATATTTAACTATCATTGAAACAATTGATCCACATTATTTGTTAAAATATTGATATGCAATTTAGCAAACAACTTATTACGTAAAAAACAATGGATCTGAAAAATAACATCTTAAAAAAATAATGTAAAAAAAAAAGACTAAACAAATCCAACCTAATCCAATCCTGAACCACAAACATAGTAATAAAAAATCTCAGGGTTTCTAATTCCAACCAATAATTTCTTGAATATCTGATTCTATACCAGTATGCCAAACAACTCCTTATATAATTGGTGTAGAAAACAAAAATGGAATTGATTCCTCTTAAATGGGCAAACCTAAAATCTCTAAGAAGTTTCTATTTTTGGTAGGTTTTGATTTGCATATAATATGTTGCCACTTATGTTTGGTCCTTTATTTTACTAGAAATCTATTTATTTGGAATGTTTTGAGATCAACTTTATTTCTCTATATATATGCAAGTCTTGGGGTAATATTTTAAGACAAATGGACAAATGTGGGAAAAAAGAAAGAAAGTGGAGGAGTAGCTAGATGTTGGTGGGTAAAGCATCTTGTGCTTAAACACAAATATAGATCGTTAGAGACCCTTGGCCTTCCAACAACCGATTCACACGTAATTTCAAGAAAGGAAATTTGGCACGTATAAAAAATTTGTATTTGTATTGATTGTGTGTGGGTGTACAATCTCTTCATGTGTTTTATTCTCTAATTCTTTTTCTATGTCTCTAGAGTTTTATAGCTTGTTCTCTTACATAGATTTGTCTCGAATGCTTTGTAGCAGCTTGTTTTCAAATATGAGTTTGTCTCGAACTTGTTTCGAGATTGAAGCTTCAATTGACCTTTAGAGTCTTCAAGTCTTGAAGCGTTTTTTTGTCTTCAAAAAGTGTTAATGCCTAAAGATTTCAAGGAGCCTTCTGACCTTCTTTACTTCTGAAATCTCTTTGAATTCTTCGGTTCTCTTTTGAAGAGTTTAATTTTTGAAACTTTCACAAACCTCTTTTATTTATAGAACTTTCTAGGAGCAACAAGAAGAATATCTAAATTTAACCCATTCAACTTGAAAAATGTCTAAACAAATTTTAATTTGCAAATATGGCTAAACCAGTTTTTAACTAAAATCTACTAACTGTGTTGGGACAAAAATGCCCTCGTTGAATATTCATAAGTTTATTCTACCTAAAAGAGTGCTATTAAAAAACAATGTATCAAGGAGTAAAGTACCCTAGATTTTCTTGAAATAATTAAATCTAGGGAGTAAAAATTTGAAATAAAATCTAAGAATGAGAGAGATGAAGGTTGTAGAAACAAATGTAACAACCATGAATAAAATCTAGGGATTGAAAGTTTGAAAAAAAAATCTTGAATTGTAATTTGTTAACTTAACATTATTTTAAATTAATTTCCAAACTCTTGATATGACAAATTTAAAAACTAATTTCAAAGACGAAAATGTAACGCCCCTAATTTTTGACACAAATCCAACTAGGGACGCCACTAGATAGCACCCTCTGCGCCGAAATTTCGACAGCATAACGACGCTATCCGGACGAATCCAAAAATTTTACTTAACCTGTTTATGCAAGAAACACTTCTAAGAACCTTTTTAATGCCCGACCTCCTCCAAACTTCAACAAAACAGGTCGGGCTCCAGTGACTCACACACAAAACAACACAAGCACCACACAACAGGTATACGAGCATGTTAAACCACGAATCCAAAATAAATAAATAACATGCCTAACCACGCAACGAGTTCAGAAATCCAACAGGTGCATATAAAAGTCACAAAACAACTCAAAGTTACAAGGATAAACTTTAAGCTTAAAACAGAAAGCTCCACTACGACAAAAAAGGGTCTCATAGCCTCGTCGTGTCGCCACAATCATCCTCCGGCTCACTGTTTACCCTTACCTGCAATCAAAAACATTGAAGTAGACGGGTGAGTATAAAGATACTCAATAAGTAGCCCACTCACGTCCAAGCTACACAATTCACATGTGCACACACAGAGGTAAAACAGGTTCGTAACCAAAGCATCTTAGGGACTCAAGACTAGACACTCACGTATCTACCTCACCCCGAGACTCACCGATGATCCAGAAACCTAGGCGGCCATAGACGGAGATGCACCCCAACGCGAAAGAGTAATCACTCTAACGCCAACACAGAACGCAATATAGCCTCGACTCTAAAGCCCACACATATCGCACAAGGGCGGCTCACCCAAGTGCCCATACAGAGATCACATAGGGTGCTCAACCCCATGTCCACACAAACTTTCAAAAAAGCGCGCGACTCGACCCTAAAGCCCACAGGCTCGCAAAAGGGCGCACTTGACCCTAATGCCCACACAGCTCGCATAAGGGTGCACTCGACCCTAATGCCCACACAGAGATGCCAGCCTAAAGATTTTATCTCGCTCGGGGTCACTCAGTGGGTTTGGTAACGCTAGCCTAGGAGGTCAAGCTCTAACGTTTCTCCTAGGCTTTCCCTAAATCGTTCAAGGTCATCCTGAAACCGTGTCCCTAACCAACAACTAACCACCCAATCACACACACCCGCACAAAGAAACTCTTGGCCCAAACACAGAACTAACTAACCACCATTTCTAGCCAAAACCACCACACAGCTCATCCTGTTCCGTTCCAGGGGTCAACCACACAATTCGCTCTACCATACAGACTCGAGTCTCACTCAGCAACCAATCCCGAGTCATAAGAGCATATTCATGAACTAAGCAATACATTCAGGGCACACAAGTGATTCAACCACAAAACTTACAAGCGATGCACAGGCAATCACCACCAGAATAGGATATTCAGAGTCTCATGCACCAAACAACAGTTAACAATCCACACAACAGTTATAAAGTCAACCACAACGACCCTATATTCAAACTCATTCACTTACGGGCTTGATACTTAAACCAAACAACTACTTACCTCGAAAAAGTGCGCAAAAAGGGAGGTCCTTACTCCTGCTAGCCGCTCTAAGCACCTATAGAACATCACAAACGATGCACAAGTTCAGTTGTGAACCAACCACGTGGCCCTACCCTTGAGGCACGATACAAAAGCGAACCCAACCGAGCTAACCGAACACCTTTAACTCAATCAACAAGAACCCAAAGCAAAAACAACACATCCTAAGCTTACAATTCAGAACAAAAAGGTTCAAAAACGAGTCTTACCCACGATTATAAGTCGAACCAGGCTCTCATTGTTCTTAGCCTCGAGATTCTTTTCCAAAGGCCTTACTCCTTCGCTAACGAATCGCCTTGTCCACAAAACAACACCAATCAGCAAGATCACAACATTTGGTTTGGACAGGAGAGCTAGGGAGATCGGTTCGGATCCGAGAGAGAGATGGAGACAGATCTGAAGAGGGGGGGTCGGATCTGAGGGGGAGAGGGAGAGAGAAACCGCACGGAGCAGAGAGAGAGGCAGAGATCGAGAGGTGAGAGGGAGAGACGGCGGGTCGGAAGGGAGAGAAAGAGACGACGGATCGAGAGGGGGGCGGCGGAGAGGGCGACGTCGGCGAGGGGCGTGGCTGGCGGCTGGCGAACCTCGCGGTTCTCGACTGGCGGACGACGATTCGAAAGGGAGGGAGAAAGAGAGTCGAATGAGGAAGGCAGAGAGAGGTGGCGGCGCGGGTCTCGGTTGGGCGAACGGTGACAGAGGGGAGAAGGAGAGAAAGAGAAGGAGGCCGGCGGCCGGCGGCTCGACGCTGACGAACGGGGCGGCGCCCCCCCTTTGCGCAAGGAAAAGATGGTTGAGGGGGAGGGGGCGCGCGACCCCTTTTCGAAACTCTCTCTTTTTTTTTTCTTTTTTTTTTTTAACTCCCTCTTTTCAAAGCTAACCCAAAACAAAACCCTAAAAGAACAAGGAAGAGCTTACCTCAAAATCTTCTCCCACCAACGATATGAAAACCAAGGGAGCTGACCACCCAAATTTAAAGGTGAGGTTTAATTATTTGGGTCCCTGCAAGGTCCAATAATTAACTCCTTAGCCCAAAACTTTTAAAAACTACGACCTGAGCCCGAAGTTAAATACGAAAAGAAAATAATGATTTACCTGAAAATACCGGGCGTCACAGAAAATGTGGATAGATAGGTTCCACATTACTAAATTAAGAAAGAACCAACGAGGAGTATATATTTAGAAATACATTTGTATTCCTCATTTAACTTGAATTGGTAACACTAACCATTGAGCTATATGAGTATGAAAACACGATGTAATAGTGTGTGAGATCATACTTAGTAATTTCAGGTATGAATCTAATAAAAACGAAACCTGATAAGTCGCAACAAGAGAATATATTCGTAATTTTATCTACCATTTTATATTTTAACATCAAATTAGTAACCCTAAACCTTGAACATTCCTAATTTGAAAATCACAGAAATCAAAATGAACTACCACAATGATCGAAATGATGAATTGCCCAAGAACTGACATTTATATAATAGTATATAGAAAAAACATAACTATCCACTGATTTTTCCAACGAACTCAAGCAATGTAAATATGTTTAAATACTCATTAAGCGTATAGAAACAAAATAATTATCCATCATTTTTCGATTTGAAAATCTTGATGCATCAATTATCAATCACATTTACATATAATTATTTATGAAGATGTTACATCGACAGATATTACTGTATTTTCATCATCTATAGATGTTGCTAAGTTCATGAACATAAACTTAGACCTATCATCCGCATCAATAACCTCCATGATAATGTATGTCCCTAACAAAAAAAATCGTAAATATCATTACATACATGATGTATAAAATGATAAATACTGAATACAAAAGGCATATACCCGATTTTTCTCTAATTTACCAAAGAATGAAGGTTTATGCCTCTTCAGGTGAACCTCTAATCAGGTTTACAACTTTCTCTCCCTCCACACTTTATTATAACTAATCCTAATCCCAAGTAAACCTTTTTTTTCTACTGCAATTAGCTAGTATTAGATCGATCTCCCATTTGATATCTCCCAGCACATCATAAGAAAAAAATTTCAATCATCAATGTCAAGCCTTGCATCAAACTTAGAAGATCATCAAAATTATGAATAGATAGACAGTTCATACAATAGAAGAGAGTAGATTTTCAGAAATTTTTCTAACATAAATTCAGCCTCAAAGTACATGGAAGACATCTTCATCCCTTATTTCAACATGATTCTACATCGATTCTTTTTTTTTTTTTAATTTCAAAAGTATGTATACACATATTCAAATTCAAATTTTTGAATAAAACCCTAATTTTTATAAATTCCCCTTTTTCTCTTGATGTCTCATGGTTGCTCGTTTATGCATTTGTCAAAGATTTTAACAATGAGTATTTAGGTCTTCTCCCAATTGCTACCAATAAACTGGTTCTAGATCTTATGAGAACAGATTTCTATTCTGACTCGTCAAAAGATCAATTCATCACTGTCATGTTGTTAGTTTCGTAAGAGATATGGAAAACAAATACGATTGTCATTAAACTCTTTTTATAGATTACGATTACCACTTAAATTCGTTTTATAGATTACAATTATGATTACAATTGCCGCTTCAAAAGATAAATATTAGATTTTGAAAAGTCATAATGTATTTTAAAAGATATTAGAAAAAATATATATCAATTTTCTGTTAGGCTTGTTTGAGTGTAATACACGAATCTACGTATAAATGGAAAGAGAACTTTTCACTTTTCTCTCCTAAAATCAAGTTAGCTAAAATTCCAAATATGAAACAATCTTAGCCATTTTCATTATAGATATTTATTTTTAGAAATTACTTATAATTTTCCAACTTTCTATGTTCATGTGAGCTTGAGCTTTAATGGCTTTTGGGCCCGACTAGATATGTGGTCTTATAATTTTAGCATTTGTAAATTTTTATCTTCAAATAATTAAATTTGGGGCACATGTCAATTTATAATTGAATCCAAATTTAATTATTTAAAATTTTGTCATTATTTTGATATATGACAATTTGTAATTGGTTGAAATTTCTCATTTAAAGGGGTCGTTGGTTTAAGATTTTATTTGATGCCCATGAGTAATAGACGTCTAGGAATAAGATGTCTAGGAATAAAAATGCGTGGGAATAAGATAACTGTGTTTGGTTCTTCATGAGAATGTTATCATATTTTTATGTAAACAAATTATATTTATATTTGTTTGATAAAATTAATATATAAATCTTATTTAATTGTAATACATTAAATAATGAATTAATATTCCAATATAGTTTAATTATAATGACATCCTTCCCATAAATTAATAACATTTGTAATTAATTGATTAAATATAATATTAATTAGTGACTTAATATTTTCATAATGGATGTTTAGACTTGTTTTATGAAATTAATCCTACAATATTATTTTATGAATTAATTAAAATTAATTCAACTAATAAAAATAAATAAATTAATTATAAATTTTTTTAATTAAATAATTAATTATGATTATTGAAAATGAATATATATATATATATATATATATATATATATACTTAAAATATTAGTAAAGAAGAGAGAAAGGTGGGTATAAAGAAAACTCATCATTCTTGAAAAGTCAAGAAAACCGACTCAAAGTATTAGTAAAGAAGAGAGAGGTAGGTATAAAGAAAACCCATCATTCTGGAAGGGTATAGAAAATCAACCAATCATAGGAAAAAGTGATGTTCATGCCCATGCTTTCCAAACAAGGAGATTTAAAACCTTTACTCATTTTCATCCTCAAAATCTTACATTAAATGACCCCTAAGCAATCATCATTGCAAATGACATCAAATATTCTTTTTTCTTACCTCTTTTTTCTTTCTTTTTTTATTTATATCCAATGCATTCTAGGCTTAGATTTGAAATTGACAATATACATATATATTTTCTTATGTTGAACTGATCTCTTATTAGAGATGGTTGATAGATCTTAGTTGTTTCTAATAAAAAGATGTATTTTAATTTTTAATAGTGTTCTTTGTTTATGTAGAACGAATTAGGATCATACCAATCTGAACATAACTTATTATTACTAACTCAAAATTCCATGGTTCAACTCTCATCTTATAATTGCTAAACTAAAAAAAAAAAAAAAAATCTAAAATTATAAAGATTTAAGTGATTGTCTCATCTCATTTACATCTTAAGCTAACTAAATACATATTTTAGGTATTTACAACCCACACAAAAAAATTGTAATTATTAGCATTAGCATTAACAAGCACCATGTAGCCCAATAATGACATATTCAACTAAAAAAGCTAGCTTGTCCAAAAGTTTTCATCTATTTCAAAGTTCAAATCCTTCTCTATTGGCTGTCTTTTTGTAGGGAAAAAAATAGATATCAAATGTAGAAAAGTTAGAAAGGAGAGAATTCTAAATATTGTTTCACCTTCCATCATTCTACACTGTAAAATTATTACCATTTATAAATGGGAAATGCACCAAATTTTTTTAAAGGAATATGTGGGTCATGGCATTTGGAAAATATGTGGAGTACAAGTTCCTAAAATGGTAAGGAACCAAAGGATGAGAAAATTAAAAAAGAAAAAAAAACAATAATAAACAAACACCCAATGATTTGTCCATTTATTTGGAGCTCTCACTTTCATGTCATTGGTGTAGAACAAATGGAATAGATTCTCTTTCTAAATGGGGAAACCTAAAAAGAAAAGAAAAAAATACTCCAAGAAGTTTCTATTTTTGATGTGTATTAAAAATCCCCCTTTTGAATATTCCCATTTATTTCAAAAAAAAAAAAAAAAAAGGATCTTTTGCTTTATAAGACTCCCACTCTTTGGTTGTAAGATTTGGGAAGTAGTTGAATTTCCCCTAATTTCCCAACCATCCATGTGATGAAATGATTATTGGCATATGGTTTCCTTTGCCCAAAAGCTTAAAAAAAAGCATTCCAAATTCCAATCCTGGCCCATCCTTGAAGCAATTGGAAATGGAAGAGTACATGAATGTGAAATGAGAATTGAAGATAAAATGATGTTACTTTATGGTATTATTGGATTTTTCTATATGTTTTTTCTTTTTTTGTTTTTCATTGTCATCTAGTGTGTTTGGATAAGCTTTTTATTACAAAAATTTGGGGCATGCTTCCAAAGATTTCACTTCTTTCTTTACTGGTAATTGAAACTTGTACTTATTAATATTGTAAAATTTAA
The DNA here is from genome assembly GCA_036507285.1 of Trichosanthes cucumerina. Lineage (NCBI taxonomy): Eukaryota > Viridiplantae > Streptophyta > Magnoliopsida > Cucurbitales > Cucurbitaceae > Trichosanthes > Trichosanthes cucumerina. Next base: position 59,877,112 of record CM071843.1, on the reverse strand, counting down.
ATACTTACCAATTATCATATAATAATTTTAAAATAGCCAACAACAACATAGCTCAACTGGCATCAATGACCAAAAAGTTATGAGTTCGAATCCCTTCACCCTCAAATGTTGATGTACTTAAAAAAAATATATAATAATTTAAAAATGAACAACAAAATGGTACATTAAATTAAGTTCAATTAAGATGGATGTCTACAAATTAAATTAAAAAATATAAAATTGAAAAATGAAACAATATATGTTACATCTATCGTTTCATGGCTTGCTATTTGGTGCATTAATAGTCTAATCAAATTATGTCATATGGTTATTGGGCCAAAACCATAACAACACACCCACTTAAGACACCCTACAAGATTATTTATTAAAATTCTTTAATTTGTGCATTATTTATTACATTTGCAAAATGCAAACATGCACATATGCACACACAAATTTGGAAGTCTAGTTTGGAATTATTCATATCATTTAAAGGATATATGAATCTAAATTAGATTTATTTCTTAAAAAATCTTGGTTCGTTTATGAATGATACAAGATATTAAAAATATATATATGTATATAGAACACAACGAAAGAGGATAAGAAATAGTCTTTGTTTGCGCGTGATTTCAACAAAAAGAAATAGAAATGAGACGCGTGCAAATGACATTGTATTTTTATTAATTTGAATGTAGTGGATTACAATCTCTAATTTGGTCTTATGATTCTTTCTCTCTCATATGTAATTTGCCTGAGAGTTTTACAGCTTGTCCTCAAATGTAGATTTGATTCGAAGGCTTCGTAATTTATTCTCGAATGTGAATTTGTATCGAGGGATTTGCAGCTTGTTCTCGAACATAGACTTGTCTCGAGGATTTCGCAGCTTGTTCGTAGACTTGTCTCGAGGGCTTCGTAGGTTGTTCTCGAACGTAAGTTTGTCTCGAAGGTTTTGCAACTCGTTCTCAATTGTAGGCTTGTGTCGAGGGCTTTACAACTTGTTCTCGTGTGTAGGCTTGGAAGAGTTTTTAGTATATAACTTCTTGAAGGTCTTCTGCTTGTAGTTTCTTGAAGGCCTTCGACTTGTAGCTTGTTGAAGGTCTTCGACTTATTCTTAATTTTCAAGTTGTTCGAGGGCTTTGCTGTTGGGATTTATGCCCTAAACTTGTGTAATCTTGATCAATTAAATAAAGTGTTATTTGTTTTGATAAGATTACAGTCTTGCTTTTATAAATCCAATAAATTAAGCTCCTCGGTTATAACGCTTATCTTGAAATCAGTGTAGTGGACACTATTTGGGTTGAGTTCAAAATTATAACCTAAATAGTCTATGGTATAAGAATAAGGTTGGAAACCTCATTCTGGTAACATCATGGATGCGACCCACTTTGTCATTAGTACAAATGAGGTAATCCAACTCATTCATGTAGTTGACATGCGAGTGGGGGCATCCCAGTATGAAGAGTTCATACAAGATCGGATCACAAATTATTAGTCTAACCAAAGATAACACCGCTAATGTGAGGATAAGACTAGTAATTTATAGATGGTCATTAGTGACTCGACTCGAATCTTGAGCAAGTTAAGAACTCCCGCTTGTAGGGGTTTGTCCTTAGACTAGTATGGGTGAGAGTGACTCAGTGAATCGACTTCAATAAGCCTACCTTCTCGTGAGACGTAACCTCGTAGGTAGTTGGGAACTTAATCAGGCAAGATGGAATTCACTCATTCCTCTCATCGAGGAATTAGATAGGTTGTTCCCTTAAGAACCGACTCGTGTCTTGAACAACGGGGCACGCCTTCTATGAGGGTATGAGTCTAAAGTGGGACCTTAGACTTGTTGTTTATTAGAGGATCGGTGGTGCTTAAGAAGCAAAGAGGTAATCACGCAGGGTAAAACAAGAATTTGACCCACCGTGATTACGAACAACCTATGAAGGGTCGACTCATGGGTAATGACTATATCAGTGGATACAATAATATCTACAGTGAGGAGAGTGCAGCTACAAGTCTATAGTGGAGTGACTTGTAGTTAATGAATATTGATTAACTGGATCAAAAAGTTTGATCAGTTAATTTCACATCATTGGAGCGCATGATCTGTAGGTCCATTAGATCCCTCCGTTGGCTCAACATGGTAATATAGAGGGTATAAAGTTAGGAGTGAAATTGAAGTGTTCAATTTCATACATGAGGAGTTATATCAATTATATATGATATAATTGATATAATATATAGTTTTAATATAATTTAGACTATATACTAAAGAGAGATTAAAGGAGGGGTAAGATGGTCATTTCTATCCCAATTCTCTATATATATGGTTGCATGAGATGCAATTAGGTTAAAGGGTTTTTCATAAGAATCACTAGCCTCCTTATTGTGTTGTTGGAAGAGTTCCAAAACACACATCTCTCTCAAAATACCTCACATCTCCTAAAGGGAACCCACCTTCCTCCCTCACCTAGAGAACAACGGAGAAGATCCAATGGTCGTGTCTTCGCACGTTGGAGTTCTTGTTGCTGAGATCGTGACCGTGGAGAGAAGAGCACTTGAAGAAAAGTTCTTCAAAGGTAACTACTTGCTGTCCAAACTCTTATTTTATGCTTAATCCATGTTTTATATTCTTGAAATTTCCATTGTAACTAAATCAAGAGCGCGCGATTCGCAATCGCTTCCGCTGCAGGGACTTCGATTCCCTTCATTTGCAACTTGTTCTCGATCTTCAAGTTGTTTGAGGCTTTGCATCTTGGTCTCGAATGTGAAGTTGTCTCAAGGACTTTTGCAACTTATTCTTCAGATTGAAGCTGCAATGGAATCTTCGAATCTTGAACTTCTTCGAGGTTGTGTTCTTCGTTCAGGAAGTGTTTGATCTCCAGAATTGCAGAAAGTCTTCTTGTTGGGTTTTATGCCCTAAGCTCGTAGATAGTATGATAAGGCAACCCTAATTCTCAGCCAAAGATCCAAGCTATGAACAAGCAAGAACCATTAAACTAAGAGATTAACACCTCCCTATACAAATTTTGGATCTGCCAAGAGATAAAGTTAGAAATTGATCACCTCTTAAGATCTATGATCTAGAAGCAAGATTGGAAAATCTTGTTCTAGATTATATTGAGTCACTCCACAATCTAACTTGATCAAGGTTGGTTTGAATGACTCGATTGCTTTCTATCACAAGAAAAGCTAAGAAGGATCTCAATCTTGAGAGAACAATTTTCATTCAATCAAATCATGTCTTTCAAATGACAAAATACAACCTTATTTATACTAATTGAAAGGACATAACCTTTCACCCTTGTAGTCTAAATACATTCCCTAACCCTTTTTTTCCATACATGTATCTTCTTAAATGTAAATACATGAATTTAATAGGCACATAATGCATTAAAGATGTGAATGAATCTGGATTTTTAAATTCATTGTGACTTTTGGATGAAGAGGTGCCTTATCAAGATTGAAAAGTTTCAACTCTTCATTATGTATTGACACCTTAGCTTGAAGATGAATATTCAAAGCCTCTTGAAATCTCTTAGCTCTAGCTCTTGTCATTGGGCCTTGTGGCATAATGATTGACTCATGATTGGGATGAATTGGAGCTAACTTCTATTGATTTTGAGAATGAGCTTCGATTGAGCTGATTGAACTAGATTTCCATCTTCTAGACTTTCCTCGTGATCTTCTTGATAGCTCACTTCCTTATCATCCTCCCCCATTTTTGAAAGGATTCGTCCTCGAATCTGTATCACCTACATCAAAACGAGATAAGTCAGCAACATTTAATGTAGCACTTACATTATACTTACCAAGAAGATCAATTTTGTAGGCATTGTCATTGATCTTTTCTAAAACTTGGAATGGTCCATCTCCCCGTGGGTGTAACTTGGACTTCCTTTTGTTTGGAAAGCGCTCCTTTCGAAAATGAACCCAATCCCAATGTCCAGGATTTAGAATGAGAGATTTCCTTCCACGATTTACTCGTTGTGCAATTTTGTCATTATGCTTCTCAATTCTTTCTTTCACTTGCTTATGTAGCTTCTTGACAAACTCAGCTTTGGATTCGGCATTAAGATGAACAAACTTGTTAGATGGTAAAGGTAACAAATCAAGAGGTGTTTTAAGGTTAAATCCATAAACTATCTCGAAAGGTGAACACTTAGTTGTGCTATGAACAACCCAATTGTAAGCAAACTCAACAAAAGGTAACATTTCTTCCCACATACGGAGATTTTTGTCAAGTATTAACCTAAGCAAAGTGATTAATGTGCAATTTACAACCTCTGTTTGACCATCCGTTTGCAGATGACATGTGGTTGAAAACAACAACTTAGTTCCCAATTTTCCACACAAAACTTTTCAAAAATAACTTAAGAATTTAACATCTCTATCACTAACAATGCAACGAGGAATGCCATGTAATCTCACTATCTCTTTAAAGAATAAGTCAACAATATTCTTAGCATCATCAGTTTTATGACAAGCAATAAAATGTGACATTTTGCTAAATCTATCAACAACCACTAAGATGCTATCATGGCCTCCCCTTAGACCTAGGCAATCCAAGGATAAAATCCATAGACAAATCATTCCAAGGTATATTAGGAACAGGTAAAGATGTGTACAATCTATGTGGTCTAGTCTTGGATTTAGCTTCTCTACATGTAATGCATGTACTACAAACTTTGTGAACATCACGTTGCATGTGTGGCCAATAAAAATAATCCTTAAGTGAAGCATATGTTTTATGTTCTGCAAAATGACCCATAAGTCCACCACCATGTGCTTCCTTAGCAAGTAACACTCTATATGAACTCTTAGGAATGCAAAGTTTATGTTTTCTAAATAGAAAATCGTAAAAAATATAGAAATGATTTACAACTATGCCCTTCACACATTGAGAAAATATGTTTCCAAAATCATCATCACTGGCATACATTTCTTTCAAGAACTCAAATCCCAATAATTTAGAAGATAATGATGACAACAAGTTATATCTCCTAGATAATGCATCAGCAACAACATTTTCCTTACCACATTTGTACCTTATAACATACGGAAATGATTCGATGAATTCAACCCATTTAGCATGACGACGATTTAACTTATCTTGTCTCTTCAAATGCTTCAAACTTTCATGATCAGTATGAATCACAAACTCTTTTGGCCATAAGTAATGTTGCCAAGTTTGTAATGCTCTTACCAAAGCATACAACTCCTTGTCATATGTTGGATAGTTCAACGCAACACCATTCAACTTCTCACTAAAGTACATAATGGGTTTTTGTTCCTGCATTAAAACTGCTTCAATTCCTATACCACTAGCATCACATTCAACTTTAAATGTATTTTTAAAATTAGGCAACGATAACAAAGGTGCAGAAGTCAATTTTTCTTTTAAAATAACAAATGTCTTTTCTTGACTCTCTCCCCATTTGAAAGCAACATTCTTTTTAACCATCTCATTAAGTGGTGCAACAATGGTACTAAAATCCTTAATGAATCTCCTATTAAAACTAGCTAAGCCATGGAAAGATCTAACTTCACTAGCATTTTTAGGTTGTTGCCATTCTTAGATAGCCTTAACTTTATCATTATCAACTTCAATACCATTTCCAGAAACAATAAATCCAATAATCCTATCTAAGCAAAAAACACACTTTTTCACATTGGCAAATAATTGAGATTCCCTCAATGCAAGCAAAATCTTCCTAACATGCTCCACATGTTCTTCCAAAGACTTGGAATAAACAAGTATATCATCAAAGTAAATTACACAAATTTTTCTAGAAATTCACACAACACATGATTCATTAGACACATAAATGTACTAGGTGCATTGGTAAGACCAAACGACATAACTAACCACTCATATAATCCATGTTTGGTCTTAAAGACAGTTTTCCATTCATCACCAACTTTCATCTTAATTTGATGGTATCCAGACTTATGATCAATTTTACTAAATAAGACAGAACCATGCAATTCATCTAACATATCATAAAGTCTGGGTATAGGATGACAATACTTTACCGTAATCTTGTTGATAGCTCTACAATCCACACACTAGAAACCCCAAAAAGCAACAAATTCCCTAGAATCATCAACTTCAACAAACATCAAAGTTAATGCTAACTATCCAAATAATTTCAAATAATTTGGCACGAAACCGTTATAAATTATTTAGATAAAAGCATTAAACAATTTGAAAATACCAAGACATCTAATTAAATTAAGTAACCTTAAACAACTTCATATGTTTTTTTTTTTAATTTTCTAGAGTTAAATATGCCAACTATGAAATTATAGAAACCCATAAAACACACACAAGTAATAACTCTATTGCTACAAGGTCAATCAACACGACAATTACAGATTATGCATCAAGAATAAAAATCAAACATATAAAGCGATAAAGACTTCAATTCAATCGAAATTGTATGCTCATAAAATAAAAACATAAATTAAAGAATACTTGCAAGTCTAGAAAAATTACATAAAAGTTTAAGCCTCACAAAAGTGTAATTGGTTACAACCAACTTATGAATTGAAAAACTTACCTTAGCCGCTCATCGTGATGATGTAGCAAGGATTTGTAATTGGTTCAATATTGTGCCTAAAGAAAAGTGAAGGAAAAAAGAGAACAAAAAAACTATTGTCTAGAAAATTACCCTAGGAGACCTCTCTTGGCCAAAGGTTAAAAAAAAAAGCCTTAAATAGTCTTTCCAAGCAAGAAACCCTAAGTTCCAGAAAGATATTTTTCTAAGATAATTAGAGAATAATATTTAACATAAAATAAAATAAAATGAATAATTTCTTATCTTGAATAATCCTAGAAAATACATCCAAACTTCGAAAATTCTTTCCTAAATTCTCAAAACAAATGTAGAATGTTGCAAATAAGGAAAGTTTCTAGACTGTACAACCTTTAGTATTTTTTCAATAACTTTTTCTCCAAGCCTTGGATTGATGTGCTCTCGATATGGATGGAAAGCTCTTTCAAAGAGTTTTAAAATGGTATCGAATTTGACTATATTCCCAAATGTAAACAACAAGATAATGGAAACTGAAATTAATACAAATTATTTTAGGGTATAGGAGCTTTCGAGCAAGAGTAGTGAATAATCAAAATGTCATAACTTTCATAATAATAAGTGGAACGCAAAGAATCTTATATCATTAGTAAGATAATTCAATAAACTTCGATTTAATATCAAATTAGAATATATTTGCATCTCCAAATATCACGATAAGATCAGTCAATATTGGTATAAAAATTCAACTACTTGAATCACCTTCAATTTAGTCCAAATTAACTTCGAAATATTATGAAGTCTCCAAACCACACGAATTGTTCGAATCCCTATAAAATAATAATAAAACACATAAAGGTATCTTAACTAACAAAAAATAAGTAAGTGTAATTAAATAGGATTTTATAGATCCTATCACTAACATATTTTTTCCTCATATTTATCTCTTTAAAATTTTTCTATTCTCCCTAACATATTTTTTGTGGGTGAATTGTTCTTTCTCCAAAGTATTAAATTGTTTTATTTTGTACACTTTAGAAATTTTAGTCTCTTAGTATGCATTCTTAGATCTTTAATCTCTTTTTTATGCATCTATTTGTTAATTGAATTGAAGAGTGAAAGAGAGGTTTTTGTGGGTGATTGTGAATGTTATCTAGACTTGTTTTTTTCTTTATCTTCAAATTATCATTTTTTTCCTATGATATTTCAACTACATTGATATTGATCTTTTGAAGAAATGAATTAATTTGGTATTGGATAATTATATTGTAATTTTCAGGACATGTGACAAAGCTTGTCAAAGGCTTGCCAAATAATATTTATTCATACCCACAAATACTATAGTATAAGAGGTCGGGTTGATCTTAGAGGGAAAAATTGATTGTTTTTTCTTGAATTAAACCAAACTAAATTGTACATGGAGGGGAGGGGATTTGGTACTTTAAAAGGTAAAAGTGTGGGAAAATTAAAAAGTCGAAATTAAAAGCATAAATTAAATGACGAAAAGCGGAATTACCTACCACTATACACCAAATCAGGAGTTCATTGGACTTAAATCTGTACTTTGGTCATTGGTTTTAATAGATAATTAATGTAAATTTCAGGATCATGCAATTAACACACAGAAAAGTCGGATAAACCCCCTTAGCAGCTCCCTAAGCTCCACTATATCAACCTAGCATTCAGCGCATCCAGTGGCAGATCCAGAATTTGTATCGAGCGGAGCTTGAATATGATTTTGAAAAAATTTATTTAAAATTCAAAACTTAAACCTATGACTTAAGGGAGGACTTATAACCTATTAACCACTGTGCCAAAAAGCTTTTTTGTTATTTGATTTGACTTTTTCTATACATATTATTAACCACTATTAATCCCTGGGCACACGGTAAATTTGCCCCTGCTAGCATCCAATAATTTGTACTCTCCAAGCTAGGCATGATAGTGTGTTCCATTCTTGGAGAACCAATTGCAAACAAACAAGAGTCAGTTAAACCTCGCTAATTGATTTAATGAATCAATTAAATTAAGGAATTGATTGGGTTTCAAAACTTATTATGCAATCTATGTGAAGAGGTCAAGCCTCATTCTATAAAAGTACAACTCAACTTAGTAGCTACTTGATTAAGCAAATTCATGAAATAAAAAATTCTCAAATATGTGCATAATTAACGATAAAGGAAATAAACATACAAGATTGATCAAGTCTAAATATCATTTCATTTATTGAAGTAAAATAGAGTCTCAAACATGCTTAAACACTAAACACTGAAATAAGCTATAAATTAATAGCCAAACCTCTCAAAATACAAATCCTATCCGAATCCGCCTTGAAATGACATTACAAGCTAGTTGGTAGCTTAGAAATTTGCTCTTGACACCATCAATTGATACAATTTCACCCCAAACATGGTAAGAGACCAAAAATTGAGTATATATAAATAGGAATGTCTGCAAATCATTTCAAAAAGGTAGAAAACGCCTTGCCCTAAAAGAAAATTTCTTTTTTATAATTCTTGAATTAGCGTCGAGGCGCTATGGGCAGCGTCTCGAACTACACCTAATAATTAGACCAACGTCTTTTGGGCTCATTGTAGCGTCGCGCGAGGCTTACTATTACAACATCTCAACGTTGTCCTATTCTCCAACATTTTGTCTTTAATGACTTGCGTAGTGCCATTTAGGTGTCTACACGCTCATTCTAGAGCAAATTGGTCATTTTGAGTCATATATCTCACTTGAATGTCCTAATGACATCCAACTAAGCTCGAACTAACTCTGAACGCTCCAAAAAGCTCCTTAATGACTCGAATTGCTCCTCCGACTAAATTACCTATAAAATAAGTCATTAATCACATAAAACCACTGAAAACCACAAGATTTAAGTGCATAAATTAAATAATGACTATTTAAGTCCTATCAACATGGCATGACTCAATAGCAAGATTAATCGTGCATTTCATTAGCCCCAAACAACCCCTATTTATTTTTCATCTCCAGTTTTTTAGGAACTTGTCCCATTAATCATGTCCCTTTCTGATTTCATAATGTTAGAATTGTGTGGATATGGTTTTTTGTTTTGGGTTTCCAAAAGATTCATGTGTTATTTTGCATTTATGACATAAGATTATACATTAGCCTAACAAACACATTTTTATTCCTAGATTCCTTGGACTGTCTTATGTTGAAACCTTTACTCTGGTTTAACATGTAGGAAAACACTTATTAAGGGCATGCTACGAAAGAATTCAAAGTATATTTTACCAATATTATGAATTTTCTACCAGCAGGATTTGACGTTGCATGATTGATATTGGGTGATCGCGTGGAGGAGACTTGAGATCATTAGATTTAAACTATTATTCAGTAGGATAATAGGTTATTAATTAAACACCTTGTTACTTTTCTGATTGTATTATGTATTTATATTTTAATATATTAAAGTTGATTATAAGTTATTAAATTGATCGTTGTGTTTATTTTTTTTTAGTACAATATAATTGGGAGTAGAGGATTCGAACTACATGCCTCTTGGTCGTTAATTGTTAGGTTTGTTGAAAGTTTTATGTTTGTTGATATTTTATTCTATGCATAAGTGACAAATGGAGAAATATTGGGGGCGGGGAAAATGGGCATCCCTAGCCACGTGTTCAATCAACAATTGTTTTATTAAATTATGAACAAAATGATAACATACATTGTTTGTCATTCAAACTTTCAAAATGGATATTTAATGATGATAGATATTTAAGGACGCATTGTCGTCATTGTAGTCTACGATGACGAAAAACTTATAATGACAAGCATTGACCGATATTAAAAGCTACCATTCATCGTAGCCAATAACGACACACGAAATGATGTCAATGATGGTGTGACAACCCTACAACTAATGACGTAGGATATTTGTCCTTTAGTTAATGCTCTCGCTATGCCTTGGTAATTTTGGTTGCACAACGATACAACTAGGACAAAAGTAGAAGTTTTCTGTGACCTGAAGCTCAGATAGAACTAAAACACACTTTTATAACATGTACACATAAAGCAAGGGTCATACTTTATCAATAAAACTCGAATTTGAGCATAAAAGAACAGTTTTATCAAAAAGGAATATTTAATAAGAGACAACAAGTGTAAATTGAGGCTAATATTAACAAAGACAAAAATAAGACACCCTAAAGGTTCTAGAATGAAAGTCGCCTCCATCACCGTGACAACGAGTCCGCACCAACGTCACACACCTAGTCATTACCTACAAACAATCACACAAGTAGCTAACAGGGTGGGTATGAAAATACTTAGTAAGTAACCCACTAAAAGCTGATAAGCAGTTAACCAAGCAAACAAGTCCCATAAGCTAATCGGGTTCCACTTTCAGACAACACTCAGCTAGACGACCGAGCTAGCCTTACTCCAAACCCACACAAGATTGCACAACTCCCCATTGTACGTAGAGATACGTCTCCCTAACTAGCATGCTCACAAAGCACATTCCTCAGACCCGCCCCATAGGACGCCCGTAAGCTATATCTCGCCTCGGGATTGTTGCCACACTCACTGTGGCTCTCCTCGAAGCACTCTCGTCCCTGGAATATTGTCATGTCTACCATGGCTCACCACAAGATATCATCATCCCTAGACTGTTGTCACACACACTGTGACTCACCACGAGACGACTCCAGACTAGTTGTGATTCCACCCAAGGACGTTGACGAACTAGCCCGTCAACACACATGCTCTATGCTAGTTTCTCGCCACACAAGTTTGTAGGACAATATTCCCCTAATAAGGAGTAAAGTAGGGATCACTAGCCTAATGGGTTCTAAGGCACACCCCTATCGACTTGGTGCCAAAGTCATACTCAAAGATACATAATTAACAATCATTTGAACAATACAAGCTACATAACATTTTTTATTCACAATCGCACATGCATCAAACAAAACTCAAGTCAATCCAAAGTTGACTATCAGCCAAGATCCACAACCATACTTACTTTACTTATTACCTCGTAGCTAGAATACGAGAAATAATCCAAATGGCTACTTACACTAGTAGAAAATAGGGATACGATGACGGACAAAAAAACAAGGGGCGAGAAACAATGACGGACGACCAAAATGCATATTTGTGAAAATGGTGCAGACATACAATGATGGGCATTGCCCGTCATTATAGGTTATCTTTTTTTTTAAAAAAAAAGCATTTTCGACAACCCCTAGCTCGCGCTCTCTCTCTTTCCACTCTTTCCTTCGATCTCTCTCTCTCTCAGCACAGATCGCCGCCCTTTCTCTCAGCACAGATCGCCGCCCCAGTTTTGATCCCTCGATCTCACCGAATCGCCGCCACAGATCGCCTCGCCGTCGTTCGTTTGTCTCTACCGACCGAATCACCTCGCCACCAACCATTGTCACCGCCGCCCACAAATCTATAGATCTTCTTCCTTGTCGTCCATAGATCTACATCGTCGTCCGTTTGGGAGTCACCACTGTCCATTTTTGGGAGTCACCGTCGTCCGTTTTTTGGAGTAGCCGCCGTCCATTTTTGGGAGTCGCCACCGGAGTCTAAAACTTGCAGATCCGGTCCTTCGTTTGCAGATCTGGTTCATTGAGGTCCAGATCTACATCGATCAATCAGCCTTTGTAGGAGTTCACCTTTGTCGGGTTCACCAGAGGTTGTTTCTAACCCAAAATTTTATTAAAATTTTGTATGTTGTGTTTAGGGAAATTTTTATTAAAATCATGGATGTTGTGTTGTTATTAGTTTAGGAAATTTTTTTATTAAAATCATGTGCGTTAATCTAGTTTAGGAAAAAATGTATATTGATCTATAGCATGGATGTTGTTGTTGTTAGTTTAGGGAAAAAAAGTATGTTGTTTGTAGGAAAAAACTTAATGTTTGAGTTTAGTTTGATGGATTGTTGAGATTGGTTTGATTGAGGGTTGAGTTTAGTTTTATTGAGCGGGGGTGAGTTTAGTTTAGAAAAAAAACTAACATAGAAAATGTTGGCGTTTAGTTTAGTTTGATTGAGGGGGTGAGTTTAGTTTAGGGAAAAAACTAACATAGAAAATGTTGGTGTTTAGTTTAGTTTGATTGAGGAGTTGAGTTTAGTTTAGGAAAAAAAACTAACATAGAGAAATGTTGGTGTTTAGGTTAGTTTGATCAAAACAATTTTGTGTTAGTTTAATGAGTTTAGTTTGATGAGGGAGGAGAGTTTTAGTTTGATGTAGTTTATGGAAGGAAGGATGCGTGTTGTTGCCAAAACAAAATGGTGTATAATTTAAATAAATGCATGTGTGTTAGTTCAATTTGATGAGTGATGGAATAATGGTTGAGAACTTTTGTTTAGCATTTTTGGTTAGAATCATATGTTTTGCTTAATTTTAGTAGTGGGTTTGTGGATGAGAGGAAATGGTATTAGTCCAAAATATCATGATGTTGGCTTTTGAATCAACATCATGAAATTGAGTAAGTAGTGAACTCCTTGATAGTTTTATTTTTTTTTTCGGCGTCTTTCTAAGGACATAGTAAGTACATAAGTTTAAGTAACCATTATTCTTCTTGTAGATTGAGCTTTTAAGGCACCAAATTTATAGTTATGGATAAGTCGTGGATGTCAAAGAATATGATGTCATCAGAATATCGTTTAGGAGTTGAGACGTTTATCCAAAATGGTATACGAAATTCAAATAGGTCAAATGTCATTTGTTGTCCCTGCTTGAAATGTGTGAATGCAAAGTCTCAAAATGCGAATATCGTAAGAGACCATTTATATATTAATGACATTGATGAAAGCTATAGAACATGGATTTGGCATGGTGAGTCACTACCGAATGAGAGAAAAGAGGAAGCTGAAGTTGAGGACGAAGATGTTGACGACACAATAGGAATGTTTGAGGCTGCACATAACTATTTTAATGACAAGTCTCCAATATTTGAAGAAGTGTTAGATGATGCCAAGAAATCATTGTTTTTAAATTGTAACAATTTTACCAAAATATCTATATTGATAAAGTTATATAATTTGAAAGCAAAGTTTGGATGGAGCGATAAGAGTTTCACTGAGTTGTTAGCATTTGTTTATGACATCTTACCAAGTCCAAATGAACTTCCTAGCTCTACGTATCAAGCAAAAAAGATCTTGTGTACTCTTGGAATGAAGTATGAAAAGATTCATGCATGTAGTAATGATTGTTGGTTTGTTTAGAAAAGAGCTTGCAGATGTAGAAGTATGCCCTACATGTGGAACATCAAGATGGAAGATTTGTAAAAATTCGAAGGATGTGATGAAAAACAATCCAGCGAAAGTCATGTGGTATTTCTCTCCTATCCCAAGATTTGAAAAAATGTTTCGCAGTAAAGAAATATCGAGTTTGTTGACTTGGCATGCTAATGAACGAGTAATTGATGGGTACATACGACATCCTACGGATACACTACCGTGGAAGCAAGTACACAATTTTTGGCCAGAGTTTGGTTTAGAACCTAGAAATCTTCGTCTTGCTCTTTCAACTGATGGAGTCAATCCACACGGTGATCTTAGTAGTAGATATAGTTGTTGGCCAGTTATGTTGGTGACATACAATTTACCTCCATGGTTATGCATGAAGCGAAGATTTTTTATGTTAAATGCATTAATATCTGGGCCTAAACAACCAGGGAATGACATAAATGTTTATTTAGCTCCATTAGTTGATGATCTGAAAAAACTTTGGAATGATGGAGTTTAGTGTTATGATGTACATCATGAATAATCTTTCGTACTTAAAACTATTTTATTGTGGACTATTAATGATTTTCCTACATATGACAATTTGTGTGGTTGTACAGTTAAAGGATATCATGTGTGCCCAATATGTGGGAAAAAAACGTCATCCACTTATTTGCCAAAAGGGAAAAATATGACATATCTTGGACATCGAAAATATTTACCCCGTAATCATCCAACAATTATTACCTGTGGCTATACGCGGTATTTTACCAAAGCATGTTAGATATGCAATTATTCGCATGTGTTTCTTTTTCAATGTCATATATAGTAAGACGATCGATTCATCAAAGTTAAAAGGCTTGCAAGAGGATGTAGTGGTTACTTTGTGCTTGTTAGAGAAATATTTTCCACCGGCATTCTTCACAATAATGGTACATTTTGTGGTCCATCTTGTAAGAGAGATAGAATTTTGTAGACCAGTGTGTTTGAGGTAGATGTATCCTTTTGAACGATATATGAAAGTTCTAAAAGATTACGTGCGAAATAGAAACCGACCAGAAGGATGCATTGGAGAAAATTATATTGTGGAGGAAACTGTAGAATTTTGTTCTGAATTTCTCTCTGGGGTTGAGTCTATTGGGGTACGTTCAACGACAAGGAAAGAGAAATCAGATTTTGATAGATCATTATTTGTTGCTCACTATATCAAACCCAGTAAGGAACAATTGGATCGAGCTCATCTTTATGTTCTTCAAAATGTGAATGGCGTGCTTCCATACGTAGGGTACGTAAATCTCAATTCTTTCGCATAACTTTCAAACTATGGAATGATGTAATAATTTTCATGTGTTCTATGAATTTAGGAAACACATGGAAACTCTATCTAGACTCAATCCCAGTAGATCCAAAAACAAAAAGTGGCTTCAAGATGAACATAATCGCACATTTAGCAGATGGTTGCGTGATCGAGTAATCTTGAGATGAAACTTTTGTAATGAGTGGGTTTAATGTTTATTCCTACTTAATTTACAACGTATATTTTCAAGTTCAACTTGCTCTCGAGGTGTCAAACAACTCCATATCACCTTCTTTAAGATGGATAGCTCATGGGCCTTGTCCAGATGTAGCCATATTTAGTGGTTATGTGGTCAATGGTACTCATTCTCATATGAAGAAACGTGATGATATTAGAAATACCAAAAATAGTGGAATTCTTATAACAACAAACACAATGCAAGTCTGCAGTGCTAAAGATAAAAATCTTATTATGTCAGACATGACCTTTTATGGTGTAATACAAGAGATTTGGGAGATTGATTACCGAAAATTAACATTTATTTTGTTAAAATGTGACTGGGTTGAGAATAATAATGAAGTTAAAGTAGATGACCTTGGATTTACAACTGTTAACCTTAATCGCATTGGGCATAGATCAGACTCATTTATTTTAGCATCTCAAGCCAAACAAGTATTTTATGTGAAAGACCCTCTTGATCCTGAATGGTCGGTGGTTTTAACCCCTCCTCAAAGAATAGTTGAAGAAGAATATTATGAGGCTGATGTTGATATCGTTCAAGATTGTAGATATGGGGTCCTAGAAAGAATGCCTAATATTGACGTGACCCATGAAATCGACGAAATGTCATCTACATATCTTAGAAATGATTGTGAAGGTATATGGATCGATAAATATAATATTTAGTAGTTGTGGAGAGGCGGGTGGCCTGATTCTTCTAAATCTGGGATTGGAGTTTGTTGGATGTTGTATATGAATGAATGTGTTTTTTGATGTATATACTTGTTTGTTGGATGTTGTCTATGAATGGAGAGGCGGGTGGCCTCATTCCCTATAAGTTTTTTTTTTAGATATAGAAGTGTTCTGCAATGTTTCAGGTTAGTGGTTAGCTGATGTTCTGTAGAGGTCATGCCGAAATTTTTACTTATTGGTTTGATTTCGTGTTAGTTTTAGAGTTTATTGTTTTTGTGATATAGGTGTTAAGGTTTGTGATATACGAGTTTATGGTTTTTGTGATATAGGCGTTAAGGTTATGTAGAGATCGTCTCATGTGTATTCTTTATAATGAAGTGTTATGTTCTTCTCGTAAAAGGAATCTTTTCTGCAATGTTCTGTAGAGGTCATGCCAAAATTTTTACTTATTGGTTTGATTTCGTGTTAGTTTTAGAGTTTATTGTTTTTGTGATATAGGTGTTAAGGTTTGTGATATAGGAGTTTATGGTTTTAGAGTTATGGTTAAGGTTTGTGATATACGAGTTTATGGTTTTTGTGATATACGCGTTAAGGTTATGTAGAGATCGTCTCATGTGTATTCTTTATAATGAAGTGTTATGCTCTTCTCGTATAAGGAATCTTGTTGGATGTTTGTGGATGAATTAGTGACTTCATGTTTTTTTGGATATAGAAGTGTTCTGTAATATTTCAGGTTAGTGGTTAGTTGATGTTCTGTAGAGGTCATGCCAAAATTTTTACTTATTGGTTTAATTTCGTGTTAGTTTTAGAGTTTATTGTTTTTGTGATATAGGTGTTAAGGTTTGTGATATAGGAGTTTATGGTTTTAGAGTTATGGTTAAGGTTTGTGATATACGAGTTTATGAATTTTGTGATATAGGCGTTAAGGTTATGTAGAGATCGTCTCATGTGTATTCTTTATAATGAAGTGTTATACTCTTCTCGTAAAAGGAATCTTGTTAGATGTTTGTGGATGAATTAGTGATTTCATGTTTTTTTGGATATAGAAGTGTTCTGCAATGTTTCAGGTTAGTGGTTAGTTGATGTTCTGTAGAGGTCATGCCAAAATTTTTACTTATTGGTTTGATTTCGTGTTAGTTTTAGAGTTTATTGTTTTTGTGATATAGGTGTTAAGGTTTGTGATATACGAGTTTATGGTTTTTGTGATATAGGCGTTAAGGTTATGTAGAGATCGTCTCATGTGTATAATGAAGTGTTATGCTCTTCTCGTAAAAGGAATCTTGTTGGATGTTTGTGGATGAATTAGTGATTTCATGTTTTTTTTTATATAGAAGTGTTCTGCAATGTTTCAGGTTAGTGGCTAGTTGATGTTCTGTAGAGGTCATGCCGAAAATTTTACTTATTGGTTTGATTTCGTGTTAGTTTTAGAGTTTATGGTTTTTGTGATATAGGTGTCAAGGTTATATAGAAGTTTATGGTTAAGGTTTGTGATATAGGAGTTTATGGTTTGTGATACAAGAATTTCTGGTTTATGATATAGTAGTTTATGGTTTTGAAGGTTTGGATATAAAAGTGTTCTATGTGCATTGTTTTGGTAAAAAAAAATTAGTTGGATGTTTTTATAGAATAGTGATTTCATGTATGTTTGTAAATTGTGTAGTGATTTCATGTGTGTGGTTTCAATATAGAAGTTAATATATATGCAATATTTCAGGTAATTAGTTATTAAATATTGTTGGTTAGCCATCGGGCTATCAACTTTTTTTTTTTATTAAATTACACTAAAAACGATGACGAGCATTGCCTGTCATTAAATAAAAAATTATGAACTAAATCAATGACGGACAATCGGTATTTAAAAAGTTTTTTTTACCAAATATACATGACGGGTAAAATCCGTCATTAAAAAGTGGGTTAGAACCTGGTTTTTAATGGCAGGCATTACCCGTCATGAAATCTCACTTTTCATGACGGGCAATGCCCGTCATTGAACCCGATTTTTAATGACGGGCATTGTCCGTCATTGTCTGTTACAATGACACTCGCATAGATGACGGACGCGCGCCCGTCATCAATACCCTTTAATGACAGGCAATGCCCGTCATTAAAACCCTGTTTTCTTCTAGTGTTACCTTGGTGCCAAATTCGAAGACTCCAATTTAAACCGCTAAAAAGTAATCACGGCTAGTTGAACGACTTTCAAATGCTTTTAAAAGCTCCCATCAACTTTTTTAGCATAAAAAAACATACTAAAAACCTCACTTCAACACTTAAATTATACAAAACTGCTTCCAGTAATTTTCAAGTCTCAAGGCAATCGAAAGGAAGCTTACCCAAGAAGCGATACAACTCGTGTCAAGCCAAAATATGTCCAAAATACTCCAAATACTCGCTATACAACCTGCAAACCAACAACATACGCCCAAAATTTGTACAAAACGTCTAAAATCAATGCTAAAACATGCTTTCACACTAAGAACACGTCACCCACTAATTTTTTACTCCAAAAATTGCATCCAAGAGATCAACCCACACACTAATTGAGCAAAAACTCACCACAGTAGGTCAACTAAGAATTCCAATAGAAAAATTCCTTAAATCCCTTACGTACGCCAAAAAAATTAGAGAGATGCTAAGTTTAGAGAGAGAAATGAGAGAGAATCTTAAAAAAAAAAAATACAGGGGGCGAAGAAGAAAACTAAGAGACGATGTGGGGGAAGGTTTTAAAGAAAAAATAAATTACTTTTACTTAAAAAAAATGGATTGTGACATATGGTCATTTAAGTCATTAAAACCTAAATTTTTAATAGTGAATATAGTGTGAATATAGTGTGTTTGGATAAACTTTTAAATAGAGAATTTAGGGAAATGCTACAAAAGTTTTCATTTCTTTCTTTGCTGGTAATTGAAGCTTGAAGTTATTAATGTTGTAAAATTTAATTAATTATCATTTATCATATTATTTTAAAATGAGTAACAAAATTGTATATCATTAAATTAAGTTTAATTAAGGTTTAAATTGGCGTCTCCATTTTAGATTAAAAATAAAATAAAATTGAAACAATGTATACACATGCTTTTTTTATGGTTAATTAGTGCATTAGAATACTCCAATCAAATTGTGTCGTCATATAATTATTTTTCAAAGTCATAAGAACACGCCTAATTAAAATACTATAAATATAGGATTAATTATTAAAATTCTTTTTTATGCATTATTTATTACATTTGAAAAATGCAAACATGTACCCACCAATTTGGAAGTCCATTTTGGAATTATTCTCATTATTTAATTGGTATACGACTCTTTTAAATCTATAATATATTTATTTTTTAAAACATCTCAATTTATTTATGATTGGTAACAAGATATTCAATATAAATGAAAAAAAGGTAAGAAATAGTCTCGATATTAAAACATAGAATTCAAATTCAAAGAAATACAATAAGACATTTGACAACACACTGAAACATAAAAGCTTATACACGATAATTAACTCACTCTGTTGATTCTGACGTCAACAATTTCATCAAATATGTTGCATACTTCCATCGCTATAAATATTTAAAATATACTTTTTAATATTTAAGTGGTGGAGGCGGCGAGGCGTAATAGTATGGAGAAGGTAGAGACTCTTTTGATGGAGGGGGTGATATGTAATAATACGGGGGAGGTGGTGATGGAGATGGAGGAGGAGGAGATTTATAGATGTAAGGTGGTGGCGAAGATGATGAAGGTGGGGGAAATTTGTAAACATATGGAGGAGGTGGAGATGGAGACGGTGGAGGTGGTGATTTATAGTAGTATGGTGGAGGAGGTGAAGAAGATGGAGGTGGGGGAGATTTGTAAACATATGGAGGAGGTGGTGATGAAAACGGCGGAGGTGGCGACTTATAGTAATATGGCGGAGGAGGTGAAGGAGATGGAGGCGGTGGAGATTTGTACACATACGGAGGAGGTGGTGATGGAGATGGAGGAGGTGGTGACTTATAATAGTATGGTGGAGGAGGTGAGGGAGATGGAGGTGGAGGAGATTTGTAAACATATGGAGGTGGTGGCGATGGAGAAGGTGGAGGAGGAGATTGATAAATGTAAGGAGGTGGTGGAGATGGTGAGGGTGGTGGAGGAGATTTGTAGACATATGGAGGAGGAGGAGATGGAGATGGCGGAGGTGGTGACTTATAGTAGTACTCTGGAGGAGGTGAAGGGGATGGAGGTGGAGGAGATTTATAGTCATATGGAGGAGGTGGTGACTGAGATGGTGGTGGTGGTGATTTATAGTAATAATGTGAAGGAGGAGGAGATGATGGAGGCGGAGGAGATTTGTATACATATGGTAGAGGTGGAAGTGGAGATGGCGGATGAGGAGATTTATAATAGTATGGTGGAGGAGGGGAAGAAGATGGAGGTGGATGAGATTTATAGACATATGGTGGAGGTGGTGATGGAGATGGAGGAGGGGGAGATTTATAGACATACGGAGGTGGTGGTGGAGATGTGTAAACATATGGAGGTGGTGGAGAAGGAGACGGTGGAGGAGGAGACTTATAATATTTTGGTGGTGGAGGTGAAGGAGATGGCGGTGGAGGAGATTTGTAGACATATGGAGGAGGTGGTGAGGGAGATGGTGGTGGTGATGATTTATAGTAGTATGGTGGTGGAGGAGAAGGAGATGGAGGTGGAGGAGATTTGTAGACATATGGTGGCGGTGGTGATGGAGATGGAGAAGGGGGAGATTTATAGATGTATGGAGGTGGTGGAGAGGGTGATGGCGGTGGAGGAGATTTGTAAACATAAGGAGGTGGTGGAGAAGGAGATGGTGGAGGGGGAGACTTATAGTAGTACGGTGGAGGAGGAGAATGAGATGGAGGCGGAGGAGATTTATAAATGTAAGGAGGTGGTGGAGGAGATTTGTAGACATATGGAGGAGGTGGAGATGGAGATGGCGGAGGTGGTGACTTATAGTAGTACGGTGGAGGAGGTGAAGGAGATGGAGGTGGAGGAGATTTATAGACATATGGAGGAGGTGGTGATGGAGATGGTGGTGGTGGTGATTTATAGTAATATGGTGGAGGAGGAGAAGGAGATGGAGGCGGAGGAGATTTATATACATATGGTGGAGGTGGAGATGGAGATGGCGGAGGAGGAGATTTATAGACGTAAGGAGGTGGTGGGGAGGGTGATGGAGGCGGTGGAGATTTATAAACATAAGGAGGTGGTGGTGATGGGGAAGGTGGAGGTGGCGACTTATAGATATATGGTGGAGGTGGAGACGATGAGGGCGGTGGCGGTGGCGGAGATTTGTAATAATATGGTGATGGAGGTGGTGAGCTATAATAAGGTAATGGTGGTGGTGGCGGCGAGGCATAGACATAAGGACTCTTATGAGCAACTACTGTAGTGACTAGAAGACATAAGGCAACAACCCAAATCATTGGGAGCCAATGCCCCCGGGGCTTGGAAATCTCCATCTCTCTTTTCCACTATTTTCTCTAATGGAGAAGATAACAAATGTATGGAAGAATTATGTTTAGTTACCAAGTTTCAAGCCCTTTTATAGTGAGTATTCTTGACAAAAACATTTTTTATTTAATGGAAAATAAACCTCCAATAGGTTCCAACTACTTATAACAATTATTAAAAATATTCTCTCAATTTGATGGCTTTAAATTAATAATTTAAATTTGGCATACAACTCTTCATTGAAATTAAAAATACATTCAAAGTTCAACTCAAGATGATATGTGAGTGAGCCACTAATAAGAAATAAATATTCATGATTCTAAATGGTAAATAAAAATAAGGACGTGTTTGGAATGATCATTGTCGGCAAAATAAGCCACGAAAAATTTAAGTGTCCCACAAATAGGACAAAAATACCTCTAGCCTGCTAAAAAAAAGGCAAGAAACAATATGAATCAAAATCAAATTAAAGAAGAAATAATAAACTATGTTGGCTAATGATTCAAAGTCAAACAAATATAATAAACTCAATGATGAAAATGAAATTTAAATATATATGATAAGCATCTTTCATTTTGTTAGTGTTAGGACATGCATAGCACTTTGTTAAGAGTAGGACTTATTTCAAATAAGTTTTTTAGTACTCTGAATGGTACATTTTTATTTAAAATATACGTTTCACAATTGGTTGTAATTAAAATTAGGAGATGAGAATTGTTTTCCTCCATTTTTCATTATTGGTGGAGTTTATATGTTTTACATAATGTTCACACACGAGGTTTAGATAAATTTTATAAAAATGTATATATTTTCTAATTTAGATGGTGCAAATTCATTAGAACTCAAATTTGATGAACTCAAAAAAAAAAAAAAAAGAAATTGTAATGGGTAGCACAAAATATTAGCATATTTGCAAACTTAGCTATGATTTTTTAGATTTGCAAATCTAGCAAATTTTTTTAAATCTGATTTCTGATTTTTTATTATTCAAGATTTATCCTCATTGGTGTAGCAACAAGTATATCAGTAGTATATCTGATATACTTTACATTTGGTATATCAGTAGTATATCTGATATACTTTATATTGGTATATCAGAAGTATATCTGATATATTTTATTTTTATATACCAATATACCTAAAACGAAATATGTTAATAGTATATTATTGATATACTACGAATATCCTTCTTTTAGGTATATCATTTAGAATGATATACTTCCTATATATCCGTAGCAAATTAGAGATATTTTGCATATTAGTATATCACTAATGTACTTAATTTTAGATATGTTTATTTTACTAATATACCTAACATTTAGTATATCATTAGTATATCAATGAAATGAACATATATCATATGCGAGTTACTGATATACTCTTAATTAACTTCATATACATATATCAGTAGTATATTAGTGATATACTCTATACAATAACACATCTCACACAATAAGATATAACAATCCAATTTGGTTTTAAATTATGAATTCTACCTGAAATCTAAAAGCGTAACCTGAATACCTGAAATGTCAGACATTACAAATAGCTTTTGAGATCTCGTTGATATACTTAATGTTACTGAATAAAGTATATCATCATAAATCACTATCAAGCATAAATCACTATTTTGTGATATATCGTTGGATATACTGAATAAAGTATTTTGGCAGTATATCACACCGATATATACTTAATATTAGTGAAATCAACGACTATTAGTTATTTTTTGGTTAGACATATCGTTGGTATATCTGATCTATTGTTAATAAACTACTGATTTTTTCGATATTGAAAAACACGGGAGGGCATTTCCAAATCTAGAAATGGTTTTTGAGATCCCGTTGATATACTTAATATTACTGAATAAAATATACCAGTATAAATCATTGTCAAGCATAAATCACCATTTGTGATATATCGTTGATATATTAAATAAAGTATATTGTTAGTATATCACACTGATATATACTTAATATTAGTAAAATCAACAGATATCATATCAGTTACTTTTTGGTTGGATATATCATCGGTATATCAGATCTATTATTGATAAACTACTTATTTTCTCGATTTTGAAAAACACAAGAAGAACATTTGTAAATCTAGCAATAGATTTTGAGATTCCATTGATATACCTAATATTATTGAATAAAGTATGTCAACATAAATCAGTATCAAGCATAAATCTCTATTTGTGATATAATGTTGATGTACTAAATAAAGTACATCAATAGTATATCACATTGATTTATACTTAATATTAGTGAAATCAATAGAATCAATAGTATATCTAGTTATTTTTTGGTTAGATATATCGTTGCTATGTTAGATCTATTGTTGATATACTACTAATTTTCTCGATATTGAACAACACAGAGAAGGTATTTGTAAATCTAGCAATAGTTTTTTAGGTACAATAGTATATCAACAATATATCTTATATAATTTATATTTGGTATATCAGTAGTATATCAATAATATATTTCATTTGAGGTATATCATTAGTATATCAATAGTATATCATAAGTACATCATCAGTATGTTTTTGATAGACTATTGATAAGTATGTTTGTGATAGACTATTGATAGGCTATTAATGTACTTCAGATTGAAAAACTCACACGAAAAATATAAGGGTATTTTTTACATTGCACGTTATCCATTTGGGATGAATTTTTTTGTTGCTATTTTTGCAAATTGAATTAAGGAGTGACATAGGTGCAATATTTATATTTTTTTTGTTATTCATGCAAGTGCCCCAAAAAAGAAGCAAGAAAGAAAGAAAAAAATTGTTTAAAAACGAAGAACTAAAAATAAAATTGTGTCTTCAGTTTAAATTTGATGCTAGTTGAACTATGTTCTTGTTTGCGACTTAGTATTCTCATTTTGATTTAATAAGTAAAGTAATACCATATCATATTTCTAATCATTTTGCTAAGTGATGTTAGAACTAGAGACATTTTTAAAACAATTAATTAGTTTGGAGGCATCCATTGGAACTTCTATAATTTTAAAGGTCAAATAGAAAATTAATGATTTGGTTAAGGATGAAAAATATATTATAGCTTCAAATCACTAATCAAGCTCTTGTAGTTTGACTCAATTGCCTATATGCCCCATTCTAGCCTAAAAATGGTTATTTTTATGCATATGATTTGATTATTTACAAAAATAGTACTAACATGATATAAAAGAAACCCAAAGGATGAGCATTTACAATAATATTAAACCCATTATAAGGAAATGTTTTCCAAAATGAGAGTGATGTTATTTATTAAAGATGTTGACAACAATTGTCAACGAGTTGTTTGGAGGAATAAACTAAGTGGGACATTTTGTTTTGTTTTGTTTTTTTTTTTTTTAATTATTATGCTTAAATTCTATTTAGGTGACTCAAAAACTTTATTTTAATCTTTGAATATTTGCATAAAAAAATCCTTTTAGTCCGTAAAAGGTTGGGTTTTGGAATAGATACAAATTTTGTATCAAATACTAAATTATAAGTTGAGTTTTGTGCTTTTAAATTTATGTCATTTAGTTGATGAATTTTAAAAAATGTCTAATAGGTCTCTAAAATTTAAAAATTTATAATAGATTCTTAAGATATTCAAAAATTTCAAAAGTTAATTGATTAGTAGATATTAATTTTAATTTCTTAAATCACTAATCAACTCAAAAGTTTAAGCGGATAGGTTAGGGCAAATTTAATTATATCAACATATAGTCTAACATAATTATATGTCTAATATGAACTTAAACTTTCAATTATTTATCTAGTACATCTGTAAATTTTAGAAAGGTCCAATAATTCAAGTATCTATTAGACACAAAATTAAAAATCCAATAATACATTAAACATAAAATTGAAAACTTAAAAACTTATTAAATATTTTTTAGAGTTCAAGGACCAAATACATACAAATCTAAAAGTTTAAAGGCCTATTAAATACATTTTAAAGTTTAGGAAACAAATAGATACAAATTTACTAAACTTGTAATTTAATTCTAATAAAATTATCAAAATAAATAAATAAGGACTAAAATACCTTTTGCATATAAATTTTGAGTATTAAAATATAGTAAGTGAATGTTTAGGAAGGAAAATAGATATTTGAGAATTTTATTTTCTTCCTCTCTCTTTGTAATTTTATTCTCTAAAAAAATTCTCTTGTAGCATTGAGTGCGTTCATTCTTCAAATTAAATTTGCAAAAGAAACTAAAATGGGGTTTGTGTTTTTTTTTAAATAAAATAAAATAAAATATATGCATATGGAAATAAAGAAAGATCAAATCTTACCAAGTTCCAATTTAAAATATAGTTTGGTCATAGCTATACAAAACGTTTTAATTTAATTATGCATGTACTTAGTCAACTTACTAGGAAACTGTAACGCCCCAGGTCCAGGATCCCCTACGACCTGGCCACATCACCATATCATTCATACAATCCTTCACCCGCTTGCGAGAGTAAAGACTTTCCCCACAAACCAACAAGGGCAACAAGGGTCCTTTTAGCATGTTTTGTCCAACATAGGATTGCTCCAAGACAAGTATGCTTAAGTTTGGAGTTCCTATTATTGAACCACCATAAAGGAAGATACATCTTGTTGGTATAGGTAGTAGCTATTAATTCTTTAAAGCCTTTCTCAACTATACTTTCATATCCTCTTGATCACTCTCATTCGGATGTGGACTTAGTTCATTCATGTACTCTTCTTCCTCGACACCATACTTTTATATCCTCGAGATCTCTCTCATTCAGATGTGGACTCGGTTCATTCATGTACCCTTCTCCGTCGGGCGTCTCAGAAACCCCAAAAAGCAACAAATTCCCTAGTATCATCAACTTCAAACATCAAATTAAAGTTAACGCTAACTATCCAAATAATTTGGCACGAACCCGTTATAAATTATTTAGATAAAAGCATTAAACAATTTGAAAATACCAAGATACCTAATTAGATTATGTAACCTTAAACAACTTCATATGTTTTTTTTTTAAATTTTCTAGTGTTAAATATGGCAACTATGAAATTATGGAAACCCATAAAACACACACAAGTAATAACTCTATTGCTACAAGGTCAATCAACACGACAATTACAGATCATGCATCAAGAATAAAAATCAAACATATAAAGCGATAAACACTTCAATTCAATCAAAATTACATGATCATAAAATAAAAACAGAAATTAAAGAATACTTAGAAGTCTAAAAAAATTACATACAAGTCTAAGCCTCACAAAATTGTAATTGGTTACAACCGGCCTATGAATTGAAAAACTTACCTTAGCCGCTCATCGTGATGATGTAGCCAGAATTCGTAATTGGTTCAATATTGTGCCTAAAGAAAAGTAAAGGAAAAAAGAGAGAACAAAAAACTATTGTCTAGAAATATTACCCTAGGAGGCTCCTCTTGGCCAAAGGTTAAAAAAAAAAAAGCCTTAAATAGCCTTTCCAAGCAAGAAACCCTAAGTTCCAGGAAGATATTTTTCTAAGATAATTAGAGAATAATATTAAAGATAAAATAAATAATTTATTATCTTGAATAATCCTAGAAAATACATCAAAACTTCAAAAATTCTTTCCTAAATTCTCAAAATAAATGTAGAATGTTGCAAATAAGGAAAGTTTTTAGACTGTACAGTCTTTAGTATTTTGCCAATAACTTTTTCTCCAAGCCTTGGATTGATGTGCTCTCTATATGGATGGAAAGCTCTTTCAAAGAATTTTAAAATGGTATCTAATTTGACTATATTCCCAAATGCAATCAACAAGATCATGGAAACTGAAATTAGTACAAATTATTTTCGGGATAGGAGCTTTCGAGCAAGAGCAGTGAATACTCAAAATGTCATAACTTTCGGAATAATAAGTGGAACCCAAAGAATCTTATATCATTAGTAAGATAATTCAATAAACTTCGTTTTAATATCAAATTAGAATATATTTGCATCTCCAAATATCACGACAAGATCAGTCAATATTGGTATAAAAAATCAACTACTTGAATAACCTTCAATTTAGTCCAAATTAACTCCGAAATATTGTGAAGTCTCCAAAACATACGAATTGTTCGCACCACTATAAAATAATCATAAAACACATAAAGATATCTTAACTAACAAAAAAAATAAGTAAGTGTAATTAAATAGGATTTTATAGATCCTATCACTAACAAATTTTTTCCTCATATTTATCTCTTTAAAATTTTTCTATTCTTCCTAACATATTTTTTTTTGGGTGAATTGTTCTCTCTCCAAAGTATTAAATTGTTTTATTTTGTACACTTTAGAAATTTTAGTCTCTTAGTATGCATTCTTATATCTTTAATCTCTTTTTTATACTTCTATTTGTTAATTGAATTGAAGAGTGAAAGAGAGTCTTTGTGGGTGATTGTGAATGTTATCTAGACTTGTTTTATTCTTTTCTTTTTTTTCCTATGATGTTTCAACTACATTGATATTGATCTTTTGAAGAAATGAATTAATTTGGTATTGGATAATTATATTGTAATTTTCAGGACATGTGACAAAGCTTGTCAAAGGCTTGCCAAATAATATTTATTCATACCCACAAATACTATAGTATAAGAGGTCGGGTTGATCTTAGAGGGAAAAATTGATTGTTTTTTCTTGAATTAAACCAAACTAAATTGTACATAGAGGGGAGGGGATATGGTACTTTAGAAGGTAAAGGTGTGGGAAAATTAAAAGGTCGAAATTAAAAGCGTAAATTAAATGATGAAAAGCGAAATTACCTACCATACACCAAATCAGGAGTTCATTGGACTTAAATCTGTACTTTGGTCATTGGTTTTAATAGATAATTAACGTAAATTTCAGGATCATGCAATTAACCCACACATTCAGAAAAGTCGGATAAACCTAGCATTCCGCGCATCCAGTGGCGGATCCAGAATTTATATCGAGGGGGCTTGAATATGACTTTGGAAAAAATTATTTAAAATTCAAAACTTGAACCTATAACTTAAGAGAGGACTTATAACCTATTAACCACTATGCCAAAAAGCTTGTGTGTCATTTGATTTGACTTTTTCTATACATATTATTAACCACTATGCCAGAATTTGGGCCCATGGTAAATTTGCCCCTGCTAGCATCCAGTAATTTGTACTCTCCAAGCTAGGCATGATAGTGTATTCCATTCTTGGAGAACCAATTGCAAACAAACAAGAGTTAGTTAAACCTCGCTAATTGATTTAATGAATCTAATTCAATTAAGGAATTGATTGGGTTTCAAAACTGTTAGGGACAGCGATCCTCCACATATCTCCACATTGGTATGATATTGTCCACTTTGGGCATATGCCCTCATGGCTTTACTTTTGGTTTCACCCAAAAGGCCTCATGCCAATGGAGATACTATCCCTCACTTATATACCCATGATCTTCCCCTTCTCTAGCCGATGTGGGACTTTGGTCGCACTCCCAACAATCCTCCCCTCGAACAAAGTACCAACCAAGCTTCCCTTCAAATAGTCATCCATCCACTTAGCTCTTATCCTAGCCAACTCCTAGATACCCGGAGGACACCGCCAGCCCTAGGCCAACTCCTTTTACCCGGAGCACACCGCCTATCCGATAGAGCTCTCTACCACGGATCTCCACCATGACTACACTTCAAGGCTCGCCTCCTTTGTTCGGCACCCGAGGATTTTACCGATCACGGCTCAGGGGCATGACTCTGATACCACTGTTAGGGACAACGACCCTCCACATATCTCCACATTGGTATTGTGACGACCATAACCACAGGTACTAATTACTTATTTTATTTAACGTTCTAACAACCTATATGTCGGGTCGGATTAGTAAATTTTCATCATGCTCGGTAAGAGTGAACCTTGAATTTTATATGGTTTAAAATTATTTGTTTTCCTTTTAGAAGAGAAGAAAAAAAAAGAATTTTAAATAAATAAAGGAGGAGGAGGTGGCAATGGCACTTTAGTAATTAGTGCTTAAGGCAAGGGTTAATTGGGCCTTTTGAAGAAGACCTAGGGTTCTTATTATATTATATTATTTAATCTTAAAAATCACACAACCCTAGGCGTTTTTCCTTCTTCTTCACTCTACCCCAGCCGACACTCCCTCTGCCGCACGTCCAGCCGCCTCACGAACTCCACCGGCGCGTCCTAAACGTTGACTCCCGCGAATCAGACCTGTCGTGTCGATCGCCTGCAAGCCGCCCATGTTCGTGGATTCAACGCCTCCTCGTCACTGCTGCCGCAGCCGCCCTCGATCGCCGACAACGCCAGACTCGCCGGGCCTTTGCGTCGCCGCCACCAGTAAACTCTGCCGTCGCCGACCGATCCGCTTCACGCCCGCTCGCTCCGGCACCAGTGTCTTCTACGCCACGACCGTTCGAAATCTCACCGTGTGTCGCCGCTTGAACGCCGAGTGGACTGACGACCAAGCCACGAGCCGCCGGCGATTGGAGCGTGGAGCCCATCCTTCGAGCAGTCGAACCCTCACCGGAGAAGAAAGGTAGCCACTGGGATTACGCTTACGCCATCCGACCAAAGCAGACCTTCTGGTTCGTCGTTCATACCGCCGTCGAGAGTTATTCGAGCCGAGATTGTTGAATAGGTGAGCCTTGTGAAACCTTTTCTGTTTTGGAAGTGTAGAATTAGTGGATCTGAATCGTGTGATAATATTGTAGGAACAAACCGAATCTCGGTATCAAAACTTCCAAGATTTGGAGCAAGCGAATTGGCGTTCGACTTATACTTCTGAGTTAAGGTAATTAGAGCAAAGTGGGAATCATGTACCTTTATGTACGTAAAATGTTATGACCTAGAAGTGTCTTTTGGTTGAGTGACAAATTAGAAAACTTCTTAATTATCAGGCAATTCGAAAGAGACCCCCATTTTGAGAACTAGAAGTAGAACGGTTGGATCAAAGCTAGAGGTAAGGGTCCTTGTGCCGAACTTTTCTAAATGGGATCAAAGAAAACGAATTTCATTATTTTATGCGAAAATAGTTCGGTATTTTACATGAAAATGTTTCATGATTTTATGTGAGAGTATATCTTTATTTTATGCGAATATAGTCTATTATTTTATGTGAGAATATTCCGAAAGCAGTTCATTATTTTATGTGAGGGTATTTCAGTATTTTATGTGAGAATATTTCATGATTTCATACGAAAGTTTTCTATTATTGAAAGTACGAAATCGATCATGCTTAAAAGTATTATCTTCAAAATGTTGTGAAAAGTTATGATTTGCATATCAGTATCACTGTTTCATGACATGTGCATTATAGTCACGTTAGATGATGGGACCTCATGCATGTTATGTATGCCATGTAATGATTTGAACTAAAATGTGGAAATTGGTCTCCTGAGTTCATTGTATGCATGGTCAAACGTGCATTAGAGACCCTATGGGTCAAGCTTATAGGAGTCCAGTGAGGGACTCAATCCATACAGTGGTCCAGCATGAGGACTCAAAAACACTTATAGGGGTCTGTGAGGGACTCGAATATTTATAGGGGTCTGTGAGGGACTCAAAATGAAATGACTCAGGGTGACCAATTAGCCATATACAGTATAAAGGAAGTCATGCATTACAGTCATGATTGATATGAGAAAGCCCTAGGTCCCACATATGAACATTTTGGATCACGTTTAAAAGTCACGATTGTATGTGTGTGCATGTCCCAAACCTCGGTAGCGAGGTCACTTACTGGGTATTGTATTACAATACTCACCCTTTTATTTTAAAATGTTTTTCAGGTAAGGCCAAGGACGTACGAGGCGAGTGACGGAGGCGCGATGTCATAACCATGGGGATAGTCATGTTTTCCGCATTTTTCCTTAATAATTGATGTTGTCGTTTAATGATTTCGAAGTTTAAACTTTATTTCAAAAATTTTAAGTAGGACAAGTTTAAAACGTTATTTGAAATGTTTTGACGCTTTCTTCGGGATCCCTAAAGATAATTTTGGTATTTTGGCGATTTAAATATTGTTTTATGTGCTTTTGGCCTAAGTCATGCATGCATGTGTTGTAGTGCCCCTAGGAATTATAGTTATAGAAAAGTAGGGCGTTATAGGTTGGTATCGAGCCCCAGGTTTGGGGTTCTCAGAGACTTGCTTACAGAGTAAGCACAGAGTAGTTCCCATGGTTGAGTAACGCGTTCCGGTCACCGCCAGGTACGTTCTTGTAATTTATGAACTAAGCGAATGAACATAATGTAATTCTGTATTGTGAATGTAAATGAATTTAAACCCTAAAGGTGATCCTATTTTACGGTTAGAAAATGATGAAAACTAAGTTAGAAATTCTCTGCATTGTAGTACCGACAAAAATGCCACCTAGAGGTCGAGGGAGAGGTAGAGGGGACGTGGTAGGGGTTGGAGATCGGGAGGTAACGTTAACACCCAACCGTAACTACCACCGAACAGAAGAGATTACTCCACCCGCGCGCGATCTCCCCAGACCAGGCCCGGATCGCCAAGAGGATGCCCCTGCAGTCGCCCCAATGGCGGATCAAGGAAACCCTAGTGTCATGACCATGATGGTGGAGGCTATGCAGACCCTAGTGCGAGCTACAGTAGCCACTCAGCGCCCAAACAAGTCGAGTTCGAATGATGCAACTCTGTGAGTCCCGATATCCGAAGGATTTCGTGAAATATGATCCCGATCTTTTGATGGGTCTTCTAATGACCCCATCAGTAGTGAAGTTATGGTTGTCCTCCATCGAAACCATTTTCAGATCGATGAACCGCCCCGAGGACCGTGAGGGTGTCTTGCGCAACTTTCATGTTGAGAGACGACGCCTATTTATGGTGGGAGTCCGCTCAGGGGACCATAGTCGCCAGTGGAGAGTTGATCACCTGGAATCTATTTAAGGAAGCATTTTGGTGGAAATTTTACCCTGCCGCAGCTCGTTATAGGAAGTAGGCGGAATTCTTACAGCTTAGTAAGAACAGGAGGGTAGTTGAGGTATATGAGAGGGAATTCACCCGTTTGTCACGTTTTGCCCCCGAGTTAGTAGACACAGAGGCGAAGAAAACAGAGCGTTTCGTTATGGGCCTGGATGAAAATATTCGAGGCTTCATATAGGCACTAGCACCCCCAGATTATGCCTCCGCAGTGAGAGTGGCGGAGTTGATTTGGGTGGAGGCACAGATCGCCCATCGGTAGTAGCTAACCCGGCGACACACACAAATCGAAAGAGGAAATGGGAGCAGGCAAATTCAAGCTCGCAGCGCCCCCAGCGTACGCCGCATAGACCAGGGAATTTTCGTGCGGTGTTCGGGAGGAAACCACAGTTTCAACAGACAGAACTAACAGTGGAGACAAGCCACAATGCAAAGACTGTGGTAGACAACATTGGGGTAAGTGTTTGGCCCGGACCGGAGTATGTTTCAGATGTGGAAAAGAAGGACACCGAGCTAACAGTTGTCCGAGTAAAGCCAGTGATAGTCAACCTCAGGTTACCAATAGTGGGGGTTCTTTAAACCCCGTAATACACCAAGAAAGAGCTTATGCGAGCACACAAGTAAGAGCGTTAGTGGCACAGAGACTCAAGTGGTTACAGTACACACTCCCATTACTTGGGCACCTTGCCTTTGTATTATTTGATTCTGGCTCTACTCATTCTTTTATTTCTGCATCCTTCGTGAGTCAAGCTGAGTTAGAGTTAGAACAGTTACAACATGCTTTGTCTGTTTCCACTCCTGCGGGGTTAAATTTATTAGCCACCATGAAAGTCAAAGATGGTAGTGTGACTATCACAGATCATGAGTTAGAAGTAAATCTAGTAGTCTTAGACATGACCGACTTTGATGTGATACTGGTATGGATCGGTTAGCTCGAACCATGCTTGCATTGGATCGCCGGGGAAGGAGGTAGTGTTCACTCCTCCCGACCAACCTAGTTACAGAGTTCGAGAGGCACGCTAGCGGGAAGTAGGCCTAGGGTAATTACTGCCCTTAAGGCCAGGAAGTTATTACATCGGGGAGCTTGGGGATTCTTAGCTTGTATAGTAGATGCGAGGTGTACGGAGATCTCAGTGTCATCGGTACCAGTGGTGAATGAATTTCCAAACGTCTTCCCGAGGACCTCCCAGAGTACCTCCTACGGGGAGGTGGATTTTAACATAGATTGGAGTCGTGGACAACTCCGATATCCAAGGCACCGCATGCAATGGCACCGCAGAGTTGAAAGAACTTAAACTACGATTCATGTGGACTTACTAGATAAGGGATTTATACGCCCTAGCGTTTTACCTTGGGAGCCCCCTGTCTTGTTTGTGAAAAGAAAGACGGATCCATGCGTCTATGTATAGATTACAGAAGAGTCGAACAAGGTTACGATCAAGAATAAGTACCCTCTTCCTAGAATAGATGATTTGTTCGACCACCAGCAGGAGCAGCGGTGGTGTTTTCAAAGATTGACTCGAGATCGGGCTATCACCGATTAAGAATCGATGAGGAAGACATTCCCAAGACGGCGTTCGGATCGCGATATGGACATTACGAGTTCACACGATGATGTCGCTTGGTTTGACCAACGCCCGCCGCTTTCATGGACCTGATGAACCGACTATTCAAGGAATTTTTAGATACGATCGTAATTGTGTTTATTGATGACATTCTGATATACTCCAAATGTGATGAAGAACATGGAAGGCATCTGAGGAAAGTTTTACTCACGCTGAGAGAGAATAGGTTGTATGCGAAATTTTCCAAATGTGAATTCGCTCAGCGGTATCCTTTTTGGGACATGTGGTGTCCGAGGCAGGAGTCTCGGTTGATCCAGCGAAAGTGGAAGCAGTCACACAGTGGCCTCGTCTGACTACCGTCACAGAGGTACGTAGTTTTCTGGTCTTGCAGATACTATAGACGCGTTTCGTGCGAGATTTCGCCAAGATAGCCATGCCCATGACTCAATCGACGCGCAGCAAAGGTAACACCTTTGTTTGGGATGACACTTGTGAGGCGAGTTTCCGGGAACTCAGCGGAGGTTGGTGTCGCCTCGATCCTTACAGTCCCTGAGGGGACAGGAAGCTTTGTGGTCTACAGTGACGCTTCTAAGAAAGGTTTGGGTTGTGTATTGATGCAGCACGGTAAAGTAATAGCCTATGCATCCCGACAATTGAAGACGCACGAGAGAAATTATCCAACCCATGACTTAGAACTAGCGGCGCAGTAGTCTTTGCACTAAAGATCCGGAGACATTACTTATATGGCGAAAAAATTCGATTTTTACGCATCATAAAAGTCCAAGTATTTGTTCACCCGAAAAGAATTAAACATGAGGCAACGCAGATGGTTGGAATTAGTGAAAGATTACGACATAGATATTCAATACCATCCCAGTAAAGCTAATGTCGTGGTGATGCCCTCGAGAAAGCCGATTCATACTTCAGCCATGAGTTACCGATGCAGTGGAGCTGCAGCATGAATTTGTACGAGTTGAAATTGCGCACTAGTAGGGGAAAGCCACGACGCGCTTAGCTCGGCTTAATCAGCACAACCAACCTTGAGACAACGCATCGTCGATTCTCAACGGGGGGATCCTCAGTTAGTAGAAAAGCTTATTGCGAGAATCGCAGTCGATTAGCGAGATTTTCGCTATCCGCATGGAGGAGACTGCTATTCCGAGGGACGATTATGTGTTCCAAACGACGACAAATTGAAGATCAAATCTTGAACGGCTCACAACTCACCGCTTTCTATACATCCCGCAGCATACCAAGATGTATCGAGATCTCAAAACGATCATTCCGGTGGTGTAACATGAAGCGCGACGTGACAGAGTTTGTTAGCGGTGTTTGACTTGTCAACAGGTGAAGGCACCTGCATGAAGCCCGCAGGACTACTGCAACCTTTACATGTACCACAGTGGAAATGGGAGGAGATCTCTATGGACTTCATAGTCGGATTGCCCAGAACCTTGCGAGGTTACTCAGTGACTTGGGTCATCGTTGTGTGACTAACAAAGTCAAGACACTTCATACTGTGGAAACCCACCTACTCTACTGATAAGTGGGCGCGCGCATTCTGGAAGAGATAGTCCGTCTACATGGGATCCCACCAATATTTCGATGCGAGATCCACGCTTCACCTCCAATTTCTGGAGAAGCTTACGTAAAGCGTTAGGTACACGCGCTAAACTTTAGCACGGCGCTCCATCCATGAGACGGATGGGCGACAGAGCGTCTCAACCAGTCTTAGAAGACATGTTGCGAGCTTGCACCTTAGACTTTCCAGTGGTTGGGACACTCATTTGCATTTGATGGAGTTTGCATACAATAACGCTTATCGTGCGACCATCTAATGGCTCCATTCGAAGCTCTTTATGGAAAGCGTTGCGTAACCCCGTTTTTACGGGAGGAGGTTGGTGAACGCCGCTTATTGGGTCCAGACTGGTACAGTCACTAATAGTGCAATACAAAAGATTAGGGTGCGAATGCGAGCCACCAAAGCGCATAAAAAGAGTTATGCCGATTCGAGACGAAGGGACCTAGAATTCGAGAGTCGGGGACCACGTATTCCTTAAGGTGGCCCCAATGAAAGGGATTCTAAGGTTTGGTCGGAAAGGGAAATTGAGCCCGCGCTTTATAGGGCCATTTGAGATTTTAGAGAGGGTTGGTGTGGTGGCCTACAGGCTAGCATTGTCGCCTTCCCTATCAGCAGCTCATAACGTATTCCATGTCTCCATATTAAGAAAATACGCCCGCACCACCCCCACGTTGTAGACTTTGAACCGTTACAGTTAGCAGAAGATTTGAGTTATGGCGAACGACCTGTACAGATTATTGCAAGAGACCAAAAGACCCTCCGTAACCGTGAGATCAACTTAGTTAAAGTGTTATGGCAGAATCACCGCACGGAAGAAGCTACCTGGGAGCGAGAAGAAGAAGTGCGAGCTAAATATCCAGAACTATTCCAAGAATAGGAACTTTCGAGGACGCAAGTTCTTAAGGAGGGAAGATTGTGACGACCATAACCACAGGTACTAATTACTTATTTTATTTAACGTTCTAACAACCTATATGTCGGGTCGGATTAGTAAATTTTCATCATGCTCGGTAAGAGTGAACCTTGAATTTTATATGGTTTAAAATTATTTGTTTTCCTTTTAGAAGAGAAGAAAAAAATTTTTTTAAATAAATAAAGGAGGAGGAGGTGGCAATGGCACTTTAGTAATTAGTGCTTAAAGCAAGGGTTAATTGGGCCTTTTGAAGAAGACCTAGGGTTCTTATTATATTATATTATTTAATCTTAAAAATCACACAACCTCAGGCGTTTTTCCTTCTTCTTCACTCTACTACCCGGTAGACACTCTCTCCCGCCGCCGCGTCCCACCGCCTCACGAACTCCACCGCGCGTCCTAAACGTTGACTCCGCGAAATCGCACTGTCGTGCCGATCGCCTGCAAGCCGCCCATGTTCGTGGATTCAACGTCCTCCGCCACGCTGATGCGTCCTCTCCGACCGCGACAACGCCAGACTCGCCGCCTGCGGTCGCCGTCACCGTAAACTCAAGCGTCGTCGACCGACCGATCCGCTTCACGCCCGCCGCGCTCGGTTACGTGTCTTCTACGCCACGGCGACTGCTCGAAACTTCACACTGTGTCGCCGCTGAACGCCGAGTGGATCGACGACTGCCCACGAGCCGCCGGCGATTGGAGCGTGGAGCCCATCCTTCGAGCAGTCGAACCCTCACCGGAGAAGAAAGGTAGCCGCTGGGATTACGCTACGCCATCCGACCAGCAGACCTTCGGTTCGTCGTTACGCTGCCGTCGAGAGTTATTCGGAGCCGAGATTGTTGAATAGGTGAGCCTTGTGAAACCTTTTCTGTTTTGGAAGTGTAGAATTAGTGGATTTGAATCGTGTGATAATATTGTAGGAACAAACCGAATCTCGGTATCAAAACTTCCAAGATTTGGAGCAAGCGAATTGGCGTTCGACTTATACTTCGGAGTTAAGGTAATTAGAGCAAAGTGGGAATCATAGACCTTTATGTACGTAAAATGTTATAGACCTAGAAGTGTCTTTTGGTTGAGTGACAAATTAGAAAACTTCTTAATTATCAGGCAATTCGAAAGAGACCCCCATTTTGAGAACTAGAAGTAGAACGGTTGGATCAAAACTAGAGGTAAGGGTCCTTGTGCCGAACTTTTCTAAATGGGATCAAAGAAAACGAATTTCATTATTTTATGCGAAAATAGTTCGTTATTTTACATGAAAATGTTTCATAATTTTATGTGAGAGTATATCTTTATTTTATGCGAATATAGTCTATTATTTTATGTGAGAATATTCCGAAAGCAGTTCATTATTTTATGTGAGGGTATTTCAGTATTTTATGTGAGAATATTTCATGATTTCATACGAAAGTTTTCTATTATTGAAAGTACGAAATCGATCATGCTTAAAAGTATTATCTTCAAAATGTTGTGAAAAGTTATGATTTGCATATCAAGATCAACGCTTTTCATGACATGTGCATTATAGTCACGTTAGATGATGGGACCTCATGCATGTTATGTATGCCATGTAATGATTTGAACTAAAATGTGGAAATTGGTCTCCTGAGTTCATTGTATGCATGGTCAAACGTGCATTAGAGACCCTATGGGTCAAGCTTATAGGAGTCTGTGAGGGACTCAATCCATACAGAGTCCATGAGGACTCAAAACACTTATAGGGTCCATGAGAGACTCGAATATTTATAGGGTCCATGAGGACTCAAAATGAAATGACTCAGGGTGACCAATTAGCCATATACAGTAAAAAGGAAGTCATGCATTACAGTCACGATTGATATGAGAAAGCCCTAGGTCCCACATATGAACATTTTGGATCACGTTTAAAAGTCACGATTGTATGTGTGTGCATGTCCCAAACCTCGGTAGCGAGGTCACTTACTGGGTATTGTATTACAATACTCACCCTTTTATTTTAAAATATTTTTCAGGTAAGGCCAAGGACGTACGAGGCGAGTGACGGAGGCGCGATGTCATAACCATGGGGATAGTCATGTTTTCCGCATTTTTCCTTAATAATTGATGTTGTCGTTTTATGATTTCGAAGTTTAAACTTTATTTCAAAAATTTTAAGTAGGACAAGTTTAAAACGTTATTTGAAATGTTTTGACGCTTTCTTCGGGATCCCTAAAGATAATTTTGGTATTTTGGCGATTTAAATATTGTTTTATGTGCTTTTGGCCTAAGTCATGCATGCATGTGTTGTAGTGCCCCTAGGAATTATAGTTATAGAAAAGTAGGGGCGTTACAGGTATGATATTGTCCACTTTGGGCATAAACCCTCATGGCTTTTCTTTTGGTTTCATCCAAAAGGCCTCATACCAATGGAGATACTATCCCTCACTTATATACCCATGATCTTCCCCTTCTCTAACCGATGTGCGACTTTGGTCGCACTCCCAACAATCCTCCCCTCGAACAAAGTACCAACCGAGCCTCCCCTCAAATAGTCATCCATCCGCCTAGCTCTTATCCTGGCCAACTCCTATACCCGGAGGTCACCGCCAGCCAAGGCCAACTCCTTTTACCCGGAGCACACTGCCTATCCGATAGAGCGCTCTACCACGGATCTCCACCATGACTACACTTCAAGGCCCGCCTCCTTTGTTCGGCACCCGAGGATTTTACCGATCACGGCTCAGGGGCATGACTCTAATACCACTGTTAGGGATAACAACTGTCCACATATCTCCACATTGGTATGATATTGTCCACTTTGGGCATAAACCCTCATGGCTTTGCTTTTGGTTTCATCCAAAAGGTCTCATACCAATGGAGATACTATCCCTCACTTATATACCCATGATCTTCCCCTTCTCTAGCCGATGTGGGACTTTGGTCGCACTCCAACCAATCCTACCCTCGAACAAAGTACCAACCGAGCCTCCCCTCAAATAATTATCCATCTGCCTAGCTCTTATCCTGGCCAACTCCTATACCCGGAGGTCACCGCCAGCCAAGGTGGCGGCCAACTCCTTTTACCGGAGCACACCGCCTATCCGATAGAGCGCTCTACCACGGATCTCCACCATGACTACACTTCAAGGCTCGCCTCCTTTGTTCGACACTCGAGGATTTTACCGATCACGGCTCAGGGGCATGGCTCTGATACCACTGTTAGGGACAACGATCCTCCACATATCTCCACATTGGTATGATATTGTCCACTTTGGGCATATGCCCTCATGGTTTTGCTTTTGGTTTCACCCAAAAGGCCTCATGCCAATGGAGATACTATCCCTCACTTAGATACCCATGATCTTCCCCTTCTCTAGCCGATGTGGGACTTTGGTCGCACTCCCAACAATCCTCCCCTCGAACAAAGTACCAACCGAGCCTCCCCTCAAATAGTCATCCATCCGCTTAGCTCTTATCCTGGCCAACTCCTATACCCGGAGGACACTGCCAGTCCTAGGCCAACTTCTTTTACCCGGAGCACACCGCCTATCCAATAGAGCTCTCTACCACGGATCTCCACCATGACTACATTTCAAGGCTCGCCTCCTTTGTTCGACACCCGAGGATTTTACCGATCACGGCTTAGGGGCATGGCTCTAATACCACTGTTAGGGACAACGACCCTCCACATATCTCCACATTGGTATGATATTGTCCACTTTGGTCATAAACCCTCATGGCTTTGCTTTTGGTTTCATCCAAAAGGTCTCATACCAATGGAGATACTATCCCTCACTTATATACCCATGATCTTCCCCTTCTCTAGTCGATGTGGGATTTTGGTCTCACTCCCAACAAAAACTTATTATCCAATCTATGTGTAGAGGTCAAGCCCCATTCTATAAAAGTACAACTCAACTTAGTAGCTACTTGATTAAGCAAATTCATGAAATAAAAAATTCTCAAATATGTGCATAATTAACGATAAAGGAAATAAACATACAAGATTCATCAAGTCTAAATATTATTTCATTTATTGAAGTAAAATAGGGTCTCAAACATGCTTAAACACTAAACACTGAAATAAGCTATAAATTAATAGCCAAACCTCTCAAAATACAAATCCTATCCGAATCCGCCTTGAAATGAAATTACAAGCTAGTCGGTAGCTTAGAAATTTGCTCTTGACACCATCAATTGATACAATTTCACCCCAAACATGGTAAGAGACCAAACATTGAGTATATATAAATAGGAATGTCTGCAAATCATTTCAAAAAGGTAGAAAACGCCTTGGCCTAAAAAAAAAATTCTTTTTTATAATTCTTGAATTAGCGTCGAGGCGCTATGGGCAGCGTCTCGAACTATACCTAATAATTAGACCAACGTCTTTTGGGCTCATTGTAGCGTCACGCGAGGCTTACTATTACAACATCTCAACGTTATCCTATTCTCCAACATTTTGTCTTTAATGTCTTGCGTAGTGCCATTTAGGTGTCTACACGCTCATTCTAGAGGCAAATTGGTCATTTTGAGTCATATATCTCACTTGAATGTCCTAATGACATCCAGCTAAGCTCGAACTAACTCTGAACGCTCCAAAAGGCTCCTTAATGACTCGAATTGCTCCTCCGACTAAATTACCTATAAAATAAGTCATTAATCACATAAAACCACTGAAAACCACAAGATTTAAGTGCATAAATTAAATAATGACTATTTAAGTCCTATCAACATGGTATGACTCAATAGCAAGATTAATCGTGCATTTCATTAGCCCCAAACAACCCCTATTTATTTTTCATCTCCAGTTTTTTAGGAACTTGTTCCATTAATCATGTCCCTTTCTGATTTCATAATTTTAGAATTGTGTGGATATGGTTTTTTGTTTTGGGTTTCCAAAAGATTCATGTGTTATTTTGCATTTATGACATAAAATTATACATTAGCCTAACAAACACATTTTTATTCCTAGATTCCTTGAACTGTCTTATGTCGAAACCTTTACTCTTGTTTAACATGTAGGAAGCACTTATTAAGGGCATGCTACGAAAGAATTCAAAGTATATTTTACCAATATTATGAATTTTCTACCAGCAGGATTTGATGTTGCATGATTGATATTGGGTGATCGCGTGGAGGAGACTTGAGATCATTAGATTTAAACTATTATTCAGTAGGATAATAGGTTATTAATTAAACACCTTGTTACTTTTCTGATTGTATTATGTATTTATATTTTAATATATTAAAGTTGGTTATAAGTTATTAAATTGATCGTTGTGTTTATTTTTTTTTAGTACAATATAATATGGGAGTAGAGGATTCGAACTACATGCCTCTTGGTCGTTAATTGTTAGGTTTGTTGAAAGTTTTATGTTTGTTGATATTTTATTCTATGCATAAGTGACAAATGGAGAAATATTGGGGGCGGGGAAAATGGGCATCCCTAGCCACGTGTTCAATCAACAATTTTTTTATTAAATTATGAACAAAATGATAACATACATTGTTTGTCATTCAAACTTTCAAAATGGATATTTAATGAAATACATATAATGATAGATATTTAAGGACGCATTGTCGTCATTGTAGTCTACGATGACGAAAAACTTATAATGACAAGCATTGACCAATATTAAAAGCTACCATTCATCGTAGCCAATAACGACACACGAAATGATGTCAATGATGGTGTGACAACCCTACAACTAATGACGTAGGATATTTGTCCTCTAGTTAATGCTCTCGCTATGCCTTGGTAATTTTGGTTGCACAACGATACAACTAGGACAAAAGCAGAAGTTTTCTGTGACCTGAAACTCAGATAGAACTAAAACACACTTTTATAACATGTACACATAAAGCAAGGGTCATACTTTATCAATAAAACTCGAATTCGAGCATAAAAGAACAGTTTTATCAAAAAGGAATATTTAATAAGAGACAACAAGCGCAAATTGAGGGTAATATTAACAGAGACAAAAATAAGACACCCTAAAGGTTCTAGAATGAAAGTCGCCTCCATAGTCGTGACAACGAGTCCGCACCAGCATCACACACCTAGTCATTACCTGCAAACAGTCACACAATTAGTAGCTAACAGGGTGGGTATGAAAATACTTAGTAAGTAACACACTCAAAGCTGATAAGCAGTTAACCAAGCAAACAAGTCCCATAAGCTAATCGGGTTCCACTTTCAGACTGTACTCAGCTAGACGATCGAGCTAGCCTTACCCCAAACCCACACAAGATTGCACAACTCCCTGTTGTACGTAGAGATACATCTCCCTAACTAGCATGCTCACAAAGCACATTCCTCAGACCCGCCTCGTAGGACGCCCGTAAGCTATATCTCGCCTCGGGATTGTTGCCACACTCACTGTGGCTCACCTCGAAGCACTCTCGTCCCTAGAATGTTGCCATGTCTACTATGGCTCACCACAAGATATTTTCGTCCCTAGACTGTTGTCACACACACTGTGACTCACCACGAGACAACTCTAGACTAGCTGTGATTCCACCCAAGGACGTCGACGAACTATCCTGTCAACACGCATGTTCCATGCTAGTTTCTCGCCACACAAGTTTGCAGGACAATGTTCCCTTAATAAGGAGTAAAGTAGGGATCACTAGCTTAATGTGTTCTAAGGCACACCCCTATTGACTTGGTACCAAAGTCATACTCAAAGATACATAATAAAAATCGTTTGAACAATACAAGTTACATAACATTTTTTATTCACAATCGCACATGCATCAAACAAAACTCAAGTCAATCCAAAGTTGACTATCAGCCAAGATCCACAACCATACTTACTTTACTTATTACCTCGTAGCTAGGATACGAGAAATAATCCAAAAGGCTACTTACACTAGTAGAAAATAGGGATACGATGACGGACAAAAAAAACAAGAGGCGAGAAACAATGACGGACGACCAAAATGCGCGTTTGTGAAAATGGTACAGACATACAATGACGGGCATTGCCCGTTATTGTAAGTTCGTTTTAATGATGGCATTGCCCGTCATTATAGGTTATCTTTAAAAAAAAAAAGCATTTTCGACAACCCCCAGCTCATACTCTCTCTCTTTCCACTCTCTCCTTCAATCTCTCTCTCAAGACCGATCGTCGCTTTCTCTCTCGGCCACGCATCATCGCCCGCCATCCTCGATCTCACCGAATCGCCGCCATAGATCGCCTCGCCGCCGTTCGTTTGTCTCTGTCGACCGAATCACCTCGCCACCGACCACTGTCACTAGGGGTGAGCGAAAAAATGTCGAAAACCGACACGACCGACCGAAACCGGTCGAACCGACGTCGGTCGGTCGAAATGGTGCTGTGCTCGGTCGGTTTCGGCTTGGTAAATGTGCAACCGTCTGGTGGTCGGTCGGCTGGTTTAATATATAGTGAATCAACCGACCGACCGAAATTTTAATATTATATTTTTTATTTAATATTTATTAATTATTTATTATATAATATATAAAATGAAAACTAAACCTTCGGCTTCGACGTTCGCACTTCCTCGTAGCCTCGCTCACCTGCC
This sequence comes from Trichosanthes cucumerina, assembly GCA_036507285.1. Taxonomy (NCBI): domain Eukaryota; kingdom Viridiplantae; phylum Streptophyta; class Magnoliopsida; order Cucurbitales; family Cucurbitaceae; genus Trichosanthes; species Trichosanthes cucumerina. The sequence goes on along the minus strand of CM071843.1, from coordinate 59,833,238 downwards.
CTATTTTCGAAACAGAAAAACGAAACCCTCTTCATCTTCATCTTCGCCTGTTGCTCTGCCAACCGTCCGTCCGGGTTAAACATCATTTGGATTTGGTTAAAGTTGCAGTCTATGAATTCTACTCTCTTTGAAAAAAAGACTGTTTAAGTCTTCCCTTCAAAATTCAAACTAATGTAAACTTGAAATCCAAATGGATTGATATATTTTGCAGTTTTGCCCAACCTATAATTTTAATTAGAATAGTTGCCTTAAATTGAAAGGGAAGAGTTAGTTTGGTCAGAATTTGCAAAAGTTTCATTAGAATAGTTTTAAACATTTTGTATTGTATACTTACTAATTTGTTAATTGTTACATACATTATTATTTTGTAGCGTAAATATGGATTCCAATGTAGAGGGAGGGACAACTAGCTCGAAGGAGACTATAAAAAGCAAAGATGTCGATCTTGATCCAAAAGCTTCTGAGAATCCAAGTAAGAAGCAACGTAAGAACCCCAAACAATCAATGGTGTGGGATCATTTTGAGCGGTTAGAAGGTGATCCTAATGATCCTTATGCTAAGTATAAATATTGTGGAGCTACTTATGCATGTCATTCTAAACGTAATGGTACTGGGAGTATGAATAATCACTTAGACAATTGTAAGAAATATCCTTATCAAAAGAAGAGAGATCCAACCCAAAAGACACTAGCTTTCAAACCTATAGAAACTCAAGCTACTGAGGGTGGGGAATGCCAAGTTGTATGTGAGTCATTTGATTTGCAGAGTTGTCGGGAAGCTTTAGCTGAAATGATAATTCTAGATGAAGTGCCTTTTAAGTTTGTAGAACATAAAGGTTTTCGGAAATTTGTCAATAAGTTAACATGTGGAAGTCCAATTGAACATAGATTTGTGGTTCCATCGCGATTTACAATTGCTAGAGATGTTCTTAAGATATATGTGAGTGAGAAGGAACGTTTGAAGGAAATGTTTATGAATAAGAAATATAGAGTTCCTCTCACTACTGATTGTTGGACTTCAGAATAAAACATTAACTATATGGTATTGACTTCACATTTCATTGATTTAGATTGGAAATTACATAAAAGGATTCTTAGTTTTTCTCAAGTTGAGAATCACAAAGGGGATACAATTGGTAAGACTATTGAAAATAATTTGAAAGATTGGGGTATTGAAAAGATAATGACGGTAACAGTTGATAATGCCAGTTCAAATGATACTGCTATTGCTTTTCTGATCAAGAGATTCAATAAGGTGTTGATATTTAATGGTGAATATGTACATGTTAGATGTTGTGCACACATATTAAATCTTATTGTATGTGATGCTTTGAAGGAACATTATGAATGCATTAGTAGGATTCGCAATGCTGTTAGATTTGTAAGGTCTTCTCTGACACGTTTGTTGAAATTTAAGAAGTGTGCTGAGCATGAAAAGATTTATTGTAAGAGTGTTGTATGTCTTGATGTCCCAACTAGATGGAACTCTACATATATGATGCTTGAGGTGGCTATAAAGTTTGCAAAAGCATTTGATAGATTAGAGGATGAAGATGATGCTTATAGGAATGATTCACCACCTACTAAATTGGATTGGGCAAATGCTAGGATGTTGATTAGGTTTTTGAAAGTTTTTATAATGTCACATTGATGATCTCGTGCTCTTTGTATACTACTTAATTTGGTTTTCCACCAAATCTCTCTGATTCAAAATTGTATACAAGTGAATTCTTGTAGTTCAAATAGAATGCTTTCTAGTATGGCTAAGAACATGAAGGTTAAATTTGAGAAATATTGGGGATATATCGATAATGAGAGATTGAAGAAAAATAACATGTTATTGTGCATTGCTGTGGTGTTGTATCCTCGATATAAATTGAAGTTTTTATCATATTGTTGGAACAATTTTTTTGGACCAGACATTAGCGAAAGTTTGACAAAGACAGTGGAGTATGTTCTGAGACGTCTCTTTCATGCATACAATATTGTTGGACCTAGTGCTAGTGCTAGTGCTAGTGCTAGTGCCAGTGCCAGTGTTTGTGCTAGTGTAGTGCCAGTGGTAGTGCCAGTGTCAGTGTCAGTGCTTGTTTTAGTTCTACTGCTAGTAAGCCTAGTGCTCGTGCTATTCATAGTACTAGTACAAGCACATATGCACCAATAGTTGAGGATGTTAATTTACATGAAGATTTTGATGTGGATTTGGAGGTTGATTTGGATTTGAAGGTAGATTATGATGTAAGACCTGCATTTAAGAGTGTTGATAATGCTACTTTCGATAAAGAGTCAGAAATTGATGTATATTTGTTAGAAACCCTTTCTGATCAGGACAATAGTACTTTTGACATTCGATAGTACTTTTGACATTCTTCTTTGGTGGAAGCAAAATAGGCATCGATTTGAAGTTCTTAGTCGTATAAGCAAAGATATTCTGGCAATTCCAGTATCTACAGTAGCATCTGAGTCAACTTTCAGTATTGGAGGGTGTGTAGTTCGATCATCTCCTTGTTCATTGGCTCCAAGAATGGTAGAAGCTCTTATATGCACTCAAAATTGGCTAGATTCTAATCCAATAGACCTTGAATTTCATCAAGATTTGGAGGAAGATGCAATGTTTGAAGAAGGTATTGATTTTAACCTTTTTTTTAATATTTAATTTATATATCCTAATAGTTAATAATGTTGTCTTCATTTTTTTTTTCTATTATACGTTACAGTGTTGTTATGAATGGAGAAAAAGATTTGAAAGACCTCCCCGACTTTTCAAAGTTGGTGATTTGAAAGACTTTTGTTTATGAGTTTGTAACTTGGTGATTTTAAAGACCTTTGTTTAATAGTTGTGATTTTAAATACTGTTGTTCTTGAAGAATGTTGTGAATTGTTATTTTGTCTATTTATGTTATTATGAGTTATGACTTGACTCCTATTCCTATTGTATATTACAATTTACAATTACCAATTACGAACTAGAGTATGATAATTGCAATTAAAGTACTATGGATGAGGATGATAACTAATAAAGGTTTAAATCTAAAATAGTAAAAAGAAAAAAAAATTGAAGAGTGACAATATAGTGTAACTTCAGAGTTCGAAATTCGAACTTCAAAATTTCAAATGAGCAAATTCAAGGCAAGAAAGAACAAAAAAAGAAAAAAAAAACCGAGGTATAAACCGATTAAACCGACGACCGCTTGGCCGACCGTGGGTTAAAGCTCAAAAAAAGTCGTCGGTTTCCATTACTCGTAAACCGACCAGCCATCGGGCCGGGGTCGATTTTTTGCAAAAACCGACCCCGACCGATCGATGCACACCCCTAACTGTCACTGTCGTCCACAGATCTACAGATCTTCTTCGTCGTCGTCCACAGATCTACATCGCCGTTCGTTTGGGAGTCGCCACCGTCCGTTTTTTGGAGTCACCGTTGTTTGTTTTTTGGAGTCACCGCCGTCCGTTTTTGGGAGTCGTCGTCGGAGTCTAAAACTTACAGATCTGGTTCATTGAGGTCCAGATCTACACCGATCGGTCAGCTTTTGTAGGAGTTCACCTTTGTCAGGTTCACCGGAGGTTGTTTCTAACCCAAAATTTTATTAAAATTTTGTATGTTGTGTTTAGGGAAATTTTTATAAAATCATGGATGTTGTGTTGTTGTTAGTTTAGGAAAATTTTTTATTAAAATCATGTGCGTTAATCTAGTTTAGGGAAAAATGTACATTGATCTATAGCATAGATGTTGTTGTTGTTAGTTTAGGGAAAAAAATGTGTTGTTTGTAGGAAAAAACTTAATGTTTGAGTTTAGTTTGATGGATTGTTGAGATTGGTTTGATTGAGGGTTGAGTTTAGTTTTATTGAGAGGGTGAGTTTAGTTTAAAAAAAAAAACTAACATAGAAAATGTTGGCGTTTAGTTTAGTTTGATTGAGGGGGTGAGTTTAGTTTAGGAGAAAAACTAACATAGAAAATGTTGGTGTTTAGTTTAGTTTGATTGAGAAGTTAAGTTTAGTTTAGGAAAAAAAACTAACATAGAGAAATGTTGGTGTTTAGTTTAGTTTGATCAAAACAATTTTGTGTTAGTTTAATGAGTTTAGTTTGATGAGGGATGAGAGTTTTAGTTTGATGTAGTTTATGGAAGGAAGGATGCATGTTGTTTCCAAAACAAAATGGTGTATAATTTAAATAAATGCATGTGTCTTAGTTCAATTTGATGAGTGATGGAGGAATGGTTGAGAACTTTTGTTTAGCATGTTTGGTTAGAATCATATGTTTTGCTTAATTTTAGTAGTGGGTTTGTGGATGAGAGGAAATGGTATTAGTCCAAAATATCATGATGTTGGCTTTTGAATCAACATCATGAAATTGAGTAAATAGTGAACTCCTTGATAGTTTTATTTTTTTTTTCGGCGTCTTTCTAAGGACATAGTAAGTACATAAGCTTAAGTAACCATTATTTTTCTTGTAGATTGAACTTTCAGGGCACCAAATTTATAGTTATGGATAAGTCGTGGATGTCAAAGAATATGATATGTCATCAGAATATCGTTTAAGAGTTGAGACTTTTATCCAAAATGGTATACGACATTCAAATAGGTCAGATGTCATTTGTTGTCCATGCTTAAAATGTGTGAATGCAAACTCTCAAAATGTGAATGTCGTAAGAGACCATTTATATATTAATGGCATTGATGAAAGCTATAGAACATGGATTTGGAATGGTGAGTCACTACCGAATGAGAGAAAAGAGAAAGCTGAAGTTGAGGACGAAGATGTTGACGACACAATAGGAATGTTTGAGGCTGCACATAACTATTTTAATGACAAGTCTCCAATATTTGAAGAAGTGTTAGATGATGCCAAGAAACCATTGTACTTAAATTGTAACAATTTTACCAAAATATCTACATTGATAAAGATATATAATTTGAAAGCAAAGTTTGGATGGAGCGATAAGAGTTTCACTGAGTTGTTAGCATTGGTTTATGACATCTTACCAAGTCCAAATGAACTTCCTAGCTCTACGTATCAAGCAAAAAAGAACTTGCGTACTCTTGGAATGAAGTATGAAAAGATTCATGCATGTAGTAATGATTGTTGTTTGTTTAGAAAAGAGCTTGCAGATGTAGAAGTATGCCCTACATGTGGAACATCAAGATGGAAGCTTTGTAAAAATTCGAAGGATGTGATGAAAAACATTTCGGCGAAAATCATGTGGTATTTCTCTCCTATCCCAAGATTTGAAAGAATGTTTCGCAGTAAAGAAATATCGAGTTTGTTGACTTGGCATGCTAATGAACGAGTAAACGATGGGTACATACGACATCCTGCGGATACACTACCGTGGAAGCAAGTACACAATTTTTTGCCAGAGTTTGGTTTAGAACCTAGAAATCTTCGTCTTGCTCTTTCAACTAATGGAATCAATCCACACGGTGATCTTAGTAGTAGATATAGTTGTTGGCCAGTTATGTTGTTGACATACAATTTACCTCCATGGTTATGCATGAAGCGAAGATTTTTTATGTTAAATGCATTAATATCTGGGCCTAAACAACCAGGGAATGACATAGATGTTTATTTAGCTTCATTAGTTGATGACCTGAAAAAACTTTGGAATGATGGAGTTCAGTGTTATGATGTACATCATGAACAATCTTTCATACTTAAAGCTATTTTATTGTGGACTATTAATGATTTTCCTGCATATGGCAATTTGTGTGGTTGTACAATAAAAGGATATCATGCGTGCCCAATATGTGGGGAAAAAATGTCATCCACTGATTTGCCAAAAGGGAAAAAGATGACATATCTTGGACATCGAAAATATTTACCTCGTAATCATCCAACAATTATTACCTGTGGCTATATGCGATATTTTACCAAAGCATGTTAGATATGCAATTATTCGTCTGTATTTCTTTTTCAATGTCATATGTAGTAAGACGATCGATTCATCAAAGTTAAAAGGCTTGCAAGAGGATGTAGTTGTTACTTTGAGTTTGTTAGAGAAATATTTTTCACCGACATTCTTCACGATAATGGTACATCTTGTGGTCTATCTTGTAAGAGAGATAGAATTTTGTGGACCAGTTTATTTAAGGTGGATGTATCCTTTTGAACGATATATGAAAGTTCTAAAAGATTATGTGCGAAATAGAAACCAACCAGAAGGATCCATTGGAGAAAATTATATTGTGGAGGAAGCTGTAGAATTTTGTTCTGAATTTCTCTCTGGAGTTGAGTCTATTGGGGTACGTTCAACGACAAGAAAAGAGAAATCAGATTTTGTTAGACCATTGTCTGTTGCTCACTATATCAAACCCAGTAAGCAACAATTGGATCGAGCTCATCTTTATGTTCTTCAAAATGTGAATGGCGTGTTTCTATATGTAGGGTACGTAAATCTTAATTCTTTCGCATAACTTTCGAACTATGGAATGATGTAATAATTTTCATGTGTTCTATGAATTTAGGCAACACATGAAAACTCGATCTAGACTCAATCCCAGTAGATCCAAAAATAAAAAGTGGCTTCAAGATGAACATAATCGCACATTTAGCAGATGGTTGTGTGATCTGGTAATCTTGAGATGAAACTTTTGTAATGAGTGGGTTTAATGTTTATTCCTACTTAATTTACAACGTATATTTTCAAGTTCAACTTGCTCTCGAGGTGCGAAACAACTCCATATCACCTTCTTTAAGATGGATAGCTCATGGGTCTTGTTCAGATGTAGCCACATTTAGTGGTTATGTGGTCAATGATACTCATTATCATACGAAGAAACGTGATGATATTAGGAATACCAAAAATAGTGGAATTCTTATAACAACAAATACAATGCAAGTCTCCAGTGCTAAGGATAAAAATCTTGTTATGTCAGACATGACCTTTTATGGTGTAATACAAGAGATTTGGGAGATTGATTACCGAAAATTAACATTTATTTTGTTAAAATGTGATTGGGTTGAGAATAATAATGGAGTTAAAGTAGATGACCTTGGATTTACAACTGTCAACCTTAATCGCATTGGGCATAGATCAGACTCATTTATTTTAGCATCTCAAGCCAAACAAGTATTTTATATGAAAGACTCTCTTGATCCTCGATGGTCGGTGGTTTTAACCCCTTCTCAAAGAATAGTTGAAGAAGAATATTCTGAGGCTAATGTTGATATCGTTCAAGATTGCCGATATGGGGTCCTAGAAAGAATGCCTAATATTGACGTGACCCATGAAATTGACGAAATGTCATCCACATATCTTAGAAATGATTGTGAGGGTATATGGATCGATAAATATAATATTTAGTAGTTGTGGAGAGGCGGGTGGCCTCATTCTTCTAAATCTGGGATTGGAGTTTATTGGATGTTGTCTATGAATGAATGTGTTTTTTTTATGCATATACTTGTTTGTTGGATGTTGTCTATGAATGGAGAGGCGGGTAGCCTTATTCCCTATAAGTTTTTTTTTATATATATAAAAGTGTTCTGCAATGTTTCAGGTTAGTGGTTAGCTGATGTTTTGTAGAGGTCATGCCGAAATTTTTACTTATTGGTTTGATTTCGTATTAGTTTTAGAGTTTATGGTTTTTGTGATATAGGTTTTTGATATAGGAGTTTATGGTTAAGGTTTGTGATATACAAGTTTATGATTTTTGTGATATAGACGTTAAGGTTATGTAGAGATCGTCTCATGTGTATTCTTTATAATGAAGTGTTATGCTCTTCTCGTAAAAGGAATCTTGTTGGATGTTTGTGGATGGATTAGTGATTTCAGGTTTTTTTTGCATATAGAAGTGTTCTGCAATGTTTCAGGTTAGTGGTTAGCTGATGTTCTGTAGAGGTCATGCCAAAATTTTTACTTATTGGTTTGATTTCGTGTTAGTTTTAGAGTTTATTATTTTTGTGATATAGGTGTTAAGGTTTGTGGTATAAGAGTTTATGGTTTTAGAGGTATGGTTAAGGTTTGTGATATACGAGTTTATGGTTTTTGTAATATAGGCGTTAAGGTTATGTAGAGATCGTCTCATGTGTATTCTTTCTAATGAAGTGTTATGCTCTTCTCGTAAAAGGAATCTTGTTGGATATTTAGGGATAAATTAGTGATTTCATGTTTCTTTTTATATAGAAGTGTTCTACAATATTTCAGGTTAGTGGTTAGTTGATGTTCTGTAGAGGTCATGCCAAAATTTTTACTGCAAAATAGATAGCTAACACAAGTGTGGTGCTCAGCCACACGCACTCTGACGCTCAAATTAGAAAGGATAATCTCTCGCACAATAAGTCTCAAGCTAGAACACAGGCCAAATGACTGCTTACGTTTCTCAACACCACTCCCGAGATAATATAGTCGCGCAATCGTAACGGTCTTTCAGGACTTAATTACCCACTAACCATCCATGATTGCGCTTTGCTTAATATAGTCGCTCAATGACCACTAGAGGTCGGCTTCCCGGTCCGGGCGAGCAGGGCCAACCCCTAGGGGTTTGCCTCCCGGTCTAGGCATGCTAGGTCGACCCCATGGGTTCGGCCTCCCATGTGGTGCCACATGCACTCGTCTACCTAGGGATCGCTTGTTGCCAAACCCGAGTCACATTTTTTGTCATAACAGTTGCCCCCACTTCTAGTCTAACCTCACAGATTACCCCTTCTCATAGTTAGACTTGAAGTAGACGGATATCTCCCTCGCATCTCTTTCGGGTGATCCTCCTTTCACCATGAGAGTTGAGATGCAAGCCTCGACCCTGATGCCAATGCACCCGAGCCTCTTCGTCCCATGCCTTGTTCCAGGCATCCCCTTACTCAGCTCTCGAGTCGGATCGGCAACATTCTTCTATCTCTTATTATTTTTCACATTTTTATATATATATTACCTAATCATCATGCTAATTGATTTTACTTCCTTCTTGACAGTCGACATCAGACCAGAGTCGACCCCTGCCGCTATCGCTCTTCAATAGTTTGCTTGGAGGATCGTCGAGCCACTGCGAAGGTTAACTCTTATTGTTGGGTGGCACACGTTGACGATACTTCTTGGCGGTACTCTTTGGCGATACTTCTTTACGATACTCTTTGGCAACGCTCTATCTATGTCAAAATCATGTCTTCTGGGAGGAACTGGAGTAGGCTCGCAGTTTGCACGTCCAGGCAGCTTAGACCCTGCAGACTGTACAAGGGAGACTACAATCCCTCCAGGCTGAATACGACTCCTACCGCTAAGCTCAAAGACTCCAGGTACTTGCCCGTGGCATTTAAGAGTTTTGAAGAGTATGCTGACTTCTAGAACGAAACTATGTGCTTCTAGGAATATTGTAATCCTCCTGGATCTAGCTTTGGACCACCTGTCAATTTTGGCCCTAGGGAACCCTCTAGGTTCGAGAATGACGACCAGGTCACCGGATTGGTGAACACAACGCCCGGAGAGAGCTTCCTAAGTGACATTCCACTGGATGACGATCACGAACCTTGATCCTTATGTATTCGTTATTTTCATATTAACTTTCTTGTATTATGTAACTTTGTATCGGGAATCAAACTGCACTTTCTTACAAGAGAACCTCTGATATCTCATTTTTCTCATATTTATTCTTGTATCAGCATGCTCCCCACTCACACAATTTGAAGATAAGCAAATCGTTTGAGTGAATAATCTCATCTTTAACTCGACAAAATTAGGTAATACACTGGTAAATTCACACAAATGATAATAAAAAATACATCTCAAAAGGTTCGAAGTTTCAGGGGTGAGGCATTTGTCGTTCATCCATGTTTGCTATCTCGTAAATGCCGAGATTTCAACATCCATCTCGACCTCTTCGACATCCGCAAGTCGTTAAACACGTGCCTCAACCATCGCAACCTCTTCCACCTCTCTCGTTGATTCTTTCATGGCATTGTGGTAACACTCCTGGGACATAATTTGTTCACCATGGATAATCCCCCACTCTGCGGGGGGTTAGGAATTTTAACATCTGGTGATATGTCGAACCTACCGCCTTCATGCCATGAATAGTTGGTCTGCTCAGGATAGCGTTATAGGTAGAGTTGTCATTCACCACGATGAACTCTACCATAGTCGTAATGCATGTCAACCCTCTCCAAAAGTTACTGGCAATTCAATACTTCCCTCTTGCTACCTCCGAACCCTACTAGAGGAGAGAGACTAACCTTGAGCCGATCTCGCCCTAACTTCATCGCATCGTAAGCACATCAGCGGAACTCCCTCCATCGACTAGGATACGTCGGACTTTGACATTGGCTATCACCAAAGAAATTACCAGCGTATCGTTGTGAGGTTGATGTAGCTTCGCTGTTTCTTCTTCTGAGAAACTAACAACCTCGTTAGATAAAGTAGTTGAACAAATCTCCCATTCGACTGGTGGAACACGGGCCGCCTGAGCCTTGGCTTTTCTTTTTCGGTTCGAATTCCCACCAGTTGATCCTCCAAGGATGGTTTGGATCTCTCGGGGTGGAGGCGAATCTCCTTCCTTACTGCTCGGTTCTCGTCGGTTCGACCCGATCTCACGCTCTCCATTTCCACCCACGTATTCCTTTAGTTGACCCTTCTGGATCAAAGCCTCTATGGCTTCCTTTAGGTCATAGCAGTCAGAAGTAGAATGACTGTGATCGCGATGGAATAGACAATATTTGTCCTTATTCCTCCTGTGCGATCCTGCTTTCAACTTGGTCGACCATTTGAGCATGTTTTTGTCACGAATTTTTATCAGTATCTGCTCGATGGGTACATTCATCGGGGTATACCATTCGAACTTACTTGGTGGGAGTCCCTTCCTTACGGTCTTATCACTGGGCTCAACCCGTTCTTCTTGCTTTCGCTTTCTAGAGTCGCTCTTATCTTCTTCCATGTGACTCATCCTCTTCTCATGGTTGACTCTTTCATGTCGATCCTCCAGGGCATGTCTCGAACGGAGCAGCTCTTCTGCACTCATATACTTTTGCGCCCTGGTTAATAATTCAACATAAGTCAAAGGCGCTTTCTTACCTAGCGACCAAAGTAACCTCTCGTCCCGTAATCTAGCTACGATTGTTGTTAGAGTCGCCCCATCGGTGTACCCTTCAATCTGGAGGGCCTCACTGTTGAAACGAGACACATATTCCCTCAACGTCTCATTACTACCTTGTTTGATGGTGAGGAGATGCGTAGTTGGTTGTCTTTGATCCCTGCCCCCAAGGAACTGGGTCACAAAGGCTCGGGCCAGCTCCCGGAAGGAAACGATTGACTTCCTCTTAAGCTGTCTGAACCACTTCCGAGTTGGTCTCGTCAACGTGAACGAGAACACCCTACACTTGATCGCATCTCGAACTCCATGGAGTTCCATCCATTACCAAAATGTGTCAAGGTGCTCTACTGGATCTTTTGATCCATCGTAGGCCTTGATTGTCGGCAACTTGAATTTCGGAGGGACTTCTTCCTGCATTATTTCGTCAGTAAAAGGAGGGTCTACCTAGTCAACGAGGTTTTCCAAGTCCAGTCCGTCGTGATCTTGAGCCTTCTTCATATCTCCGAGCTCATTTTGGATCCTCCGCAGCTCTGTCGCCCAAGGTGACTCTCGACCTCCAGCTCTTTCCGTTTCTGGTTGATCAATTCTCTGAGATCTGACCCCGTGTCAGGTCTCCTTGATCGATCATCCCTTCGACCTTGTTGCTTCTTGACTTTAGACGCATGGTGGTTGTTGTGTCCTCGACTTTCGCGAATCACCTGCGTCTTAACTTGGGACTCTCTCACTCGAGACACAACCCTTTGCAGCTCTCAATGATGGGATCGTCTGTCATTGCCTCCTAACCATAGCTTGTCATTAGACTTGTGGGGTAGCACCCGAGACTCTCCCTGCCCCTCCTCCGCCGGGCCCTAACCCTTGGCCTGGTCTCGGATTGAAGGCAGGGATTTACGTGGTGTCGGAGCGTGAATCCGTTCTTTGGGCTGGACATCGTTGAGATTCTGCTCTGGTCCATCTTTTAAAGCCTCCACGACAGGGTTCAGACGATTCAATATCTCCAGAATTCTCGTGATGTTTTCGTCCAGGCCCCAGACCCGCTGCTCTAGCATTGCGTACTTATCCGCCTCCGCCGGTGCAACACGTTGGTTATGTTGGGATTTGTGCCCTAAAACTCGTAGTTTGTAATTATGTTCTAATTAATGTAATAAAGTGTTATTATTTCAATAAATTGTTATTGTTCTTATCTACGAGTTTGCCTTTATTTAAAACCCTAAATCCAATAAACTAAACATCCAATATTGTTAAATGAATCTTTAATTGAATGTAATGTACATAAAAAGGATCTCGGTTCGAGATACAGCCTAAAGGGTCTATAGTTAGGGGATAAGGTTTGGGTACCTTACCCTGGTTAAACTATGGATGTGGCCCACTTTGTATTTGATACAAACACTGTGGTAACGTGTTCGTGTAAATGACATGTGAGTGGGGATATCCTATATAATGAGATTACATAAGACCGGACCACGAAATAGTAACCTCTAGTTGTAACTCCGTTGACTAGTTAGGTTTCTATTTCACTAGGATGACCTAGGCAACTTGATCTCAATCACGAAAGCGAGTTACTTAACTCCTCGCTCATGCGAGGGATTGTCCTTTGACTAGTATGGGTGAGAGTGGCGGTTCGCCGACTCAATATGCCTACCTTCTTGGGGACAAGACTGAGTGAGCGGCTGGGGACTTAACTTAGCAAGAAAGAATTCACTCCTTCCCGCCTACTAGAGTAAGTAGAGGAATGTTCCCTTAAGTGGTGTCTCCGGGACTTGAACAAAGGGCCCAACCCTCTCATTGGCCCGAGAGGGACTTTGTTTGTTGGTAGGACCACAAACAAATTGTTCATTAGAGGAGCACTGGTACTACTTAAGGTACAAGATGTAACCCAGGGGTAAAACGGTAATTTGACCCACCGGTGTTATGAACATTCGTGAAGGATTGACTTGCTATTATTATTGTCAATATCCATGGACACGAGAAATATATCTGCGCAGTGAGAAGAGTGCACCGTGGGACTTTAGTGGAGTGTTCCCGCAGTTAACGAATGTTGATTGGGAGGTTAATGAGATTAACCGAGCAATCTCGTATC